>CM052701.1:80424587-80459273 GCA_028551405.1 Uromys caudimaculatus | reverse complement strand
TGACTGAGTTACCTCGCTCAGGATGATATTTTCAAGTTCCATCCATTTGCCTGCAAATTTCATGAAGTCATTGTTTTTAATAGCTGAGTAGTACTCCATTGTGTAAATGTAGCACATTTTCTGTATCCATTCCTCTGATGAGGGACATCTGGGTTGTTTCCAGCTTCTGGCTATTATAAATATGGCTGCTATGAACATACTGGAGCATGTGTCTTTGTTACATGTTGGGGCATCTTCTGGGTATATACCCAGGAGAGGTATAGCTGGGTCCTCAGGTAGTATTATGTCCATTTTTCTGAGAGAGGAAATGACACACATGTCATGCCACACAAGCATGTATATGCATGCACGCATGTTTTTGTGTAGGTCAGGAGATAGCTTTCAGGACTCAGCTCTCTCTTTCCACATGAGTTCTGGGTTTCTCTCCTCCATGTGGGTTCTGGGGATTAACCTCATGTCTGGGGATTAAACCATCAGGCACGGTGGCCAGCAGCTTTACCCACTGAGCCATCTTGCCAACCCCATTATCTTCCTCCCTTCTAGCAAGGTGAATCTATTTCACAGATGTCTTCTCATATTCAAATCGATGATCATAGATGAAAATAACACTAAAGTTTAAGAGTTTTCAAAATGTGAGCTGTCTGTAAGATGGATAGTTAGCACAGCCAAGAGAGGACACTGTTCAGTGTGTTTCAGAAAAACAGACAGCAGTGACTAGAAACCGCCAGCAACCTTCCAAACCTACCAAAACGTTAACAGAATCTCCAAGCCTCCCGTGCAGCCGTAAACATGTTTGTTTGGCTCTTTGAAACACAGTTTCCCTAATGTCAAAAACCCTCAGTAACTCAGGCTAGCCTCAAATTCACTGTATAGTTCAGGCTGACCTGGAAATCATGAGCCTCCTGCCTAAGCCTCCTAAGTGCCGGGGTTATAGGTACGTCCCAGCACACCCAGCTCCCAGTGAGATCTGGGGCTCTTCTCTCTCTGTCCCAAATAAACTTCCCTCCCGGAAGTTTCGCTAGTTTACTGTGTGACTTGGAGATGTGAATAAGCTAGAAGAGAAGCGTTTGCTGTAGCAGGAAGTTCCGGTCCATCTGTTTTTCTGAGGAGAAAACAATGCTTTCCCATATGTGCTTTGAGAGGGAGCTGACGAGGTTGTAGAAAGGTTCTTTTATTTTTCTCTTTTCCATTACAGAGGTATCTATGAGTATGAACTCACCTTGCGAACTGACCTCTACACTGACAAGCACACTCAGTGGTTTTACTTCAGAGTTCAGAATACCAGAAAAGATGTTACCTATCGCTTCACGATCGTGAACTTGCTGAAACCCAAGAGCCTTTACGCAGTGGGGATGAAGCCTCTCATGTACTCTCAGTTGGACGCCACCATCTACAACATTGGCTGGAGGAGAGAGGGCCATGAAATCAAGTACTATAAGAACAACATGGATGATGGGCAGCAGCCCTTGTACTGCCTCACCTGGACCATTCAGTTTCCTCACGACCAGGACACTTGCTTCTTTGCACACTTTTACCCATACACTTACACTGACTTGCAATGCTATCTCTTGTCCATAGCAAACAACCCCATCCAGTCTCAGTTCTGCAAGCTCCGAGCTTTATGCAGGAGCTTAGCAGGGAACACTGTCTACCTGCTTACCATCACCAATCCATCCAGGACCCCTCAAGAGGCAGCTGCAAAGAAAGGTGTGGTGTTGAGTGCCAGAGTCCACCCTGGAGAAAGTAACAGCTCCTGGATCATGAATGGCTTTTTGGACTTCATCCTTAGCAACTCTCCAGATGCCCAGCTCCTCAGGGATATCTTTGTCTTCAAGGTGATTCCCATGTTAAATCCAGATGGCGTGATAGTGGGGAATTATCGGTGTTCGTTGGCTGGAAGGGACTTGAACAGGCATTATAAAACTGTTCTGAAGGATTCCTTCCCTTGCATTTGGTACACCAAGAACATGATCAAAAGGTGAGACCTCTTTGCTGAGGATTCTATGAGTGCTGTGAGCATTAGTGCCAGATATTAATGCCTTAGGAGTCTGGTATGGCTTTAACAGTCCTTGTAGTCACGGGTTAATTTTCAGACCTTTAAATCACGTTAGATCTCTAAAAGGAAACTGAGCACACATCAACATGTCAGCCATTTCACTTGCTCCCAACCCCCTGGAATTGAATTTAAGGCTTAACACATGATAGGTAGGCAAGCACTCTATCACTGAGCTATATTCTAATTTCATCTTATTTTTTTAAGACAGAAACTCTCCATGAACCTAGAGCTTCCTGTTTGGGCAGGGCTGGCTGGCTACCAAGCCCCTGGGATCCCCCACCCATCCTCTCCATGTTGATCTTTGACATGGGCACTCATGCTTATACAATGACCACTTTACCAACTGAGCCATCTCTCTGGGCCATTTATTTCATGTTTGTTTCCAGTGGAATGTCTGGTGTAGGGTTCACTGTGTAGACCAGACTGGCCTCAAACTACAGACATTTGTCTTCCTCTGCTGGGAGTAAGGGTCTGTGCCTCTATGCTGGGCTCAGTTGTTTTATTTTTAAGTCAAACAATTGGATGGGAAAGGTCAGGGCCGTTTTCCGGCTCCTATGAAACTGTAATCATAACCAAGCTAACAGTGTGTCAGTGTGAGGGAGCAGACACTACCATCAGTGTTTTATACCTTGGCCTGTTAACTCTCCCCACAACCCCCGGAGATGACATATGGTCAGCATCCACTGTTGTATGCCACGGAAATTGAGGTCCAAAGCTGTTAACTGACTTGGACAAGGTCTCAGAGCTGGTAAGCAACAGGGTAGGCATTTGAACACAGGCTCTCTGACTCAGAAACCGAGTACCCAATATCATCATATGTCGCTCCTACTGAAGAGAAAGTAACAAATTAATCTGTGCTTTTCAAGCCTGTATGAAAGCAGCTTGAAGCTCTCAGGTGATAGCACCCATTCTGAAAGAGCTTCCATTCCAGTGGAAGTGAACACAGAGCAGATAAGATATGAATGAAAGTTTCTAAGCTCACCTGTGTGAACAGATCTGAGAAGGGTTGGGCGGACATGTTTGGTCAACACATGAGGATTGCTTTTACCATTGACTGATTCTGTGATCACAGATACACAGGTGACGTAATCCCTTATGAGTTTGGATGCCCACTGCACCCTCTTGTTTATCCCTCAATAGACTTCTGGAGGAAAGAGAGGTTCTCTTGTACTGTGATCTCCATGGGCACAGCCGCAGGAACAACATCTTCCTGTACGGCTGTCACAGCAACAACCGCAAGCACTGGCTTCATGAGCGGGTCTTTCCTTTAATGTTGAGCAAGAATGCACCAGACAAGGTAAGCGTGTCACAGACTATGGGTGATGGCTGAACTGGGCATAAAAGGCAAAGAGAGACATCAGACTCCTAGTGAAAAGACTAACACCACAGAGATGGAGAGAGCTCTAGTCAGAGACTGTGGAGGTAAGAAACATAAATCAAAATCATAGTTAGAGACTGGGATGTTGTGGTGTGCTGCCTTTAATCACAGCACTCGGAAGTCAGATCTCCATGAGTTCGAGACCAGCCTGAGCTACAGAGTGAGTTCCAGGACAGCTAGATTCATAGCACAGAAAAACCCTGTCTCAAAAAGCCAAAAAAAAAAAAAAAAGAAATCCAAAAACACAAAAAACAAAAACAAACAAAACAAAAAAAAATTTGGAGGAAAACCTAGGTCTGAAAGTTCATATTTTGTGACAGAAATAAATAGAGCCCATGTAGAATACACACATCTAATCCCAGTATTCAAAAGGCAGAGACAGGGGGGTTGAATAAACTTGGGGCTATACGTCAAGAAAAGACTTAGAAAAGCCAGCTAATACCCGATGACAAAGTGGCAAAGTGTGCCAGTGCTCCCAGAATCCTAGGTATCCTCATCTGCCAAGATGCTCTGGGGTAGGAGGGAAATAAGGCTGGGCGGGAGGTTGCCTGGGAAGATCACAGTCCGCGTGAAACGCTTTGAGGCCTGTTACCTCCCCAGCAGAGGCAGCCACAGAGCTCTCACCTGCCACCACCAAATAAAAAATTGCTCAAAATCAGTGTCTTGATGGAATATGCTTTAGGATATAACAACGTGAAAGAAGCTCCCAAAGAATCATTCTTGTTTTCGTACTAATGACTCTTAGACATCGTACTTGCTAGTTTATATAATTAACAGAGACTGCGGGCCTCTCTTTAGTTCTCTTTCGACAGCTGTAACTTTAAGGTCCAAAAGTGCAAAGAAGGAACAGGAAGAGTTGTGATGTGGCGGATGGGCATCACCAACAGCTACACCATGGAGTCCACCTTTGGCGGGTCTACCCTGGGTAAGCGGGGGTCCAGCATGGAGTCCACCTTTGGCGGGTCTACCCTGGGTAAGCGGGGACCCAGCATGTTGTCTACCTTTGGCGGGTCTACCCTGGGTAAGTGGGCGCCCAGCAGGGACAGCCGGGCGCAGGAAGGCACACTGTAGTGCTTGCTCAGGACCTGGACTCAGGAAGATTAGGTTTGGACTTCCAGATGCACTTATTAGTTCTGTGACCCTGGGTCAGTTGTCCAACTTCTTTGAAGCCCATATTCCCTCTAAGTGATGATAAGACATATGGCTTTATTAGGCAGCACCCACCACAAAGTAAAACCAGAATAATTTTAAAGGATCTCGATAATCTATTATAATAGTGAACTGTTTTGTTGTCAAAGATTCTTCTGAATCAAACTGAAGTTAGGAGAGCTATCCTGTTCAGAAATACACTATTCTAGAATAAGAGGCATTTTAAATTTACTTTTATTTTTATTCATGTTTATTGTGTATGTCTGTGTGTGGAGTGTCTGTATGTATGTGTGTGTGCAGTATGTGTGTGTGTCGTGTGTGTATATGTGTGGTGTGTGATATGAGTGTGTGTGTGTGTGTGTGTGTGTGTGTGTGTGTGTGTGTGTGTGTGTGTGTGGTGTGATGTGAGTGTGTGAGCAGCTGCATGCAGGGGTCAGAAGAGGGTGTTAGATCCCCTGGAGCTGGAGTTGCAGGCAGTTGTGCGTGACCCATTGTGGGTGCTGGCACCAAACTTGGGTCCTGTGGAATGCTGAGCCCTCTCTCCAGCCCTTTGAGGAGTGGAATTTTTCTAAAAAGCTGTTCACAAATTAGATTTGCACTTATCCAGGAAGATTTAGGAAGTTGGGAAGATGGCTTACCTGGTAAGAGCACTGTTCTTGGAGAGGATCTAGGTTCGATTCCCAGCACCCATGTGCTCACAACCATCAATCAGTAACTCCAGTTCCAGGGCATCTGAAACCCCCTTGTGACCTCCAAAGTCACCAAATATTCATAGTGCAGACATACATGAAGAAAAAGATTCATTCATAAATAAATATGAATATTTTAAAAAGAAAAGATTTAGGCTGGAGAGATAACAACTGCTAAGAATGCTCACCACTCCTTCAGAGGACCTAGATTCAATCCTAGCACCGATGCCAGGCAGCTTGCAACTGCCTATATAACTCCAGCTTCAGAGGAGCCGATGCTTCTGGTCTCCCTAGCACATGTAATTATGTACACAGAAACATGTAACTACACATAATTTAACATTTTTTATTTTTATATTTATGTGTGTCTTTTGCCTACACCATGTGCATGCACTGCATGCAGAAGCCAGCAGGGGTCTCTGGCTCCCCTGGAACTGGAGTTTGGGATGGTTGTAAGCCACCATGTGGGTGCAGGGACCCTAACCTGGATTCTGAGGAAGAGCAGCAAATGCTCTGAACTGCTCCATCCCCAGTTTAAAAAATATATATATCTAATAAGAAATGCTGATTTTTTTTTCCAGGTAGTAAAAGAGACACTCACTTTACCATTGAAGACCTGAAGTCTCTAGGTTATCACGTCTGTGACACTATTCTGGATTTCTGTGATCCTGACCAAACCAAGGTAAAAGTGGGGTGTCAAGAAGTGTTGTACCTCTACTGTGCTGAGCTTCATAAGGGATCAGAGTCCGTCCAGATGACCTTTGTCTCCCTCTTAATAGATATATTTTTTAACCTGATGTTTTTTTATCACCAGAGAAAATAGACCCCCTAACCTGTAACTGGTCAACAAATGTTAACCCTTGATAATCCACCTAGAGAGAAGAGAACCTCCTTTGGTAACTTACAGGTTTACTCCGGGCTGCACTGGGCACACTTCTTTTTCTTGTAGTTCAGAAGAACTGCACACAATGGCATACTCCCTTTGCTAAGACTAATCTTGCCCTCCGTACCAGTGGATGCCCCTGTGGTTTGCCTAAGCTCAGGCCTCACTAGTTGCTTTCTTTCTCTTTTCTCCTTAGTTTTCTCACCCATTTATCCCTCCCCTCCACTGCAAGCATGCACAGGCTTGCCTGTCTTGAAGCATGAAGGTCTCCTTGGCCATCTCCTTCCAGTAGCCGTTCCTCACTCCTCAGTTTGCAAGGGGATGTGTACCCACGGTAACTCATCTCTTATGTTCCTGGTTAAGTGTTGGCTTGATGTGCACCGCAAAGCTTGATAAAGACTAAAAAGGGCTGCTGTTTAATCAGGCCGTCCCTTTCCTCTTGTGGTGCTAGAGATGGAACACAAGGCCTCCTCACTCATGTGAGGCAAGACCTTTCTACTTACCTACACCTCTATCTAAATCTCACTCAGAACAACACTGTTCCTTCTGTCCCAGTTAGGGTTTCATGGCTGTGAAGAGACACCAGGACCACAGCAACTCTTATAAAGGAAAACATTTAACTGGGGTTGGTTTACAGGTCGAGTTCATTATCATCACAGTGGGAAGCATAGCAGCATGCAGGCAGACATGGTGCTGGAGAAGGAGCTGAGAGTTCTATGTCTTGACCTGAAGGCAGCAGGAAGTGAATGCCACATTTCCTCCAACAAAGCCACACTTATTCCAGCAAGGCCACACCTCCTTATAGCGCCATTCCCTATGAGCCTATGGAGGCCATTTTCTTTCAAACTACTACACTTTGCTTGCAACTTAGGAAAACAAATGAAACAATTGCAAAAGTGAGCTATAGCCAGAGAAAAGTGGCTAAGGCAGTGCTCATCGATCTGCTTTAAAATAGTTTTACTTTTATAGCCTATATAACTTACCTGTTGCCTCGTCCTTAGTAGAAGGAATTACAGCTTACCCCATCAATCAATTCCCTTTCAGCATGCACTCCAAACCGTTTCATGAATAGCTTATAAAACTGTCTCTCCCTCTGCTGCAGTGTGTTGAGTTATTGGTGGTGTGAGGTCCTGCATCTACCCCAGGGCTCGGGCCTCTTTTAGAGGCGGAACGCAGGAAGTTTGACTGAGCTCACTCCACAGCACCTCCGGGGCGAGTGTCTGGCTATGAGAGGCTGTGGGACACCTTCCATCTGGTTCTCAGACTCTTGGACATCCCAGGTGCCGCTGGATGCCGTGGAAGAGCTGAGAACTGAGTGGAGGCCTGCCCAGGCCGGGCCAAGGGGGAAAAGACAGGGCAGGACCATGGTTTGCAGCTTGTCGCTGGCTAACTGGGTTGGTTTGGTAGAGGTCGTGGTTGGGAGTGTGGTGAGGCCTTCTTCGGGAGACTGGACACGCCTCTTTAGACGAAGGCCTGTTCCATCGTTCCCCACGGCGGATCCGGATGAAGAGAGACAGTCCATGGTTCTAGGGTGTTTATTGTCATGGCGGAGAGTGTTGATGTGTGAAACCATACCCCCCAATCTCAGGGTGGGCCTGAGATTAAAATACCTTTTGCAGGGAGGAGTGGCTGGGAAGGGTAAGGGGAGTTTATTGGCTAAGCCTCTAGGTGCCTTATTAAAATGGGGATGTCTTGAGGCTACGTGACCACACCTCTACCTGTGGTGGGATTTGGGGCTATATGACTGATGGTCACATACCTACGGAGAGCTGCGGCCTCGTGTCAGGAGCCTGGGGCCCAGGAACATGGCAAAACACCTACTGTCCCTTGTTCAGCTGTTTCCTGCTGGGGACCCCCTACTGGGGCTCCAGGGTTTTAAACCTTAGCTCACCCAGAAACCAGGCTGCCTTTCATGGTCCCACAGCAGTGCACTCTTATCAGCTGTCTCTCCCTCTGCCGCAGTACACTCAGTGTCTACAAGAGCTTAAGGAGCTTTTACAACAGGAAATCCACAAAAAGTTCAATAATTTTGGACAAGATATGGATTTAGAAGGAAACTGGAGTGACATTCCTTTGTCTGACATTGAATCCAGGTAACGAACTTCATTTCAAAGAAAATCTGGAATTGGTAATACATTCTTGCTCCCAGTGCTTGTAAGACAGAGGCAGAGGGGACTGGGAGTTTAAGGAGAGCCTGGCCAGGCAGTGGTGGCGCACGCCTTTAATCCCAGCACCCGGGAGGCAGAGGCAGGCGGATTTCTGAGTTTGAGGCCAGCCTGATCTACAGAGTGAGTTCTAGGACAGCCAGGGCTACACAGAGAAACCCTGTCTTGAAACAAACAAACAAACAAACAAACAAAAACAAAAACAAACAAACAAAGGAAAAGCCTGTATTTATATTTATGTGACATCCTGTCATTTTGTTTATTTATTTTTTTATCTGTCTATCATCTATCTATTTATTTTGAGACAAGGTCTTACTGTATCACCCTGGCTGGCCTGGATTTCACAAATATCTGTCTACCTCTGCTGAATTAAAAGCATGTCCATGCAAATTAAGAGCATGTCCATGTCCTGAGACCTGGGCCAGGTGTGGCAGCACATGTCTTTAATTCCAGCCCTCTGGAGGGAGATGGAGGCAGATCTCTGTAGGTACAAGGCCAGCCTGATATACATAGTAAGTTCCAGGAAAGCTGGAGCTATATGGAGAGACACCTCTATGAGAACCCAGAATCTCAGAGTTCCCAGAGCCTGTGGTGGAATATAAAAACTACTTTCTTCCTTGTCTTCTCCATCGTCTGGTCCCTGACAGTACCTTTGTGGATTACCTGTCTGATTTTAGAATGCAGGAGTGGGTCCAGCTGGAATCCGAGAAGCCGGAGACCTCATTACCCCTTCCGCTCCTCAGCCCACTGCACTAGCCCCTCTCTGTTTGCAGCCTGAAAAACAAAGTGCCCTGTGTGTGTCAGCTCACTGATCCATAGAGCCCAGCAGAACCAATGGCAGAGATGGCCAGACTCTACACTAGCTGACTCAGCAGAAACACTGACCTATTTAGCTAAGAAACACAAGAAGCAGTTTGCCAGCTTCTCTGCTAAAGTCAGATGCCGCAAGGCTCTCTGGGATTCTACCTGTCTGTTCTCACAACTGTACATAAAGGCAGGCTTGGAACGGTGAGATTGTTCTCTTTGTGTACACATGATTGACGCTTTCTAGAACATGGTACAATGAATGCCTTGATATCCATTTGCTAAAGTAGTCTATTATCTCCAAAAGGGACTGCAGAGCCCAGCAGCCTGGAGGGCTCCTTCTTGATTGGAGAGGCCTTTGACAACAGCATTGGAAATTAGATGACAGAAGATAGGGCTTCCTTCCTGCTCTGATATGGTGGGGCTCCTTATTGCACACTGAGGGGAGGGAGCAAAATGGAGGGAAGAGCTGGACACTGGGAACTGAACTCAGGTCCCCTGAAGGAGCAGCCAGAACTCTTGATCCCTGAACCATCTCTCTAGACCCCTTACATTTTTCTTTGTTCTCTCCCTCCCTCCCTCCCCCTCCCTCCCTCCCCCATCCTTCCCTTCCTTCCTTTCTTTTTTTGTGTGTTTGTTTTTTGCTTGGCATTTTTGAGACAGGGTCTCACAATGTACACCTGACTGGCCTGGAACTCACTATGTAAACCAGGATGGCCTCCAGTTCAGAGAAAACCACTTGCCTCTGCCTCCAGGGTGCTGGGATTTAGAACTGCGTACCACCACGTCCAGCCTGTTTTTTCTTTACTGAGATGGGGTTTCCGGTTGGACTCAGATTCAGCCATCTTCCTGCGTCAGGGAAGTGTTCTAAGTGCAGGTGTTAACAGCTGTGCACCACTGCACCTGGCTAAAAGTTCTTGAAGCAACTTTTATGGTGTTTAGCCTGCTGACTTTTAAATCACTTTATTTATTTACACATTCAGCAAGTTCTGCCAGGGTAACTGGTAGAATCCTGGCTTTTGGGAATTAGTATCATCTCAAAGGAAATGAAGAAGGAAAGGCCTCTGTTCTCAGGGAATCACATCGCCTAGGACTGCACACTGGCTGTCCCAACGCCCCTCCCACCCTCTGCTAGGTCACCTTTGCCCATCTGGTCAGCCTTTGCTTTGCTGTACTGATTGTGAACGCCTTGGGACAGAGCCTCTGCCTCCTTTGATACCAGTTCTTTCCTTGTCTTTCTCTTTGTTTTCCCCTTTTGGTGCTAGTACGAGTGGCTCGGACAGTTCCCTCTCGGATGGTCCTCCTATTTGTCTACTGAACATAGCAGATGAGGTGAGAGGATGCTGATTCTTTTTTTAAAATTTATTTATTTACCAAAAAAAAAAAAAGAAAAGAAAAGCTAAGCCGGGCAGTGGTGGCACACGCCTTTAATCCCAGCACTTGGGAGGCAGAGGCAAGTGGATTTCTGAGTTCGAGGCCAGCCTGGTCTACAGAGTGAGTTCCAGGACAGCCAGGGCTACACAGACAAACCCTGTCTCGAAAAACTAAAAAGAGAGAGAGAGAGAGAGAGAGAGAGAGAGAGAGAGAGAGAGAGAGAGAGATTGATTTATTTTATGTATGTGAGTACACTGTTGCTCTTTTCATAGAAACCAGAAGAGGGCATCAGATCCCACTACAGATGGTTGTGAGCCACCATGTGGTTGCTGGGAATTGAACTCAGGACCTCTGCAAGAGCAGTCAGTGCTCTTAACCGCTGAGCCATCTCTCCAGCGGGTGCTGATTCTTGTACACACCGAAAACATTAAAAAAAACCAAACCTTTAAAGTACCACAACACTAATAATTGGGGAAATGTTCCAATCGTCCTAGAATCTTCAGGAAATATAGCAGTAGTCCCAGAGTGCTGTTCAGGAGGAAGGCACTCGCCTGCCATGAGTGGCTTCCTGGTAGATGCCAGTGAGTCAAAAAAGAAAATCAGAATACTGCCCTAGCCAGTCACCCTACCCCAGAGTATTTCACTCTGTCCTTTATATGCTTCTTGCTGAATTGCTGGAGCTTCTTTACAATAACACCAGGCTGAATATTGTAGCCACATGTCAGTGGTCAGAGTGAGCCCCACCTGACCGTGTTATCGGGCCATCTGGTCTTGTGTCATAAATCACACACATTTGGGCGTGGATCCACATCCTTGGGACTCAGGCATGTTCATCAGGGAACAGCCTCTGAAAAGAAGGTGGTTGAGCTATTAGCCCGTTCTCCAAACCAACAAACAAGGCCTACATGACAGGCTACCGCGCCTGCACGGACTGTTAGCTGAAGACTGCGTGTGAGGATGAGTGTACCTCTCTCGCCCCCTCTGACCAGTTTTTCTGTAATTTCTGAAACAGCTGAATCAGAAGATGGTGTTAAAGAATCCAAAAAAGAAGAGACTTCAGACTAGAAAACAGCGGAATGAGCAGTACCAGAAGAATTACTTGATGCGGGAGTTAAAGTTAACAGAAAATGCCCCAGTAAGCGATCCCTGCCTGCCGACATCCAACATCCGCTTCTGCAGGAGACAGGGCTAGAGTTTACTCCACGCTAGAAGGGGTGGTGGGAAGCAGGGGTGCTTTCTATTTTGAGGTCAGAGCACTTCCTCAGGTCCTCGAATGTGTCTGAGCAGATTTGAGCCTCAGCCCATGGGTCCTCTCCTATATTCTGCTCAGGCACGGCAGGGCCAACGCATGACTAAAACGGCTCTGCAAGAAAGAGGTGGAGTTGGGGTGTGTTAGCCGGGGCTCAGCTAAAGTGGCGGGGTAGTTGAGATGAGGGTCAGGAGGGGGACACCTCTCCACTTTGTTTGTAGCTACCATATCCACCATGGCCATCCTGCCCAGACTCTTGCTCTCTAAAGAGAGGATGCTTTCAAGAGTGTTTGACTGGGTAGCTAAGGGATGGATCAACTGAAAAACTTCTCACTCAATCCTTGTAGGGAAGGGTGAGATTTGCTTCTACTCTGCAAAAGCAGCCTACTTTTTTGAAAAGTCCAGAGAATTCTAGCCCTTCAGTAAGGAGAAGTGAAAAGCCAAGGCTCAATGAGGTAGTATTTTTGCTTGACTCTTTGTCATACAGATTCTCTGATTTCTCCAATTAGCACATCAGTCCCACTAGGTGAAGAGCACAGTGGCCATCATGTCACCTGGAGGTGGAAAAGGATGCCTTTGATTAAAAACTGGAATCTTATATCAAATATTGATAATTTGTGATTTTATATCAAGAACATAAGAAGAGGCTGCTCTACTTACCCATACACGCATCCATTCACACACCCACACATTAACAGACCCTGTCCTGCACTTACTGTATGGCAGGTCCTTTACTGGACATCGAGACGTGCAGAGGTGAACGAGATGCTGTCCTTTCCTCCAAGAGTTCAGATGCTGCAGAGAAAGACAAGCAAAGAAGGGGTACCCAGACAGTTGTCAGCACTTAGAGTCTTACAGCTGGAATCTGATGCTTACATGATGTTGCCACATGCCTGTAATCCCAGCACTTGGGAGTTAGAAGCAGGGGACCAACAAGTTCTACACGAGGCCTAGTACCAAAAAGGGGAAAAAGTAGATTCAGAGAGTAAATAGCTCAGTGGTAGGAAACTCACCCGGTATATGCAAGGCTCTGAGTTCAGTTCTCAGCACTGCTTTAAAAATTGTTTTCTCAACCAGGCATAGTGACATAGGCCTGTAATACCAGCCCCTGGAGAGACTAAAGCAGAAGGATCACAAGTTCAAGGCGAGTCTGGGTAACTTAGAAAGGTCCTGGAAAGATGGCTCAGAAGTTAAAAGTGCTTGCTGTTCTTGTAGAGGACCTGAGTTCTGTTCCTAGCACCCACACCAGGTGGCTCACAACCATCGATAACTGCAGCCGAGAGGAGCTAATGCCTCTTCTGGTCTCCAGTGTCACTTGTCACTTGCATACATGTGGCATACACACACACACACACACACACACACACCAATTTTTTATTATGTACAATTATCTTCAGACAAGGGCTGGGGAGATGGTTCAATGGGTAAAGTCTTTGCTGTGGGAGTCCAAGGACGTCAGCATGGATCCCTGGCACCACATAAAGCCAGGGGTGGCAGTACCCATGAAATAACAGTGCAGGGGCAGAGACGGGGAGATCCCAGGGCTCTGCCAACCAGCCAGTCTAGTGAACTGATGACCTCTATACCTGATGTCACTCTGTCTAACACATACTGTCATACACAGACACTACACACAACACATATATAAAATACCTTCAGACCACATGTATAAGTGCACATATGAAGCAATCAATTTTATGTTTACACTGGGATGCCATCTCTAAGATATCGTTATATATAGACAGATATTCAAAAATCAGAAGAAAAATAAAACCCTGAAATTAAAAACACTTGTGTTCCTAAGCATGCCTGAGAACTCTCTAGTGTATGAATTACTCAATCAGCCAGGAACTCAGTTCCTGATCTGAAACACTGAGGTGCTAATGCCTGCAGTCTATGGTGGCTTAGCACTAGGTGGGAAACTAAAAAATACCTGGCATGTAGTGGGCACTGAATAAACACTAGTTACCTTCTTCTGAGTTGTTACTTGTATGTGCTTTGCCTGGCCTTTTGTGGTTCATTGTTCCCATGAGTCAGCATGCGTGAACAAAAGTCACAGGACTAATGCATATTCAGTATACCCACAGTGTTCACGAGGAGAACTTAGCGAGGATGTATTCGTTTATTTTAGACACAGTTAAGTGGAAGAGAGAAAGGCATCACCCTGGATCCACCATTGACCAGCCCTAAGAATAAAGAAATAATTCAGGTACTTCCCCCTCATTTATGCATACACATGCCAACAGTTGATTTTGGTTACTTTTTCTTTTCTTTTCTTGTTTTGTGTGTGTGTGTGTGTGTGTGTGTGTGTGTGTGTGTGTGTGTGTGTGTGTGTGTGTGTGTGTGTGTGTGTGTGTGTGTGTGTGTGTGAGAGAGAGAGAGAGAGAGAGAGAGAGAGAGAGAGAGAGAGAGAATTTTAGTGTGTTTTGTTGAGCTTGAAACAGGTTCTTAACATATATATAGTTCCTGCTAGCCTGAAACTCATTCATTATACAGACCTGGCTGACCTCATCAACTTTTGACCATCTTCCCGCCTCTGCTTCCCAACTGCTAAAATTATAGGTGTGCACCGCCACACCCAGCTGAATTCATTTTCGTATATATTGCGTGATTTGGATGAACGGTGCTGTTGTCCAGTGTTGCCTTCTCGAGTTTGTTCTGCCCAGGTGAACGTCTAGGGGAGTTTGTATCCTCAGGTTCAAACCACCTGGCCACTCTGGGGCTCAGCCCCCAATATAGGACAGGAGTAGGAAAGGTTCACACAGAGCTAAAATCTGGATACCAAGAACTTAATTTCAACAAATCTCTCTCAGGCTGCCATCATTTCATAGCTCCATGGCAGTACGTCAGTTGAAGCAGTGACACTGGCTATGTAATGTTAATACATGGACTGTCACAGTTGGTATGTATGCCTCATAGCCAACACTGACAATGATTACTCAAAACTGAAATGCGTAAATGGGTCGTACAGTTTATGTTGCTATAACAGAATGCCTGGATCTAGGTAATTTATAAACAAAAGGTACTTGTTTAGTGTTTTGTTTTGTTTTTGAAACAGGGTCTCTCTACATAGCCCTGGTTGTCCTGGAACTCACTATGTAGACCAGGCTGGTGCCTGCCTCTGTCTCCCAAGTTCTCCAAGTGCTAGGATTAAGAGCATGGGCCACCAAGTCTGGCACAGCAGTCTCACTATGTACTTTTTTTTTCAGTAATTAATACAGTCCCACAAAATAGCCCAGCTCTGTTAGAATTACAATTCTTGAGTGAGCTCTTAAGGTCCTACCTCCCAACACCAACCACTACAGTGAGATTCAGAGGAGACAGGCCACATTCAAACAGTAGTGGTGAACTTTTGCTCTTCTAAAACAATAGACTTAGTTATATATGTCCTTCTACCTCTCACACCCATTTGGACTTAGGGACAGCAACACCCAGTGAGTTTCCCTTCTAAATAGCCCTGTGTGTGGTAGGGCACACCTGTAATGCTGGCCACTTGGAAGGCCGTCTCAAAAAAGAAAAGTAGCTTAGACTATATATAGCCCTGGGTGTGCCAGGATATCCTCACATGTGTCTGGGTAGAAGAAGTTGGAGAAAAACTGCATTTGCTGAGGTAAATTGGGCATACAAGGATCAGCCCCCCCAATGTGAAGTCTCTGATGTCTTACAAGTCTTCTGCATGGGTTAATTCTTGTGTGGATGCTCTCATTTCCCGTCTGAGTCTTCAGGAGGCCCCGTAAGTGTGAGACTCCTCAAGACAAGCAGGATTGACATGACACATAGGTTACCATGGAATAGTACAAAGGGAGGGTCAGGGCGGAGAGAAATGTAAACCAAACTGAAGGCTGAGGCTGAAGGATCACAAGCTTGGGGCCAGGCAATGAATTTGAGACCGTCTAAGGCTACACAGAAAGACCTTGCTTCAGAAATATTAACTATGGAAGCTGAGCATAGGGCACAAGCCTTTAGTCTCAGTACCCAGGAGGCAGACAGACATAGGTGGATCTCTGTGAGTTCAAGGCCAGCCTGGTCACATAGTGAGTTCTAGGACAGACAGGACTATACAGAGAGACTCTATCTCAAACAAACAAGCAAACAAACAAATAGAAACAAAAAATTAGTATGGAGTAGAGAGATGGCTCAGCAGTTAAGAACATATAGTGAGTTCTAGGACAGCCAGGACTATGCAGAGTGACCCTGTCTCAAATAAATAAATAAACAAATAAATGGAAACAAAAATTATTATGGAGTAGAGAGATGGCTCAACAGTTAAGAGCATTTGCTGCTCTTCCAGAGGACCTGAGTTCTGTTCCCAGCACCCACATGAAGGCTTGCAGCCATCCATTCCAGGAGATCTGACACCTTCTGGTGCATGTATAAACACACAGTAAAAGCATTCATTTTATTTCTATTTTATTTTATTATAGATAAAATATTTTATTGCAGATAAAGATTTTTTTTTAAAAAAAGATTTTATTTATTTTATGTATATGAGTACACTGTAGCTATCTTCAGACACACCAGAAGAGGGCATACATGTAACGGATCCCATTACAGATGGTTGTGAGCCACCATGTGGTTGCTGGGATTTGAACTCAGGACCTCTGGAAGAGCAGTCGGTGCTCTTAACCACCGAGCCATCTCTCCAGCCCAAAGATCTTATTTTTTAGTAAATAAAAATGTCAAACTAAAGAAAGTTGCAGCAGAGTAGTAAGTGGTGAGCATGTCTTTATTCCTCATTCAGCAGTCATTGCTCCAAGCCTGTAGGTAACAAGGTCATATGTACAACTAAAACATGCCAGCTCGCCTGGAGCATGAAAGTGAATCCTATTGATTGCCAGGCAGACCTTTATCATTACTCTGTCTTCTGGAATTTTCTGTGGAGTCTTTTTCTAACAGGAATGCAGTTAACCTACCATAGCATGTCAGATATCGAGTTGGAAATGCGGGCAACCATCTTGACACATTAAGTCTTCCTTTCTTTGTATAATGTTGGCAGACAGCATATAGAAAACAGTCCTTCCACTTCCCAGATCTACTGTTGCACATGGACCTCCACTTTGCTGAGAAACTAGATCAAATTCTTGATTCACCTCTGCCCTGCAACAGTGCTGATCATTTTGGTGTTTGGGGAGGAAATGCGTATGTCTCTAACTTCTATCTAGTAAGAGCAACCTCAAGCCTGATGATAACTTAGTAATTGCAACAGAAAGTGAATTCAACTCTTTTATCTTGTTTGTGCAGAGTAAGAAGCCAGGCTTCACAGCATCATGCTCTCCAAAGAGAAGCACAAACTCCAGCCTAGGGCCAGCTCCAGATGTGAAGCCAAACTGGTCTAAGACTAGATACTCTGCCGCAAGGAAGGACCATGCCACCATGGCGGTGTACCCATCCTTGCACATATACACATACCCATAGGTGTGCTTTTGCTGTGACACACGGGTGCTTCCTCCAAAGGTTTTGTGTAGTTTTGTTGGTTTGTTTTGTAGGCGATGCTGGGGACCAAACCTAGGGCACTGAGCACACTAGGCAAGAGCTTTACCATTCAGCTGTGTCTCCAGCTCTCTTGAAAAGGTTGTGTGTTATACACATTTTATAAGGGGGAACTCTATGAATAAACTGGAAACTCTATGGTGTACCGTGTTGTACACTGACCACACACAACCTGCACTCTGGATTTCCACTGTGCATTACCCTTAGATGCATGCTTTGTTACCCCGTGAATTTCTCCTTAGTTTTTTTTCCCTCAGATAAGATTATATTTTAGTGTTTAGAAAACCTTTATTGAAAGCTGAAGCCTGTACTCATAAAAAGACAGAACAATATATATACCTCATTTTAACTAATAGATGTTCTCTCTAAAGTTAGATGCAAATCGGTTTTAAAGGATGAAGCTGTTTTAAATGTGTTTTGGGAATGTACCATATGAAAAAGCCTTGTGTTGAAGTTTTCAAATGGTGACTGACCAGTCAGACTGTGGTTGTATTAGGTTTGCTCAAAGTAAGATATTCCTACATAGAAAAAAAACCCAATTACATGTATTACTTAGAATTTAATGTTGCTTAATTATGTTCGACAAGGTTGTGTAAATTTTTTAACTCAATGATTAAAATTCTTTCTCTCTCGTTACTTCTCCTTGATTGTTTTACTACATAATCTTAAGTTATACACAAGCCAGTTGTTTTCCTTGATCCTTCATGAGCACCAAGCACAGTCTTCCAGCTACATGTCATGTCAGAATTCAGAGTCCCATTAAAGAAGAGTCACTCAGAAAAGTGTGGTGGCTCATGCCCACGCATAATGCTAGCACTTGGGAGGCAGAAACCATGAGTTCAAGGCCAGTCTGTTCTACATCCCAAAGTCTAGGCCAGCCAAGGTTACAAAGTAAGTCCTTGTACATAAAAAGGGAGGGGTAGGGCTGGAGAGATGGCTCAGCGGTTAAGAGCATCGACTGCTCTTCCGAAGGTCCTGAGTTCAAATCCCAGCAACCACATGGTGGCTCACAACCATCCATAATGAGATCTGACGCCCTCTTCTGGTATGTCTGAAGACAGCTACAGTGTACTTACATATAATAATAAATAAATCTTTAAAAAAATGTGATATATCATATAATATAAATATATATTAAAAAAAGGGAAGGGGTGCCTACTTCAAGCTAGGTATGGTGGCTCATGTGTAACTCCACACTTGAGAGAAGAAACTTGCTGTGAGTGTAATACTGAGTTACTGAGTGAGACTCAACTGACAGGGATCTCCTCTGCTCATGTAGGCCACACATTAGAGTGAAAGTTTCCTAGCATGTTTTTCACTTGTGTGTATATATGTTCATGCATGTGTGGATACACATTTGTGTATGAATATGGTGGTTTGTATATGCTCAGCCCAGGGAGTGGCACTATTAGAAGGTGTGGCCTTGTTGGAGTAGGTGTGTCACTGTGGGTGTGGGCTTAAGACCCTCCTCCTAGCTGCCTGGAAGTCACTATTCTCCTAGCAGCCTTCAGATGAAGCTGTAGCACTCTCATCTCCTGCACCATGCCTGCCTGCATGCTGCCATGCTCCTGCCTGGATGATAATGGACTGAACCTCTGAACCTGTAAGCCAGCCTCAATTAAATGTTGTCTTAAAAGAGTTGCCTTGGTCATGGTGTCTGTTCATAGCAGTAAAACCCCAACTAAGACAGAATCAATGTATGCATGTGTATGTGCATATCCATGCATGTGTGTACATGTTAATGTATGTGTTCATATGTGCATATATGTTGGGTATGCATGTTCGTGTGTGCACGCCTGTGCGTATGCATGTTCACGTATGTGTGCACGTGGAGAACCTAACTCCAGCCCTTCTTAAGCAGCCTCTCCTTTGGGGCTGCATGGCCGGTGGGAGTGTTATTACCATCTGGTGGCAGCATGCCCTTTTCTGTTTGATTTTTGAATTTTTCCTTATTTAGTGTGCATATATGTGAGCACATGCATGCAGAGTGCACCTGTGAAAGTTAGAGGACACCTTGTGGGAGTCAGTCTTCTTCCACCATGTGGTTCCTGGAAATCAAACTCAAGGTCCTTAAACTATTAGTGAGCCTTCTCACCGGCCCCCTCTTCTGGTTTTGGAGAGGTGAGGTGACCACAGCTCTTGCTTGCTGTCTACTTTATTTATTTATTTATTTATTTTATTTTTATTTTTTGAGACAAGGTATCATGTACAGGCTGCACTGAAGCTCACTACCTAGTTGAGGAAGACCTTTGACTCCTGAACCTGTGTCCTCCACCTCCCAAGTATTGGGATAACAAGCATATACCACTATATCTGGCCTGACCACAGCTCTTGAGATGCTATAAACAAATGCAGACATGTAAGACAATGACTGAAAACAGTATTACTCAAGGGTTGTTTTTTTTTTGGGGGGGGGAAACAGTAACTCTATTGCTAGAATAGAAATTCTGTATAGATACAGAAGCTAAGAACAAAAATACCATGTGGGTTTTGTTTTGTTTTGTTTTTTCTCCATTTGGCATTTGTTCTAATTTTCTTTTTCTTGCTGTGATAAGCACTATAACTAAAAGCAACTTAGGGAGGAAACGGTTACTTTGGCTTATAAGTCCCAATCATAGTCCACAATGAAAGGAAGTCAGAAAAGGAGCAGGAGCAGAAACTGGGCCTCAGGAGCTGAACAGAGGCCATGGAGACATGCTGTTCCTGGCTTACTCTCCACCGCTCTCTCAGCTCGCTTTTTATATATAACCCAAGACCATCTGCTCTTTTAAATGTGTAGCCCAGGCTAGCCCCGAACTCGTAATCCTCTTGCCTCTGCCTCCTTCAGCAAATCCTACCACAACCAGAGACCACCTGCTTTTTTTTTTTTTTTTTTGGTTTTTCGAGACAGGGTTTCTCTGTGTAGCCCTGGCTGTCCTGGAAGACTACCTGCTCTTAAGTGGCCCCACCCATAGTGGGCTGGGGCCTCCCACATCAATCATTAATCAAGAAAATGCCCCTATAGACTTGCCTACAGATCAGTCTTATGGAGGCATTTCTCAGTTGAAGTTCCATTTCTCAAATGGCTGTAACTTGTGCCAACTTGACTAAAAACTAATCAGCACAACATCCAAGGTACAGTACTTTGAGCTGAGCATGGTGCATACCTGTGATACCAGCGCTCTAGAAGCTGAAACAGGAGGTCACAAGTTCAAGGCCAGTCTAGACTACAGATCAAACTCCATATTGGGGTGTGTGTGCAAGAATTTTGAAGAGCTACCAGATATCTGACAACTCCGAGTCTTCCATGGTCACTAGCTGTAGTTATGTTGCCACAGAAATTTTTTTTTTTTTTTTTTTTTTTTTTTTTTTTTTTTTTTTTTTTTTTTTTTTTTTTTTTTTTTTTTTTTTTTTTTTTTGGTTTTTCGAGACAGGGTTTCTCTGTGTAGCCCTGGCTGTCCTGGAACTCACTCTGTAGACCAGGCTGGCCTTGAACTCAGAAATCCGCCTGCCTCTGCCTCCCAAGTGCTGGGATTAAAGGCGTGCGGCACCACAGCCCCGCTGTTGCCACTAAATTTTGTCGAAGACATCCTCCTTCATTTTCTGAAACTATAACTGAGTAGAGGAGATGGGGTAGTTATGAATAAAGGAATCTCATTTTGAGGGCACGAGTCTTGAGAGAAGAGCTGATGTAGTTTACGCTGGCCTTGAGTTCACTCCTGTGTATCGAGGATAACCTTGAATTTCTGGTCCCCCTTCCCCCCTCCACCTTGGGACTCCTGAGTCTACAGACTGAGCCACCATGCCTAGCAGAAAATGAATTTCTCAAGATTAAGCAGTCTACAAAACCCCAAGGTAAAGCAACCACATTTAATGAGGAGCTAACTCTTTGTTGAGGGTAACACTGAGTCCCAAAGTAATAAAAAACCTTTGCATCATTGAACAGAACAGGTCTGCTAGGGAAACCTCGATTTTCTCACAAATGCCTCCCTTGCTAATCAATTCATTAATCCACAAACCCACCCATCCTCCCGACCTAATCACCTACCAAAGTCACACCTCAAATACCACTAACACTGCCATGCTAGAACCAAGTTTACAACACATAAGACTCGGTGGGGAAATGCCACACAAAATATTCCTCACTACAGAAATAGAAATGCTAACTTCAGGTTTTCCAAGCTGTTCTCACACTAATTCTGGCTTCATTATCTAGAATAACAAAGATGTTTCCAGGTCAGAGACTTGGCACCTTCTTCCTCAGATGCCTTTTAAGCTGCAAAGCTTACTTAGTCCTTTAAAGCATGAAGACAGAGCTGAGTATGGTGGTGAGGGTCTATAAGCCATCCTAGCACTTGGGATGTGAAGGCAGCAGGATCACGAGTTGAAGTCCAGCCTCAGCTACATAATGAGTTCAAGGCCTCCTAGGCTGAATAAGATCTTATTTAAAAAAAAAAAAAAAGAATGTAGACTCAGTTTAATTGTACTAACTAAATTCAACTAGTGACGTTTTTGTCTGTTTCTTTTTTCTCTTTCGTTCTTGCTTTCTTTCTTTCTTTCTTTTTTGTTTTTTTGTTTTGTTTTGTTTTTGCAGACAGAGTCTCACTATATAGACTTGGCTGTCCTGGAACTTGCTCTGTAGACCAGGCTGGCCTCAAACTCAGAGTTCTGCCTGCTTCTGCCTCCCAAGTGCTGGGATCAAAGCTGTGTGCCACCACTGCCCAGGCTTCTCTCTATTCCTTAGTGGAGTATTCCTTCGGAGGCAAGCTTATCTCTGTTAATGCTTACTTACCATGATCCAACATCTTTACTCTCTTCTTCACCTGAAAAGCTGCCTCAGCAAGCATAAAAAAACCTGGGATCTATTTTCTGTTGTAAGTGCACCTAAGCTCTGTGCAGTTGTCATGTCTTCTCTACAAACCAGACTTTCATATGAAATCAGATTCAGAAAGGCACGTGTGTGTTTATTGACATGTGAAGTCACATTCAGAAAGGTGTGTGCATGTTGATTGACAGCTACAGTGGCAAAGCCAGGAACATCTCCACATCCAGATTAATGAGCGTGTAATGGAGGTCATAAGAAAACTGACAACTGGATTAGGAGACAACATAAGAGAATGATGAACTGCAGGCCAGCCTGAGCTACATATGGAATTCCAGGCCAGCCTTGATTACAAGACCTTGTCAGTTGAGAAACAGGGTGGGGTTCGGAGTGGTAGGGAAAGTAAAAGATAGTCTAAGAATTAAGAAAAGGGCTAAGAGATGGCTCAGTGGTCAGAGCACAAGTGTGAGGGCCTGGGGATGATGGCCGAAGAAACACATCTATGCATGCAGGTGCCCACAGCAGCCCAGAGATACCCTGAGCCGAGGTACACATAGCTGCCAGCTATCTGTGCCTGGAACCAAACCTGGGTCCTCTGGAAGAGCAGCCAGTGCTCTTAACCACTGAGCCATCTCTCCAACTCCCCCAAACCAATTTTTATGATGAAAATTATGTGTCAAATTCCCTTCTGGCTTTGTGGACAAAGTATACACGAGACATTAATGAATTCCATTCATCTTTAGACTTGGGTTTCATCCCCAAGACATTTTATTACATATGTGCAAAAATTCTAAGATCCTAAAATGTACAAAATGGAAAATGGCTCTGGTCCTGAGTATTTCAGATAAAAGATGTTGAACTCACTGGGCAGTGGTGGCACACACCTTTAATCCCAGCACTTGGGAGGCAGAGGCAGGTGGACTTCTGAGCTTGAGGCCAGCCTGGTCTACAGAGTGAGTTCCAGGACAGCCAGGGCTACACAGAGAAACCCTGTCTCAAACAAACAAACAAACAAACAAACAAACAAAAAGATATTGAACTCGTGGCATTCCCTAAAAATTCCAGTTCACTTTTGACATGTTGTCTCTGTCAATGTTCTGTTGCTGTGAAGAGACACCACAACCATGGCAAATCTTATAAATGAAAACATTTAATTGGGACTTGCTTACAATTCAGAGGTTTAATCCTTTGCCATCATTGCAGGAAGCATGGCAGCATGCAGGCAGACATGGTGCAGGAGAATAGCTGAGAGTTCTACATGTAAATCCACAGAAGGACAAAAGCCCATAGGCTTGGCTTCGACTTTTGAAACTGCAAAGCCCACCCCCAGTAATATACTTCCTCCAGCAAGGCCATACCCACTCCAACAAGGCCTACTCCAAAAAAAGCCACATCTATTGTCACTCCCTAAGCATTCAAATACATGAGTCTATGAGGGCCATTCATATTCTAACCACGATGCCTGTCTACCCAAGATGGGATTTTCCCACTAATTTCATCAGTTGAAAGAATGTGTGGAGCCATGACTGACTTCAGAACTGTGTTCAATATAAAAGCACATAACCACTGTTTCTGGCCTTGTGCTTAGGTAGCAAACACAAAATAGCATACACAAGCCAGTCGGACGTCTTGCAGCGAGGTTCAAGCATTCCCAGCTCGGAATCCAGAACACCTGGATGTGAAGCCCTCCAGGCTAGGATGGGGAGCTGCACAATAGCTCGGGACCTTTTCTTGCTGTGCATTTATTCTGTTTATGTGTCTGGGTGTGAGAGTGTATTTGCACGTGTAACGGGGTGGGGGTGTGACTATGATCTCTTAAAGGTAGAAAGAAGGCATTAGGTGGCTTAAAAAAAACTTTGTATTGATTCTTTGTGAATTCCACACCACGCACCCCAATCCCACTCGTCTCCCCGTCCCTTCATATCTGCCCTTAGCCCTTGCAACCTACCCCGCAAAAGAAAATAAAAAGCAAAAAAATAAAATACAACAAAACAATCTTGTGGAAGCTGTCTCAGAGTGTCCCACAGTACACCCTTTTGCCCATAAATCTTTACTTGCAGAAGTTAGTTGCAATGAGTCATTGGTCTGGTTCGAGGCCTCTGGCTTCTGCTACACATCAATACTGGATCCTCACCAGGACTCCTCTTAGATACCCTGTTGTTGCCCTGCAGCTTTGGATCTGCAGAACTGGCCCCTTCACGTGCTCCAGCAGTTTACAGATGGAGTCGATGTTGGGGTGGGTCAGCCCTGAACTGGCAGCTGAATTCCATCCAGATCAAGCTCTCTAGCACTGCCCAGCCAGGCCACCTGATGCCGCAAATGGCAAGGGGCAGGCTCTGCTCTCCTGCTCTCACGCCCTTGCGGCAGCTCACCGGAGCTCCCTCCACCAGGGCCAGCTCTACTGTGTTGCCCAGGTGAGCTGTGGGGCCGGCTCTCCCCAGTGCTGGGGCTGGTGAGGGGCAGAGTTGGCATTCTCTCGCTCATGACTCTGAGGCCGGCTCTCGTGCCTGCTGCAGGTGGCGAGGCGGGGTGGGCATCTCTTCCTCACCCATGGGACCTCCTGGCAGACGAGTGGTGGGCCGGCTCACGCATGATCCTGCCACCAGGGTCAGCTCTACCGTGCTTCCTAATCGGGGTGCAGGGCCGGATCTCCTGAGTGCCTCAGGCAGTGACGGATGGGGTCTGCTCTGCACAGCCCTTGGACATCCATGGTCCCAGGCAGCAGCCCAGATGGCTTTTGTTAGTAACATGAGCCACATATATCAACACAGACCCCTGCTGCTGCATGGCTACAGATCCAGACATGGTCCTCGGCAGCATCATGGGCTCGGACTTCATCATAGTCTCAGGTGGCAGGGCAGGCTCCTCACAACAGGCTGTTTCTCTCCACCCTCGAGTCTCCAGTCCATCTCTCTTCATAATGCTCAAACCATTCAGTTTCTCTTTCTCTCCCATCTGTCCACCACATACTTGCACATCGTAGTTGCTCCCACTGGCAGGCGGGCCACTGGGTGTCTTCAGCCCACCCAAGTCGATGGCATGGTGAACCATTGGGTATCTATCACTTTATCTATTCTTTTTTATTTTTTTAAGACTTATTTTTTTTTGTATGAATGTTCTGCCTGCCTATGCATGTGCACTCATGCATGCAGTGCCCAGAGGCATCCAGAAGAGGGTGTCAGAGCCCCTGAAGCTGGAGTTACAGATGGTAGTGAGCCAGTATGTGGGGTGGTGATAACTGTACTCAGATCTCTGCAAAAGCAGAAAGTTTAACTGCTGAACCATCTCTCCAGCCCCTCCACCTTTTCCGATTTTTGTTTGTTTGTTTTGTTTTATTTTGGTCTGTTTGTTTGTTCATTTGTTGGAGACAGGATCTCACTATATAGACTTTTCTGGCTTGAAACTCACATACAGACCAAGCTGGCCTTGAACTGAGAGAGAGCACCAGTGTCTGGCTCCCAGGGGTTGTGGCTAGAGGCACATTGCCATGACCCGCATCTTACTATTCTTTTGAGGAAGGGCTTCTCCTTGACTGGGAGGCTCACATTTTCTCTGCTGGCCTTATCAAACGTCATGTCTCCACCCTTCTCGATACCTGGCTTGTTTTGGGTCCTGGGATCTGAATTCTGGTCCTTATGATTTCAAAGCAAGCACTCAACAGCTAAGCCATCTCTCTATCCCATCCGTGAACTTCTGACCCTCCTGCCTCTTCTGCCGGGACTATAGGCATGTATTGCCAAGCAGAGTTTATCTGATGCTGGAGATGCATGCTAGGCAAAGGATACCTACTCAACTGTTTTAATTACTGTTTCATAGCTATCAAGAGACACCACAATCGAAACAGCTTATAAAAGAAAGAATTTACTTGGGGCTTTCGTCCAGCTTCAGAGGGTTAGTCTATGAACATCACGATAGGAAGTATGGCGGCAGGCAGGCAGGTAGGCATTACACTGGAGCAGTCATTGAGAGCTTTTGGGAGAAAGAAATGAAGACTGGGCCTGGTGTGGGATTTTGAAACCCCCGAGCCCACCTCCAGTGACACCTCCTCCGCCAAAGGCATACCCCCTAACCCTTCATAAACAGCTCCACCAAACATTTAAATATATGAGCCAATGTATGAGAACCAAACATTCAAATATATGAGCCTATGGAGGCCATTCTCATTCAAACCACCAAGGTATATCTCCTGCCCCCTTTTGGGTTTTGTTTAAGGTTTTTGTTTGTTTGTTTTTCTTTTGTTTTTGTTTTTTTGCTTGATACAAGGTCTTATGTAGCCTAGGCTGACCTTGAACTCATTATGTAACCGAGGATGACTTTGAACTACTGATTCTCCTGTCTCCATCTTTTGATTTCTGGGATTGCAGGTCTGTGCCACTAGGCTGGGCTGACTTCCTGAGATTTAAAGTGAAGTTACTACAGAGGCTGGAGAGATGGCTTGGTGGTTAAGAGCACCAGCTGGTACAATCCCAAGGGTCAGTCTTTTCAGCTCTTGGTGTAACAAGGTCTCTTTGGTTGCTCTGAGTACAGATCCTCCCAACCAGTTTTGGCATAAACTGTCTCACTTCATGAACACCCTGAGCTGACTCTTCCCAGATCATTGTATTCATCAGCCAGAGGTCACTTCAGGAAGCTCTTCCAAGTTCTCTTCACTCCCCTTCCAGCTCCTCGGCCTCACTTCTTCCCCAACCAGCCTGGACTCCATGGCCTTGACGTCACCATTCTCTTGCCAGCACTCCAGCGTCCTCACCCTGTCTTCCTACCACCTCCATCTGGTAGTGCCCCTACTTTGGCTCAACCATCCGTCCCGGCCATCTGTCTTCTCTGTGCCTGTCCTATCCTGCCAAGATAGCTGCAGGAAAACATACCTTCAGGGGACTAGGGCCACCACAGATACATTGTTTGCTGCTCTGAAATGTACCCTCTGCTTCAGGTGCTCCAGCACCCTCAGTTTTCACATCTCCCACTTTGCTTCAAGCTCCCTACTCCCTATAGTCTTCTCAGCACTGCTGGGCAGCCAGAGTAGGAGGAAGATGCAGACACATTCTAAAGCCACTTTGGTAAGTTTGTGTTTCCTGATGGTGAAATGATTAAGAAACATTTTAGCCAGATGTGGTGGCTCACACCTTTAGTCCCAGCACTTGGGAGGCAGAGGCAGTTGGATCTCTGAGTTCAAGGCCAGCCTGGTCTACAGAGGGTGTTCCAGGAAAGCCAAGACTACATAGAGAAACCTGTCTCAAATAAAACAGAATAACAAAAAAGTATTTTACTTTATGAAATTATGACTAGATTATTATTATATCACTGAACTGAAATAAATCGATGAGTTGATGTTAAGATCAGGATTTTTACTCTGGAAGTAAAAAATGTGTGGAGGGGGAAAAAACTCACTTTGAGAATGTGTTGGAATTCCAAGTACCAGTGACCTGATTTCTCTGCATTCATCACCTATGGGTGGTTGATTTTAGAAAACCCTGTGAATGGCAGAATCCAAATGTGCATGTGTCCTTTATATAAAATGCTACAGTGGGGAGATGGCTCAGTAAACTGCCTATCATTAAAGTAAGAGTGAAGTGGAAACTGAAGGGTTCTTGGAAAGTCAGTTGTGTTGGATGGTGTTTTGCTGAGGCAAACACATGAAGGAGTGTTTTCCTGAAGCAGACACAGGTGAAAGACTAAGGCAGTCTCGTGAAGGAACGTTTCATTGAAGCAGACACAGGAGAGAGGATGCTCTGCTAAAGCAAACACATGAAAGGACACGTGATGAAGGATTCTTTGCTAACAACAAGCATGTATTGGTCCACCTTACACTGCGTAGTTGAGCTCCATTTGTCGGAACTCCTTGGATGCACGTGCTGAGGCAAGACCCGTGCTGTTTGGAGGGACTCCATGAGTGACTGAGACAAAGTTTGGCTTGCTGGTACAGCTAGTACAATGCTCCTAGGCCTCTGGTCTTCGCTGATCTTCGCTTTCCTGAGAGAGGCACAACTGAGAACTTCTCCTGGTGTTCCTGTTGGTCTCTCCTGCTGACTGGAGTCAAGACTGACACCTGGCTGTCTCTGCTAATGGTTGTGTCACTACCATTGCTAACCCAACTCTACTGAACTGGACTGCTGGTGTATCCGTGAAGTGTTTGCAAGTGGATTGAGCTGACCTGTGAACTAAACTGCTGATTTCCAGACAACACAGACGGGAGTTGCTCCAAAGAACCTTTCTAAATAGGTGCACTTCTCCCCCAACTCCCGCGATTTTTCTTTCTTCCCACTACCTCTGGTGGGTTGTGGGCTACAAGGAAGGTTAAAGCAGTTAAGAGCCATCATTAAAAATAGGACTTGAGCTAGAGCTAGGCTCAGCAGTTAAGAGCACTAGCTGCTCTTCTAGAGGTCCTGAGTTCAATTCCCAGCAAACACGTGGTGGCTCACAACCATCTGTAATGGGTTCTGATGCCCTCTTTGGTGTGTCTGAAGACAGCAACAGTGTATTCACATATATAAAATAAATAAATCTTTAAAAAGAAATAGGACTTGAAAAAATTAAACCCACGAGGACTTGGGTCAGTGGTATACATCTGTAGCCTCTGTGCAGAGGAGTCCAGAGACAGGTAGATCCAGTCTAGCTGAATAAATGAGCTCTGGGTTCAGTGAGAGAATGTCTCAATGTCTCATAAAATAAAATAAAATAAAATAAAATAAAATAAAATAAAATAAAATAAAATAAAATAAAATAAAATAAAATAGTGACTGAGGAAGTTAGCCAGTGTTGACCTCTGGCTTCCACATGCATTTGCAGGTGTACTTGCACACATATGTGAATACACAAACAAAGACATACACTCTACCTACACATAATGTTGTAGGCTGGGGTACAGCTCAGCTAGAGCATGTGTTTAGAATGTGGCTTGCCCTGTGTTCAATCACCAACGTACAAAACAAAAACCAAATTCATGTGACCAAATAAGGTGCTAGAGAGGTGTCTCAGTGGTGAAGAGCACTTGCTGCTCTTACAGAGGACTTGGATTTAGTTTCCAGCATCCATGTCAGGCAGTTCACAAATGCCTGTATCCCGTTCCAGAGGATCTGACTCCTGCTGGTCTCAGACAGTTTTTAAAGGTCCAAGTAAGGGGCTGGAGAGATGGCTCAGCAGTTATGAGCACTGGCTGGTCTTACAGAGGTCCTAAGTTCAATTCCCAGCAACCACATGGTGGCTCACAACCATCTGTAATGGGATCTGATGCCCTCTTCTGGTGTGCATAAAGACAGCATGAAGATAGCATAAATCTTAAAAAAAAAAATTAGCCGGGCAGTGGTGGCGCACGCCTTTAATCCCAGCACTTGGGAGACAGAGGCAGGAGGACTTCTGAGTTCGAGGCCAGCCTGGTCTACAGAGTGAGTTCCAGGACAGCCAGGGCTACACAGAGAAACCCTGTCTCAAAAAACCAAAAAAAAAAAAAAAAAAAAAAAAGTCCAAGTAACACAGTATGGTTCTTATTACAAGCGTCCTGTACACTTGAAGTCCCTATAAATGACTGATAACATGTAATGCACGGGAGTGCCATGGAAACAGTTATTATCCTGTATTATTCAGGGAATAATAATCCTAAGAAAGAAGTCTGTGCATATTTAGCACAGTTGCAACTTTTCCTGATTTTTTTCCAGGACGGGGAATTGAACTGAGGGCTTTGTATTTAGCAGGCACACAGTCTACCACTGAGCAATATTCACAACTACAATTATGGAAGGTTGTTATTAAAAGGACTGGTTGAGCGCCAGCAAAATGGCTCAGTGGATAGGGCACACTGAAGTCTGACAAACAAGCTCTGTCACCAGGACCCAAGCAGTGTAAAAGAACAACCCCTGAAATATGTCCTCTATGCCCTACCACATAGATAAATGAGTAGATAGATAGATAGATAGATAGATAGATAGATAGATAGATAGATAGATTTCAGTTCCTATTGTGGGGCTTTCACCCACCCACCTGCAGTTTATATAAGACACATAGACTTATACATAGTTTCAAGCTGTTGACCTTATTCTGGGGCAGTCTCAGCTAGCTTATCTAAACTTACCCTAACTGTTCTGCTACCCCATCTCCCCACATGGTCCTCACTACCTGCTTACAGCTCTATCCTCCATCTGTTCTGCTCTCTTTCACACCTCCCTCCACCTCCCTGTCCAGAAGGCCTGATCCCACAGTTCCTGCCCCAGGTCCAGCCTTTATCTGTTCTTTATTATACAACAACCATATTTCAGATGGCACCACTCAACAGCAAGACAATGTCCGATCCGTCTCTTAGGATTGTCATTAGGAAAGGTTGCCTGACCTTCATCTTTTGGCAGATAAGGAAGGACAAGCTTTTTGTATAGAAAACTGGTGATGGGCCACAGAACTGACAATACCAAAATCCTGCCAGCACTTAGCTATCTGTCAGTACAGAATTAGCAATAGAAAATACAGGGACACATCTTCAAACAATGTAAACGAAGGTTACCCCAATATCTCTCCCTTTTGGTCCAAGAAATGGCTTTTATCTCTAACAGCAATAAACTATATACAATAAGAACAATTATGAGAACTATCAGATAAGAATTACATTCACAATGTCCAGTCCGCTTGCACTCGGCAACCTTGGAGAAAGTACTTCACTAGATATCCTATCTTGCTGAGTCCAAAGTTCTGTACCTACATCGCTTTCTTATCACCATTTAAGTTTTTATATCCTCTAACATCTAAGAAAGGATATGGGGGAAGTTGGTAACTTGCATTTACCAACCTTAAGACATCTTTTTAGACCCTCAAACACTTTCTTAGATCCTAAACAACCTCTTTTGCGAATTTTCTTTTTTAAATTTGATCACAAAGAAAATGTGAGACTATAACTATCTAGTCTTCAATCTCATCAGAGACCTGAGAATAAATTTTACCTGAGTAAACAGGAAGTGCAGAGCAAGCAGCTTCTGAATCTATAAAAATGACAGAGATCTACTGGCTTCCTAGACAGTCACCCAAGGTTTCTCTATGTTGATGGGGCATCCATCTCTGCCAGGCCCAGAATATTTGACAGACTTTTCTGTGAAGCAGAAATTTTAAAGATTCTCCTACCTTGTCACAGCAAAGTGGGGCAATTGGCTTCCCAGTGTTCTGCTTGTCCACAGTTTAGAAAGCATTCTGTCAGCAGTTAAGGTAAAGGGCAGCTTATAACCCAATGTCCAGCTTTGCCACATTTGAAGCAACCTCCAGGTGGAGGTCCTTCTGTGCCCATCATCTTTGGGGGAGATTAGGGGTGCTGCCAGGAGCTGATGTGTCTCTCTGTATGAAAGGCCTTTTGTGGGACTGAAGAGAAGGCTCAGCTGTTAAGAGAACTGACTGTTCAGAGGTCCTGAGTTCAATCCCCAGCAACCACATGGTGGCTGACAACCATCTGTAATGGGATCCGATGCCCTCTCTGGTGTGTCTGAAGGCAGCTACAGTGTACTGCTGCAGGATTTCCCCTGTCCAATTACATTAGGACAGCAGGAGGCCTGTGATTGGACAGGGAAAAGGGAGGCAGCACTAAGAGTTGCTGAGACAGAGAGCTTGTCAGGGAGAGGAGAGAAAGGAAGATTGTGGTGGACATGAACCAGCCTGGCGTTAACTAGCCACAGGTAGTTATGATATCATAAGGTTAGAATTATTGGGATAAAGCCTTTATCATTATCAATTGGTTCTGAAATTATTGTATTGGCATCTTGTAAATTGAGAATTTATTGATACATAAATCTGATTGGTTAGTTATAAGGTTCAAGAGTTTTGATTTACTTGGTTACTGGAATGTGGGACCACCGATGGTGGAGAGGGAACTAGTGGCTCAGCCAGATGCTGCAGGGGCTAGCTAGAGAGAGTAACCAGTGGCAGGAGCACGGGAGCGTGGTCCGGCTCCACTGGGGAGTTGGTGGGTTGAGAGAAGCAGGAACGCGGAGAGATGGCAGGTTAACTTTTTAGTATTTCCAGCAACAGTGTACTCATGGGCATAAAATGAATGAGTAAATATTAAAAAGAGAAAGGCCTTTTGTTATTAAAACATCTTAAATGCCATATTCTACAGGTCTTTGAAGAGTCTGAGGACCATCTATCTATATAAAGTAATCTAAATAGAAAAATGTTGCTTGCTTCTAGCTATTTACTTTCTGCATAACTTTGAAAACAAATACAGGAGGCTGAATAACGTTTATTTCTGTAATTAACTAAACTAGTACCTAACATGACTACAAATTTGAATATCTATAGGTGACTGATTTCTAACTTGCATTTCTTAATTACCCTTAACAGTTTGCAATAGTAGCTTTCACAAAATGAGAACTACACATTAAATTTTTAAATGAATTGCATATGCACAAAGACCTTAAATAAGAGTTGAATCATGGATACAGTGCGTTATAACAACTATAACCATAAATGTCTGTCATCATATGAAAATCCATACCAATCTAAAGTATTTGTGATTTGTTGCCTTTAGTCTAAAAGGAGATACAGTAACCACCCTTTTGTTCCTTATATCCCTTTATCTCCCCCTCCCCCCTAACTCTAGATAGGAGAGACAGAAAGAGAGGAGAAAGAGAGAAGTGACCCTGAAGCTAACCTTTCCTTCCTTTCCTCCCTGATCATGATCAATAACAACTTGTATCCAACCCCCTAACGGCAACAAACATCCATAACCCACCAAAGAACCAAAGAACACTCACCCCACCTCTCAGGAATGAGGGTGTCATGTTCTTTAAATTGCTTCCTGCTGACTGGGGTTAGCAACATCTTTTGGGGACTCTAATAGAATCGGGCCAAGTCCTGGACGAGCTGGCTGTCTAACTGCTGTCCAGGCTCTATGAGATCATCTGGTACCAGGAAGGTTCCGAGCTTAAAGGAAGCTCTGGCTGAAGCAGTCTGTGAGACTGGACCAGCTGAGGCTAGCCCCTTCGAAGCTGTCCTAGCTGCAGTCATGGAGGAAACAGCAGCTGAGGCAGTCCCTGAGGCTGGACCACCAGGGGCTGATTGCTTTGTCTTTATTGGTGTCTGATCTTTTTGCTCTAAAAACACAAGCGTTTAAAGGTGGCATTTCAGGGACACGTCTGCTCTAGCACATGTATGGAATGTGTGCTGTGCACAAATCAGCAAATGATGATTTTCTGCTCTGTGTCTGAGCTGGAGAAAGGCATCTGTCAATTTTTATAAGTCTGTTTTGAACTGCATAACCAACCTGTATGATCAATCTCCAGCCATATGAAATAATGGCATATAATGTAAGTCCTGAGGACCAGGGAACCTAAAAGATTCATTGACTTCTGCAGAGACATTCATGTCTCAGCGGCCTCTTGAGCTGCTCCCGTGTAGGGGGATCAGCAATTGTGTTACCTGTTTTGTTGTTCTGGGTCTCTTCCGTGTCAGCAGCCAAGATTTTCAGGAGGTCTCCTGTGGTCAAATCTAACTTTATTCACTTTGGGGGACTCCACAGCCTTTTGCTTCCTCTAGAAATAAAAAATCCTCTTTCCCAACACAACACGTTTCTTGACTATCATTCTGAGATTAACTCATCCTTAAAGTGTATAGGTTGATTTAATTCAGCAGTCCTTTCTAAAGTTCAGTGTCTTTTAGCAGATGTGTTCGCTGTCTCACTGACATTAAAAAATTTGAAGTTAATAAAGCATTATGTAATTTATCTCTGGGAGATCTCATATCTCCCTTCTGTTTTATGAGCATTCCCTTTAAAGTGTGGTTAGATCTTTCCACAACTGCTTGACCTGTCGCATTGTAAAGTATGCCTGTAACATGTGCTTGTTATAATATTTTTAAAAATTGTTGCCCTTTACTGGATACATATGCAGGAGCATTATCAGTTTTAGTCTGCAAAGGTATCCCTAAGACAGTCATCATTTCTAATAAATATGTAATTACAGAATTAGCCTTTTCAGAACTCAAAGCAGAAGCCCATTGAAATCCTGAATAGGTATCAACTGTATGATGTACATTAGTTTTTCAAATTCTACACAGTGAACCACATCCATCTACCAATTTTCATTTCTTTGGGTACTTTTAGGGTTACTTCTGAGCTTGATTATTTAAAGAACAGATGTCACGTGAGTATGTAACTCAATCCTTGTCCAAAGCCCCTCCCAGGAGGGCAGAATTAGCATCAAAATACAAACAGTCCCAGGGCTATCCACAACTGTGTTCCTCTCACTATATGAGAAAGAATCCAATTAGTTCTTTTTTTTTTTTTTTTTTTGGGGGGGGGGGTTTCGAGACAGGGTTTCTCTGTGTAGCCCTGGCTGTCCTGGAATTCACTCTGTAGACCAGGCTGGCCTCGAACTCAGAAATCCCCCTGCCTCTGCCTCCCAAGTGCTGGGATTAAAGGCATGCGCCATCACCACCCGGCCCATTAGTTCTTTTTATGAACTGAAATCACAGGCTTTGGGGGTCTTTGTGGGAAGCGCGTGTCTTCGTCAGCCTGCTCTGATGTGTGCCCTATAACGCCATTACAAGATGGCGCGGACATCCGCCTGCGGTTTTCCTCATCCTGTAAACAACATGTGCACGGCGCATGCGCAACCCATAAAAGGGCGCCAAAGTGTATGCCAAGTGCAGGCTCCTCCTCTTTAATCAGGTCACGAGCTGAAGCCA
>CM052701.1:80374135-80424087 GCA_028551405.1 Uromys caudimaculatus | reverse complement strand
TACAGAGACACATCTTCAAACGTTGTAAAGGAAGGCCATCCCAACAAGTTCTCTTACTGTAAAAGAAAGAAAAATGAAGGAAGAAAGGACAGAAGGAATTGTTGGGTCAGGTGGGATGCCACATACCTGTAATTCAAGCACTCTATCTCAAAAACTAACAAACAAACATAAAACAATAAAAATTTAAGCCAGGCTGTTAGAGGTTTGTCTGGTGTTGCTATGTATTCAAGTGCTAAATATTGGCCACCAAGTTCTGGTTGCCCCCAGACAATAAATTCCCAGGTACACCAGTTTTTGTTGTGTAAACCTTGCTCCCAAATTTAAAGCTACTGGTTAAATAAAAATGGCTACGACTAATTACTGGGACAAATGGAGGTAGGCAACTTTTCAGTTCCTGGGCTAGGGGGTCACAGGTAGGGAGCAAGAGAGAGGAGAAGGAGGGAGAAGGAGAAGAAGGAAGAAGAGAACAGAAGGTCTCCATTAGACATAGTGGACCAGGAGCATGAAGCTGAGTAAAATGCTTCCTGAGGATGGACTGGTAGAGCAGGTACTTGGGGAATGCAGCTGAAAGTAAACAGTCTAGAAGACAGAAAAATAGATTAGGGGTAATCCCCCAGCAATTGTGCTAAGCTGGTTAAATAAATCCACAGGACTCTGCCTTGATTATTGATGGTCTGGTCATTTCTTAATAACTAATAGAGTTTATTTAAATCCATTTACACCAGGCATAGCTCAGCAAACTTTTAGTTCCAGCACTTAGAAAGCCAAAGGCAGGCTGATCTTTGTGAGTTCAAGGCAAGCCTGGTCTATGTAGTGGATTCTAGGTCAGTTAAGGCTACACAGTTTGATATTGTATTTTATTTTATGTTTTAGGCAAGGTCTTTCTATGTAGCCCTGGATGTCCTGGAACTCTCTATATAGACCAGGTGGACCTTAAACTCACAGAGATCCACCTGCCGCTGGCTACTAAGTGTTGATAACAAAGGTGTGCATCACTATGCCTAGTTTGATCTAGTTATTAACTAAGTAATTAATCAATTCATATTAAAGAAATATCAGAAACAAAGGAGTCATTGGTTTGGGCTAGAGTGGTAGAGTGTTCTCCTTACAAGATGGAGGCCAGGAGATATGTCTCTAGCAACACACACACACACACACACACACACACACACACACGCATGCAAAAACACACACACATATACACACAAACATGCATGCAAACACACACACACATATACACACAAACATGCATGCAAACACATACACATATACATACACACACGCATTCTCTCTCCTCCTTCTCTCTCCCCCTCCCCCCCCCCTTTCTCTCTCTGCCTGAAGATCAAGAGGTAAAACTCTCAGCTGGTGCTCCAGTGCCTGCCTACACGCCACCATACTCCTTGCCATGGTGATAATGAACTAAACCTCTGAAATTGTAAACAAGTCCCCAATGAAATAGTTTCCTGTTACAAGTTGCCTTGGTCATGGTGTCTCATCACAGCAATGAACGATGACTAAGACAAGTAACAACCTGCTATCCAGAGGAAAAGGGAGAAAATACAGCCCATCAGAGAAACTTGAAAATAAATCGATTTTGCTTTTTGATCATTTGAGACAGACTCTCACTATCTAATCCTGGCTGGTCTAGAACTCACTATTCAGCCCAGGTTGGTCCCAGACTTCCTATGATCCTCCTGTTTACACCTCCTACATGTTCAGAATTACAGGCATGTGTCACCATGCCTGAATCTGAAAAATAAACTTCCCTCAGCACACGAGCTGGCCACGGCACATTGTAAAAGGTATTCTCCTCAAGCAGGCTGCAATGTTCCTCAGAGAACTAATAGAAGCAGAAGAATAAAACCAGACATGCTGACACGTGCCTGTAATCCGAGCATGGAGAGGTAGAGGCAAGAGGATCAGAAGGTCAAGGTCATCCTTAGCTTTATAGCAAGTGCAAGTTCAAGGTCAGCCTAGAATACTTGACACTCAGTCAAAACAAATATGGCTAATGTAAGTGCAGCAAAGACAGTCTTCCTTTCGTCTTGAAGAATGGCCTTATTGCTGTTATTATTATTAGTAGTAGTAGTATTCAAATTGAATTTCATTTGGTGGCAAAGAACTCAAGGACCCTGCCCAGCATGACTTGTTATAGACATTGCATCAAGCTGAGCTCCCAGTAACCTCATCTTTCCACCAGACCCAGATTTCTCAACAGCCACACTGTTTATATTTCAGGAGTTGCTAAATGTCTCCTGGGAAACAAAACTGTCCCTTGTTAGAACACACTGGTCTCAGTCAGTCATTGGCTCAGGCAGTGGCAGGTGAACCACTTCAATCCAGTGACTCATGGAGGGTTGTCTCTGGGGAAACTTTGGAAAGGTTTTTCTTTTTTCCTTCAAAAAAAGAGTAATTAAAAAAAAAAAAAAAAGACTCTCCTCTTGAGGTGAGAATGTGGCTTGGTTAGTGGGATGCCTGCCTAACATGCACAAAACCCTGGTTCAGTCTGCATAAAACAGGCAGGAGAGTACAAACCTGTAATCCCAGCACTCAAAAGGTAGAATCAGGAAGATAAAAAGTCCAAGGTCATCCTAGTCTATATGGGTACATATGGACTTTAAGGCTAGCCTAGGCTATATGAGTCTCTCTCTCTCTCTCTCTCTCTCTCTCTCTCTCTCTCTCTCTCTCAAAAATATTCCCTTCTCTCCCCTGCATGCCATTGTTACAGGTAATTTCTACATTTTTCTTACTGCCAACCTAAGGATGGAGAGCAGAGAGATTTAAGGAATACAGGTCTCTTTTTAATATGTGTGTGTGTGTGTGTGTGTGTGTGTGTGTGTATTGTGTGTATGTATAATTGTATATATATTATATGTATATATAATGTAATGTAATATATATATATTATAAAAGACATGTTTCTGTAGTACAGTGCAAATGGTGCAGTGAGCATGGAAGTAACAGAAGAGACTTCTACTGGAATCCAGGCCTTCGATCGACTCATCTAACTCAGGAGACCTGAATTCAGGTCCTCCTGTCTCATAAAACAAATCTGCTTTATTACGTAGCTCACTTGAATGAAGGTTTATGTTATTTGAAGCAGAAATTACAAGGCCATGGAGCATTCTGAACCCTAAGGAATGGAGACTAATGGGAGTGGTGTCAGCCCCATTCCTATGAGGCCAGGGATGGGAAAGGCTGAAGAGCAGACCTGAAGACATAGCGGGCGGCAGGGAAGGAGCAAGGACCCCTGTTCAGTCTACCCCAGCCCAGCCCAGGACCAGTCCTTCTGAAGTCACACAGTCCCCTCGGTCATGGTACCCCTGCCTCCCTAGCTTCTCAAGTGGAGAAACTGAGACTTACAGAGAGCCATGGATCCAAAGCCACAGAGCAAGCCTGAACAGTCTGTCTAGGTTTCTGATGGCTAACCATACGGCCATTCCATTCCGACTGCCTGGCTTATTGTTTCTTTCTTTCTTTCTTTCTTTCTTTCTTTCTTTCTTTCTTTCTTTCTTTCTTTCTTTCTTTCTTTTGTCCTTCCTTCCTTTCTTCCTTCTTCTCCCTTTCTTTACTATGTGTGGGTGTTTTCCCTGCACGTATGTCTGTGCACCATGCCTATGCCTGATGCCCTAGGTGTCCAGAAGGAAGCAAGGATGCCCCAGGGGGCATCAGATCATCTGGAACTGGAATTATACATAGTAGTGACCCAACATGTGAGTACTGGGAACCAAATCCAGGCCCTCTGCAGTAATAAGTGCTGTTAATCACTGTCTTAGTTACTTTTTAATTCTTGACAAAACACCATGACCAAGGAAACTCATAAGAAGAAAATTTTAATTTAGGGCTTAGGGTTGCAGGATGTTAAGCATCCATGGTCATCATGGCGAGGAGCACAGCGGCAGGCAGGCTGAGAGTCAGTAACTGAGGTCTTACATCCTTATCTGCAAGTAGGAGACAGGGGGACCTAAGCAGGAATTCACGGACTTTTGAAACTTCAAAGCCAGCCTCCAGTGACACACCTCCTCCAACAAGACCTCGTCATTCTCAAACAGCCCCACCAACATAGGACAGAACATTCAAATATATGGGGTGGGAGACATTCTCATTCAAACCACACCAACTGCTGAGCCACCTCTCTAGTCCCTACATGTAATTTAAAAAATAAATCTTAGAGATAGGAATGATGGCACATGTTTAATTCCAGCACTTGAAAGGCAAAGGTAGGTAGATCTCTATGAGTTTGATGACAGCTTGGTCTACAGAAGGAGTTTTAGGCGAGCCAGGACTACATAGTGAGACCCTGTCTCAAACAAACAATAAATAAATAAATCTTAGAAAAAAAGAATAATGGATTCTGAAGGTGCTGCTGTCCTGAAGGGACTCCTGCAGCTTTGCCCTTGCCTGCCCTTGAGGAGTCCCTCCAGCGAATACTCTTATGGAGGCTACACTAGCCCCAGAGGTAGTGTTGGTCTCTGTATTAGTTACTTTTTTTTAAACACCATAAAGACCAAAGTGACTTATGGAACAAAGAATTTATTTTGGTTTTTAGTTCCAGGTGAGTCCATATTGGAGGTGGAGGAATGACGGCAAAAGCAGGAACCCGAGAGATCACATTTTCACCTTCAAACATGAAACACGGAAGCAAACCGGAAACGGGTGGGGTTATAAACTCTCAATCCACCCCCAAAGACGCACTTCCTCCAGCAAGCCTCCCCCCCTCGCCCCCAGGCTACCAACCAGGGTCAAGTGTTCAAATACATGAACCTATGGGGGACATTTTTGTTCCACTAAAGCCTCCTGAGCCAGAATTGGGGGCAGTGTAGAGGGACTGGAAGCAGTAGAGATTCAGTCATCACTAGACGCCTCTGGTGACTGGGTGTGATCTGTGGAAGAGACTTCTCGGCCGACTTGATGGTTGGATTTGGCTGCCATTTCAGCCTTGGTACTTGGAAGGGAGAATTAGTGCTCTCTTTCTGCGTCTTGCTAGCACTTATCCACCCACACACCTAGAGACGACGATGCTGCCGGTAAAAGGAGCAAGATCTTACTCTCAAGCCTCGGGTGAGATCAGAACACCGGGAGGAAAGGAACATCCGTGGGGTCTAGGCTCCCTTTCCTTGACCGCATTTCTGAAGGTATTAGCTGGGAACCGCAGTGACTCTTGGACTTTTTTTTTAAAGATTTTTATTTATGTGTATGGTATTTTGCCTGCCTGTATGTATGTCCATCAAGTGTACACCTGAGGCTCAAGGTGGTCAGAAGAGCATGTGGGACCCTTGGAATTGGAATTACAGATGGTTTCGAGCCTCCTTTGAGCACTAGGAACCTAAACTGGGTCCTCTGCAAGAGCAGCAAATATTCTTAGCTTCTGAACCATCTCTCTTGCCTCTTTTTTATGATATTTCCCCAGGGGTATAATTTATAACAAAGTCAAAGAATTCTTCTGAGTTAGCAGTTAGTTGTAAGATCAAGGACCACACAGCCATGTTGTGCTACACCTTCTGACAGCGCTAGCTCGCTCCCTCTTTTCTGGTGTCATGTTTCATTCACTCCATGCCAACTTTCAGCTCCACAGCCTCAGATGACCTTGAACTCATTCTTCTGACTTCACCTCCAGAGGCGTGCACCACTCTGTTTGGCCGCATTTGTTTTCTATTGTAACAAATTATTATTTCAAAAAAATTAATGAGCTGGAGAGATGGCTCAGCAGTTAAGAGCACTGACTGCTCTTCCAAAGGTCCTGAGTTCAAATCCCAGCAACCACATAGTGGCTCACAACCATCTGTAAAGGGATCTGATGACCTCTTCTGGTGTGTCTGAAGACAGCTACAGTGTACTCATATAAATAAAATAATGGGGGCTGGAGATAATAATGGCTCAGTGGTTAAGAGCACTGAATGCTCTTCCAGAGGTTATGAGTTCAAATCCCAGCAACCACATGGTGGCTCACAACCATCTGTAATGAGATCTGATGCCCTCTTCTGATGTGTCTGAAGACAGCTATAGTGTGCTTATATATAATACATAAATAAATATTAAAAAAATTAAGTCCTCCACTCATTGTAGTAGAATCTGCGTATGTAAGAGCACAAGGTAGTAGCTCTATGACCTTGATTACCCACCTTTCTAAAGTAGTTTTACTCTATTTATTTGTTGGTTGGTGGGTTGGTTAGTTGATTGATTTTTCTGGAACTCGGGATCTTTAAAAGCAAAGGTCTGGTAAAATGGCTAAATAGGTTAAGGCACTTGTTACCAAGCCTGATAACCTGAAGTCAATCCCCAAACCCACATGGTGAAAGGAGAGAGCCCAGTGCTGAAGCAGGGGGATCACAAGTTCAAGGGCAGTCTGGGCTACAGAGTGAGGCCCTGCCTCACAGAGAGAAGGAAGGAATTACAGTGTCTTAGTCACTGTTCTAGTCCTGTGAAGAGAGACCATGACCAAGGCAACTCTTAAAAGGAAAGCATTTAATTGGGGCTGGCTTACAGTTTAGGAGGGTTAGTCCATTTTCATCATGGTGGAGAGCAGGATGGCATACACGAGGCCCTGAAGCAGTAGCTAAGAGCTATATCCCGATCTACAGGCAGCAGACAGAGAACCAAGCCTGGCATTCAAATATATGAGCCTATAGGGGCCATTCTTATGGCCACTGCAGAAAAGAAGGAGAGAAAGAGAGAGAAAAGAGAGGAGGGAAGATCTTATTTATTGTGTACATGTTTTGGGGCATGCCATTGTACTGGTGTGGAAGTCAGGAGATAATTTCCATCATGGATTCTAGGGGTTTAAATCAGGTCACCAGGCTTGTATGGCAAATGATTGTACCTGCTGAGTCATCTTGTTGGCCCAGAAATTATGATTCTTCCCTGCCTGATGATAATATGCCTTTAGTTTTAAAAGACAAGATTTCTCTAAGTAGCCCTGATAGACCAGGCTGGCCTCAAACTCACAGATATCCACCTGCCTCTGCCTCCCGAGTGCTAGTATTAAAGGCTTGTGCCACCACTTGGGGCCATATGCCTTTATTTTTATATTAGCACTCCAATGTTACTTTGGGGCAGCTATGCTATTCTGAATCAGACAGTTTGGGTAGGCTTTGCAGTAGGATGTGCATTTCATCCCAGCTTTGAGAGAGAACACTGGGCCCATGCTCAAACTGACTTGCAGAGCCCATCCCGGATCACAAACAGTAGCTCTGAACAATGTGTACAATTCAGTCCAAACCCCAAAGATGTTTGTTAGAACTTCTGGCTTGAGAATGACTCCTTTGGTCCTAGAACTGTGACACTGTAAGGTGCAAGGCAAAACAGAACTCCTTGAAGTGACATCCTATCTGAGGATGAAGCCAATAAGTACAGGCATCAACTTATCAACTTGTGAGATCCTAGATGCAGCCTGTGGCCAGACTACCATAAATTAATATATTTCTTCCTCCCAACCAGTTTAGATGGTTGCACTGAGAAAGTCCTAATTAAGTCAATATATAATAAAATTCACAGACTTGGGGGAGGGGGGACACGAACAGAATGTTTTAGGAGAGAGAGGCTAAGACAATTTAAAAAGAACACAAAGAAAGTCCGGCAGTGGTGGCGCACGCCTTTAATCCCAGCACTTGGGAGGCAGAGGCAGGTGGATTTCTGAGTTCAAGGCCAGCCTGATCTACAGAGTGAGTTCCAGGACAGCCAGGGCTACACAGAGAAACCTTGTCTCGAAAAAACAAAACAAAACAAAACAAAACAAAAACACAAAGAAGAATCTCTGTGAGGTACACTGGCCTTTTCTGGTTAGCAGGAGCACTCTGAGCAGTGCCCGAAGCATGGAAGTGAGGTGGATACTCATTTATTCCTCAGTAAATCCACGGCCTTCTACTGGAATCACTTTGCCAACAAAAATGTATTGAGTACCTGGCACTGTTAGACAATGAAAACAGGAAGATTTCTGTATTTTCAAAGTTGTGTGGTCTATCTAGCAAGTTTAGACCAGCCATAGCTACATAGTGAGACCATGTTAGGAAAGAAAGAAAGATAGAGGCTAGAGGAGGAAGAGAGAGGGAGAGAGGGAGAGAAAGAAGCACACAAGGCACTAGTCAACAACAAAATGAGAAAACTCTTGAGCTCTTGTACCTCGTCGTCTTGTAATTATGAATAAGGGAAAACAATTTTAAAGTAACATAGTAAATTGTAAGAGATATAAAGCAAGAAAAAAGGGACTGCCAGGTCATTGCTAAAATTTATCAGAGTGAATCAGTGATTTATTTATCACAGCTCCAGCACCGAGAGGCTAAATGGCTTAACCCAGACCATCTAGGAAGTGGTAAACTCAGAACTGAAAAAAGGAACGTTGAGCTCCTCCAGGTTAGACTGTCCCAGCCCGGGGTGTTCTAGCTGGTAAACCCTCACTTTTCTTGGGCTCTGTTCATTGCCTCTGGAGAAGTTTGACATTGTTTACCATCCCCTCTTTTCCCAAACCTTGCCTGCGCCAACGTGCTGTTCTGGCTCTTCCTCCCTTCCTACCCACCTTTGACTTTTCTTCTCCTCTTAGCTTGAATATAAGTTACTAAGTAATCCATCTTAGGGTCAGCACACTGAACTCTTATCAGGAATTGCCATTCATATCGTATCTTTATGAATAGCCCATTTGAATTATGCTTTTCCCTTACTCATAATTCCAACTTCAGTTCCCCATCTGCAGTCTCCCCAAAACTTCATGGGTAGCTTTTGCCATGAACCATTAAGAATGTTGTGGACCATCCTCAGTTGCCCAACCCTTCAGCCCTGTGACATTCTGAGCCTCTCATTGCTCATGGGCAAATAGGACAGAATTTTTTTTCTTCCACTACCAATGCATAAATACCCTTCCTAATGACCTTGCTGTTTCTAATTCATGTTAAGAACTATCTGTATTTAATTAAGAACAACTTGTAATTTATTAGAATAAAAAGCTACCATTTTACGTTTTGATGTGTATGCCAGGGTAGGTCCATATTACTTTGAGATAATGTTTTGAAGTGGCTATTACTATACTCATTTGCTTAAAAGTTTTGAAGAGTTGAGATGACCTGCATAAGGTCACACAGTAACTAGCAGAGGTAGACTTTGGATCAGGGCCATTGGACTTCAAAGTTCATGTGCCTGACCTAAAAACTGCTTCCCGATATCAGCTAGTTCTGGGCTGAATAGAAGGCCATATTAGGACTTTCTTCTGTATTTCAACCACATTTTCAAAAACTCCATATATACAGTTTCATTTAATGTCCATAATATTCTGAAAGGGTTTGTTATGTTGTCCTTATATTTAGATACAAACACTAAAAAATTTAAAAAGGAAAGTGACGCATGGATGCAAAAGAAAAGCCAGATTCCAAACTCAGTTCTTTTCTCAGTTCCTCATTCATTCTCTGCATTACACACTGCCTGCACTAAGTGTTGTCTGGTACAGAACAAGGGGACCAGAGTTGGAGCAATGCCTCTTCTCCATTTTGCCTCTGATAGCCTGTATAGCCTGACTGGCACTGAAATATTTGTTCATCTGTGTAATAAATCTTCAGCACTGGTATGTGCCAGGCACTGGGGGGGGGGGGGGGGGATGTGTACAAAGGCCATCTCGGTTCCTGAACCCAGAGTTGACTCTCTCAACTGGCAAAGACAATTTCCCAGTGACAGGTGTCACAAGGCAACGGGTAGGAAATACTGAGTAAATGAATTTCGAGTTGTCAGAGAAGACATAAAAAAATTTTTTTTGACAGTATGTCACTATGTAACCCTGGCTGACCCGGTATCCAGTTTGTAAACCAGATTAGCCTTGAATTTACATATCCACATGCCTCTGCCTCCCAAATGCTGGATTAAGGGGCCTGTGCAGAGCCGGGCAGTGGTGGTGCACGCCTTTAATCCCAGCACTTGGGAGGCAGAGGCAGGCGGATTTCTGAGTTCGAGGCCAGCCTGGTCTACAGAGTGAGTTCCAGGACAGCCAGGGCTACACAGAGAAACCCTGTCTTGAAAAACAAAACAAAACAAAAAACAAACAAACGTGCAGACACAACTGACCCAGAGGGGGCACATTTTGTTGTCGTTGCTTTTTATTTCCAGTTTTGAGGATTGAAACCAGGGATGTTGGGAAGTGCTCTACCACTGAGCTAGTGGTAAATGCAAAAGGAGGAATCTGCAGAATTCATTGTTAAACCAGACAAGATCTGTTGGTCATTGGACAGGACAACTCTAACGGAAAACACTCATTGAATTTTACGTCGTCAAAGCCTGAGAGAGGATAGAAGTATAACTCAGTTCTTCCAGTTGTTAGTTCTCCTGACCTTGCCTTTGCCGTCAGGGTCACCCCACCACCACCACACCATTACCATTCCCTCCCCACTCCTTCCGGACACTTCCGGCTTGCGCAGGCGCAAGAGAAATCGCCTTTCCTAGTGGCGCGAGGAGCCCACACCCAGACGCATGCGCGTCCCGCCATAAGCCCCGCCCCAGGCGCCCCCTCGCGAGCGCCTGCCGTTTCTTTGGGCGGGTCAGTGGGCGGGGCCTAAGCGGGCGGCGCGCCGCGGGCGGGCCAGTGAAGCCGGCGCCCCGACACGTGATCTGGAACCGGCTGTGTCGCTTGGTGACTCCGTCTGTCCGTCCGTCCGCGGGTGCCATCATGGCGGACGCGGCCAGTCAGGTGCTCCTGGGCTCCGGTCTCACCATCCTGTCCCAGCCGCTCATGTACGTGAAAGTGCTCATCCAGGTATGAGTCGTCGCCCTTTCCTTCCCCGCCGGCGTCCTGTTAGGTCGCCACCGCCCTCTGCGCCTGTGGGTCGGCTCTGCGTCCCAGGCCTTCACCCTCTCGAGATGCTGCCCTTCTGTCCCCTCAGGAACAACTTCCACGGCCTCGCGGCCCCTCTCGAAAACATCCCGAGGCTCGCCCTCCGCAGGCCCGCTCCCTTTCCGCAGCCAACTGCCACCCTGGCCTTCCCTGCCCGGTGGCTCTTCTCAACTTTGTTTTTCCTTCTCTGATCCTGGCCGGTTGCCACCGAAGGCTTCCCAACCCTTTCCCTGTCGCCCCTCTGATACTGGCATTCACCTCACCTCGTTCACTCCTCCTTGGCGAAATATCTCAAACTCGAGACGTGAAATAACTCACCTAAGGACAAATTTAAAATTCTAGGAAACCAACATCTTATTGTTTTTATTCGGTTTTTCTATTTTGCTGTTTCTTCTTCTATTCCCGTTCAGAGATTTTAACACCAGATACCCGGATATACACAAGGAGCGCATTGAGAAGTGATAATGAAGTCAGATTTCCTAAGGATCCATTGAGCGCTTTCACAGAGGCCCATGTGGTTCATGACAATGAAAATCACTTTGGTCAGAGCTGGAAATCAGTTCTGTTTAAACACTTTAGCGAGTTTAAATGTAACATTAAAGCCCCGGATGTCTCTCTTGCCTCCCTTTCGAATCTTTCCAATCTGCTATAAAATATTTCTAAAGTGGTCATTTATATTCATGGGTAAGGAAGCCTACTTTTAGCTGGTGATAGTATTTTCAATTGCTTTTCTTACTTTACCTGTGATGAACAGGCCATTTTTTAAGCATTTTATTGAGGTTTGACATACCTCATGCTTTGTGTCTGGAAAGAAGCAGGCTTTAGAATCCCTGTCCTCAATGTTTACCATTCTGGAAAAAAAAAAAAGCAAGACTCTGGAATGGACCTCATTTTTGAATTGTTATTAATACAAATTGTTGCCAGGTTGACTAATATAAGTTCAGATTTTAGTGTAAGTGTTGAAGCACAAAGACTGAAATATGTCTAAAACAGAATTGACAGCATTTTGCAGTACACATATGAACCTACTACTCAATAGTTCTCAAAGGACAGTGTTTTTAGTGACATTCAGTGCTCAACAATTCAGTATCCTAAATTCCGATTTCACAATGTCTTGTGTGTTGCCAAGTATCTCAGGAGGTTGATGAAATTCCCAAATACTGTTTTTAAAAGTTGCTTGGTAGCACTTTCAGTGAGTTCAGAGGGGGAGTTTTAGCACAGGTAGAGGAATTGCAACAATAGAGAACCCAAACTGCCCTATATTGTTTTATCTCAAGTATCCCTTTGGCACTATAAACCTGAATATATTGTACAAATAAAATGCCAATCATTAATTTTTATGACTTTCTGCATATTGCTAATGAGTCTGTACATTTAACATGGACCTAACTTGTAATTATTTTCGTAAGTGAATTACCCAGCTCTGTGCATTTACCTTTGTTGTCTAGTTAGCCATATAGGTAGGCATTTGATGCTGGCTCAGTGAATATTTTATTTTGTTCAAATATGAAAAATGTTGTAAAAAATATTTGTCAGCCTTATCAGTAAACTAGGCTTTCCTGACACAATGGTTTCCTTGTTCTATTTTCAGTTTAATAATCTATCTTAGTTACATGATTTACTTTATAGACTCAATTCAAAGGGCAATTGGAGTTTATTGAACCCAGTCTTAATCTATCCAACAGAACAAAAGACCAATAAAAATGATACTTCATCAAGGACTTAAAAAACATAAACTGTATTTTTATTTGTAAAAATTATGGGGCTAAGGAGGTAACTTGCTGACAGTAAGCTTCAGGACTGACACGGGGTTCATGTCAGGATCAAACATAAACAAATTTGAGCCTGATTTTCTTTTTTCAAGACCTTGTAGCCAAAGTATTCCTGGGTGTTGCTCGGTGTTGATGCATTCCTTTGTTTTTTAAAGGTGGGATATGAGCCTCTTCCTCCAACAGTAGGACGAAATATTTTTGGGCGACAAGTATGTCAGCTTCCTGGCCTCTTTTGCTATGGTAGGTGCCTTTGATTTATCTGGAATGGTTGACATTGAAGGCTGGAATTACTAAAAGAAAATACATAGAAGGCATGCTGCCTTAAAATTTTTTGTAACCATGTTTTTGGACTAGAACCTAAATCTCTGTCTTGTGTTCTTAGCTCAGCACATTGCAAGCATCGATGGGAAGCGTGGGTTGTTCACAGGCTTAACTCCAAGACTGTGTTCAGGAGTCCTTGGAACTGTGGTCCATGGTAAAGTTTTACAGGTAAGAGGAAATCAATAATGTTCTCATATATTTTGGCTGCCTTTATGCACAGTTTATTCCGCTCTATAAAGAGCAATTTCAAAGATGAATTTATAACCCTGGCATGGCATCTCCTTCTCTTGAAAGACATTTTCTCTTTATTGATTAACTGACCGATTTAAGACAGTATTTCTCTTGTGAAGCGTAGACTGACCTCAGTCTTGTTTAGTAGCCTGGGCTGGCCTTGAATTTGATTTACCTTCTGAGTGCAGAAATTACAAGTGCATGCCCACATGCCTGTCTTGAAATACCTACTTTCCCCCAAGACACAGGAGACTCATGCAGGTTGAAGTAATTGACCTTGATACATGTGACCTTCCTTTAAAACAGATTCTCAGGAGAAATTCGATCCATTCACCTATACAGTTTGTTATTTTTTAAACTTTTTTATTTTTTGCTTATTGATTTATTGCAGAGGAAGAAAGCTGATTAAAAGATACTTTTTTCTGGAGTTATTTTTTAAATTTCTAATATTAGCTTAGTGACACATTTTCCATAAGCATTGAAAAGAAGCAAGAGTTGCTGCCATGCATAATGGTATATGCTTGGAATCCTAGCATTTAGGTGTGGAGGAAGGGGGATCAGGAGTCCAAGGCCTATTCAAGTTTAAAGTCTACAAAAATAAAACTCATCAATGCAGGTAGTAAATGATTTTGAAAGCACCATTCCTAGGGCTCCATGCTACCGTGGAGTGTGGTCTGAGCCCATATCCCTCTCAAGGTTCCTCTGATCATACATACCTTGCTGTATGCTGGATCTCTGGTCCTGGTGCTGGTTGGTGGAGGTTGGTGGCGGTTGGTGGCACCGAGAGTAGTCATGACAAGCAAAGTGGTCTCAGGCATATTGCACAGGCTGACCAGGGCCTCCTGTAGCTTCTGCCAGGAGATGGTCCCATTTGACTTAGGTTTGCTTCCAAGCACTCAAAATGGTGAAATGCTACAGTAGCAAGGCAGCCAGCCTGGCTGTGCATGATGTAGGCATTTACCCACCTTGGCTCAGCTACTGGTTTGCAGAAGGGTGCTGTGCTTCTTAGATCTCCTTAGAAGCTGAAGGAGTTATAGAAGCTGTTGCTTGTCCACATTGGGAAAGGTACTTTATGGGCCAGGCACACATCCGAGAGTTTAGAAACTTAATGACCCAGCCAAAGTGAGCAATTCTCAACTTCTGTGTGACCACTGTTGTAATTTTTATCAGACTTCAGCATCCTAAAGACCTTCCTGGATAGGCCTGGCTTCACCAGAACCGTAGTTAGCATTTTATCACTTTGTGCCTTTCAAGGACTGGGTGGTTTTGGTTTTTCGAGAGAGGGTTTCTCTGTGTAGCCCTGACTGTCCTAGAACTCACTCTGTAGACCAGGCTGGCCTCGAACTCAGAAATCCACCTGCCTCTGCCTCCCAAGTGCTGGGATTAAAGGCGTGCGCCACCACTGCCCAGCAAGGACTGGGTGTTATGTTGTATATAGAAGACAGCTGCTGATGTGACATTCTAGGTCCTCATGACCTGGAATGTAGCTTGAAAGTGCTGAGCTATCTGAGGTTCCTTGGACACACACATGTAGGAAGCAGTTGGCCTGGGAGACATTTGTTGACCCAGATGTGCAAAGAAGCCTGCACAAGTATGGACAGAAGGGAAGCAGTGGGTTGTAGGATATCTTCAAAGGGACATGTTCCCAGTCTGAAGGAAAAAATCCATACCCTTGGCTTCATGAGCCTTCTGCCCACTCTTACAGGCATGTCCCATGAGCCTTATGCATTCTCATATCCTGCCTAACAACAGATAAAGCATTGTTGCTTACTGTAATCCCTAAGTTACAGCCAGCTAGGAGACCCTAGGATGGTCAGCATCATTGACTGTCAGGTGTCTTTGTTGTATAAACCTAGGGGCTGAGGTACTTCTTCGTTGTGGGTGTGGGGTTAAGAGAGAGTCTCTGTGGTCTTGACTGTCGTAGAGTTCTTTATGTATAAATGGCTAGGTTCTGAATCACAAATATCCTCTTCTTTTTGCCTCCTGAATGCTAGAATTAAAGGTGTATGCCACTGCATTCAGCAGTAATTCTTTTTACAAAAAAAAAAAAAAGAGTGTTGCCTGTTTTTTTATCTGGTAGGACTAGAAAATGAAACACTGGCATGGCCTAGTAAGCCTCTAAGCCCAGCACTTGGCAGGTAGAGAGAGGCAGGGTAAAAGTTCAAGGTCATGTTGGCTACGAGACCTGTCTCAAAAAGAAAGAGAGCGAAAGAGAAAAAGGCAAGGAAGATAATAAAGCTAATTGTCATCTACAAAGCTTGAAATTGTTGGGCCCTTTTATGTTCTAGCCCATTTTCTATTTTCTTTTTGTCCAACCTCCCAACAGGAACTCACTATGCGGCCCTAACTGGCCTGAAATTCACTGTGTAAACCAAACTGACCTCAAACTCACAGAGACCTGCCTGCCTCTGCCTCCCAAGTACATTCTCTATTTCTAAAATATACCAGAAGCCATATTTCTTCTTGCAATATAATCTGGGGTTTTGTAAGTCACATTCTCTTCTCCAGAAGAGAAAACCGTCTTGCTTATTTTAGAAGCAGTAAGAATCTTGCCTTAATTTGGTATTTCTGCTTTTTCAATGAGAAGAATAGCACAGTGGTTTTAACAATTTCCTATTATATATATTTAGTAAATAATGTCCTAGGAGGGTTTAGTTGTGATTGTTAATTCTACCCCTCCATCTTGTTTTTCTTTGTACTACTGGGGATCAAACCAAAAACTTAAAGCAAGATAGGGGTAGGTGGGGATGGGGGTGACTCAGTTGGTAGAGTGTTGTCTGACATGTACAAAGCCCTGCGTTCCATCCCAGCCCTTGGGAAGTAGAAGCAGAAGCATCAGAAGTTCCAGAAGTTCAAGGCCATTCTTGGCTTCTTCTTCGAGACAGGGTTTCTCTGTGTAGTCCTGGCTGTCCTGGAACTCACTCATCAGGCTGGCCTCGAACTCAGAAATCTGCCAGCCTCTGCCTCCCAAGTGCTGGGATTAAAGGCGTGCGCCACCACTGCCCAGCCATTCTTGACTTCTTAAGAGGTTAAAAGTTAGCCCGGATTACATGAAGCTCTATCTTAAAAACAAACTAGGCATGGTAGTCCCCACCTATGGGGTGCCAAGACTTGAATGGCTGAGGCAGAAGAATTAACATTTGTTCAAGGTCACTCTGGGCTAAGCATCTAGATCTTCAACTTTACAGTAATACCACCTTAGAGATATTTATGTCCAGTTGATTAATGTGGAGTAAAAATTAAGAGTTTTTCAGAAGAAAATCAGTGCTTCTCACTTTCTGTCAATACCTTTTGTAACAGGACACATTAATAGCTCTAATTATCCTTCATTTCTGTGTCTTCTGTAGTATTACCAGGATTGCGAGAAACCCGAGGTATGTTGGAGCTTTTCTGTAAATCTCTGTCTCTGGCAAATTCCTACTGTTTGACCCTCCCTGGGAGGAAAGCCAAGGCTTTTCCTTTTCATCTCAGTGGTGTGGTATCTTATGGGGTGGCCATGAGTTTGAAGACTTCTATTTAAAAACCATCAAAATTTCTGTCTTTGCTTTTGATTTCCAGGAGTTAGGATCTATAAATGTACAAAAAGAAGGTTCATCCTCCTTTGACCGAGTTATCAAAGAGGTAAGAGATGAATTTACCCTGTGTGATTGAACCAGGATCATCATCCTGTGCTTCCAGGTCTATTCCCAAGTGAAAAAAGAATCGTCCGTTTACATTGGGGTTCCTGTCTACTAACCCAAAAGAAGAGCATGGCCTGCTGTGGGGAGTAGGTGCTACTCATTAAGGTTGAGGCAATGTTTACGTTTATTCTTTTGTGTGTGTGGGTGTCCTGCCTGTCTGTATGCCTGCCTGGTACCTGCCGAGGCCAGAAGAGTAATTCTTGGAACTGGAGTTACAGACAGTTGGGAACTGCTGTGGGTGCTAGGAGCCAAACCTGGGTCCTCCAGAAGAGCAGTCAGGCATCTCTCCAGACCCTAATTTTATTCTTTTTTGTTGTTATTTATTACTTATTTTGACACAGTCTTATAGCTGGCCCTGAACTCAATGATCCTCAGCTTTCCTCTCCCCAGTGTGGAATTGCAGGAATATACCATCATGCCCAACTTTGAAAGTCTTCTAGAATGTTGAAAATATGTAGTGAGTTAATGTTTTTACTTTTATCATTTAGTTATTTTATTGAGACAGGGTCTCATTATGTACCCCTGGATGGCCTGGAACTCTAAAGATCAGGTTGGCCTCAAACTCCGAGATCTACCTGCCTCTGTTTTCCCGAGTGCTAGGATTCAAGGGTGTATCATACACAGCACACAAAAATTTTGCTTTGGCTCTTATTTGTCCAGAGATGCTTTTGTGGTATTACTCTGCAGCTGAAATGTACCTGTCACTTGTGTCTTCCCTATGCTTGGCTTCAGAACTGCTCTAAGGCTGGAGATGTAGCTTAGCTTAGAGCATTTCCCAGGCTTAATAAAATTCCGATTCCTAGATTAAAAAGATAACTTACAATAGAAGCTCTGAGGCGCCACACTTGCAGAGTTGCTGTCCCTAAGATGTGGCATGTATCTAAAGCCTAAGATCTCTCTAGTGTAGTTACCAGCTAATTTGAAACCTGTCGTTGTAAGAGAAAGTAAATAATGCAAATTCATGCCTCATCTAGACCTGATGCCTCGGGGCTGTAATCCTAGTTACTTTGGGAGGTTGAAGCAGAAGGAGCAGAACTTTAAGACCTGCTTGGGCTACAGAGTAAGCTCAAGGCCAACCTAAACAATTAGACAGACTGCATGAAGAAAGTAGAAAGGGGGCCAGGAATATAGCTTGTTAGTAGAGCATTTATCTAGCATGGGTGAGGCCCTGGGTTCAATTCCTACTACTGCTGAATGAATGAATGAATGAATGAATGAATGAATGAATGAATGAATCCAGCTCTGGTAAGTTTATTTAAACTGGTAACCCTCTGTGTTTCTTTGGTGTGTGTGTTTTCTGATGTTTTTGTCTTTTGTATAGAATTGGGAAAAACAGGTTGAAATTCATGAGAGGTGTAATGAAATGCCAACATGTGACATTAATTTCATTGGAGCTAGCTTCCTGACTCCAAAACAGGAAAGCTTGGGTGCCTAGTCCTTTGCCCTGTACTGTGTTTATAGAAATAGGAGTGGCATTTATGTAGATTTCAGAAGTGTGCTTTGATTGTTTCCAGACAACTCGAGAGATGATCGCTCGTTCTGCTGCTACCCTCATTACACATCCCTTCCACGGTATGTTTGCAGTTGATAGTATAAAGTAAGCTGACTTGTTTATGCGATAGTTTGATCTTTCTTGGACATTTAGATAGCTTACGGTGGGCATTGACTGGAGGGCTCTGCCTTCATGTTCTTTGTTCACCTGCATCACCATCTTTTTCCAGATGGTGTCTTGAGATTAAACAAAAACATAAACAAAACTTGTAGGGTTATCAAAATAAATCTCAACATAGTTGGTGTGATTTTATTTTAATTAAAAAGAATTTGTTTTCCATTTATTTTGGCAGAGGAGGGGCAGGCCTTCCACAGCATATGTATGGAGGTCAGAGGACAATTGGGAATCCATTTTCTTTTTCTGGTACATAGGTTCTGAGGATCAAACTCAGGTTGTAGGGCTTGTCAGCAAGCATCTTTATCAGCTGTGCTGTCCTACTGACTCTAAAATAGTCTCTTCTCTGTTCCGCAGTGATCACTCTGAGGTCCATGGTACAGTTTATTGGCAGAGAGTCTAAGTATTGGTAAGTGTGTGGAGTTTTCTTTCCTTAATTTGTTATGTGTGCATCTGCTTGTCTGCATGTTCATCACATGCATTCAGTGTCCATGAAGGCCAGAAGAAGGGTCAGATACCCTGGACTGGGGTTAGGAGCAGCTGGGAGTCCCCATTTAGGCTCTGGGGACTGAACCAGGGTCCTTTAGGACCAGCACTAAGTGCTCTTAAGCACCAGGCGTCTTTCCAGCCTGTTCTGTTGTTTTTTTTGTTTTTGTTTTTGTTTTTGTTTGTTTGTTTGGTTGGTTTTGTTTTTTTGTTTTGTTTTGTTTTGTTTTTCCCGAGACAGGGTTTCTCTGTGTAGCCCTGGCTGTCCTGGAACTCACTCTGTAGACCAGGCTGGCCTCGAACTCAGAAATCCACCTGCCTCTGCCTCCGGAGTGCTGGGATTAAAGGCGTGCGCCACCACCTCCTGGCTACCCCTTTGCAGTTAATTGTTTCACTTTTTTTTAAATGTGTATGGATGTTTTGCTTGCTTGTATGTCTATACCTCATGCATGTCTGATGCACATAGAGGTCAGAAAAGAACATCAGATCCCCTGAGACTTGAGTTACAGAGGGTTGTGAGCTGCCATATGGATCCTGGGAATTGAACCCAGGTCCTCTGGAAGAGAAGCTAGTGCTCTTAACCACTGAGCCATCTCTCCAGCCCTAATAGCTTCATTTTTCTAATGGAATTTAACTACTTTTCAAGACTCAACCAGTACTAGAAAATTGTGAGGAAATGGAGTTATAAAATTGGTTTTATCAAAAGTGATTATTAACTAGGTGTTATGAGGTATACCTATGATCTCTGGCCACTTTGGAAACTGCAGGCAGGAGTTCAGGGTCAGCCTCTACTTAATGAATTTAAGCCGGCTTGAGCTGTATGAAACCTTGTTTGTGGTTTGTGGGGAGGTAGTTATTGAAACTCCCTTCTCATAGCTCAACTGATCTTAATGTCCTTTACCTTTTATTGTTGCCTAGTGGACTGTGTGACTCCATAGTAACCATCTACAGGGAAGAAGGCATCGTAGGATTTTTTGCGTGAGTAAATGTTGGGTTTGCCTGTAAATGATTTTTGTGTTAGGAGGAAAGCTTTCTTGAAAATAAGGCAATGGGTCTTTATTTAATTGTGGGGAAAATGTTCTCCCAGGGTTTACTTTTTGTTAAGCTGTTTACAGACATCTACCGACTTAAATTTCTCATTGTAAAGATCCTATACCTCTGTTTTTTTCTAGCTGTTTTATATGTTTAAAATAAGGATTTTTTTTTTAAAGCAATGTCTCTCATAGCTCACAGTTTGACCTCAAACTGGATGAGGATGACTTTGAACTCTTGTTCCTTCTGCACCTCTATCTCTGTGTGCACGTATGGAAGTCAGGGGACAACTTGGGAGGTCAATTTTCTCTTTCCATGTAAGGGTTCCAGAAATTGAATTTGGGTTGACAGGCAAGGTGACAAGAGCCATTGGAGCAGGCTTTGCTTTTTTTGTTTGTTTTATTTTGTTTTTGAGATAGTGTCTCAAGCTCACAGATATCTACCTGTCTCTACCTCTGAAGTTCTGGGATTAAAGTTATTCAACTCCATGTCTATTTTCTTTGCTTTTTTAGTAAATATTTGAGGTTCATACCTTTATGAGTTCTTTTACAATAAAGTTAGTAAAATGAGAAAACTAATTTTTAAAAAAAGGAAAAGTTATCACATGTATTTTTATTATACTAGGAGCATAAGTATTTGCAAGGCTTGACTTTGGAAGAGCTTAAGTACTGTGTTTGACTAGCAGGAATTTACTATGGGCAATAAAATGCTCCTTCTTAGATACTAGAACTCAAACACAGGTCTACACATGCTCCACCGCTGAGCTGTACTACTCGCTCCAGATTTCTTTTTCTTTTTTTTAATTGTTATTTTGTGTGTATGGGTGTTTTGGTTGCATGTATGTACAGAGGCCACCATGTGTGGAAGCCAAAACATGGTGTCAGAGCCCCTGGAACTTGAGTCACATGGTTGTGAGCAACTGTAAGGCTAGGATGGAACCAGGGTCCTCTGGATGAGCCATCTCTCCAGCCCCTAAGTTTATTTTTTTGAGTATCATAAATATTCTGACAAATAGAAAAGAAAGCTTATCATTAGTCTAATTTTAAATTTTATTGTGTGTGTATGTGCCATGTGCATGCAATGCCAGCAGAAGTCATAAGAGAGAATCAGATCTTTTCGAACTAGAGTTACAGGCAGTTGTGAGCTACTATGTAGGTGCTGGTAACCAAACTAGGATCTTTAGCAAGAACAGTAAGTGTTTTGAACCACTGAGCCATCTCTCCAGCTCCTAGTCTCATTTCAAGGAAAATATTGATGAGCCTGGAATATAGTTGAGTTTGTACTGTGCTTGCTTAGCATACAAGAAGCTTTGGGTTCAGTCCCTATCAGATATAAAACTGAGCATTCTGGACAATGCCTATAATCCTGGCACTCAAGAGGCAGAGGTAAGAGAGAGGATAAGGAGTTCAAGGTTCTCCTTGGATACACAGCAAGTTTGAGTCCAGCCTTGGCTACATGAGACAAACTTGTGTTTCTGGGTCTGGCTGACTTCATGGGACAATATGGGACAGTGGGAACATTACTTTGCAGACTGAATTGTGGAATTTAAATACTAGCTCTATCATTTATAAGCATTGACAGGCAGCAAATGAATGTCAATAGTTTTGTTTGTCTTTGTTTTTGCTTTTTTTTTTTTTTTTTTTAAAGACATAGTCTTGTATGTTCCAGGCCTTGAACTGGCTGCATAGCAAAGGATTACCTTGAACTCCTTCCTGCTCCTCCTGCCTCTGTCTACTGAGTGCTAGAACTGAATGCTGGAGTTACAGGTGTGGGCCACTGCACCCAGTTTGTATAGTACTGGGGAGTCAAGCTTAGGGCCTCATGCTTCAAGCACTCTTATCAACTGAGCTACATCCTTAACCTCTGGAAACACCCTTTTGCTATCTCTGTGTTTGGATCATTCTCACTTGACTTTTTTTCCTGATCTTTTGCCCTGCCAAATTTGAGTATCAAATAGTTTAGTAAAACAATTAGTTAAATCTCTTCTGCAAACCACCTTGCAAATCTTTGGCCTTCCCTATTATGGTTATTAATAGTAAAGTGAGATGTTAGCTGTAGGTCAACGGGTTATAGCTGACCTGTATTTTTTTGTTTAGTTTTGTTTTTGGTTTTGGTTTTTTGGTTTTGGTTTTGGTTTTTGGTTTTTCGAGACAGGGTTTCTCTTTGTAGCCCTGGCTGTCCTGGAACTCATTCTGTAGACCAGGCTGGCCTTGAACTCAGAAATCCCCTTGCCTCTGCCTCCCGAGTGCTGGGATTAAAGGCGTGCGCCACCACTGCTCGGCTCTGACCTGTATTTTTAAAGTGGGAATAAAAATCATTACAGGTTAGCATTTAGATTATGAGAAGTGTTCATACTGAGTAGACTGTTTCATTGATCATAATTTTTTGCTTACTGTGTCTTCATGTAGGGGTCTCATTCCTCGCCTCCTAGGTGACATCATTTCTTTGTGGCTGTGTAACTCACTGGCTTATCTCATCAATACCTATGCACTGGACAGTGGGGTAGGTTATGACTTTGGTAAGATATGCTGGTGAGGGCTTTTCTTGTATTCACTAGCAGCCATTTTAGCTGTAAGAAAGATGGTAGTTTGTTCTATGCCAGACAGAACATTATACAGTAAAAACTATCATTTGAGTTTTTAAAGGCTGATGGCATGGCCATGCTCTTTCCTATAGAGGAATACACCTAGAAATTCCCTCAAGTCTGACTGTGCGTGCTCATGGATCTAGCCCTGATATAGTCGGGGCTTCACAATTATTTTTTTTTTTCCTTCTGATACCTAACTTTAGAGTACACAAGACAGAGAATAGCTGTTGGGTATATTTGCAGGTTTTCTACATCTTCTGGGGTATTGAAGGGGCTCTTAGAAATCTCAGCCTGAGAGGTTTTGAGGTTCTGAGTTATCTCTTGTGTATAGTGTAAACAAGACCTCCCACAGGCTTTTTTCTATGGTGTGGAACCTGATACCCAACAGAATTTTTTGTTTTTCAAATATAGATGCAAATACATTTCTTCCTAGTCTATCATAGTGTGATAAGAATTTGTCAGTATTGATTGATGAGGACAATCCACTTGGAAATCTTTTGATAAGGTTTCAGTATGTCAGTCATCTTGATTAGCAGTTTTTTGTTGAGGTGGGGTCTGAACTCTGCAGCCTGGCTGACCAGACCTTGCATCTGTCTCTCAAGTGCCAGGTATAAGGATGCACGCCACACCCAGCCTTGACTGCCACTTTTTTACATTCATCATAGATATTTTATTTTTATTCTTAAACTTCATTTTCATGCTATCAGGCTGATAATTTAGAAATAAAATCTATTGGTGTGCTTGTAAGTTTTTTTGGTTTTTTTTTTTTTTTGTTTGTTTGTTTGTTTTTTTCAAGACAGGGTTTCTCTGCATAGCCCTGGCTGTCCTGGAACTCACTCTGTAGACCAGGTAGACCAGGCTGGCCTCGAACTCAGAAATCCACCTGCCTCTGCCTCCGGAGTGCTGGGATTAAAGGCGTGCGCCACCACCGCCCGGCTGTGCTTGTAAGTTTTAACTTACTATCTGATTTGTATATGATTCATTCTGATAACTGCTCTTTTCCTGTTTCAGGTTTCTACCATGAATGAAATGAAAAGTTATTCCCAAGCTGTCACAGGAGTGAGTTTCTTAATTTTCTAGGAATAGTTGGGTTTTTTTGGTTTTTGCTCTTCTCATAAATCTGACCTATTCAATCACTGTTTTAAAGCTGCTATCTGTCTCCCTGGAAATCTCCATCAAATGCGTTACTCTTTGTCAACGGTAATGATACAGTTGCTACCTCACAGCAGCATTTACCCCGAGTGGTTTTGTGTTACTCAGCTTTCATGGGGGAGCAGTGGCAGCCGCACATTGTATCTTTCACATTGCACTTAGAGAACTGCACCCTTTGTACTCACACATTTATTTTGTGTTGTGGGAGCCAAGGCATGCATGTGGGGGTAAGAGGACTTTGGGGAATCAGCTCTCCATCCACTATGTGGATTCTAAGGATTGAACTCAGGTCATCAGTGTGGCAACAAGTACTTTCATTGTAACTCTGAGCCATCCCATCTGCCTTGGAAAACTGCATCAGTCTCCCATGTAGTGAGATGGCCAGCACTCATCATCACACCGGCTAAAAGTGGGCTTCTAAGGCACTTCCCGTTGTCTTTGAGAGGATGCTCCTATTTTCTTCAGGGGGTACTTTGAAACACTTTATTTGTATTAGTTTAAGACTTTTTTTCCTTAATAAGTAGTTCACTTTTATTTGAATGAGACCCCAATCCTAGAAGAAGAAGAGTCTTCTGGCATTTTGATAAATGTTAGATATAGAGGTATATTGGGGCAAAAGAGGCACCTCTAGCTCAAACTATGTAAAAGCATTCCGAGGTTGCTGGGGATGCAAGACTGCTGTCGGAATATTGGAGCATTCTAGCACTAGGCCTTTGAGGAAGGGAGAGTGACACAGTTGACTGAGAATGATATGGTGACTCAGCTGTCTTGCTGTCTTGCAGTTCTTTGCCAGTATGTTGACATATCCCTTTGTGCTTGTATCTAATCTTATGGCTGTCAACAACTGTGGGTAAGTACTTTGGTTTTTGGGGGGTTTTTGTTTTGTTTTTTTTAGCTGGTGCTTGTACATGTTTGCATATCGAAGGTAGAAGTTAATGTATTGGGTGTCTTCCACAGTGGTTGTCCCTTTTATTTACAAAGGCAGAATGTGTCACCAATTCAGCTGGCCTAGTTACACAGCTTGCCATGGGGACCCTCTGCCTACTAAGTGCTGAATATGGGGCCAGGGTTGCAGTATTCAATCTTAACTATTGAGCGGGCGCAGGGCATCCAAACTCTCATCCTAGGGCTTTCATGGCAAGTGCTTTACCCACTGAGCCTTTTTTTGTATTTATTTTTGCATTCTTGGAGAACTGAAACCAAGTCTTCATGTGTGATAGACATATATACTCCACCAGCTATTTGTGGCCCCAGTTCCCCTTCTTTGCATTTCCTTCTTGGTAAACTGTTCCCCATAAAACTGGAGTTATAGATGGTTATAAGCTATCATGTGGTGCTGGGAATCGAAGCTGGGACTTAAGCAAGAGTAGCAAGTGCTCTTAACTGGTAAGCTATCTCTTCAGCCCCTAAGGTTTTATTACTGTCTTAGGGTTTCTATGGCTGTGTAGAGATACTATGACCACAACAGTTCTTTTTTTTCCACATGGCAGAGTTTTATTGGGGGGGGGGGGGGGAAGAAGGGGAAAAAAGGGCAAACACAACAACTTTTATAAAGAAAAAACATTTAATTGGAGCTGACTTACAATTTCAGAGGTTTAGTCCATTATCATGGAAGGAAGCTTGACAGTGTGCAAGCAGACATGGTGCTGGAGAAGGAGCTGAGAGTTCTCCATTTGGATATTAAGGCAGTAGGAAAGAGACTGAGCCATTAGGCCTAGCTTGATCTTATGGAGACCTCAAAGCCTGCCCCTAGGAACCCACTTCTCCAACAAGATCACACCTCCTAATAGTGCTACTCTCTATGAGCCTATGGGGGTCATTTTCTTTCAAGTCATTACAATTATTAATTATATATAGCATGCCTGTCTATAGGGGTTTGGGCAAATGCGTGCAGGTGCCCAAGAAAGCCACAAGGGTGTTAGACTCCCTACAGCTGATTCCCTACAGGTGATTGTAAGCCATCTGAAATGGGTGTTGGGAAATGAACTCAGGTCCTCTGGAAGAGCACACTACTAAGCCATCTCTCCAGTCATCAGATTCTGTTTTTAAGCAGCTACTTCATATCTTTTTGGAGTATAGAAACTATATGTAAAATTTATAAAGTGTGTGGATGCATGCACATGTGCACACATAGTGTATGTGTGGATACACATTGTATTGTGTGTGTTTTGGGGAAAGGGGTGTATGTGTGGAGACCAGAGGTCAATTTCTTAGGTGCCATTTACCTTGTTTTTTAAGACAAGTTCTTTCATTGGTTGGCCTAGAACTCTCGGATTCATCTAGGTTAGCTGGCCAGTGAGCCCCAGGGATTTGCCTGTCTCCACCTGTCCAGCACTGGGATATGTTAGAGAACACCATTGATTGCCAGTTTCCAGATGTCAAGTGGCTCTACCACATCAGCCGAAATGTTGCTTCTTGAATTAGCTCAGAACTCTGTTGTATATGGTAACATGTGCCTTAATCCTAGTACTTGGGAGGTGGAGGCAGGAAGACCATATGATGATCAAAGCTAAACTTGGATGTATAACAAGTTTAAGGCCAAAATGTGCTACATGAGATCCTGTGTCAGAAAAACAAAAATGGGGCTAGAGAGATGGCTCAGTGAAGTAGAGCATGTACTGCTTTTCCAGGAGACTTGAGCTCAGATCTCAGTACCCATGTCATGTGGCTCACAGTTGCCTGTGACTCCAGCTCCAAGGGATCCAACTCCCTGTCCTGGTTTCTATGGGCACCCTACACAAATGTGTACAACGATATTCACATATACATAAATAAGAATAAAATCTTTAAAAAGAAAGTCTTTAAAACTGTTCCAATATCTGACTTAATATGTCTTTTAGACATGTTCCTGTTTTTACAAGAAATAGCTGTGTAGAATCTTTAGTCAAGTTTGACTGACATTGTTTTCTAGTTTTTAGAGCAGTCTCCATGTTTTAGCCTAGCACATACTTTAAAATAAGTTAAATAGCTGGTCCTGGTAATGAGCATCTTTAATCCTAATATTTAGGAGGCAGAGGGAAGTAGATCTGAGTTTAAGGCCAACTAAGGACAGTCAGACCCTGTAATCCAAGGTCCTTGGCCTCTAGGACCCTCTTTTGGCCTCCAGGAAGGCACGGGTGTACAGACATTCATGCAGGCAAAACAACCATACACATAATTTTTTTTAAAAAATGAGTTAAAGAAGAAATGGTTATGGAGAATGTAGTCAACAGTATTTAATCTGTTATATCTAGATTCTCTCTTTTTTTTGTTTTTGTTTTTGTTTTTTTCGAGACAGGGTTTCTCTGTGTAGCCCTGGCTGTCCTGGAACTCACTCTGTAGACCAGGCTGGCCTCCAACTCAGAAATCTGCCTGTCTCTGCCTCCCAAGTGCTGGGATTAAAGGAATGTGCCACCACTGCCCAGCCATATCTAGATTCTTTATGAAGAAAATTCATTTATAAATTCCTTTTCCCAGATGGTTAGTCATGTAGTTGTTCATTTATCCACTAATAAGAAATCTAGATGTATCAAAAATAAAGCCAAGTCACGATTCTGGCAAAGAATCCAGGAGGTATGAGGGGTTGCTGACAGATGAGAAGGGGTTAAGAGGTGTGGGGGGGGGGGGGTCCTAGAGTCCACACCACTGCACATGTATGCAACTGTCAGGCAACAAAAGTCACGAAGTTTCTGTTGACTTGAAACCTAACTATAGGATGGTTGATCTTTCTTCTGGTGTAATTTGTCTCATTAAAACTATTTCTCAGGGAACCTATGCTAGAATTTTGCCAAAAATCTGTTGATAATAAATAATTGCAAACAATGTTTTTAATTTCAGGCTTGCCGGCGGATCTCCTCCTTACTCCCCAATATATACTTCTTGGATAGATTGCTGGTGCATGCTACAAAAAGCGGTATTTTTATCTCTCGTTTTGTTTTTGTTCTCTTAAATTACCAGCTGGAATAAAGAAGTACAAATCCCTACATATTAACCACAAGCCATTTGAATGATAGTATGAAGTTACAAATAGAATCCAGAAAGATAATTTTCCTAGTCATTTGAATCTGATTTCAAAACACACCCTTATTTTGGTGCTGGGGATTGAACCCAGAACCTCATGCAGGCTGAGCACATGCTCTTTGCACTGAACTCAGCCCAGCATACTTGTCTTTCTGTAACTCCTGAGAACCTCTTATTTACTTCTTTTCCCACAGTTAGATGTGAAGACTGAAAATAAGACATTATTTATTTGACAAAGGTTTGTCAAAGGGATGCACCTACAGAGCTAGCTTCTTGCTTCCTGTCTTGTTAGTGGATGAGTTTGTCAAAACTATAGTTTATGGTTACTGCTAGGAGTTACATCATTGACCAAATATTTTTGATCAATCTAGACAAAGTTTCAGTGGGCACTAAGATAATGGACAGGCTGTCTACTAACTTTAGTAAAATGGCCATCAGTTTACAGATGGGTTTGAGTGGCAAGCACTTTTTAAAGGATTGCAGAGAAAGGATATAAAGAAGCTCTCTGTTGCATTACTTCACAGAGCCCAGGATACAGATGAGGAAGGCTTTGTTCAGACTCTCCCAGACTAGACTCTGAATGAAAAGGTCCAGTTGTTACTGTGGTTACTTTTGCTCACTGTTCATGCTAGCTGAATCCAAGCTAGAATCTTTGAGTGAGTTCAGTACCGTTGATGTTGTCAACTTCCTTCTGAGTTTTAGACCCCTTTCTTGTTTTAATTTGGTTTGGTGTCTTTATTATTTTGTTTTGTTTCTTTTTCCTGGGGTGCTAGGGATCAAACCCAGAGCCTTCCAGATAAAAGGCAAGAGCTCTGCCACAATTCTGCCTTTCCATAACTGTTTTTCAGTTTCTTTTTGTGGTGTTGGTCATTGAAGCCAGGGTCTTGCACATGTGTGGGAAACACTTCACCACTGAGCTACACCCCAGCTCTTCTCCAGACTGGACTTGAACTGTTTTTGTTTTTGTTTTTTTAAAAGATTTATTTATTTATTATATGTAAGTACACCACTGTAGCTGTCTTTAGATACTTTTTTTTTTTTTCACTCCGGACCCCGGCTCACTCTGGCCCGACTCACTCTAGCTGTCTTCAAACACCCCAGAAGAGGGCATCAGATTTCATTATGGATGGTTGTGAGCCATCATGTGGTTGCTGGGATTTGAACTCAGGACCTTCGGAAGAGCAGTCAGTACTCTTAACCGCTGAGCCATTTCTCCAGCCCCGACTTGAACTGTTTTTATACAACAGTCTCCTACTGCTGTTCTCATTTCTAAGCAATGCCCTGCTGTAGGAGGAAAGAACATAGGAAATGGATTAAGGTGCCAGACAAACCTTATCTGGGAAACCATTGATCCTGTACGTGCTTAGAAAATCTGTGATATATCGGATAAAATGCTAAGTATTTTCCACAACATTGTCAAACTAGCCTCTGATAATCTGTGTCATACATATGTTACTCAAACAACAGTGTTCCGTATATGAAGAAGCTGGTGTACAGGTACTTAATGAAAATTCTGTAACACGGCCTTACTGATGGGGCCAGTCTTACTGTACTTATTTCGGCAGTCACATCTCCTAGAAACGTGTCGGGTTCTGAGTGCTGGTTTAGATTGGCCATGTTCATCTCCATGCTAGACTTTATTTCTGTTTCTTCTCTTTTCCAGGGAAATATGAGCCGAGGAAACAGCTTGTTTTTCCGGAAGGTTCCTTGTGGGAAGACTTACTGTTGTGACCTGAGAATGTTAATTTGAAGATGTGGGGCAGGGACAGTGACATTTCTATAGTCCCAATGCACAGAATTATGGGAGAGAATGTTGATTTCTATACAGTGTGGCACGCTTTTTTAATAATCATTTAATCTTGGGAAAATGGAGGTGATTGGTGTCTGCCTTTTTTGTTCTTTGTCCTAGCCCAACATCATTTACCACTGGTGTTCCCCATTAGTTACTTGAAATGGGACATTTATTTCTCCAAATTCTTGTTTTAAACAGAAAACAGACTATTTTCCTAAAGGAACAAGCAGGTTGTCATGTTGATTGAGTCTCAGGTTAGGGTTTTGTCAAATGAAGAATAGAATCCCAGTAAGAAGGAACTAATTCTATAAGGGTTGATAAAATTAATAAAGTATACCATGTGGGAGTTTTATGAATTACCTGAGTAGATAGGTGCTAGAAAGTCAGCAGCAGCCACCAGTCTACCTCCCGCCATGCTTCCAAGCAGCTGACCCAATGCCGCTGAGTTACTGTAGAAGATTTCTGCCTTCTGTTACCATAGAGGAGAAAATCGTCACCACCAACAAAGAAAAAGGTCAGTTATAGAGGCTTAAGCAAGGTGTGGGAAGGAAGTAGGATAGCCTTTCACTCCAGAGAAGCTCTTAACTTCTAGTAGCACGAGAAGCAAACACTGTAGCACAACAGTGGCCCCTGAGTGCTCAGGCCCCCAGCCTCTAAGGTCTGTCTTCATTGCGGTTCCCATGGCCTAGAAGCTTCTGCTCCTAAGCGTTTGGTTCCTTTTTGTTACTGCAGAAGGTGAGTAGTTAGTTTTCATTTCTGATGACACCCTTGAAAAGTATATTTGTAACTCCTTATCTGGGGATCTGGACTGAAGTCCACACGGTTCCTAGGACATTGTCCAGCTTGCATGTCATACCCTCAGGCATGTTCAAAACACTGGAGGAAAAATCACTTTAGAAGGAAAATTTTCAACTCAAACTAAGCTCCTATTCACTCAGGCCTTTTAACAGCAGGTTAAAATGCTCATAAGATGAGAAGGCCTAAGGTGTCAATTCACTGGTACTTTGCCAAATGAGTAAGCACAGACTTTGCTGCTTTTAGACTTCTAGCAATGCAGCAGAGGCCATGATGTTAGGTAGTGTGAGCATGCAGGGCCTTCTCCCGCTCAGGGTTAGGGATGCAACCAGAGCTCATGAGTAGCTTAGCTTAAAATGTCTTTGATATCAAAAGTACTTTGTCTCAAAAGTAATGTAACTTTTATATTCTATTCAATATTATCTGAATCTGTTTTAATATAAAATGTGTTTTGCATTACCTACTCTTTTCTCCCCCAAAAAAAGTCAAGTAAAGATGATCCAGGAAAATGCACCATGTTTATCCTGCTGCTTCTGTACACACACACACTCCCCTGTTCTGAGAACATAGTTGGCTGTGAGAACCAGTCCACCACCAGAGGGCAGCAGGACTTTGGTTTTGCCTGTGCATTTTGGCCTGCTGAATTTATCGTGGTCTAGGATTGCTCAGTGAAAAAGAAAAGTCTCATTTGTAGAGCTGAGGTATAACTTAGTGGTAGAGCACTTACCTAACAAGCTAGTAAATGGGTTCTATCTGCAGATCAGAAAAATGGGGACAGTAATACAAACCCAGAACCAGGGGGATACAGACAGAGAGGTCAGGAGTTCACAGATCATCATCCATTATATAGCAAGTTTGAAGCTAACCTAAACCACATAAAAATGCTATATCAAAAAACAAATACTAGCCAAGTGTGGCGACACATGCCTTTAATCCTAGCACTTGGAAGGCCGAGGCAGACAGATCTACATAGTGAGCTAGCTGTAGGCCAACCAAGGTTCCACGTTGAGAACCTGTCTCAAAAATCAGTCATGTTCCTATCTATAATCCTGACAATTTAGGAGGTTGAAGCATAGAGAATCACAAGCTTGAGGTCAGCCTGGTTTGTATAGACCCTGTCTCAAACAGTCATGATGCCTCATGCCTGAGATACCAATACCAAGAAGGCTAAGGTGAGAATTGCCATTGAGTTCCTGGTCTCTAGCACTGTCTCAGCCTGGAAGGACTGTTTTACTGGTCCAGAATGTTCTGTTACGAGTTAAGCTCTCAAAACAATAGCTTAGGTTGTCTTTGACTTTCTGATATTCCCATTTGTTGTAATCACAGGCCTGGCCACAGCTGGTTTAAAAATGACCTAGCTTAGTTTAGCTGAGACAGGGTCTTGCTGTGTAGCCCATGCTGGCCTCAGCCTCCCATTTGCTGGAATTATAAATCTTTGACATGGTGCTCAGCTCCCTATTGGGCTTTCTAGAAAAACTAGCTGGAGTGGGCTGAAGCAACATCAGCAGTTAAGAAGACTCACAGCTACAGGGACCTGAGTTCACTTTGCCAGCACTCAGACTGAGTGGCTCAAAACTATCTTTTAACCCCAGTTCCAGAGCCTCTGGCCTCAAACTTAAGACATCATCTGCCTCTGCCTCTAGAGTGCTGGAATTAAGGTGTTCACCACCACACCTGGCCCATTTATTTATTCATTCATTCCTTTCTTTTTTAAAGGCTGTATTTTTCTAGAGGAGATGAGTACAGTATCTTCCATCAGTTGTGTCTACATGAGAGTTTTCAGAAGAGAAATCTTAAGGGCCTAGTTGTGTGTGTGTGTGTGTGTGTGTGTGTGTGTGTGTGTGTGTGTGTGTGTGTGTGTGTGTGTGTGTGTGAAGTCTGCTCACACCAATCTAGACTGCCACTGTCTCACAGTCATGTTTCATAAGTGACAGGGCCCAAAATCACTTGTCTACAACCATTTAAGTACAATTTGTATTAAAACATCTGTTCTGGAACAAACTTGCCACAACCCTGAAGAACATCTTCAAATAGATCTGATAGTTACAGCAAATACAGAGCAGAAGACAGAGACTTAGAGGACAGCAAGACAAAGAGGACAAAGCAGTTATGTGTGAGCAGGGTTGTGAGGGCACAAACTAACACTAAGCCTCCAACTCTCTGAAACTTTGAAATCAACCTCTGCCTCAGAGAGGCAGCCAAAAGAATTCCCTAGAAACACCAGGTTTCCATGGAAAAATGTGTCAGGTACTGCAACTGCTTCCAGAGTAGCAGGAAGTGCCAAAGGTTAGGTAAAGACGAGACCCAGAATTGCACATTCTCTCTTAATCCAGTCTGGGACCCTGCCTTCCTGGTAGCAGAAGGACTGATGACAATGTCTTGGCTAAAAACAAAGGAGAGGGGTGAGATGGGACTGCCACTCTTTGTTCTGCTCACTTTCCCCTGGAATTCAAGATCAGCCTATCCCTCCCCTGAGGAACCAAAACTTGGGGTTTAGAAGTACACCTGCTTCCTTGTCAGTGAATAGTTAGGAGAGTTCAGGGCTCTGGGCAGTGAAGGACAGAAGGCCTGTGATAAATACTCTTGTCTACCATGGTGTTTGCTGTCCACTGAGAGATACACAAATGATGATAGTGAAAAATGTAGTAGGGGAATTAAGATGGCTCATCAGGTAAAGACATCTGATGCCAAGCATGAGTTCAGTCTCTGGGACCACATGCGAGGGACCATACAATAAAGGACTGTTGGTTAGTTGAAACCATACGTAAAATGGCAAGGCTTAGTGCACTCACTGAGCTCTGAAACACTGCTTATTGCTGGCAGAGAGATGTGAGCACCATGGAGCCACCAAGAGGGATTAGTTCACATCTAGCTGGGCAGTCATTAAGGATTTAATGAAGGTGTGACATTGTTTCTTCAATATTTAAGTTGTGTGCTCACGCAGCTAGAGATGAGAAGGTCTACTAAAGCCAGGAATGCACGTAGAAGCCAGAGGACAACCTGTAGGAGTCAGTTCCCTCCTTCCTTTAAATAGATGCCAGAGATCAAACTCCAGTCACCAGACTTGGCAGCAAGTGCCTGTACCCACTGAGCCATCTCTCTGAGCGAGTTTTTAAGAACAGTGAGGGCACTGGGAGGCAGGATGGTGAAATGGGAGCAGTTTCTAGCTCTGTCACCAGCTGTGGGATTTTAGATAAGTTACTTGTGTTTCTTGTTTGGTTGGTTTGGTTTTGATTTTATGGGGCTGTTAATTGAATCCAGAACTTGTGCATACAAGGCAAACACTCTACAACTGAACTATACATTAAAGCTTTAGTCCACTTGAATTCAACCTTCTTATCTCTAAAATGAGAAATAATGCTCATTAAATCAAGTATATCGGTCCAGTTAGTATTTGGTGTGTTGCAGCAATTACTGCTAGGATAGGGGATATTTTACAGATAAAAGAGCAAAGTCAATAAAATTCATAAAGGAGTTGAAGAGCAGCAGGACTGCTTCTCTGGCTGTCCTACCCTTTCTTCAAGGCCACTGAAACGAGCACTCGGAACAGAGGCCAGCACATTCTACTACTCAGCAGGCACTTGTTGGATTAAGTGTCCAGCTATCTCTGCACATATCTACCTGAGTGTCTCACAGAACCCTCACACTGAGTTTCATAGTAGCCTCTATCCCCAAGCCTGCAGCAGTACTTCTACTCCCAAAGTTTCTTAAACATGTTATTAACACCCTGTTTCCTAAGGCAGAAACCCTGGAGTCCTCTCTTCCCTGCCCCTCTTCAGAAAAGTCACCACTAGGCTCTCAGGAATGCTGCCTCAGAGGTGTCTTTTCTGCCCAGCTGTCTCAGCAGTCTCCTATCTTTTCTGTCCACCAAGGGAGAACAGAAGGTGGTAGATAAGCCTCCAGCTAGCTCTGTGGTGTGACCAGGGCACAGGAGTCTCTTGCAATTTTACCTACACTAACGGCCATGGGCAATACGACTTCCAGCTCTCAAGACTTCTCCTACCTCCTTTTCATCCCTACAGCCTGAGCCCAAGCCCCACAGGCCCAGTTCTGCAGCCTCTGCTCTGTGTTTGTCCCCCAGCAGCCGCTATCTGTGTTCTCTTCCACTGCAGCCTTTGTGCAGGAGGAGCCAGGCTGGGCTATTTATAAATGGAAAGTGGGTGGAGAGTTCTGCAGTCACAGATGTTTTAAACAGCCAAATTCCTCCTCGCCTCTTTGAAATTCCTGTCCACCCCCTCATCGCCTATCTTTCCCCAAATCATCTACATTCCTGTCCTCCCCTTGGTCAGAGCCATAAAGGAAAAAAAGTTCAGCTACAGAATAAAACTAAGGGCTGTGAAAGCTCACCAAGAATGTGGGACACATGAGAACCCATGAGCTAAGTAGAGTACAGGCACACATAGATGTTAGCAGTGGCCCCACAATCCAGATAATATCCCCAGTTTCCAAATGAGAAAACACAACAACAACAAAACAATGTAAGTTTGCTAGTTAAGTCCCAGAGAGGTAGAAATCGCATCTGAGTATAACAAAACACACTGGTGATAGTGTGAGAGGAACCAGGCAGAGTGAGACGTGGGAGCCAAATCCCTGTGGAAGGATAGTTAGGACTGCCTAGCCACATTCCAATGGCTACCCTGCAGTGAACTGGGACACTACCACTGCTGTGGCCACTATAATCTCCCCCAGCTAAGCCAGTGGTTCTCAACCTTCCTAATGCTGTGACTCTTTATTAAGAGTTCCTCATGTGTGGTGACCCCCAATCATAAAATTATTTTCATTGCTGCTTCATAACTGTAATTGTACTACTGTTATGAATAGTAATGTAAATATCTGATATGCAGGATATTTGATATTAGATTCCCATGACCCAGAGGCAGATTAGGGGAACCAATGACAGTTTCTGCAACCTCCCTCCCCCTCTGGCTACCTGAAGCTTCTCTCCTAAACTTCTTTCTGATCATGAAAAGGGACGCCTGGTGCTGTCAGTAAGTCAGGAACCACAGCCAGGCTTGGCACCTATAATCTCAGCACTTGGCAGGCAGAGGCAGAGCTATTGCCACAAGATTGATGTGAGACCTCTCAAAAATCAGAAGGGGAGCTAACTTAGGGAAGGGCATGTTGTGTAGAGATTGAATCAATGCTTAAATGAGCTAAGGAAGTCAGAGAAAAGTTATCTTGAATTTAGAAACTAGATGGCAATGTGGTACAAATAGTATAGGAAGGTCTAAAGAAGAAATGAGGACATGCCATTTGCGGAAAGTCGCTCAGTGGGAGAAAGGAGGACAGAACCAAAGACACCAGCCTAGCATCACAGAGGGTGCAACTAACACCATTTAAAAGGCATAAAAGCTGGAAGGAAAGGTGAGTCCTCAGAAATCAGGGCTCTCAAAAGGGACAAACATATCACTGACTTATTTTCGGTGTCAGAGGAATGAGTGGAGGACTGGGCTCCTCTTGGGAATGAACTGGCAGTTGTCAGGGAAGGCTGGGTACTCAGCCTAGCTTTTCCTCATTGTCTCTTCGGGTTGCTAAGCCAGGCAGAGGAAAGACAAACATGGTTTAGAGAAGGCTATGAAACCTTGCAAAGGAAGGCATGATGAGAGAAAGCTAAGGTACCTAGCCATTCCAAATGAGCTGCAAAACTGGAGTGCCAAGGGGCCCTTGAGATAAGCTCCAGGAAAGGGCCCCAGTGGTATGGCAGAGAAAGCCCAACATTAGAGAAATGTGTAAAGCTGATTCTGGAAACACCTGATGGGTGTGTCTTTAATGCGTCCTCTCACCCCCACATAACACGAGGTGCTGAGTTTGGGAATAAGGATGATGATAATACCAATGGTACATGCTGTCCTTCAGCTAGACGCCCTGGCTCGTGCCTGGGGGAGCAAGTGCTCAGAGATGACCCAGTTCATGGCTTTTGCCCATTTAACTCCTGCTGCCCTTCACCCCAGTAGGTTAACCCACCAGTGCTTATCTGGGGAGAAACCTCTGGTGAGATTAGTAGTCAATCATATTTGCATATAATACCACTCTGGGAGAGAACTCTCATATTTGGATGTCAGAATCAAGCTTTTAAAATAACTTGAAATAGTGAACTTACTCCAGCAGAATTTTAAGAAGAGCGATTGTTGTGGTTTGAATAAGAATGACCCCGTAGGCTCCTGCGTTTGAATGATTAGTCCCCAGTCGGCAGCATTGTTTGAAAGGGTTACAAGGACTAAGAGATGTGGCTCTGTTGTGGGAAGTGTGTCACTGGGGGTGTGGGGTTTTGCTTGTTTGTTTTTTGTTTTTTTAAGATTTATTGATTTTATGTATGTGAGTACAGTGTTGCTGTATTCAGACACACCAGAAGAGGGCATCAGCAGATCCTGTTACAGATGGCTATGAGCCATCATGTGACTGCTAGGAATTGAACTCAGAACCTTTGGAAGAACAGTCAGTACTCTTAACCACTGAGCCATCTCTCCAGCTCTTGTTTTTTTGTTTTTCAAGGCACGGTTTCTCTTTGTAGTCCTGGAACTCACTCTAGGCTGGCCTCACGCTCGCCTGCCTCTGCCTCCTGCATGCTGAGATTAAAAGTGTTTACTACCACCACCAGCTAAGTTTTGTTGTGTTTTTGTTTTGTTTTGGAGGGGACATCTCTGGGAGTGGGCTTTGACATTTCAAAATCCTATACCAAACCCAGAGTCAGTCAGTCTATGTCTGTCTGTCTGTCTCTCTCTCTCTCTGCCTTTGGATCAGGATGTAATTCCCAGCTACTGTTCCAGTGCTGTGCATAAGTGCCACCATACCCTGACCATGATGATGATGGACTACCCTTCTGAAACTGTAAGCAAGCCCTCAGTTAAATGTTTTCTTTTATAAGAGTTGCCTTGGTCATGGTGTTTCTTCACAGCAACAGAACAGTGGCAAAGACAGGGGTGGAAAGACCTGAATTTCTATTTTTAAAATTACATTCATCAATTTACTCCTTGTGTATCTATATTCCTGCCACAGCCCAAGTGTACAGATCAAGAAAAACCTGCAGGAGTCAGAGAGGTCCTGGGGGTCAAACCTGCAGGGGTCAGAGGGGTTTTGGGGGTCAAACTCAGGTTGTCAGGTTTGACAGCAAGTACCTTTACCTACTGCACCTTTATTAATATTTTTTAATGTATATAGGTATTTTGCTTTCGTGGGTGTCCACTCACAACCTGAGTGTCTGGTATCTTTTAGAGGCCAGAAGAGACTATCAGGTCCCTTCGAACTGGAGCTACAGCAGGTTTTGAGCAACTGTGTATGTTGTTGAAAATTAAACCAGGGGCCTCTGGAAGAGCAACCAGTGCTCTTAACCACTGAGCTCCCTCGACAGCCCTTGTTTTTTATTTATTTATTTATTTATTTATTTATTTATCTATTTATTTACTTACTTATCTGTGTGTGCGTGAGTGTGTGAGTGTATGTATGTGTGTGTGTGCGTTTCAGGGGCTGTGCTTGCTTATTTTGGAGAAACAGTCTTATTTCCTATCTTAGGCCTGGAGCTTGCTATATACACCAGACTGGCCCTGAACTCATGATCTTTCTACCTCTGCCTGCCAAGTATGAGAACTTCAGGCATACCCAATCCTCCTCTTTTAAACAACAGGAAAATGGACCCATCAATTTTTGAAATAATTTTTGAATTTTTATCATTCTTAAAGGTCTTTTCTCACTCTGAAAAATATTTTAGGAAACAGGTTAAATTTCATTTGTTTTTTTATGTGAATGGGTGTTTTGCCTGCATGTGTGTTTGTGTACAACTTGCATGTAACTAGCGAAGAGGCCCGATGAGGGAGTTTGATCCCCTGAAACTGGAGTTACAGAGAATATGAACTGCCATGCTGGGTTGAAAACCAAACTCAAGTCCTCTGCAAAAGCAACCAGTGTTCCTAATCTCTGAGCCATCTCTCTGGTTCTACTCTGAACATTTTTTTTTTTTTTTAAATAACTTGATGGAATCCCAGCACTCGGGAAGCAGAGGCCGTCGAATCTCTGAGTTCATTGCCAGCCTGGTCTACAGAGCAAGTTCCAGGAATACACAGAGAAACTTTTTGTCTTGGAAAAACAAAGACAGAAAAGGAAACAAACAAAAAAGAAAAGTAACTTTTTTTATTTCATTTTGTTTGTAGACAGGGTCTCATTACTCAGCCTATTATGGCCTTGAACTCAGGATCCTTCTCTCTCAGCCTCTTTTTTTTTTTTCTTTTTTTTTTTTTAAGATTTATTCATTCTACGTGAGTACACTGTTGCTGTGAGTACACGTTACAGATGGTTGTGAGCTACCATGTGGTTGCTGGGAATTGAACCCAGGACTACTGAAAGAGCAGTCAGTGCTCTTAACCACTGAGCCATCTCTCCAGCCCCCGTCTCAGTCTCTTAAATGCTGGAATTACAAGTGTGAGCCATCATGTCCAGTTCCATTTATTTATTTATTTATATTTTATGTGTCAGTGTTTGCCTGTGCAAACAGTGTGCATGCAGTGCCTGTGGAAGTCAGAAGAGGGCATCAGTGGATCCCCTGGAACTGGAGTCACAGACAGCTGTAAGCTGCCGCATGGATAACAGGAATTGAACCTAGATCCTCTGCAAGAGCGGTAAGTGCCACACAGCTCTTAATTTTGAAATGAAAGCAATAAATACCCATTTACTGTAGAGAGCTTGGATAAATATAAAAACTTAGAGAAAGTAGTTTTCTGGGAGAGATTTTAAAGTATTGAGGGCTTCCTGTTTGCGCCATGATCTCTTGCTTCCCACACATGCTGAACCATCAGATATCATCCAACACACCGTGCTCATGAAGGATAACTGGTGTTGGCATTGTACGCTTGGATCTTCAGAGCTGAGCCAAGGGTCCTTCCTTGATAGTCCTTATAGTACATGTATTTATTTATTGCGAGGGGCTCACACACATGCCACAGGATGCTTGTGGAGGCAACAGTTACCTTGTAGATTCTGTTCTCTCCTTCCACTACAGATTCTGAGGATCAAACTAAGCCAACAAGAGCTTTTCCCTGTAAGCCATCTCATCAGCCCTATGTTGATTTTTTAAAAATTATGTGTCAGTAGATTCTATTCTCTACAGATTTCACTTTGTATTGGATAGGAGGCATTATAAATATTTGCCATGAAGGAAGTTATTCTGATAGGACTGAAAGCTTCAGACTCCAGAACGAAGTCTAAATGGCACTTAAGCACATTATGACCAAGTTTACACCATTTTTCCAGACCTTTTGCCAACATCCCTGAAATTTTGGGGTTGTTTTTTGTTTGTTTGGTTTTGGCGTTTGAGAACAGGACTGAGGAGAGGTCTTAGTTGGTAAGAGCACTTGTTTCGGACAGTGTTATAGAGTTTAAGAGAAAAACAACACAGCAGGCAAGCCAGAAATGCCAGAACTGTTGGCAGGAAAGAGATGGCAGAGAGAAGATAGAAAGCCAGGTCTTTTGAGTTAAGGGCTGACATACAGGTTCAGCAATGCAAGTGGGCAAGCAGCTGAGTGGTGGAAGTGGCCAGAGAGTTTCAGAACCAGGGAAAGTCCTGAGTTTATCAAGCCACACAAAGATGTAGCTGGACTTTGGCCTCTTTGTGAATTCTTTTTTCTTCTACCCTGTCAATCCCCCTAACACTAGACAGGAGAGAGAAAACAAGAGAGGGGAAAGGGGGTGACATATCATTAGACTACTTTCTGCTGATTCGGGGTGTCATGTTCCTTTCGGCAAGTTTGGTCTTTGCTGTCAGCAGATCTAATTTCTTCTTTCTTCTTTGTTCACAACTACTTGACAAGCTTTGACCAACAGCAACCAACAAACACCCCACCCCGCCTCTTGGGGCCCTAGTATTTATAGACCCTCTAAAGAGTCCCCAGAATTCCAAATGCATGAGGCAAATCATAGTCAGCTGCTGTGGACACTCTGAAGCAGCCCCATATCCCACACCTGGGATTAAAATGAAAACATATTCTTATAATATTTCTGTGTTTTTTAAAGAAACCAAAATGCCAAAATTGTCACTACACAGAGGCCAGCATCCAAAAGAAAAAGATGGAAATTAGAATGCAGAGACACAGGCAAAGCTTAGCAGAGGGAAGCACTATAAATTACTGCAGAGCCCTTAAATGTCATACTCCACACACACACACACACACACACACACACACACTGGAGACAAACATGTGCACACACAGATACATAGATGCACTCACGTGCACACAGACACACTAGCACACACAGATACAGGGTCTAATATAGTTCTGACTGGCTAGAAGACCTTGAACTTTGGTCCTCCTTGTCTCTACTTCCAAGTGCCAGGATTAAAAGCATAGCGTATCTGGCAGATGCAGTCCTGGAGATCAAACCCAGTGCTTTGTGCAGGCTAAAGAAGCACCCTACCGACTGAGTTACATCTCCAGACTGACACATCAACCTGAGTTACATCTCCAGACTGACACATCAACCTGAGTTACATCTCCAGACTGACACATCAACCTGAGTTACATCTCCAGACTGACACATCAACCTGAGTTACATCTCCAGACTGACTCATCAACATCATTATTTGTTTTCTTTTTTCCTTTTTCTACAGTGGTAGAGGTCAAATCCACAGCTTCACATTTACTAAACACACACTCTTTCACTGAGCTACATCCCTAACCCTATTCATTTTTCAAACAGACCTTACAGTACTGACAGCCAGCATGCACTGAGAACATACACCATGCCAGGCTCTGGACTAAGAGCCTTAGAACCAATTATGTCTGTGAATGCTTGTCACAAGTCAGTGAGACATATATGTATTTTGAGTTTCATGTAGCCCAGGCTGGCTTCAAACTTACTACATATCAAAAGCTGGCCTTCAACGCCTGATCCTCCTGCTTCTACTGCCCAAGTACGATGCTACAGCTTGCCACCATGTTTCCTTTTTCACTTGAGGCTGCAGGTGGCACTCTATTTTCTGCCCAGCCTGCTGTCCTCTGTAAACGGTGAGCACTCTAACCACTGAGCCATCTTTCCAGACCCCTCTACCATGATTCTACTAACTACTAACTACCCATCTCTAAACTACTAACTACCCACCTCTAAACTACTAACTATAACTACCTATCTCCAAACTACTAACTACTAACTACCCATCTCTAAACAGTTACTAACTACTAACTACCTATCTCTAAACTACTAACTACCCATCTCTAAACTACTACCTACCTATTCTCTAAACTACTGCCTCATTCTCTAAACTACTAACTATAACTACCCATTCTCTAAACTACTGCCCCATTCTCAAACCAGGCATTAACTGGGCTGCATAGTGACATGGCCAGAAGTGTTCCTTGTGGAAGCTTTGAATAGGGAGGGAGACACACAGAATGAAGGAAGCCCAAGGGATGGTCTGGTGTGCTCACCAGGTTGGTCAACTGATCGAGGACCTCACTGATTTATTGGCTGTACACCAGTCCAATGTGGGACTTTCCCATTAGGCGCCATATTTTCTTCCTGATGTCATTCTTGTTCACCTGTAAAGCCAAGACAGGAGTCTTAATACAGGCTCTGCTCCCTTCCCTAGTGATGCAGAGACAAGAAAGGCCTTATGTGCGTGTGTGTCTTTTCAGAATAAATTCCTTTTTTCTATCATGTGGGTCCCAGGGATCAAACTCAAGTCCTCAAGCTTGGTAACAAGTGCCTTTACCTGCTGAGCCATCATCCTGCTGGCCAACCATACTTGCTGGATCTCAAACCACATGCACTCTGCTAGAAAGCTACACCTTATCTCTGAACTCATGGGTGCAGTAAAGAAACCAAAATAGCTATTCCATGGATGAAAAGAGGGAAATTTTATTCCAATCTGCCAAGGCTGTCTCCTGGAAAAGCAGAGAGACGTGATGGGGGGTGGGGGTGGGGGTGGGGTGGGGATGGACCCCTACCAAACCTTCAGGGTTAGAAGGGAATGGCACCTGGGAAAAAGGGAGCCAGTGAGCTGGGGGGGGGGGGTTGAAGTGCATAACAAGTGCTTGTGAGTAGGTACTGAGGACGCTAACATGGACCACAGGCGTGTGTGTGTGTGTGTGTGTGTGTGTGTGCGTGCGTGCGTGCGTGAGAGAGAGAGAGAGAGAGAGAGAGAGAGAGAGAGAGAGAGAGAGAGAGAGATGTTAATGGAAGAGCCATAAGTTCCTTTTGCTAGAGACAAGGAGAATGACTCCTTTTGGAAAGTGGAAAGCAGCTTCCCAAGTTTCTGAGGGATGCTGGCTTTTGTCTAACCACCAGAATTTGGGCATAGGAGTTTCTTTAGACCTAACAATTCCCTCTGTACTGATTTCCCACTGTATGGCTTCCATCTAAAGTTAATTTTTAAACGGGAATGCCATATTTTCATTTTGCATTGGACTTTTTACAATTATGTAGCTGGCCCTAACTAGGTCTGTAGGCCACACATCTACACAGGGACTGCCAGGAAATGTATGCTGCAGGGCTGGGAGTAAAGGGGCACCGGCCCGCCTGTGCCAGGCTGTCTCCCTGAGAAATCACACCATGCAACAGACCTGATGTAAGGGCGGGGAGCAGAGACCTGGAAAGGGGAAGAGGCGGAGAAGTGGGGGACAGAGAAGACAGAGAGAGCAGAGAGAGGCTGGCCAGGAACACGTGGAAACAGGAGAGAGAGAGAGAGGAGAGAGAGAGAGGGGGGAGAGGAGAGAGGAGGGAGAGAGGGGAAAGGGGAAGAGAGAAGAGAGAGGGTGCGTGGGGGTGCTGGAGTATCGAACAGTCTTCTGCATTGTCAGGCCGTACCTAGTGGCAGCGCAGGTAGTAATGGCTGTAGTGATGATGCAAGCTATATGGAATTGTCTGTAAACCAACAGGGGCCTTCTTCTTAGGATGGGTGGTTGGGCTCCAAGTGGGGCAGTTTCAAAAGAGAAAGATCCAGGCAGGAGCAGCCCTCCCTTTTATTACTGACTTTAACCCCCTTTTTTAAAAAACTTTTTATTGGGCATGGCAATGTCATAGGAGCAACCTGGGGATAAGGAGAGACCTAACAGTCTTTGGAAAATAAAGTTTGCCACATCCAGTTAAGAACAGGTCACCTTTCTGCTCACATGAGGATGAGGTCCAGGGCTTCAATTCTGCCATCTAGCTGGCGTTAGAGCCTTTGGGCCCTTCTAGGAAAAGGGCAAAGGTAAACTTGGGGACTTGAGCTTCATAGCCACTGCCAGGTTTTCCTGCTTGTCACTTACCAGGTACCCAAATCACCTATGTGGGCCGTAGGACAGGAGCCTGACTCAGGAGCCCTACCTGTTTTGTCCCCTGGAGGTCTGCAATCTGCTAGGGAGACAGAGGCCCTGCGTCCTGACATCTGTTTCTCCTTGGGGCATCTCTGCTTGACTGACAATCCCTCCTTTCATCTCTCCCTGGGGCATGTTGTCATCTTTCTCATTAACTTCCCCCTCAACTCCCAGCAAGGTCCCTAGACTCCTGAACATTGCCAATTCTCCTGTAATCCTTTGGCAAGCCAAAAAGCTAATTAAATTGTGAGTGGTGTACTCATGTTCTCTGGCAACCATGGCCTCTCTCATCTAATCTCCCCCATTGCTTCCCTTTTGTCTTGCTTAGTCCCAGCTCATCTGGAGGCAGCCACATTCTCTCCTCCACAGGCTTCCTTCTCTGTCCCCTTCTCTCTGTTTTTCCTTTGGTCTCTTTACATTTGGCGTGCAGCTCACTCCCCCAACTGCTCCCTGTGCCTCCCCACACCCACACTCATATCAGATTCTTACCTTTAATTGGGTCTCACCCCCGACTCCCCATTTACACCCCACTCACCAAATCAGAGCCCTTGTCACCCTTGTCATCATGTAGACATAGCTTCCTGCATGACACCTCCTCTGATCCCCCACCCCAGCTGAAAACGCTCCCTCTTTGAGGTCCCACAGCACTTTGTGACTCAATCCTGGTACTGAGCTCTTCTTGTCCACACCCTACTGTCCCACTAAAGGGTAAAAGGGTTATCCCCCCCCCCCCTTTTTTTAAAACAGGGTTTCTCTACGAAACAGTCCTGGCTGTCCTGGAACTCCCTTTGTAGAAAAGGCTGGGCTCAAACTCACAGAGCTCTGACTGCCTCTGCCTCCCAAGTGCTGGGATTAAAGGTGTGCTCCACTACCGCTTGACAGGGGTTGTTTCCTCCTGGCGAGGTCTAAGGCTCATTCATCCAAGCGTCTTCCTGGGTAGAAGAAGCTCTACCTCCCAGCATCTCACTGTCAAAGTGGCAACTGTCCTTCAAGTACACATTCCAAGACAGAAAGAAACAGAGGAGAGCAGAAGGAGTGGGCCTGCTGGCTGGGTTAGTCCCTTCAGAGCACTGACTTACACAAAGCCCTAAAGGACTCACTGCCCTTTCAGTTGCCCCTCCACCCAGTTTCATAACTAGAACCCACAAATGGAAGGAGAGAACCAGTTCCTTCAAGTTGTACTCTGACCTCCACATTTGCACCATGACACACACATGCATGTGCTCATACAAACAAACACGCATGAGCGCGCACACACACACGAAATGTGAAAAGATTAAACAAACAAATAGATAAAAGCACTTTCTAGGTCCTGGCATGGATTCACATGCCTGCAAGCTCAGCATTTGGGGACTAACAGCAGGGCAATCAGGAGTCCAAGGTTATCCTCAACTACATGGAGAGTTTGAGGCTAACCTAGGCTACAAGAGATTCCATATAAAAAAAAAGGTAAATGAGGAAATAAGTGTCTTACTGGGGGTTATATTGCTGTGATGAAACACCATGACCAAAAGCAAGTTGAGGAGAAGAGGGTACATTTTACCTACACCTCTGCATCACTGTTCATCACTGAAGGAATTCAAGACAAGAACTCAAACAAGGAAGGAACCTGGAGGCAGGAGCTGATGTAGAGGCTATGGAGGGCTGCTGCTTACTGGCTTGTTCCTCATGGCTTACTCAGCCTGCCTTCTTACAGAACCCAGGACCACCAGCCCAGGGGTATCCCCACCCAAAATAGGTTGTTTTCTCCCACATCAATCACTAATTAAGAAAGTGCCCTACAAACTTGCCTGCAGCCAGATCTTTTTTTTTTTTTAATTTTTATTTTTTGATACTTTATTTACATTTCAAATGTTTCCCCCTTTCCAGGTCTCCACTTTGACTGCAGCCGGATCTTGTGGGAGCATTTTCTCAACTGAGGTTCCCTCCTCTCCAATGACTCTAGCTTTTGTTAACATAAAACTATCCAAGACACAAAGAAAGTTACTTCCTCCCACATTGACATCTGCTTACATCTCTTTCAGTGTTTTAGCTGCAAGAAAGACCGGATTCACTGCTTCCCCTAGGCAGGACAGCACCCCCCCCCCCCATAACAAAGTCTAGAGGAGACCAGAGTAAATGAGGCTGCAGCCCTGTGTGAAGCAGTGGGTTCTGGAGCCAGGCCCCACACATCAAATTCTTTATCCCTCATCTGTAAAATTAGTTTAGTGCTATCTACTTTTGAGGGTGGTCAGAAAAGTAAGTGGGATAATGGCTATGAAAAGCACCTAGCCCAATCCCAGACAGACACCAATGACCCAGTCTGGCTCTCCTGCAGGCTGACCCTGAGGTTAAAAACGTGCAGAGTTCAGTTCCCGGCATCCACATGAGGCAGCTCCTGCCATTTCAGCCCTAGGGAATTGGATGCCTTCTTCTGACCTCTGTGGGCACGCGCACGCGCACACACACACACACACACACACACACACACAAGAGGGGGGAGGCTTATGTTTTTCAAAACCTACTTTAATAAGGCTTCTTAAACACTTCAACCTCCCTTTTAGCCCACAACCTACCAGAGGAAGAGGAAAAGAAAGGTAAATAGAAAATGGAGGTTATGGACTTGTTTAGAAATAGTTCTTTGGGGGAGACTCCAATCTTCGTTATCATCAGACCAGTCCACTAGCAACACACCAAACTCGAACCAGCAGTGGCTCAATCCAGAAGAAACTTCAAGGCTCTGCCGTTGGGCACCAGTCCGATGAAGCAGCACCAAGCAGCCAGAACACCACCAGAAGTTCTTTGGTGCATTTCTCTCTGTGAAGTCACAACAAATGAAGATCAGCAAAAAAAAAAAAAAAAAAAAGCAAGGCAAACCAATACCAGAGCCTTGTCCACTGTCTGTTGGGTTATACTTATACTCTTTCCAAACATCAAGTGTTCTCTCAGGCATTGCTCTAGCAAAACATCACATGCCCGTTCACCAGACCACTTCCAGAAAAACATCACATGACACAACTGAGGCTCTAGAAATTTACACGGGGGGGGGGGGGGGGGCCCTGAAAGGAAAGAAGGAAACTAAAGCATGTAGATGTTCCTAAATTGTCACTAAAGGTGTATCTTTTTTTTAATTATTGTTTTATTTTATGTACATTGGTGTTCTGCCTGCTTGTAGTATGTGTGAGGGTGTCAGATCCACTGAAACTAGAGTTATAGACAGATGTGACCTGCCATGTGGTTGCTGGGAATTGAACTCAGGTCCTTTGGAAGAGCAGCCAATGCTCTTAACCGCTCAGCCATCTGTCCAGCCCCCCTAAAAGGGTTTCTTAATTCTTCTAGAACACTTCTTGGAACTGGGTAGAGGAAGTTCCCCTCGAGGAACCAGGAAGCTGCCGTTTTCACTCCCGCCCTCTGCTCCTCATTAGTTGAGGGTTGCTAGAAGGTACTAGCTCTCCATCACTCTGGCCTTACTTACCTGTGCAGCCAAGAATGCTCCAGGAGAGAGATGCAAATGGGAGTTAGGGTCAAAAGCTGTGTGCAGGTAACATCCAGGCTAGGGAGGCATTCTGGATGAGAGGAGACAGCACTGCCAGCACCTGCTGTTTGAACGGTGTGATTTACAAGGTAGAAGCAAGCAAAGAGCACAGCCTAGCCTGGGCCCTTTTCTCTGAGCCCCATCGATTGCTAACTTCCTATCTGGTATCTCTGTGGACCCCACTCCTAACTGCCCCCACACCCACCAGCTCCCCATCATGCCTTTCCTGGCCTCTTTCTTCCCAAGATCCTGAAGCAACCCCTACTGCCATGTTATCTGCCCACCTCTACCCCACCTTGATTTCTCTGTTGAGAGTTCGTCCATATTAAGCATCAAATGTCTTTTGGCCCCAGCTGGCATTCAAATGTCCTGCCTCCCTCCCTCCCACACCCTCCTCCCCTGATTGAGGGGTCCAGTGCCTAAGGAGGGCCACAGGTGTCACAGGTTGGCTCCTGGCCTTTCCCAACTCGTGTGCATGCCTGTGTGACTCATCCCACCCTCAGTGCCCTCCCCATGGGAATGTCCCCCTCCCCAACTTTCAAGGAGACGTCTGTGATCTGACAAAGGCTAGGCAGGCACTTTGCCTTGTGCCACCTTGTACCCAACACCCTGGAGGGACTTCCCAAACTCATCACTTCTCCATGGGTAATGAACAACTTAGACTCCAGTAACTGGGGCCAGGTATGTGGAGAATTCCAGAAGGAAAGCTCCTGAGGGCTAGGGCTCCTGTGGACCTGTGGGGGAGGCAAGGGGGGGGGGATGCTGATCTCAGCCCTGAGGTGTTGCTGGACTCCTGCTGCCCTGGGCATAGCTCCCCAGAAAGTCCATGTCCCACGCAGGGACCTACCATAGCCCTTCTCAACCCTTTCCAGAAAAAAAAAAAAAGACAAAACAAAAAATTCAGTATGTTCCAAGGATCCTGCTGCTTCTTTGTTCTTCTCAGAGGGTCTCAAGCTGATGTGCTGATGTCTGCAGCTTTGTCCTTCTCCAGCCTTGCTAGCCACGCACACACGAGGTGCAGGGGGAGGGGTATTTGCAGACTTAGAAGTGAGGAAGGAAAAGTGGGGCATTTTCACTTCTTACTTTACTAGGGACCTTGACCCATTAATCCTTCTCTTCCCTCAGACCTTCCCCAAGGCCACTCTGCCTGGACATCTACCCCGTACAAAACCTCACCTCCTACTGTCCTTGCTTGCAGCCCAGTCCGTGCCTTGCCCGAGTCCTCTCTCCCTACATAAGCCAGAAAGCTGGTCTGTAGAATGCCTTGGGCCACCCTAGGGTGGCCTCTCTAGCGGCCTCGATTTCCCCACCTGCTAACTTGGATCAATGACGCCTGCGCTCGGCACCCAGAGGATAAAGCTCGGGATCCAGGAATGAGGAAGGGTCCCACGCTTAGCGCAGGCTCGGTGCGGTGCCCCAGGCCCGGCTGCTTGGCGCCCCTCCCTCGTCCTCCGCTCTACCCTCCGCCTCCCCTGCTCCCCGCCCTTGCGCTTCTCCGCTTCAGCTTCTGCTGTCCTTCCCACTCGCTCACGCCTCCCTTGCTGGGGTCCCCACTCGTCGCCAGCTGAGCCCCCCGCTACCCCCGGAGGCCCGGTCAAGCCGCAGCGCAGGCGACCAGTGCGTAGCCCGGTGTCCTCTCCGAGCCGGATCGCCGGCTGGGACCGAAGCCGATCCGCCCGCCGCTAGCCAGGTGAGGGCAGCCCGGAGGAGGCGGGGGCGCAGGCTTCTCTTCCATGCGAGCGGGGGCGGCGGGAGGCACGAGGGACCCGGTCCTTTTTCCTGGAAGAGAGGACCTGGGCGCTTTTTCATGAAAGAGGCTCAGGGACTTTTACTCCAGAGGGAGGGGTGGAGGGCAGGTCTCATGGAAAAAAGACTTGCGGGGACCCCTTTCTGTGGCATTCTTACCTCTACGAGAAGGGATTTATCGGCAGTTTCTGTAAAAGTGGGGCTCACATTCTTGGAAGGATGCGCACTTTCAAGGAAGATACAAAGGGGGTTCTGGCACGGCTTGAAAGCGGTGTTAACTGGGATATGGGAACAAGGCGCTGGGGGCTTGGAGATGCCCTTAGTCTGACATCACTGCACCTTCTCCGTTGGTTCTGTGGCTCTGGGTCTACCCAGCTCTCTGTCCTAGTTTTTCTCTTTGAAGATGACTAGTTTGAATTCACCTGGACAGAGCTTTGTGCAGCCATTTCCTTTCCTGGAGCTCTGAGACCCACCTGACGACTTACCTCTGACCTGCTGGGGAAAGGGATTGTTAAAGGGAAGGCTCCCGGGTTCAGGGACATGTGCAGTGGGGTATGAGAGGTAGGAAGGGTATTGGACTCACAGAACCTTTGGCACTGATGGGTGCATCTGACTTGACAGGGAGGTGGCAACAGATAGGGTGGGCAGGAGCTTCCTGGGAAAGCTGCAGGGCAGAGGGGGAGCTCCCACCTCACGGGAGACAACATGACAGAGGCTTTGCTTGCCTTTGTCTGCTAGCTTCTCCACGGTAGATTCCAACACTCATGCCCCTTTTCTCTTCTGTTTTTGCAAAGGGGGTCACTGAGGCGGGAAACACATTGGCCTTTCTGTAAGAGGCAAAGCTGGTAGAAAAGCACACTGAATTTGAAATGAAAAGAAAGAAAAAACCCTCTGTTTAAGGCCGAGTTCAGTGGATGACCTTGAGCCAAAATGTGTGTGCCTTGTTTAGGCAGTGAAAGACCCCCGAGCTGGGGAGACCCTCGCTCAAGTCTCGGGATGGCGCGACCCCCCAAGAACTCACGAAAGACCGTCCTTGCTGCAATCACATGAGGTTTAATTCGGGGGTGGTGAGAAGGACCAATGCATTGGGGTCGA
>CM052701.1:80292281-80373635 GCA_028551405.1 Uromys caudimaculatus | reverse complement strand
AAGTCACCTGTAGGAATGTAGCTGGGTGGGATTTTTGCCCGGGCATGTCTCGGCTCTAAGTTTGCTAGGGGTCTTTGCCCGGGCATGTCTCGGCTCTAAGTTTGCTAAGGGCCTAACCTTCCTCATAAGGGGTCAGATCTTTCAGCAGCAGATCTCTCATTCACAATCTGGGGGAGGGCTTCTCTATATGTCCAAAAGAGCTTTGTATGAAGAAGTAGGATGGACTGGGCACTCCTCAGGTGTAGTTTTTAGTACTACGGATGGACCCCGTCCCTCCTCCTACCCTCACCAAGTAACCGATGGGACCGCTTTGTGAGACTCAGAAAGTCTCCTCTGGAAGGAGTCAGTGTTCAGCTGGACTTGGTCTTTCTTGTGAGAATAATAGGGCAGTTCAGTTTACTCCAACAGCTGGGCAGTGGACTGCAGGTGAGCATCCAGGAGCGGGTCACAGCTGCACAGCTGGACCTGGCAGCTCTCAGCAGGCCCCAACACAAGGCTACACACTCCCAGGGTACTTCCCACAAAAGCTCATGTCCCAAGTTGTCTCTAGCTTCCGTCCTGCTTGCCTCCACGTTGGAGCCTCTGGGTGCTCAAACTTGAAAGCATGATAGAATCCCACCATTAGTGACTCCAGGGACTGGATAATGCCTGGTCAAGCTCTCCACTTACTGAGGCATTAACCTCTTTATGTCAAGAACTTGAGCACATCACTTTTCCCAGGGGTAAAGAACAGAAGCCTCTAGATTTGTCCCAGTACAGACCATGTTCACAATTGCTAACAACCAGGTTGTGTGACCCTCTGTTGTGCTAATTACACAGATGAAGCCTTACTCAGAGAGTTTTAAAAAAAAATGCCTAAGGTGACAGGGGCATGACTCAGTGTTGGAGTGCTTGCGGTTCATTCCGGAGACGGTATCCAGATCTTAAGTGTCTGCCACTCCATTCTACCACCACCACCACCAAATGAAGCTGATGACTTCACCATCCTGCCAAAGCACTACCAGAGTTTTATTTTGTCCTCCCGAGCCTCAGCAGCCATGGCTCGCTCCTTCCCACAGGAGCCAGCTTCCAAGCACAAAGACACAAAGGGGGTTATCTATATCTCCCTAAATGATTAAAAGAAATTTATGTATATGGGTGTTGTGCTTGCATGTATGTCTGTGTACCACATGTGTGCCTGCTGCCAACAGAGGCCAGAAGAGGGCACCAGATCTAGAGTTATAAGTGGTTGTGTACTTCCATGTGGTGCTGAGAAATCAAACGTAAGTCCTCTGGAATAGTAGCTAGACTCTTGACTGCTGAGCCATCTCTCCAGCCCTTCCTTACTTCATTCTGTTTTCATAGGGAAGGCATTAACTTAAAGCTTGGCCGGACCTCTATGGTTCAGGACGGACCCCAGGGGAGTCCAGAGATCCTGTGGGACCCTTGAGTGGAGCAGAGGCCAGCAAAGGGTTAGAGAGCAGCTCTCTCTGTTCATCCCTAGAGAAGACTTAAAACACTGTCATGGTGGAAACTGAAACAAGAGCCACTGTCTGTCGTGAAGGGCAGGCCAAGCAGCAGAGAAAAGCCCCAGGAAAGTGCAGAGGAAGTGCTGGCTGTTAGAAACCTAGACCTCCTTAGAGAGGGCCGAGGGATGAGGAGAGAGGACAGGGCTGTAGTAGGTCTCATTAACCAGAACATTTCAACATGTCTGTGGCACATGCACAGGTCTTGTTTGCAAAAGGATTCTCTCATACTTGAAAACACAAGTTTGGAGAATTACTGGTCTAATCCAGTGGTTCTAAAAACCTCTGAACCAGGTAAGTTAATCAGACCACTAAGAATACAAATTCTCAGGCCCCATTCAAGATTCAGAATAAATTCGAGGGTGGGGGACAAATATGCGTGCTGTAATAAGCCCTCCTGGTGACACTGAGGCACTCTTGAGTAATAAGTACTGTCCTAGTAGTCTAAGTGTGAAGGAAAACGTTGAGTAAGTCATGGGTCAAGAGCAAAGCTAGGAAGAGAAATTACAGGTGGAGACAGCCACTGTCCAACCCTCTCCCCTGCCCGGGTCTTCTCTCTCCTCCCAGGTGCCATGCTGCTGCTACTGCTGGGCTTCCTAGGCCCAGCAGCTTGCTGGGCACTGGGCCCGGCTGGCCCTGGCTCCTCGGAGCTGCGGTCAGCCTTCTCGGCGGTTCGCACCACCCCGCTGGAGGGCACGTCGGAGATGGCGGTGACCTTCGACAAGGTGTACGTGAACATCGGGGGTGACTTCGACGCAGCCACCGGGCGGTTCCGCTGTCGCGTGCCCGGCGCCTATTTCTTCTCCTTCACGGCCGGCAAGGCCCCGCATAAGAGCCTGTCGGTGATGCTGGTGCGCAACCGCGACGAGGTGCAGGCGCTGGCCTTCGACGAGCAGCGACGGCCTGGCGCGCGGCGCGCCGCCAGCCAGAGCGCCATGCTGCAGCTCGACTACGGCGACACGGTGTGGCTGCGGCTGCACGGCGCCCCGCAGTACGCGCTCGGCGCTCCGGGCGCCACCTTCAGCGGCTACCTGGTGTACGCTGACGCCGACGCCGACGCGCCTGCGCGCGGACCCGCGCCCCCGGAGCCGCGCTCGGCCTTCTCCGCAGCGCGCACGCGCAGCCTGGTGGGCTCCGACGCGGGTTCCGGACCGCGCCACCGGCCGCTGGCCTTCGACACCGAGCTGGTAAACATAGGTGGCGACTTCGACGCGGCGGCCGGCGTGTTCCGCTGCCGCCTACCGGGAGCCTATTTCTTCTCCTTCACGCTGGGCAAGTTGCCGCGGAAAACGCTGTCGGTGAAGCTGATGAAGAACCGCGACGAGGTGCAGGCCATGATTTACGACGATGGCGCTTCGAGGCGCCGTGAGATGCAGAGTCAGAGCGTGATGCTGCCACTGCGGCGCGGCGACGCCGTCTGGCTGCTTAGCCACGACCATGATGGCTATGGCGCCTACAGCAACCACGGCAAGTACATCACTTTCTCCGGCTTCCTGGTGTACCCTGACCTCGCCGCTGCCGGCTCCCCGGCTCTCAAGCCCCCAGAGCTCTGAGCTTCTTCTTGGAGGAGCCCGGGAGAGCCGTGGGGCATGCATGCCGAGCCGAGCCGGGACCGCGGCCCGAATGCCCCACCGGCCCGAGCATGACTGCCCAGCACGCCTGGACTCTGCCAATAAAACGGGGCTGCCTGTCAGCCTTATGGTCCTGCCCTGTGTCATGACTGTGATGCTTCCCCCCCCCGCCTCCCCCCCCCCGCCTCCCCCCCCCCCCCCGGGACTGGACAGGACCGCACTGCACTGGCTAGGACAACCCATAGACCTAGATGGGGGTCAGGCCTTGTGAGAGTGAGAAGGTAGGAATTTGAAGCATAGCCTTCTCAATTCAAATAGACTTCTCTTCACTGACCAATGGCATTCTTCTTTGGTCCCAGATTTTGCTTTTCTGTGAGAGGGAACATCATCCTACAGCTCTAACCCACTAGGAACACAACAGCATGTTCCTTCTTTCAGTAGGGCATAGGACTGTGTTGAAAGGCTGATACCTGGGTGTACGGCCTCCTGCCCTCCCAGAATGAGGAGATTTGCTCAGGGCAACACATATCCTAAACTGTGTGAGCCAGCCTCTCTGGGAGGGTCTTCTCCAAACTTCATTCCTAACCCTGAGATGTACATGTGAGGCTTGTTTGAGCAAAAGACTTTTCTGTTTCCTCTCCACAAACAGGTAATATTTCTCCACTTTTCCCGTTACTCCTCCTGTAAATAGAGCCAATAAAGTCCAACCTTTATTCCCAGTTTACAAGAGGACTTAGCATTCTCATGAGAATATTAAGACTGGGTGACAAGCATACAGGGTTCCTGTATTTCACAGCACTGCCAAGACAAGAGTTAGAGGATCTGACACAAATTTACTCTGGGCGCAGCTTTTCTTTCAGCATGTATTAAACAGAATTTTCAACCCTGACCTCTGGACATATATGCGTGTAACCACTGCCCAGTGCTCATTGCCTAGACCCAGGCCTTAGCTAGGTGTAGGAAACAAGATCAGGTAGGAATAAGCATGGGAGATCAGGAGCCAGGGCCATGCTAGGCACAGAGATCTGAAGAGGAAGAACCAGGAGCTCGATAGAGCACTTGCCTGGGATGGAGAAAGGGAGAAGAGAAAATGTCAAGAGAAAGGGAAGGGTCAAGGGATAGGTCAAGGAGGCCCAGGACCCCAGAGAAGGGTGCTGGCCCTCGGGGCAGAAATCCTTGCACAGGTTCCAGAGTGTTTCCTGTGCCAGGAGGGCAAAGACCTAGGCCCAACGACTCCTTTCCTCAGCTTCACAAGCCCTGTGGAGTCAGTAGACACAGGGCAAGGCCTGTAAGAAACAGATGCTTGAAAACCCAAGGGCTAAGGAGAGGCCCTTTCTGAAGATTGTGGAGTTGCCACAGCCACTGCTGAGCCCCCTCAAATCCCTGGGCAGGCGGTGGTGCAGGCGGAGCCTGAGTCAATGACCTTCCTGTGGCCCAGTTCCTGCCCAGCCTGGCAGCTGCAAGGGGAGCTATTTTAGGGGTGGGCTGTCCTTAGGATCAGGTATGGAAGAGTGGGCATAGAGTTGGGGAGGCTATAAGCTGGCAGTGAGATGCATGCTGGCTACTCCCCAGCCTGAGCAGGTCTACCCTTCTTAACCCCCTCCAGACCCTAACCTTGGGATGCCTAGACCCTCCAACCCCACGGAACCCCATGGTTCAGACTAGGAAAAATGACCTGAAGCATCACTTCCAGGTCCTCCGCTTCTGCAGGTCACCTCCTTCAGTGGTGCTGATCATGGACGGCCCTAGGGCAGTAGAGAGGAATCAGATCCCTGCTGTCCTCCACTTTGAACACCTCACCTCCCAGAAATGCCCTTCTGCTGTCCAGCGGATGCCATCTCCTCCCCCATTCCAAATGCAGATATACGCATGCTGATAGTTACCCTTCAGGCATGGCTCTTATCCTGAGTCCCCTCTTGGCAAGTACCTAACACAACTCCTATAACTTGCACACTGCCCTGGTAGAGTTCCAGGGCAGGCTTCCCATACCATCACATATCAGTTTGGCACCCACCAGGCCCACATTTCTTCCTCTGCCATGTGAGGCACAAAGAGCCAACTGTACCTGCCTTCAGCCATCAGCCAGCCTCTTCTTGGCTTCTAGCCACCCACCATGAAGCCCCTGTACCTTCATCACCCTGGCCAGAAGTCACCCAAGGGAGGAGACCAATGGCTACCACTAGACAAAGCAGAAACTGCAGTGTCCCAGCCCAGGCCTCTGACTATTCCCCTCCCCAGCTCTCTGCTCCTTCATCTGCCCGCCACAGCTCCAACTTTCCTACTGCAGGCTATTCCTGCATTACTTTATGTACTGAGAAGGAAGGGGCTGGCTACGGCCTCAGTCACCTCTTAGGGGCTATTTTCTTTCTTTCTTTTTTTTTTTTTTTCGAGACAGGGTTTCTCTGTGTAGCCCTGGCTGACCTGGAACTCTGTAGACCAGGCTGGCCTCGAACTCAGAAATCCGCCTGCCTCTGTCTCCCGAGTGCTGGGATTAAAGGCGTGTGCCACCACCATCCAGCTTAGGGGCTATTTTCACCCCAAGAGTTGGGGACTCTTCAGTTTTGGCAGTAGCAGCATGTTTGTTCTTGCTCAGTGGTTAATTAATAAGAAAACAGCTCCGCTTGACCCTCCCAAGGGATACATCTCAGGTAGCAATGCTATCTTACTATCTGTTCTCACACTGAAATCATCTTGCTACAGAGGCCCTTCAGCTACTTAGTCCAACCTGACACCCAGCCCAGCATCCAGGGCTCCTCTGCTGCCAAAAGCATCAGCTGCATGTCCAGTTCTCCAGCTGCAGTGGTAGGCCAGGAGTGCCCATGGGATGCACGCCACAGAGTAAACAGACGGAGCCACTGGGGAAGGGAGCATTGTCTTGAAGACAGACATGGACCTGTAGCTCCTGAGTAGTTGGTTTTTGTTTTCTGTTTTGTTTTTTCTTTTTCCACAGCTCTGATAAATCTACTTGCTAACAACCTTCTAGATTTAGACCAGAAACTGGCAAGATTCCTTTAGCCTGAGAGTACACTTAGCTTATAGAACCCTATGGATATTTAGGTGGGAGGACAATAATTTGGGGTTTCCCCTGAGGCCCCTGGATCTATTGGCTGTCTCCACAGTCTGCTGAGATAAGGGCTTTCTTCAGCAGGTTCAAGGCCCTCCAGTTGTCACTAGAGAACATGCCATACCTAGTCTTAAGAACTATGAAAAGATCTAGAGCCTTCTAGAAACATATTCAGGCCCATCAGATCACAATGTCTGTAACTGTGGCATACAGTCCCATTAAATGGATGGCTTTGGCAGGAACTACCACTGCCACAGCTGCCTCCACTATCCTGCACCTGCCCTCTCCTGAGTGAGTATCAGCACAAGAGTGACTGGGGAAGGGCGTGGCCCAGCAGATACGAGACCTAGCTGCCTTGGATTCCTAGAACTCAAATGGTAGGAGTAGCACTCCTGAATATCATCCTCTGACCTCCACATGTGCTGCCACCCCCACTAAATAAGTAAATGTTTAAAAAATACACAAAGGCAGCAAAGCGGTGGTGGCCCATGACTAATCCCAGCACTTGGGAGGCAGAGAGAGGCATATCTCTTGAATTTGAGGCCAGCCTGGCCTACAGATCGAGTTTCAGGACAGCCAGTGCTACAGAGAAGCCCTGTCTTGAAAAAAACCTAAAAAAGAAAAACAAACCACCACAGAGGAAGGAGTGAATGTCCATTGGAGTTTATTTACAGACAACCTTAGGATTTCCTCTAGGATCTACATGCTTTTGAAGTTACTTGGCTTCAGACTTCTTGTCTCCAGCTTCGAGCTTGAGACTCTCAGGGGGCTGACGATAGGCAGGGAAAGCCTCCCACGGGCTGTTCAGGTCAAACTTGCGGAATTCCTGTGCCAACTCCACTGGTTCAGCCACTACCCGCTTCACCTCATCGTCATAACGAAGCTGCAGAAGCAAAAGTTAGGGCTGATGACTGAGCCTCCGCGATTCCTCCAGCCTCTGACCCTTGGCTTCTGTCTGTTTAGTACTCTTTACAGGCTCTGTCACTCTACATCCAGACATACTACCCATCTGGCTACACAATAAAATAATGTATAGGATTCCACAATGGCCTCTACTTTTTACATGGTGCCAACCTTGTTGACTCCTCTGCCACACCACACCTTGAGCTCTTCACTTTTTGTTAGCAGACATACTGCTCACCCAACCACATACCTTAAAAGGTAACAGCAAAAACTGATCTCAGATTACAAACAGTCAGTGGTTGTAGAGAGTAAATTTAGGCCAAGTATGGGAGTGCTCGCCTTTAGTCCCAGCAATCAGGAGGTAAGGCCAGCCTGGTCCACAGAGTTCCAGAGCAGCCATGGCTACATACAGAGGCCCTATCTCAAAAAACAAAACAAAAAGACTAAACCAGCCAGATGGTGGTAGCATACATATTTAATCCCAGCACTCTTGAGGCAGAGGCAGGCAGATCTCTGAGTTCCAGGACAGCCTGGTCTCCAGAGCAAGTTCCAGGACAGCCAGGACTACACAGAGAAATCCTGTCTGGAAAACCAAACAAATAAACAAACCCAAGCTGCCAGCCACACAGCTTCAGAACTGTGGCCTTAGCATTATCACTGTAAAGAACTAAGACTGTAGGAGCTGAAGGCTCAGCAATTAAGAGCACTTGCTACTCTTGAGAGACCTGAGTTCTCAGTCCACATGCAGCTCACAACTGCCTTTAACTCCAGCTCCAAGGGTATGAAACTTTTACTGGGTTCAATGTTCAGCTATGTAAAAGAAAAAAGCCTAGAACTAGACACCGCATGGCTTTTCCTGCACAATCAGCTGAATAAGGTAAAAAAAATGAGGTAACAGGATGAAGAGGCACCTTGTACGGAAGACAGCAGGGAAGCATGACATGGAGGAAGGGAGGAGCCCTAATCAGAAGCTCAGAAGTAGCTCAGAGGGACGGAATACACACAGCACTAAGAAGATGTGTGAGCACTGTAAAGAATCAGGGCTGGTTGGGCATAGATCCCAGCACTGGAGGCAGAGGTAGGCAGGGCTCTGGGTGTGCTAATGACGTGCCAGGCCACTGACATTATGATCCCTCCTCAGTGGCCACCCTTGATGTGTGTGTGCAATGTATGTACATGCTCATGTAACTGTGTGAACAGAGGGAGATCAGAGGTCTTCCTTGGTCATTTTCCACATTAGTTAATGTGTAGGAGTCATGTGCATACAATGTGTATATATGTGCTGTTTGTTACTATATACAGGCTGGACAGCCCATGAACTCCCTGGGATCCTCCCGTCTCCACTGCCCATCTTGCTGCAGGAGCACTGGGATTACAGACACGAGTTACTGTGCATCACTTTACATGGGTTCTGGGGATTAAACTCCATCTCTTAGGTGTGTAACCCCCTGAGCCATCTCCTTGGCCCTCAGCTTATCTTTTTTTCTTTTTTTTGGTTTTTTGAGACAGGGTTTCTCTGTGTAGCCCTGGCTGTCCTGGAACTCACTCTGTAGACCAGGATGGCCTCGAACTCAGAAATCCACCTGCCTCTGCCTCCCAAGTACTGGGATTAAAGGCGTTCAGCTTCTCTTTTAAGAAAGGGTCTCCCACTAAGCTTAGAGCTCACTGACTAGGCTGGCTGACCAATGAGCTCCATGAGCCTACTTGGTTATACATACACCCACCTTCTTGTTTTGAGTTAGAGTTTCTCTGTATAGTCCTGGTTGTCCTGAAACTCACTCTGTAGACCAGGCTGGTCTCAAACTCACATCAATCTCTCTGCCTCTACCTCTGAATGCTGGGATTAAAGGTGTGAACAACTGCATAGCTTTTTTTTTTTTTGAGACAAAGTCTCATTATATAGCCTTTGGAACTCACTACATACACTAGGGTGGTTCGGAACTCAAGAGAGAAACTGTCTGCCTTTGCCTCCTGAGTCCCGGGATTATAGGCATTCACACTCTGCTTGGTTTACATCCATCTTGTTTCATGGATATTCGGGATCCAAACTCAGGCTCTCGTGCTGTGCAGCAGGTACTTTACCGACTGGGCCATCTTCTAGTTCTCCACTTTCTAATAGGCTCTTGCTATGCCTAGGCTGGCCTTAAATAAAATCCTCCAGCCTCAGCTTCCCTAGTGCTAAGAGTATAAAAATGTACCACGGGATGGTTCCATCAACTGGTTCAGAGGCTGCTCTTCCAGACCCAGCACCACATGGCAGCTCACAACTGTCTCTAACTCTAGTTCCAGAAGATATGACACCTTCACACCGACATGCCTACAGACAAAGCACCAATGCACACAAACCAATAAAAATAAACAGTGAAAAAAAAAAAAGAGAGAGAATGTATCAGTGCACCTGGCTTGCGGTACCTTTGCCTCCTAAGGCCCGGGATTACAGGCATTCTTTATGCTACTGTTGTTTTGTTTTGTTTTTCAAGACAGGGTTTTTCTGTGTAGCCTTCACTGTCGTAGAACTTGCTCTGTAGACCATGTAGCCTGAACTCACAGAGATCCGCCTGACTCTGCCTCCTGAGTGCTCGGATTAAAGGCTTTTCAATAGCCTTCCTGAGGGCTTCTTCTCTGCCAAATCCCTTTGTGATAATTCTTTACTTTTAGAGACTGGAGCAGACTGTATCTTTAAGGTTGCTTTGATCATAAAATTATCATTACAGGGCAACCCATTTTGAGAAGCCCCTCCCTGCTTCAGACATTTATTCTAATCAATCAATAAAACCTTGTTTACAAGCCAGTGGTGGCATAGATCTTTAATTCCACCACTTAGGAGGCAGAGGTAGGCAGATCTCTGTGAGTTTGAAGCCAGCCTGGTCTTCAGAGCAAGTTCCAGACAGCCAGGCCTAAACAGAGAAACCTTGTCTCTGTGTGAAAAACATAAATAAATAAATAACTTTTTTTTTGCAGCCAGGCCAAAGAACAAAACAAAACTAAACCAAAAATAAACCAAAAAAAAAAAAAAAAAAAAAAAAGTAAAATACAAGGGGCTAGAGAGATGCTCTAGTCATTAAGAGCACTGGCTATTCTTCCAGAAGATCCTGGTTCAATTCCCAGCACCAACATAGTGCATTATAACTACCTGTAACTCCAGTTTTAGGGGATCTGGCATACTCTCTCTGTTTTCTACAGGTACCAGACATACACATAACATATATACAGGCAAAACACTCATACACATAAAAATAAATCTTAAAAAAATAAGATACAATAATCATTACAATATGTCTAATTTTAACTAACAATTACAACACACCAGGCTTTACATATCACTTAATACCACCACATATTTAAGAATTATTGTTTCCATTATATAGATAAGAAAACTGTCCCTTGGCTAACTCAAACAACTTGCCCCATTACCAAAATGAAACTAGGACTTCAGCTCTTAAACCACCATAATCTACAGATCATATTCCCATCATGCTAATGATCTCCCAGGCTCCATGACTTCTACCCCAGTTTTAAGGTCTCTACCTCAACATAGCCAGTGAGGGGAAAGTCTTTCCGGAAAGGATGTCCCTCGAAGCCATAATCTGTCAGGATCCTTCTTAAATCAGGGTGGTTAAAAAAGAAAACTCCAAACATGTCCCAGACCTAGAAAAGAGTGGCTCTCAGAACCCATCCATTGGGCCAACAGCGGACACACCCCATAGTTACAATGCTGTCCTTCTGGCCCAGAAAGGCAGGCCCACGACTTCCTGTAACTCACCTCCCTCTCATACCAATTGGCCGCGATGTGCACAGACACTATGGAGTCAATGGGTGTCAGCTCATCTGCATAGGTCTTCACACGAATCCTAGAGTTGAACCGCAGAGACAGAAGGTTGTAGACAATCTAGGGAGAGAAGAAAGAGCAGGAAGAACAAGATGGCTAAAGGATAAGAGGTCTGAATGAGGGCATCAGTTATTAATGATACAGCGAGTAAGATTCCATCAGTGACCCCGCATTCTCTCTGACTACTTACAAAGGCTTAGGCTACAACCATGTTCTGCAAGTTAGCCATCCTGTCTTTGGCCATGTCACCCCCTGTGGAAGATCTCCCTGCTCACCTCCCCTAATCCTCACCAGGTTAATTTCTATTATTCTGTTCAGCTCTTAAAATCCAACACAAGTACTAAGAAGGCTGAAGCAGGAGGACTGCTGAGTTCAAGGTCTACATGGCAAGCCATGGACTATACAGGGTGACCTGACCAAGATTTGGCATAACTGTTCTCTCTATCTAAGAAGCCTCCCGGGCTACATGTCCTTCTGAGTATGCTTGATCTTTATAATTGTATGTGTGGTGATGTGAGTGTGTGCACAGCTTCTGGAAATGAGTTCTCTTCTACTGTGGGTTCTGGGTGGAATAAAGCTTGTCAGGCTTCCAAAGCAAGCATGTCTACCTGCTGAGCCATCTTGCTGGCCCATTTAACTTTTTGCCAAGAGTTATTGTAGTATAGTATATACTATATATTGTAGTATTTTTCATCTAATAGGTACTTTTTTTTTTTAAAGTTTTTGTTTTTGAGATGGGTGTAACTATGTAACCTTGTCTGTCCTGGAACTTGCTATATAGACCAGGCTAGCCTCAAACTTAAATGTGTATGTCACTACTCCTGTTTTAATAAGTATTTTATTTGGCTATTGTATCAATGCTCGTGTTTTAAACAAAACTTCTGTCACATGATTTTTAAAGTAAAGCATATTTATTACCTTAAAAATAGACTATAATTTATAATTTACTGATAGCTTTCGTACATCAAAAGTTTCATATGGTAGGTCTCAGCTTTGTTCATGTTGACTACAGAGATGTTTTGATTTCCTGGTCCATGTTTGCTTAGTAGTTGTTGCTGCTGCTGCTTGTATTTCATGGTCAAGGTTAAATATCCTAATATATATGTTACAAGATACTTGATCACACAGTAAACCTGGAGATTGTGTTATTTACTGGAAAAACCTGTTTTTAGATATGGTGTGGCTCTCCTTAGCACACACCTTTAATTCAAGACCTTTCTGCTTGAAAACTTTAAACAGGATTAAGTCAACCAAAGGTCAAGAGGTAGAACAAGCAACCAGTTAACAGAAATGAACATAGGATTATTAAGAAAAAAATCATAGAGAGCAAAGGGAGTCAGGAGGATGGATAGAGAGACGCACAGAAAATAGGAAGGAGGGATATTAAATTGGAAGGTTTTTGAGGTGTGGGAGAAGCCATTCCTTCTAGGACATTGGCTGAGGAAGACGGTCAGCTGGGTGCTTTCTCTGCCTCTCTAAGGTAGCAGGCTTCCACCCAGCATCTGGCTACTATTCATTATTGATAAAATTAAATGAGTAAGATTTTGTTAAAAACAAAGATAACAACAGTGTCTCTTTTTTTGTTATTCTTTCCTGGGTTCTTTGCCTTGAGCAATTATGCCTGCAATGATATGAGCATTCTAAAGTCACCAAAATAAATTCTATATTTTAATATTATATGATCCTCTAATTGTGCTAGTTAACAGAAAAAAAAAAAAAAAAATCCAAGGCCAGCCACAAAATATCCTCTTGAACCATATAAAATCAAATCCCCAACTGTGGATATAGCTCAGTGGTAGAGTGCTTGACTAGCAAGTGTAAGGCTCCAGGTTCAAGGCCCAGTGTACAGACATACACATATATGTATAACATTATTCATTTATTTTTTGAGACTGGGTCTGGATGTCCTGGATCTTGCTATGTACACTAGGCTGGCTTCAAACTCACAGGGATCTGCCTGCCTCTACCTCCCAAGTGCTGTGTGCATGTGCCACTACACCCAGCATAAATTTACTTTCAGAAAAACCAAGCAGAGTAAAATATTGTGACATGGACCTATGGTTCCAACTATTCAGTAAGCTAAGTAGTTCCAGGCCAACATAGTGAGATCCTGTCTCAAAACAAGAGAAAAAAAAAAAAAAAAAAAAAAAAAGAAGAAGAAGAAGAAGAAAAAAAGAAAAGAAGGAGGCCAACAAACCAAACTGGGCAAGAATCCTGCTATGCTCTCTTGGACTGAGCTGCAACTAAGAAGGTTCTGGTTTCCACAGTAGCTGTCATTCAGGAAGTCTTCTATGCCCTTCCTCACCTTTAGTCCTCAAATGTTTTTTAAATTTTTTTTTTTAAATTAGCATCTCATCTAATATTGCCATAGTTTCCCTTGAACTCTGTGTAGCTGTAGATGACCTTGAACTCGTGATCCTCCTGCCCTCACTTCCAAAGAACTAGACTCGGGTGTACCGAGGACCAGAGGTGTACCAGTATACCTAGTTTATGCAGCGCTGGGGATCAACCCAGGGCATTGCAGATGGTAGGCAAGTACTCTACCAAATCTCACAGGTTTGTTTGTTTTTTTAGTATAGAATAGAGTTTATTCAGGGCATGGGGAGGGGACTTAAGAGGGTAGTACAGGCAGAGAAAGGGAGAGGGAGAAGGAGAGGGAGAGGGAGAGAGAGAGAGAGAGAAGAGAGAAGAGAGGAGAGAGAGAGGGGGGAGAAGTAAAGGAGTAGAGGCCAGCTATGAGCATGGGGGTGGGGGAGGGGGAGGGGAAGAGAAGGGGGAAGGGAAGCAGGGAAGAGCAAGAGAGGAACAAGACCAAGAGCCAAGTCTCACATTTAACTGACCTCAAAACGGTTCTGCCGAGTTGGGACATCCACTGCCGTCAAGTCGGCCAAGGATTTGAATTGTGCATTGGTGTGATCCCTGAGAAAAGTCAGGGTTGGGATGACTCCATCAGGATGGATGCAGATTTCTAACTCATCATAGCAGCTCACCTGCAGACACAGAAAGGTGGTGTGGAGAGAAGAAATAGCTACTGAAGGAGTAGCTCACTTCAGGAGGAGTCACTTGGTTTAAGGCAGTAGTTTGCAACCTTCTCAATGCTGTGACCCTGTAATACACAGTTCCTCATGAGGTGGTGACCCCCAACCACATTATTTTCATTGCTACTTCGTGACTGTAATGTTGCTAGTTATGAATCAGAACATAAATATCTGTGTTTTCTGATGGTTACAGGCGACCCCAGAAGGGTCGTGACCCACAGGTTGAGAACCGCTGACTTAAGGTGAAGAAATAAGTGACATGGTGGATTCCTGACCCAGACCCAAGGACAAGGAATATTACCTGAACTTGTTGGACATACTTGGGTAAGATTTCAGCCACATACTGTCCAAATGCTGAGAGCTGCTTGTGGGTCACATCATTCCAGGGTCTGACAGTGGCTGGGAAAAAAAAAAAGCATGAAGGGAGAAGGTAGCAACCAGCCCCACCTCTAGTTTCTTGGGAAAAAAAATCTCTCAGTAGGACTTCCTGAAGAATTTTTATTTAAAAAAATTTACTTTTATTATTTATTTTGGTGTTTTGCCTACATAAATGTCCATGCACACATGAGTACCTGATGCTCACAGAAGCCAGAAGAATGTCCTGAGACTGGAGTTACAGATGGTTATGAACCGACATGTGAGTGTTGGGAATTGAATCTGGGTCCTCTAGATGTGCAGCCAGAGCTCTTAAACACTGGGCCACCTCTCCCAGCCCTCCCTGAAGAATCTTAAGAGGCACAGGTGTAAAGTACCTTTCAGGAATTAGGAAGTGATTAAAACTCAGGGAGAAGAAACTGGAGAGATGGCTCAGTGGTTAAGGGCACTGACTGCTCTTCCAGAGGTCCTGAGTTCAATTCCCAGCAACCACATGATGGCTCACAGCCATCTGTAATGGGAACCAATGCCCTCTTCTGGTGTCTCTGAAGACAGCTACAGTGTACTCATATAAAATAAATAAATCTTAAAGAAAAACCTCGGGGAAACATCGCTTCCCTTTCATAGCACACACACTCTCGTCACTGCAGTGGGCGGTCTTTGCTTCTTTTCTACTGTTCCATACTGCTCCTCACTGCTCGTACTCATGATAACAATGCAACAGTGTCAGCTCTCCTATCAGACCCAGAGCTCTTTAAGGATGGGAACCAAACTTCTGTTTCTCTTTCTCTTCTTGGTACTCATTTATAGCAAGTTCTTAGTCAAAGAACTTCAGAGATGAAGAACCCTGAAAGATTATCTCATTGCCCACATTTCATTCCCAGTCACTTTGTGTAACAGATGTCCAGAAATGAAAGAAAGCCAAATTTTCCATTTCCCAGTGTGATTCTGTTGACTGAACATAAAATCACCACATGATCATTCAAGTACTTGAGCACCCATACATCTCAGAATCAAGGATTAAGTATTTTCTGCACTTAGAAACAGGCAGACTTGCTTTGTCATTCACTGGAACTGTGATTGAATAATTTAATTATCTGGACTGCTTCATGATCTATACATCTATATGGACAGTAAAATATGATGTGTCTCATCAGGCTCTTATTAAGTCCAAAAGAGATCATTCACTAGACCGCTTAAAGCTTTAAGGTGCCTAGCAAAAACTAAATTGATGTGAGCTACTATTATTCTGGACTTTGGGTCTCAAAAGTTTTGTTACCTGCTCTCAAAGACAACTTAATCGGAGGAACAACAACAACAACAAAAGGATCGTGAAAACGAGCAAAGGGCGATCAGCTCAGAAGGGAACAAATATCTAGGGCACAGGAAGTATACGATTCTCACAGCAAGGTGGAGACCATATCAATCTCCAAGGACAAGCAGAGATTTGCCAGGAGTGAAGGGCATTCCAGGGCAAGGACAAATATCTGACAAAAACAATGGAAGGCCCCTGCTAACGTTGGAGAGAAGAGCGCTATCCGCACATACTCACGGCGCTTGTCAGCCGCCGCGCTCTCCCTTCTCACACGCTGCAACAGCACTGAGGGTCGCCCAGCCCCTGCACAGGGAAATAAAAGGCACAAAGGCGCGGGTGAGACCCGAGGTCTCCGTGCTAGGTGTGCCTCTGCCGCTGCCCGTGGTCTCAGCCTGCTGTTCCTTGCTCACCCCTGGCTACAGAAGGGGTCCCCAAGAGCCCACGCCACCAGACCCTGGCCGCAGCAGCCGCCATGTTCCTGAAGGTGCCGACTAAGTAGCGGAACACACACAGGCCACGGAGCCCCAAGGGCACGGACCGGAAGTGGAAATGTGCAATGAATCTTCTTCCGGGCGGACGCGGGGCGGGAAGCAGAGGTTCCGGATCTGAGCCCTGGCATGAAAAGAGGTAACGCAGGTAAGAAAGACCCGCAGGTGGGGAAACCGTGAGGCGTACTTAGCCCTATCTCGGTACTGCGGAGGCCGAAGAGAAGAAGACGCAAAGAATCGGACGGGTGAGAGAAAGGGAAAGGGTGGGCGTTCTGGGTTCTAAGTTCTACACCGCTCTCCGGCTCCTGAGCTAAGCTTTTAATGGGGGGCGGGGGTGGTGGAGCCCATGGACGGTTTCCTTGGAGACCGTTTCCTAGACGACTCTAGGTGGCGCGGTCAGATTGCACAGGGTTATGGACTTCCTTGTGCCCCCGGCCGGGGATGGCTGGGCTCTCTCGGGCTTCTTTAAGAACTCATTGGGGCGTGTGGGTAAGTAAGAAACAGCAGCTTAGAAAAGAGTAAAACTGGAAGTAATGGATGTCCAGGCCCAGGCCTCAATATCGGAGGGTCTGCACTCTTATGTCCGGGCAAAGAGGGAATCTAACCACAATACCTGGATGTCTTATATTTACTTCCTCCTTTTTTTTTTAATCTAATTATGCATCTCCTGAGTCTCATTAGTTGTATATCCAAATTATTTGGTTTTAAGATCATAGGTTTCCTCCTTTATATTTTTCGTGGGTTGACCTAAGTCCCAAGTCTTTCGTTACATCATCAGGAATATCCGATTTTACCTCAAGGAAAAACAACAGAGTTGGAACTTTAATTGAATTCATTGGAGGAGAGGCTCCACTGCAGGAAAACTGCAGGAATGTCATAGGCCATATTGGCAGGGCCAGGAATAAGGCCAGTCTGGACCCACTTTGCTCCAATGTCTCCCTTCTCCCAATCTTGAGTTGGACAACTGGATTCATGGACTATGTCTGTGAATTACCCAAATACTTAGGGTGGTATTGCTTTGCAGATAGTTGGCAGAGAGAGAAGTTGGCTACCATGGAATCACCAGAGGAGCCTGGAGCATCCATGGATGAAAACTACTTTGTGAACTATACTTTCAAAGACCGGTCTCACTCAGGCCGAGTGGCTCAGGGCATTATGAAACTGTGTTTGGAGGAGGAGCTCTTTGCTGATGTCACCATTTCAGTGGAAGGCCGAGAGTTTCAGCTCCACCGGCTGGTCCTGTCAGCTCAGAGCTGCTTCTTCCGATCCATGTTCACATCTAACCTGAAGGAGGCTCACAACCGGGTGATTGTGCTGCAAGATGTCAGTGAGTCTGTTTTCCAGCTCCTGGTTGATTATATATACCACGGGACTGTGAAACTTCGAGCTGATGAGCTGCAGGAAATTTATGAGGTGTCAGACATGTATCAGCTGACATCTCTCTTTGAGGAATGTTCTCGATTTTTGGCACGCACAGTACAAGTGGGAAACTGCCTTCAGGTGATGTGGCTTGCAGACAGACATAGTGACCCCGAGCTCTACACTGCTGCCAAGCACTGCGCCAAGACCCACCTGGCCCAGCTGCAGAGCACAGAGGAGTTCCTCCACTTGCCCCACCATCTCCTCACTGATATCATCTCAGGTACGTTCATGGACAGGCTGATCACATCCAACTATGCAAGAGTGATGCTCTGGTTCAGGAGAACCCCAAGTTTATGGAACTTACCATTGTTAGTTTATATTATAATTCCCTTCTTGGTAGAGGTTTTAGATTGAGGTTGAGGTTCAGTGTTGAGAATCAGCGTAGCTGTCAGAGACACAGTAAGTAACTAAAGAATAAAAAGCTGCATCACTCTTCCACAGAAGGAAGTAAGGAGTGCCTGATGCTTCCATCTGCCCTGTACCTTGAAGACCTACAGGACTAACCACTTAAATAAACTGATGAAGATGGTGATGAATCAATATATCTAAAACAGCCAGGTGTGGTGGCCCATGCCTTTAACCCCAGCACATGGGAGATAGAGGCAGAGGCAGGCAGATTTCTGTGAGTTCCAGAACAGCCTGGTCTACAGAGAGTTCTAGGATAGCCAGGGCTACACGGCAAAACCCAGTCTGGAAAAAACAAAACAACCTAAAATAGGAAACATTTGGGTAATAACCTTAGGTAACAAGTGAGGTGGAGCTGTACTTTAGATGTGCGCTCTGTAGCCTGATAGCTGATTACTATGGCATATTGTGCCATCACTCTTCTTTTAAAAAGCAAGGCAGAGCTAGTGGTATGACTCAGTGATAGAGTGCTTCTCTGGTGTACATGAGACTCTGGGTGTGGTCCCAGTACTGCAAAATGGCAGTGCTGGGGCAATTTCAAGTTAACATATTTATGTGTGCATAAACGGATACATATGGTGGTCTAATAAAATGGTTCAAGTCTTTTTTTTTTTCTGAGACAGTATCTCTATATAGCCCTGCCAGCATGTAACTCACTATGTAGACCAGCCTGGCCTTAAACTCAAGAGATATGCCTCTGCCTCTGCCTCCGCCTCCGCCTCCGCCTCCGCCTCCGCCTCCGCCTCCGCCTCCGCCTCCGCCTCCGCCTCCCAAGTAGCTGTGGTTCAAGTCTTGAGATCCCCTTTAAGATTGCCATTGACAAGACTGGATAGATGGCTTAGTGGTTAAAAGCACTTGTTGCTCTTACACTTGTTATTCTTACAGAGGACCATGGTTCAATTCCCATCAGGAGCACCATCTTTTGACCATCATGGATACCAGGCATACATGTCGTACACAGATATATGAAGAAAAAATACATACACACAAAATATTTTTTAAAAAAAAATAAATAAAACAAAACCCAGTAATATTGCCATTGACTGTGTTCTTCCTTTGGCTCTCACAGATGGAGTTCCATGTTCCCAGAACCCGACAGAGGCAATAGAAGCTTGGATCAATTTCAATAAAGAAGAAAGAGAGGCTTTTGCAGAGTCACTCAGGACTAGCTTGAAGGTAAGGCACATTTTATTCTTAAAGATTGAGTGGCATAATCTCTCTGCATTCCAGCCCTCAGTGGCCTTCTCTCAATTTAGGCAGAGGAAAGTGTGTATCTTTTGGTGTGTGGGGGTCAGAAGACAACATGCAGGAGTTCTCTCCTTCCATTATGTGGGTCACAGGATCACACCCAGGTCCTCGGGCTTGGGGCAGGCAGCTTTACTGCTGAACCATCTCACTAGCCTCCTCATGCTTGTACAGCCAGTGCCCTTAGCCCCTGAGCCATCTACCACGACTCTGGCCTGCCTCTTCTGATAGCCACTGATTAGTTACCAGCTGGAGTTACTAAGAACTGGGGAGTCGGATGTGTTTTCTGGTCCTACAAGCCATCCGTCTATGACCTTCAGAGTTGATAGAGCTTTTGCTATCTTCTCTGAGGCTGTCTTCTGAAAGAACTGCTTCCATTATTGAGTTAACCAGTTCCAGCTTAACACATAGGGAGGTGTACATGAAAGTGAGAGGGTCCGCCTCAGCTACATAGTTCATTCAAGGCCAGCATAGGCCATATAAGATCCTGTCTCCAAAAAAAAAGGCAGGGATGACTTGGGATGTAGTTCAGTTCAGTTGCTAGGATGCTTGCCTTGTGTCATGGAGTTCCTAACACTGAGAAACAAAAGCAGTAAGAGCACATGTGCTCCTTGGAGGCTGACGCAGGAGAAGCTAACATGAACAGTTTGTGGTACATAGCAAGATCTTGTTTGAATAGATACGTAAATAGATTAAATCGCAAGGATGAACAAAACAGATTCTCTGCCCCTGCATATCAAAGGAAAGTCAGGATATGAGGCCTGGACCTTTAAGGGTACCTGTCTTAGAGTCTTCACATGAGCTGATGTCAGAATTTCAATTTTGCCAACAGGAAATTGGGGAGAATGTGCACATTTACCTGATTGGGAAAGAGTCATCTCGTACCCACTCATTGGCTGTGTCCTTGCACTGTGCAGAAGATGACTCCATCAGTGTAAGTGGCCAAAACAGCTTGTGCCACCAAATCACTGCAGCCTGCAAGCATGGTGGCGACCTGTATGTAGTGGGAGGGTCCATCCCACGGCGCATGTGGAAATGTAACAATGCCACTGTTGACTGGGAGTGGTGTGCTCCTTTGCCCCGGGACCGCCTCCAGCACACCCTAGTATCTGTGCCTGGGAAAGATGCCATATATTCACTGGGTGGCAAGACACTACAGGATACCCTTTCAAATGCAGTCATCTACTATCGGGTAGGTGATAACGTGTGGACAGAGACAACTCAGTTAGAGGTGGCTGTATCTGGGGCCGCTGGTGCCAACCTCAATGGAATCATCTACTTACTAGGGGGTGAGGAGAATGATCTAGACTTCTTTACCAAACCTTCCCGACTTATCCAGTGCTTTGACACAGAAACTGACAAGTGCCATGTGAAGCCCTATGTACTGCCCTTTGCAGGCCGCATGCATGCAGCGGTGCATAAGGATCTTGTGTTCATTGTGGCCGAGGGGGACTCTCTAGTGTGCTATAATCCCCTTCTAGACAGTTTCACCCGGCTCTGTCTTCCTGAGGCCTGGAGCTCTGCCCCATCCCTCTGGAAGATTGCCAGCTGTAATGGAAGCATCTATGTCTTCAGGGATCGATATAAGAAGGGAGACGCCAACACGTATAAGCTCGACCCTGCCACTTCAGCTGTAACTGTCACAAGAGGCATTAAGGTGCTGCTTACCAACTTGCAGTTTGTGTTGGCCTAAAACAGTGATGAGGAGAACAGCTGACTCCTTTGTCCTCCCCTTTTCGTGTATCCCCAGTCAACTCCGAAATCCCCCAGTTCAGAGTAATGTGCTAGTTTGGGTATCCATGAGGAAGGCAGCGCCTCAGGCCATGAGGTGCTGTGTGTAGGGCTTTTCATACTTCTGCTGCTTGAACTCTGCCATTATCCCCTGTGGTCCTGTGCCTCACTTCAGACTGCTTAGAGCCAGCCTTGTCTCAGACTTAGGCACAGCCTCCCTTACCAGATCAGTGTTAAAAAGAAGCACCTTGGCTCTCATGCAGGAAGACAGAGCCCATTCCTTTTGTCTATAGTCAGCAAAGTGGCTAGTTGTCACTTTCCACAAAGAATTAAGTATTAGAGTTTTCCTTCAGGATTTGGATGGGACAGTGGACTAAGCTAAAAATGTACTTCACCAGCAAGAATCAACTGTAGAATTCAGGTTGTTCCTTCAAATGTTTTCTCATCTGTCTGTCAGGAAGAAACTTTGGTTGGATTTTTGGCTTATACAAACAGATAAGCCAGAAAGTAGAAACAATTGTTTCTGATTAATAGCAGAAACTTTTCCAGACTCAAATATAAACAGTCTCTGGTCTCTTAAAGGCTCTAAGCTAAATAAAGAGTTAGGAACTGTTCATACAAATAAACGTTTTTGAAATGATATGTGTGCCTGTGTTGACTCCTGAATGGGGTGACTTCTGAGGGGAAACTAATTGTAGACTGCTTCCTTCCCGACTCAGCAATCCTGCCTGCACCCATTCATCTTTTAACATTCTGATCCCCAGAAGTGTGAGGGGAGTCCCACAGGGCCAGGGAAATAAGATTAATTTTATTTTTATTTTTGGAACTGCTAGGGACCAAATTCAGGGCCTGATACATGCTGGGCAAGCATTTTGCCGAGTCATACAATTAAAATTTGGATTCTGAGAGTAACAAAGAACAGATCTAGATACTTCTTTCCTTTTCTACCATTAAATGTCTTTGATTTACAGTGCCATTATACATATTAGGAACACAATAGGTTTCTGTTAAATTAATATTTCCTTATCCCTGTCAAAGAAAATAAGATTTAGCCAGACAATCTTGTTCTCTGTAGCCATCCAAGTGTTATTTCAGGAAGGAAGGCAAAGGAGACACATTATCGACTACTCAGCACATTTGCAGTGTGGTTGGCTTAAGCTGCTTTGTCCTGTAAACTTGTCACTGTGTCTCAGGGAGAGCCACGTTCTTTGTCATCCACAGCCTTCATACTCTTAAGTCAGCATGAGAGAGAATCAGTAGTTAATTCTTGGCTGCCCTTGCAGCGATCTCCTTGTGGAACTCTTTGAGAACTCCCAGCTGGCTGGGCCTGATGGAGATGTGTGACCGTATTTTGGCGATGGCTTCTATAGCCTCCTCTGGGCTCCAGTTGTGTACCTGAAGTACAAGGTTAGAAAATCAGCCAAGAAAAGAAGGAGCAGGTATAACAAAGCCCTTCGCCTACGACCAGGTGCTGAAGGACTCTCGGAATTAATTTTTAAAAAGATTTGGGCTGGCAAGGTAGCTCAGTGGGTACAGGTACTTGCTGCCAAGCCTGACAACCATAACCAAGAGTTTGGTCCCAGGAATTCACATGGTATGTCCTGCAAGGTGCCTTCTGATCTCCACATGAGTGCCAAGGCATGGACATGCCCACATGCACTTGCACATATAAATAAAGTAAGTAATATGTAATCAATTTTCTTCAAATAAATGAAGACTCCATAGAGGGTTTTGAAATTTATGCTCTAGCTGGGCTAAGAGGTATAGGTCTGTAAGTCCAGTTACTCAGGAAGTTGAGGCAGGAGGACCACAACTTCAAAGCTTTCTGAGTTATAGTTCAAAGCCAGCCCAGCTGACTTACTGAAACCATGTTTTAGTAAAAAGAATGCCCTGGATATAGCTCAGTGGTAGAGCATTTGGTTAACATGCTTAAATCACTTGGGTTCAATGCCCAGAACTAAAAAAATATGTTCCTCTGCTGGGTGTGGTATGCTGGAGGATCACATAAGCACAGGAGGTCTAGCGGCTGAGGTCAGCCAGACCAACATCAGATACCTTGTCACAAAACAAAAGAACAGGTTTCATGAGAGCACTTTTAAATACCTCAGTCAGCAAATCCTCCATCCCACATGAATCCACTCTACGATCTGAAGCTGAAACCCCAGATTTTCTAGGTCTACTCTATCCTTTTTGAGCTAGGATCTTAACAATAATTTAGCCAGCTGCTAGCATATGGGTTCAAGTCCTGGCACCAAGTATACACGGGTTCCTTGATACATGACTGTAACTTGGGAGGGGAGGCAGGAGGATCACAAGTTTAAGGTTGTGCTCACTGACATAATTGACTTTGAGGCCAGCCTATATAATACAGGAAACTTTGACACAAAATACACAAAAAACTTCTACAGGCCTAAGGCAGCTGTTTTCCTATAATTCATCGCTATAGCTAGGAAAATGAGTACTTTTTAAATTTAGGAGTGCTACCTTTTGTGTTTTAAGGATGCACACTGATGTAGAACTCAACAGTATTAAAACAAACAGCTCTAGCCTGCTGGGTCAAATCTCATTTAAACCAAAAAACCCTCCTGAGATTATTTCCAGCAGATTTTTTTTTTTCTTCATGGTCTTTTGAAACACAGCCTCACTGTATCTACCTGGCTGGCCTGGAACTCATGCTATACAAAGCAGTTGGCTTTAAACTCAACGAGATAATTTGTTTCCACTTCCAAAATGCCAGGGGTTGCAGATGCGCACCACCACACCCAGCGTCCAGCAGAATCTTTATATAGCACTGTGTAGCTCAGTCACACACAGTCCATATTAACAGGGCTAGGCTGGTTCTTATATTTCCTTAAATTACCTACTTGACTGGAAATAACTATGGAAGAACCAGACTCATGGCCAAAAATGAGTCACCTGGAAAGGGAAAGATACCAGGTAATGATATCGGACTATAAAGCATTTGCTTCTAAGTATTTTTAAGGCATCATGCTTGCCAATCAATAATTCCCCCCCCCCCCCGTATCAGGGAATAAGGTTGGGGCTTCATACATGCTAGGCAGGCACTCTACCACTGAGCAAAGTCCCCAGCTGTGTACACATAAAATAAGAAAATATGGTAAAACAACAAAAACTGCCGGGCAGTGGTGGCACATGCCTTTAATCCCAGCACTTGGGAGGCAGAGGCAGGTGGATTTCTGAGTTCGAGGCCAGCCTGGTCTACAGAGTGAGTTCCAGGACAGTCACGGCTACACAGAGAAACCCTGTCTCGAAAAACCAAAACCAAAACCAAAAACTAATGTCAGAGAGTTATCCTGACATGCCATGAAGCCAGAAGTGATCAGCACTATACCTACAACACTAAGTATTCTGACCTGCTATTTGGGCCTTGAGCTCAACAGCCCAGTATCTGAGGATATCCTGGGACTTCATCCTCCTGCCTCCATCTCCCACTGCAGGTCCTAACACTCAGTTTGTGCCTCATGCACTCTAAGCAAGCACCCTACTATTGAATTAGCCCCCTGCCATGCAATTCAAACCAGGCCTGGTGTGGTGATGCACTCCTGTGATTCCAGCACTCAGGAGGCAGAAGCAGGAGGATTCCTGCAAGCCTCAGCTATATAGCCCAGTCTCTATAGTGAATTCCAGACCAGTCAGGGCTATATAACAAGACACTCTCTCAAACAAACAAAACGTAAGGATCTTTCAGTCTTCTGCTGTGTTGAACACTTTTTAACCCCCCCCCCCTTTATTAATGCCTGTGTAGGCAAGCACTTTGACATACCTTCTCACTTAAGTTTCCTGTCACATTTACGCTAAGGAAACAACATCAGAGAGGAGAACCCACATTTACCTGTCCTGACCAGTACAGAGAAGCTGGCCTGTGCACAAAACATGGCTGTTTGGCATGAGGCCACATTACCTTCTGACAGCCTAGAAGTGGGCAGTGGCTCTCTCCAGCACGGCCTGCCAGTAACCAATGCTACCAAACTTCTGGAAAGCTATACCGAGGCTACTCCAGTGTTACTTTTCCTACCTGAATCAGATAGGCTGCCACCATTGTGGCACTTCTAGATCGACCAGCCTTGCAATGCACGTAGACACACTGACCCAGTGACTGGTACTTGAGAGCAAACTGGACTCCTCTGTGGAGGTTGGCCAAGGTGGGGACCCCAGTCATGTCGACTGTGCTGAGCCGTAGCTGCTCAACTCCTGCTTTCTTCCATTCCTAGAAACAAAAAGGAAAGGAAAATCAAAGAAGCATGAGGTGAATGGTTTGAAGAGGAGGTCCCCAAGCAGCAGAACAGCAAGCAGATCCCAGGGTTTACTGTAAGGTGACTATTTCCGAAAACAGAAATGCTGCTAAAATGCTGCTAAAACAGCTCACCTTCCACCGAGCAGACATGCTGCTGTAAGAACTATGTTCAAATATTCTTTAGATGCTTGGATCTTTAGCTCTTTTATTAGCTCCATAAAATCAGCTGTGGGTCTGGAGAGACAGTTCAGTAGCTAAGAGCACTTACTGCTCTTAGAGGAGAGTTCAGCTTCTAGCACCCACATTGGGAGGCTTATAACTATCTCTAAGCACCTACCCACATAGTCAGGTGTGATTGCAAGCACTAATCCCAGCACGTGGAAGGCAAAGGTACAGGATCTCTATGAATTGAGTTTACATAATAAGTTCTAGACCAGTCAGAGCTACATAGTGAGACCCTGTCTCAACAAACCAAAACAACACCAAAACAAAAGTAAGTTTTTAAAAAAATTCAGCTGCAGAAGTTATGGGGCTGAGGACGTGGGTCAGTGGTGTGGTGCCGAGTGGACTCCTGAGATTCCCACCACTTAGTCAGGACTTGTACAGTGATCCAGCTCTAGACAAGGATCACTGGTAAAAATATATTTTACCATTAGTGCATAAATATTTTTGCCACTTTTTTGAGGGGTACATAGTAAAAGAAATAGGGTTATTTTTAAGTTAAAACAACATACTTTAGACAAGAATGGGGGCTCATGCCTAAACACAAGGCTAGGATGCTGCGAGTGGAGTTCCAGGAAGTCTAAGCTGCAGAATAAGACTTCCTTCACTCCTTAAAGAACAAAACAAAAAACCTGCCTAAAGCCTTTGCTATATTAGACAACAGTGTTTTTGCTGTAGCAATTCAAATACACTCTACTTTTACTAGCTTCTTTGTTGTTGGGTTTTTATTTTGTTTGGTTTTTTTGTTTGTTTGTTTTTTGTTTTTTGATACTTTATTTACATTTCAAATGTTTCCCCCTTTCCAGGTCTCCCCTTTGGAAACCCCTCTCCCCTCTCCCCTCCCCTTGTCTCTATGAGAGTATTCCCCCACCCACCCACCCACTGTTGTTGGTTTTTAAATAAAGTTTCATATAACCAGAATGACCTCAATTCTCACTATGTAGCCAAGGATGCCTAAGCTGATGTTCCTGCCTCCACTTCCCAAGTGCTGAAATTACAGATGTGAGCCTCCATGTTCCTTGCTACTTTTAGCAAGTCCCTGCAACTTAATGACTGCATGCAGGCCAGTTTAATCCCACCAATCAAATCAACAGAACTTGAAGGCACATTTTTGCATGTATATCAACTGAACCAGAACCACCTTCAGAGTTGTTAAATATGCAGATAAATCCTGGGTCAGAATATCAGGGTTGAGGGGGTGGAGGTGGGGGTGACTGGAGGTAGGAACTTGCTACTTTAGCAAGGCTGCCAGAGGCTCCTTAGGCATATTCAAATGTGATCGACCGCTGCCTTGGAGATTTCTTTTCTTTAGGATAGTGGGATGAAAAAACTCCATCTTACAAAGGACAGTGCCTCACAGGGAGAGACCAAGCATTGTCTGTGTGGCTTTAGTGAGCTCTCAATTTATACAGTTGATCACATTAGTGAGTATTAACTCTGACAGCTAATGACTCCTTGAGACCTGTGACAATATTTTGGGAAATTCCAGGAACAGTCATGTTTTTTTTTTTTTTTTTTTTTCTTTTTCTATAAAGGGCCTTATATACCATACCCCAGCTTAGCCTCAAACTCCTCTGTGGCTCAGGATGAGCTTGAATCCTCTCACTTCTTGGGTGTTGGGATATAGGCCCTGTGCCACTACCAACCACACCTTGTTTTTATTCTGCACTGCACTTCACGTATACTAGGCAAGCAGTTTATTAACTGAAATCATCCCCAGCCCACTCTGCAGTTTTTCAATAACTATGAACGTAGTTTATATATATATATATATATATATATATATATATATATATATATATATATATAAAAGAAAGGGGTGCTTTTCTTCGGGGGGGCGTTTCAAAATAGGATTTCACTTTTAGCTCTGGCTGACCTTGAACTCACTATGTTGATCAGGCTGGCCTTAAACTCACAGAGATCTGCCTGCCTTTGCCTCCAGAGTGCTGGGGTTAAAAGTGTGTACCACTATGCCTGACAGGGAGGGGGTTTGCTTTTCTTATCTGTGATTTTGTTTTTAGACACAGGCTCATGTAGCCCAGGCTGGCCTCCACCTCACTACACACTGTGGATGGTCTCAAGTTCTTGATCTTCCTACCTTCACTCACGAAGTGCTAACATTACAGGTACGAGCCACAGTCTCTCTTAAAGAAATGCCTTTCTTACAGTTGGCCTTCATCTCCAAAGCTAACACACATTACCTAATTCAAACTTGATGCTAAAATATGTGTTGAAATGAATGAAATCAGCAAGGCACATTGTATTAGTCAGGGTCCTCTAGTTCTAGTCCCTGAGCCAAGCATATTCAAACCACCACACACATAATCACAATTTTAGTTACTAAGGTTAGTGACCAAAATCACAAATACAAGATGGGTGTATTAGCACATGCCTGTAATCTCAGTACTTGGAAAGTGAAGGCAGGAGAATCAGATCAGGACATAAGACCCCTGTCTCAAATATCAACAAACAAAGGAAAAGTAGCAAATACCTGTACAAGTTTGTGCATGAAGAACTGTGTACCCCCGTCCCGATTTTGAAGCAGGACTTCCTTGTGTCCTGACTGGCACAGAGCTCACTACATACACAAGTTGGACTGGAACTTCCAGCGACCCTTCTTCTTGCCTAAGGGTGCTGAAATCCAGGAGTGAGCCACTCACAGCACAGCGGGTTAGCTCGCTTTTTTTGAACAGTGGTCTGGACACATTTGAACTTCTGGGCTCAAAAGATCCTGCCTCAGCCACCTGAGTCGCCCGGGCTCCAGGCTCGCGTGACTTCTTTCTGGCTTATCAGCCTCAGCGTCTTTCCACCTGCTGCCATTTGAGCTTGACGCGAATACACAGTGCTTGAGAAGGCAGTTAGGTTTTCGACAGTAGACAAGGTCACCCACCTCCTTCCCTTAGCTTCTCCAGCTTTCACAGGCCTGTACTGGGCCAGGCCAGAAAGCCCCGGTCCTTACCTTTAAGGTGTTGCACAGGAATCTGGTCTCGTACTCCTCGTTCATAGTGATCACTCCGCGCACGTTCTCGTCCAGTACCAGCTGCCGAGGCAAAGAGGGGGCTCAGCGAGGGCCGCGGGAGGCCGGCGAGGCCCGGGGTCCGCTCCCGGCCCGGCCCGGCGGTCTCTCTCACCCGGCGCGTCATGCTCCTCAGCGGCAGCGCGCCCAGCAGCACGGTGTGGTCGATGCGGTGGTACCAGTCGCGGTGCGCCGGACCGCGCACCCTCCCCCGGAACACTGTGTAGAGCAGCGTCGGGTAGAAGAGCACCCGGGCCAGGCCGGCCTCCAGCCACGCGGACGCCGCCATCCCGCCCCACCCCGCCAGGCGCAGCGGCGAGCCGCCCCACCCGGCCAGGCGCAGCGGCCAGCCACCGGCCCACAGGCTCGCGGCCAGCCACCGCGAGAAGGACGCGGAGGACGAGAGCTGAGGGCGACCTGATTCCCCCAGACTCTCGGGAGCTGAGTCCCCGCAGGCCAGGCCACGCCGGGGGGATCCCGGGAACGGAACCATGGCTCCAAAGGAGAGGCGCCGCGAGGGGTGGATTGGGGGGAGTGGAATGGCAACGATCGGGTGAAACTGTGACTTTGCCTAGGGAGCAGGGCCCGCTCTCCAATCCCTGACCTCAGGGAGGGGCCGTGACCCCTGAGTGCGCCCATCACCAAAGAGGAGGCTGAGCAGAGAGGCTCGGCTAAACAGGGGAGGCCCTGGAGGACCTGAGTCTGGGTGTAAGAAGAGCGGTAGTAGACAGGAGCTGCTCTTGGGGGAGCAGGGAACCTGAACCTAAGTGGCGGTCTACTGTCTAGTCTGTCTGTCTCCCCCCCCCCCCCCCCCCCGTCTCTCTCTGTCTCTCTCTGACTCTCCTCTCTCTCCTTTTTTGAGACCAGATCACACTATGTAGCCCTAAATGCCTTCTATGGCTATGTAGCTTGCTCCGGCACAGCCAAAGCACATAAAGAAACCCTGTCTCAAAAAAAAAAAAAAAGGAAAACAGTGTGTGTGTGTGTGTGTGTGTGTGTGTGTGTGTGTGTGTGTGTGTGTGTGTGTGTGTGTGTGTGTGTGTGTGTGTGTGGTGTGTGATGGGTGCTTTTGCCTGCCTGTATGTCTGGGCATTACCTGGGTAAAATGTCTAAGGAGGCCAAAGAGGATGTTGCAGTCCATGGGCCTGGAGTGTGACTGGAAGGACAGGAGTCCCTCCAAGTGAATGCTGGGAATCAAACCAGGGTCCCTGGAAGAGTAGCCAGTGCTCTTAACTGCTTAACCATTTCTCCAGCCACAAGAGAATATTCTTAATGTGTGTCTGCTGCTTTTTTTCCCTCTCTTTTGGTTTTGGTTTTGGTTTTGGTTTTGGGTTATTTGTTTTTCAAGACAGGGTTTCTCTGTGTAGTCCTGGCTGTCCTGGAACTCTCTCTGTAGACCAGGCTGGCCTCGAACTCAGAAATCCGCCTGCCTCTGCCTCCCGAGTGCTGGGATGAAAGGCATGTGCTACCACTGTCTGACTTCTTTTTCCTCTTTTTAAAAATTAGGTATATTTTATCCTTATCAAAAAAATACTCATAATAATAGGCAAGAAGGAAAGAGTAGGTCAAGAGGAGTTAAGAGGAGGAGTAGGGGATGGATTTTTATCGAAGAACATTAATACATGTATAAGACTCTCAAAGAATTAATAAATATTAAATTAAAATGGAAAGTATGGTAAGAATACTGGCATCATGGTGGCACACCCCTTAATCCCAGCACTCAGGAGGCAAAGGCAGGTTGATCTCTGAGTAAATAAAGACCAGCCTGGTCTATATGGAGAGTTCCAGGCCAGATGTCTGTCTCAAAAAATAAATAATCCAATAGTATTATTATATATTTTTTTGAGAGAGAGAACGAGGGTCTCGTGGTCCAAGGAGGCCAAAAGAGGGTATTGGATCCTTAGAACAGGAGTTACTGACATTGTAACCTTCCATGTGGGTGCTGGGAACTAAACCCCACTTTTCTCCAAGAACAGCAAATGTTCTTAAGTGCTAATCCATCTCTCTAGTCCTTCTAGTAAATTGGATTGAAACTCATGGCAATTGTTCTGTCAGCCCTTCTAGAACTGGGATCACCTGCACACCACCATGTCTGAGTCCTCATTAGTGGTAACGTCTTTTTAGTGCCGTCTTGAGATACGGTTCATGAGATACGGTTCATAAGCCACATGATCTACCTGCACCTGCTTTTACATTTTATTTTTGTGTGTTGGATCAGGGAGAGTGCTTGGCAGAACATAACTTGTAGGAGTCTGTTCTCTTCTACCATGTGGGTTCCAAGGATGGAACTCAGGTTGTCAGTGTTAGTAGCAAGCACCTTATTCCCCTGAGACATCCTGCCAGCCCCGATTTACCCTTTAGTATGTACAGTTCAGTGAGTGTTGATATACCCTTGGGGTTGTGTCATCAGCGCTATGCAACTTTAGGACATTTCCACCTTCAAAGGAGCTCTTCTTCACATTAGTAACCATACCCAATTCGCCCATCGGCTGGCAACCACTGACCTACTTCTGTGGATTTGTCTATTCTGGGCACATACATGGGTCCAAGTAACATGTAGTCTATGCATATTCAAATATAAGCAAAGGTTATTGTGATAGTCTTTGTTCTTGTTTTCTCTTTTTTATTATTATTTTACTTATTCACTTTATATCCCACTCACTGCCCCCCAATCACCCCCTCCCACAGTTCTTCCTCCGCTCCCTTCCCCCTCCCTGTCTTTTTTTTTTCTTTCTTTCTTTTTTTTTTTTTTTGAAACAGGGTTTCTCTGTAACCCTATCTGTCCTAGAACTCAGTCTGTAGACCAGGCTAGCCTTTAACTCACAGAGATTCACCTGCCTCTGCCTCCTGGGATTAAGGGTGCATGGAGTGTGTACCATGCTCACCTGAGACTCTTACAGTTTTGCTTGATACAGGTATACTGTCTGATGTAACTGGTCTCTGCTACTTTGTGAGTTGTTCTTTTTCCCACCTTTTACTCCCTCCTACCTGTTTCACCCCTTAATACCAGATAGGAGAGAAAGAAGGATAGAGAGGAGGGAGGAGGGTTCCTGAATTTTCTTTCTTCTTTGACCATGGCTAATAACAAACTACAAACAGCCTCCTTAAATGACCAAAAACTACCCACCCTGCCTCTAGGGGGCTCTTAAATTTTACATCCTCTGAAAAGTCCCCCCGAGTTCCAAACGTCGCAGTCACAGAAATTATCTGTAGCTGGCAGAGCCACACTCGCCGGGACGTGAGGCAGATCATAGCTGCTGCAGACAGCCATGCCAGGGATAGAAATAAAAACTTCTTTTATAATATTTCTGTTTTTTAAAGAAACCAAAATTCTCCCTACAGTCTGAAATCTTCCCTCCTCACATCAAGCCTACTCCTCAGAACTTTCCAACATTTAAGCATTTTCATAATGATGCTGAAACATGGGATAAAAACATAAGAGTGAAACTCAAATAGCACAGGGCAGTGCTGACACACGCCTTTAATCCCAGCACTTGGAAGGCAGAGTGGATCTCTGTGTTCAGAGCCAGCCTGGTCTACAGAGTGAGTTACTGGACAGCCATGCTACACAGAGAAAGCCTGTTTTGAAAAACCAAAACCAACAACCAACCCTCATATAGCAACCATTTAAGTTGTACAAATGGCATTTTGGTCTGTGTACTGTTGGAGGAGGGGAGTGACGGGGGTCTCACTCTGTAGCCCTTGCAGTCCTGGAACTCCCTGTATAGACCAGGCTGGCCCCACACTCACAGAGATCTGCCTGCCTCTGCCTCCCCAGTGCTGTGACTAAAAGTGTGTGCCACCACTGTCCAGCTAGCAGCATATTATTCTCTTAAACTTTATCTATTTGATATTCTATTTACTGTTTGGTAACCTGCTCTTTCTTTTTTTTTTTAATCAAGGATACTCATGAATAGTGTGCCATTTTAGTGTAGATATATAGTTCTCAAAAAGCTGATCTGGGCATGGCTCATGTCTGTAATACAAGCAGTTGAGAACTTGAGAGGTAGCGACAGGAAGAAAACCAGGAATCAAAGATCATACTCAGCAGTGTGCGTCTGAGGACAGGTTGGACTACATTAAACCCAAGGACGAAAGAGGGGTGGGGAAGGAGGGAAGAAAGAAGAAATGTGTTGTCATTCCTGGAGCTGGCCCTGTTGGCAGAGGCACTGAAGACAGTTGAGCCAGCCCCGAGAGTATGAAAGCAGATACTGGCCTTAACTGGGCAGCACAGTGGAGCTGGCTTTGGCTTTGGCAGCATGAGTATTTGAGAGCTCATGAGATGCCCTGAGGGTATAAGTGTGTGTGTGTGTGTGTGTGTGTGTGTGTGTGTGTGTGTACTGACCACGCCCCTGCCCTTTGCTGCATTGGGTGATCTGGAGAACTAGCCCTGGTGGTGTGGATGAGGGAGAGCTGGTGAACTGACCAACTCATCCAGGGCTTTGAGTTGGCCCACAGCAAACTCCACCTCATCTATGCTGGAGCATGCGAAAAGGCTGGTCCTGCTGATCCAAAGCTGCAGAATCTCCATGACACAGGACAAGAACAGGAGAGGAGTCCTGGTGAGGATCCATATTGATGGTATAGCAGAAAACAGAGGCCTCAAACCAGACCAATGACTCATTGCAGTGAACATTTGCACATAAAGATGTGTGGACAGGGACTGGAGAGATGGCTCAGTGGTTAAGAGCACTGACTGCTCTTCCAGAGATCCTGAGTTCAATTCCCAGCAACCACATGGTGGCTCACAACCATCTGTAATTACAGATCCTATACAGAACCCTCTTCTGGTGTGTCTGAAGACAGCTACAGTGTACTCACATACAAATAAAAATAAATCTTAAAAAAAAAAAAAGTGTGACAAAAGGGTATGCCATGGGACACACTGTGACATACTACAGCTTCCACGGTGAGATGTTTTCTGTGCTTTATTTTGTTTTATTTGTTGTTGTTTTTAATTTTCTTAAAGAGGAAGGTTGCAAGAGGAGAGGGTGGATACGAAGGACTGGGGTGCATGATTCAAAACTCACAAAGAATCAATAAATAGTTTTTAAAATGTGTTGCATAGTCTGAATGTTTCAGACATTCTTTCTTTGGATTTATCAGTGAACAAAATGGACAAAGATTACTGCACTTTTTTCCTCTTTGAATTGCATTTCAAGATAATTAAATATCTTTTTTGTGACAGAAAGTACTCTTTTGTGAGGATGAGGAATTAGAAGTTGTTTTTGATTTTTGGGTTTTTTGTTCGTTTATTTGTTTCGAGATAGGGTTTCTCTGTGTAGCTTTGGCTGTCCTGGAACTTACTCTGTAGACCAGGCTGGCCTTGACTTTAGAGATCTGTCTGTTCCTGCCGTCCAAGTGTGTTGGAGATTGGTTCTAATGCTTTGATTCAATTGGGAATCTGTGTGTCCAAACGCTAAAGGTCCTTGTCCCCAATTGGTTTTTGATGATCAATAAAGATGTCAGTGACCAATGACTGGACAAAGGGAGACTGGGTGGGACCCTTAGAGTTTCGTGGGCTAGGACTCAGGGGGGAGGAGAAAGGATGGCCATGATGTGGTGGGAGACGGATCAGATTTAGAGCCTCGGGAGAGAGAGCCAACGAGCCGTGTAAGAATTCAGGTAAGTGAGTATTGGCCACTTCCCTGATTGGACCTAGCATAGCAGGCAGAGGATTAAAAATGCCTAGCCATTGACTAAACAACATATTAAAAATAAACTAATGTGTATATATATATATATATGTCTTTATCTTTCATTCGAGGATCCAAAAATTCCCTGGGAAGGTGGCTGGAAGTGTGACCCACCGGTCACATAAAGCAGAGTAGCCCAAACTCATCACTACACAAGTGCTGGGATTAAAAGCATGCCCTGACACTGCCCAGCTAAAAGTTCTTTATAGTAGATGTCCTATTAATAAAAGAAGAAGGGGGAGTCTTCCACTAGCAGCCTTCAGATGAAGATGTAGAACTCTCAGCTCCTCCTGCACCATGCCTGCCTGGATGCTGCCATGTTCCCGCCTTGATGATAATGGACTGAACCTCTGAACCTAGTTTCTCTCTACATAACCCTGGCTGTCCTGAAACTCACAATGAAGACCAGGCTGGCCTGGAACTCAGAGATCTACCTGCTTCTTTCTCCAAAGTGCTGGGATTAAAGATCACAGAATTTTAACCTTCCTTGGAGCCTCACAAGCATCCTGCAACTTCAGTTATCACTGTCCCAAGATGGGAGAAGAGTCAAGTACTCCGAGGTTAAGGAACACCATATGAGAGACAAAGACACCAAAATCCAGAGAAGGAAGATGACAAGAGAACAGGGGTGTGTGAAGGGTAGTGGCCATGTGGGTGAGAACAGTCAAAGGTCCATTACAGAGTTTCAGAAAGACCCAGGTTAATCATCAAGCTGTGACTTCTCACTTCTAGAAGCTCCAACAAGTCCATACCTGGTGTCACTTTGGTAAGGATCTCGGTATCTTATAATCTTTCTTATAATCTCTTCTAGCCAGGCTTGATGGCATCTGCTTGTAAGTGCAGCTACTGTGGAAACTGAGACATGAATTCCAGGGCTCAGGGGTAGCATGGGGAACCTAAGAGTCTGAGCTCTCCATTTAAAAGAAAAGAAAAGATGATTCTTAGCTGATCTCACTTCGCTTTGTTGTTTTGTTCTTTGTGGAGAGCTTTGGGGGCCACTTGGCAAGAACCTGACATTTGGCCAAGGACAAAGAAACAGGCTTCAGGCAGGAATCTGACTTTAGGCCAAGGACAAGGAAGTAAGCTCAGGCAGGAATCTAATCTTAGGCTAGAATAGGGAAGTAAGTTCAGGTAGGAATCTTAATTTTAGGGTGGAACTGAAGAAGTAGGCTTCAGGCAAGAATCTGAGTTTGGGCTTGGACAAAGAAGTAGGCTCAGATATTTTGGTCATCCTGATAAGCCCTTAGAAACAGCGATCACAGGAATGATCACAGATATTGCTTATTGCCTTGCTCATTCCTTGGCTATTTGTGTTTATTGTACTGTTTGCCCTTATTGCTTGCGTGTAATTAAAATGGTATAAAAGAGGATTGGGAAATAATAAACCCACCTTCAGTCTCAAAAAAATAAAAAATTAAAAAATTAAAAAATAAAAGAAGAAGGGGGCTGGAGAGATAGCTCAGTGGTTAAGAGCACTGACTGCTCTTCCAGAGGTCCTGAGTTCAATTCCCAGCAACCACATTGTGGCTCACAACCATCTGTAATGGGGATTTTGATGCCTTCTAATGGTGTGTCTGGAGACAGCTATAGTGTACTCACATACATAAAATAAATAAATAAATCTTAAAAAAAATAAATGAGAAGGAATGGAAGGAATGAGGCAGCTAACAAAAAGCATTTGGGGCTGGAGAGACAGCTCAGTAGTGAAGAGCACTGGCTCTTCAGAGGACCCAGGTTTGACTCTCAACATTCGCATGGTATCTCACGACAATCATAATTCCAGTTCCAGGGGATGCACACGGTTCACATAGATACATACATGCAGGAAAAATACCCATACACACAAAATAAAACACACCTAAAAAATTCAGTATTTGGAACTGGAGAGTTGCTAAGAAGCACTTGTTGCATGTGTAGAGGTTCTGGGTTCAGGTCCCAGAACCTAAATGGTAGATCACAACTATCTGTAACTTTAGTTCGGGGTGGAGGTGTGGGGATCCCACATCCTTCTGCTCTGTGTGGGTGCTGTATACATGCAAGCAAAACATTCATTCATATAAAATAAGAATAAACACATCTTTAAAAAAAAAGATTTATATTATTTATTTTATTTATTTATTTTTGGTTTTTCGAGACAGAGTTTCTCTGTATAGCCCTGGCTGTCCTGGAACTCACTTGGTAGACCAGGCTGGCCTCAAACTCAGAAATCCACCTGTCTCTGCCTCCCAAGTGCTGGGATTAAAGGTGTGCGCCACCACTGCCTGGCATTATTAATTTGATTAATATGAGTACACTGTTGCTGTCTTCAGACACACCAGAAGAGGGCATCAGATCCCATTAAAGATGGTTGTGATCCACTATGTGGTTGCTGGGAATTGAACCCAGAACCTCTGGAAGAGTAATCAGTGCTCTTAACCGCTGAGCCATCTCTCCAGCCCAGTACATTTTTTTAATTGGTTATTTTATTTATTTACATTTCAAATGTTATCTCCCTTCCTAGTTTCCCCTCCGCAACCCCCCTATTCCTTCTTCCTCCCCACTGCTTCTATGAGGGTGTCCCCCGCCCACCCACGCACTCCTGCCTCACTGCTCTAGCATTCCCCTATGCTGGGGCACCAAAGCCTTCACAGGACCAAGGGCCTCCCCTCCCAATGATGTCAGATGAGGCCATCTTCTGCTACATGTGCAGTTGGAGCCATGGGCCCCTCCATGTGTACTCTTTGGTTGGTAGTTTAGTCCCTGGGAGCTCTGGCGGGGGAGAGGGGAGGCTGGCTTCCTGTGAGGTTGCAAACCCCTTCAGCTCCTTCAGTCCTTCCCCAAATAACCCTATTAAAAATGGGGTACAGAGCTAAACAAAGAATTCTCAACTGAGGAATCTCGAATGGCTGAGAAGCACCTAAAGAAATGTTCACCATCCTTAGTCATCAGGGAAATGCAAATCAAAACAACCCTGAGATTCCACCTCACACCAGTCAGAATGGCTAAGGTCAAAAACTCAGGTGACAGCAGATGCTGGCAAGGATGTGGAGAAAGAGGAACACTCCTCTATTGCTGGTGGGATTGCAAACTGGTAAAACCACTCTGGAAATCAGTCTGGTGGACCCTCAGAAAAGTGGACATAGTATTACCTGAGGACCCAGCTATGCCACTCCTGGGCATATACACAAAAGATGTTCCACCATACCACAAGGACACATGCTCCACCATGTTCATAGCAGCTTTATTCATAATACCCAGAAACTGGAAACAACCCAGATGTCCCTCAACAAAGGAATGGATACATTTACACAATGGAGTACTACTCGGCTATTAAAAACAATGAATTCACAAAATTCGCAGGTAAATGGATGGAACTAGAAAATATCATCCTGAGTGAAGTAACCCGGTCACAAAAGAACACACATGGTATGGTATGTACTCACTGATAAGTGGATATTTGGAAAAAAGCTTGGAATACCCATAATACTACCTACAGACCATATGAAGCTCAAGAAGAAGGAAGACCAAAGTGTGGATGCTTCAGTCCTACTTAGAAGGGGGAACAAAATAAATACATCTTTTAAAACTCAGTATTTTATATCCTTTAGTAAAATAATTGATGTAGTCAGTAATCTTCAATGGGTTAGAGTAGAAGAAACACTGACAATGGAAGGGTGGGAAGGGGAGGCCACCTCACCCGTGAATTAACTACTGCAACACACACACACACACACACACACACACACACACACACACACACACACACACACTCTGACCTCATGATGCCATGTTATGCATGAGGTGTTTGTGATACCATCTTCAAAACCTTGACTGGGAATATAATCAGGCTTCAAGTTCAACTTTTTTTTTAAATTATTTTTTTACTTATTTTTATTTGGTTTTGCCTGCATGAATATCTGTATGAGGGTGTCAGATCCTCTGGAACAGGAGTTCCAGACAGTTGTGAGCTGCCATGTGGGTTCTGGGAATTGAACCCAAGTCCTCTAGAAGAGTAGCCAATGCTCTTAACCACTGAGCCATCTCTCCAGCCTCAAGTTCATCTTTCATGTGCAGGAGGAATACAGGGGACAGAGGGATAAATGCCACTGTGGGAGAGCAACAGATAAATACAGAATTTAGGACATTCTGTGGGTAAGACTGACTAAGTTTCTTCAAGGAAAGGAAGAGTGGGGTAGCGATGGTGGCGGAGAAGCCTCACTGGTAAGTGCTTGCCTCGCACTGCATAGAGGGGCACAGTGGCACGTATCTGTAAAATGAATTATTTATTCTGGCTAGCCCGTATAGAAGACACACAACCCTGGTATGTCATTTACAAGCTGTAAGCCTAGATTGGGCAGGTTGTGAACTATTCTAACCTACATCCCAGCCATATGTCCCGCATTACGTGCTGTTTCACCTGGCCATGTGTTCATGACCCATCTCCTCTCATGGTAGTGGCCTCCTCTTCAAAGTCTCCTTCCTCCCTCCCTCCTTCTTGTTCTCCTGAGACTCCCTCACTCAATCCTCAAGTCTTTCTCTCTCTACTGCCCAATCACTAGCTCTTTTGTTAACCAATTAACTTAAAATTGGGGAGCAGGGTTTACATAGCATCTCTTGGTGTATGTGAGGATCTCCTCATTGGGGACAGTCAGATCTTGGGGGGCCAGTAATTAGCATTTGAATACATAGCAGTAACAGAGCAACCCCAACACACACCTGTAAACCCAGCCCTGGGGAGTAGAGGCAGGAGGATCAGGAGTTTAAGGTCACCCTCAGCTGCTACATGTCAAGTTGGAGGCCAGTATGGGCTATATGAGGTGCTATCTCTCAAGTAAATAGATAAATACCTGCAAATATTTAAAACATATGCTTTATGGCCGGAAGTAATGGTACATAACTTTAGTTCCAGCACTAAGGAGGCAGAGACAGGGCAGATCTCCTTGAGGTAGAGGCCAACCTGGTCAACAGAGCAAGTTCCAGAACAGCTAGGGCTACACAGTGAGACTCTTGACTCAAAAAAACCTGTGTGTGTGTGTTTTAATTAATTCTAATTAGTGTACATACCTGTGAAACTTCCAGCCTAATGAAATAGTCATTCCTCTCCAAAGTTTCCTTATTTCTCTGTCTCAGTAATCTCTTCATGAATCTCCTTAACGACAAATATACTATTGACTATTTTGTAGACCTCCATATAACACATGAATTTTTATGTGTGTTATATATGTGTAGTATATACAGGTGTGTATGAACAGTACACAACCCATGTAAATGAATAGCCTGAAGTGACATCAGGTTGGAGGCAAAGGCTTTCACCTGAGCCATCTTACTGGCTCAAGGTAATTTTTGTTTGTTTGTTTTAAGATTTATTTATTTATATTATTCATTATGTATACAGCGTTCTGCCTGCATGTATGCCTGCAGGCCAGAAGAGGGCACCCATTATAGATGGTTTTGAGCCACCATGTGGTGTTGGGAATTGAACTCAGGACCTCTGGAAGAGCAGTCAGTGCTCTTAACCACTGAGCCATCTCTCCAGCCCGTTTGTTTGTTTTTTTGATACAGGGTTTCCCTGTGTTGCTTTGGCTGTCCTGGACCAGGCTGGCCTCAAACTCAGAGATCTTTCTGCCTCAGCTTCCCAAGTACTGGGATTAAGACGTGAACAACCTCTGCCAAACTCAAGGTGAATATTTTTAATATTAATGGTTATTCCCTCAGTATGGCTATATCTGTATGCATTGGGAATGTCTGCTTCTCGTAAGTTGATCAGCTTTTTAAAAATTTTTTTGATACTTTATTTAAATGTTTTTTATTTATTTTCAATGTTTTTTTTATCAGCTTTTTAAGTTTGATTATTTAAGAGCTTCCAGAGGCCTGAATATGTGGAGGTCCCTGGAGTATTGCCTGCTAGAAAAAGCATGGAGGTTTCCCAGTTCTTCTGACAAATCTTACTCTAGCCATCTTTTCATTGTGTGTTTGTCTGTATCCTTTGTAATATTCTTTATAATAACCTAGTAAAAATTAAAAATAGATTTATTCATTTCCCAGTGTGATTCTTATCACATTGTCGGGGCTGGGTTCAGCGGTTAAGAGCACTGACTGCTCTTCCAGAGGTCCTGAGTTCAATTCCCAACAACCACGTGGTGGCTCACAACCATCTGTAATGGGATCTGATGCCCTCTTCTGGTGTGTCTGAAGACAGCAACAGTGCACTCATAATATATATAAAACAAATAAATAAAAATCTTAAAATCTACATTTTGTTTGATAATATATATAAAACAAATAAATAAAAATCTTAAAATCTACATTTTGTTTGCGACAGGTCTTGCATTGGCCTGGAACTTAGCAAAGAAAACCAGGCCAGGGAACTTCCAAGGTCGGCCTGCCTTTACCTCCCATTTTTATGTAGATGCTATTACTGTGCCTAGTTTTTTTTTTTGTTTTGTTTTGTTTTTTTCTTTTTCTTTTTGGTTTTTCAAGACAGGGTTTCTCTGTGTAGCCCTGGTTGTCCTGGAACTCACTCTGTAGACCAGGCTGGTCTCGACCTCAGAAATCCACCTGCCTCTGCCTCCCAAGTGCTGGGATTAAAGGGGTGCGCCACCACTGCCCAGCAGTATTTTTTTATTTATTTTTTATTTTGTATGGGTTCTGGGCATCTAAACTTAGGTCTTCATTCAAACAAGGCAAGTCTTCTACCAGACTGAGCCACTAAGAATCCCCAACTTTTGATTTGAGACAGAGTCTCATGTAGCTCCAGCTGTCTTATAAACCCTCCATAGTTTAGACGGTCCTTGAACTAGCTTCCTCTTTTCCTCTACCTCCCAAGTTCAATCATGTCCAGATAGTTTGTTTGTTTGTTTTGGTTTTTCGAGACAGAGTTTCTCTGTGTAGCCCTGGCTGTCCTGGAACTCACTCTGTAGACCAGGCTGGCCTCGAACTCAGAAATCCACCTGTCTCTGCCTCCCAAGTGCTGGGATTAAAGGCGTGCGCCACCACTGCCCGGCCTGTCCAGATGGTTTTTGTTTTTGTTTTATCTTGTTTTGGTTTTTGAGACACATGTCTTTGTACATTTGTACATTTGTTGCAGGATTTTCCCTGTCCAATTACATTAATGCAAACGATGCCTGTGATTGGCCAGGAAAAGGGAGGTGGAGCTAAGAGTGGGGGAGAGAGAGCGTCTCAGGTGAGAAGAGGAGGAAGCAGACGTGAACCTGCTTGCCTTTTACTAGCCACAGGTGGCTATGATAAAGGTTAGAGTATTGGGATAATTTGTCTAATCTTGGTAGGCAGCTTTTATCATTATCAATAGGTTCTAAAATTATTGTGTTGACATCTTGTGTATTGAGAATGTATTGATATATAAATCTGATTGGTTAGCTATAAACATTAAGAGTCTTGTTTTTATCGGGTAAATGGGTGTTGTGATGACTGACCGTGGGGTGGGCGGTTGTTGCATGGGCCTGGCGGCAGAGATCCGCCAAGGGACTCAGGAGCGCCGGCAGAGAGAGACGGCCGGCCGAGCTGAGATCACCCGGCTGGAGCTCTGCGGCCGGGCGGCGCCGGCACTAGCGCGGGAACCAGCCAGGTTCATTTTTAATATTTCCCACAACAGTACTGGGACTTTGCTATGTAGATCAAGGCTTGCCACAAACTCGAAGATCTGCCCGCCTCTGCTCCCTGAATGCTGGGATTAAAGGTGTTCACCATTACACCTAGCCAGCTATTTATTTTTTATTACATTTATCTGTGTGTGTGTGTGTGTGTGAGATGTGTGCAGGTGTATGCCTAATGGTGTGGTTACTGGGGAGGTAAGAGGACAATTTACAGGAATCAGTTCTCCTCTTCCACTACATGTTCTGCAGACCAAACTTGAGCCATCAGACTTGGCCACGATTACCATCTGATAGCCCTAAGTTTTTAAAAATAGAATCTCTACATGACTAGCTGTGTAGACTCTGCAGGCCTTGCCCTTGTACAATCTTCCTGCCTCTCTTTAGGATATAAACTTTTGGATTATAGACAAGCACCAGCAGGCCTGAGTTACTCAATGCTGAGGACCAAAGCCAGAAACACTAGCGAAACACTCTAACAACTGAGTTACATACCCAGGACCCTCTACACCTGACAATCTTAATTATTATGGAGTTAAGATTGAACATCTTATTTTGTGTTGTTTCATTTTTAGGACAGTGCCTCACATAGCCCAGGCTAGCTTGAATTTCTGATCCTCCTGCCTCTACCTCTCAAATGCTCTGCCTCCCAAATGCACCTGTGTGCATGTATAGAGAACTCTGGCCAGTCTCTGCTGTCAGTTTTTGGGATGGGGTCTCTTACTGGAACCTAGAGGTCACTGATTAGCTACACTGGTTGGCCAGCAAACTACAGGGATCTGCCTGTTTTTGCCTTCCTAGTCTTGGGATTACTGGGCCTTTGAAGTAGATTCTGGGATTGCATTCTTTTATCCACTGAACCACTACTTCAGCCCCTAAGCCCTAAGTCTTTTTTTTTTTTTTTTTTTTGGAGACAGTCTCACTATGTAGCCTAGGTTAGCCTAAAACACACTATGTAGCCCAGACTAGCCTAGGGCTCACAGAGATTCATCTGCCTTTGCCTCCCAAGAGCTGGGACTAAAATTTCATGCCACCTTGCCTGGCTCAGCCCCTTACTCTTTATATTGATGCTGTTGGGAGCCTCCTTAGCTACAGAGATTCCATCTTGTATTTAGTCTCCATTTTGTACCAAGCTAAATTCCCAGGAACAGCTTCCAGCTCAAATGTTCTGGGTGAGTCCAAGCCACCGTATCCTGCTCTATACTTCACTGGCTGGCTCCCTGCCAGGGCCAAGACCACAGCTGCCATGAGCTCTGATAGGCTGGCCTCAATCCAGGCCGCACTATCAAGTAAACCACCTGAGACACTTGATATGCAGGAGATCACCTAAAATACCAGGTGTGAAATACCCAGTGTATGCGTGAATCTGATTGGATGCCCTCTACTCCACCTAGTCTGTGGTGTTTGTCTTAAAAAGTTGTTCTGTGCTGCCCCTGACTGGCACAGTTTGGATCCTGAACCCAGCAGTCTCCCTGATATATCGGGCTTTGAATAAAGAAATTTTTGCTGGCTCAAACTTGGTTTTCATAGTGGATTATTCCCAAATTCTCAGATTGGGATCCACTATTTCCAGCCCCGGGACTGGCCATTTGAACAAGGTCATCAGAGTAGCCTCCGGAGGTGAGTACTGGGAATTTCTGAATTGTTGACACCTGTTCTGTGACCCAAGAAAGGAAAAACCAGACGCAGGATTGCTCCTGGGGTCAGAGGGAGGAGACAGGGGAGAGTAGCTGAGACCACTGGTGGTCTGGCTGAGTCTCCGACCCTACAGGCTCTACTTGGAGGAGTCTGAGAGAGCTGCTCTGTCTGTGAGTCCCTGGGAGGGAGTGACTGAGACAGCTGGCAGCCTGTCGAGTCCCTCAGAGGGCATGGCTGAGGCTCAGGCCACAGGCTCCTCTTGGGAGAGTGACTGAGACATTCTGCTCTGGGGACAGACTTGTCTTACTAATAGCTACCCTGTACCCTTTTCATCTACGGCTTCTGTGTCTTTGTTTAACGTTGTCAAATCTGTTTGTTGTTTGTTCTTTGGTCTTGTACTTTATTTTGACATCATACGACAGTCACCATCTATTGATCCTGGCTTATCCCTCGACCTTGCTCTTCCGTACCCTCTGCCAACTCGAGTGGTCAACCCTTGGCGTGGATTGGCCCCAATGGGCATCTTTAACTGACTCGTTTCCATTGTGGTCCAAGCCAAGATCGTCCAACGCCCAGGCCACCCAGACCACATATCCTATATTGTGGCCTGGGTCCTCCTTCCTGAGGGACCCCCGACAAGGCTTCTCTCTCACCTCCAGGGCCAACAGGAGATGCCCCCTACCCTCTACCTGTCAATCCTCGGGCACCAGTCCCACCCCGTTTTGAGAAAGAAACCCTGCTCCTTTACGCTGGGCCACCCTTGGCAAGGACTCCATCCCGCCTCCCACTGGCCCTCTTCATCCCAAAATTCCTCTAGCAGAGGAAATTGCTATAACAATTCTCTCGCTGATGGCGCTGCTAGAGCCCCAAAACTGTCCTCTGCAATCTGTTCCTCTCTTCCCCTCACACTGGTTCTGGCTCAGCTAATCAGCTGGATGCAGGCCGTGCAGAGCTTCGCTGGGCTCCGCAGGTGCACGGAGGAGGATAGGATGGGGGGCGGGGGTGGTGGAACAGAGACCCCTATTGGGTTTATATCCCTTTTAGGACTAAAGGCAAATGTAACTTGAAAAATCAGATTTCCCCTTCTCTGAGAAGCCCTAAAGCTTTGGGAAGTGATTTTTTTCACACTCACCAGCCCACCTAGGACGACTGTCAACAATTGTTATGGATTCTCTTTACATATGAAGAGAGAAAGTGCCCTGAGAGAGGCCAGGAAACTGGTGCCTGGACAGAGATGGACAGCCATCACCCTTCCGGTGGTTATTGAGGCAGTCTTCCCATTTCTTCTGACTGACTGGAACTCCAATTCTGATGAAGGTAAGGAGTCCCTGAGGGTCTATCGCCAGACTCTATTGGGTGGTCTTCAGACTGCTGCAAAGGGCCCCACAAATTTATCTAAGATTAGCTAGGAAATGCAGGAACCAAGAGAGTCCCTGGCAGCCTTTCTGGAGCGATTGATAGATACCCCTGGCACTTACTTGCCCATCGATCCAGAGGCAGAAGAAAACAGGAGAGCTATTAATATTACTTTTATAACTCAGTCAGCAGCTCCAGATACTAGAGAGAAACTCCAGAGAATGGAAGGTTTTGAAGGCTAGTTGACGTCCCTACCAAAGTATCTAACAACAGGGAGGGTCAGTGGGACAGACAGGCTAGAAAAACTGCCAGAGTCATGACGGCAGACATTAACGAGTATGCCAGCCAGAGACCTTGGCTGAGGAAGGCCCAAGAGCAATTGGTCTATGTGCCCCCAAGGGCAAAGAAGGGAGGGCCCATCTCTCCAACAAGATCAATGTGTCCATTGCAAAGAATTTGGACATTGGCGTAAATTCTGTCCCCAATGGGGAGGGGAGAAACCCAAACCTAGAGTTCTCTACCTTGAGAGGGACTGAGGGTATCAGGACTTGATTTCCCTCCTCAAGCCCAGGGTAACCTTAAGAGTGGAGGGAAAGCCAGTTAACCTCTTGGTTGATACTGAGGCTCAACTCTCAGACTCACAAAAATCAAATGGACTGCTGACTTCCCAACAGAGTTTAATACGGGGGGCCACAGGTACTAGATCCTACCCATGGCCTACTGATAGGAAAGAGGACTTAGGGAACGCCATTCATAGTGATCCCTGAACACCCTTTTACTCCAGATCTGATACTAAGGGCTCAAGTAACCTTCTAGGAAAGTGAGATTGCTATAGACTTTCCTCATGAGGGGAACAACAATTCAAGCCTAGGCATAACCTTACCTCTGGAGGAAGAGTACCACCTTAATCCTGAGGCCAGAACAAAGAACAACAAATAAAGCTCACTGTTAACAGAATTACAGCCCAAATTCCCATAAGTCTGGGCTGAAAACAACCCCCTGGGTCTAGCGCATCCAGCCCCAGTGGTTATACAAATAATACTAGGGGCTGAACCCATGCTGGTCAGACAGTATCAAATGTCTCCGGAAGTTCCGGGAGGCATAAAAATTCATATCAACTGTCTCAGAAATGCAAGAATCTTAATCCCCTGCCAATCTCCTTGGAATAGCTCCCCCTTCTGCAAAGTGTGAAAGCCTAGAACCAATGACTAGGATATAAGGGAGATAAATAAACAAGTTGAAGACATTCACTCAATCGTGCCTAACCCTTACACCCTGTTCAGCCCTGAGAAACAGGTCTATACTGTCTTGGACCTAAAAGATGTTTTCTTCAGCATCCCATGGTCAAATAAAAAGCCAGCTCTTGTTTGCTTGAATGGACTAATCTGGACACCGGATTTAATGGCCAATTGACATGGACACGCCTACCATAAGGGTTTAAGAATTCCCCAACCCATTTCAATGTTGCTTTGCACAGGAACCTGGGTGAGTACCCCTTCGGCTCTCTCTGGGTCACACTTCTACAATATGTAGAAGACTTACTGATAGCAGCAGACTTTGGAATATCAAGTGTCCTCTAAGAAAGACCAATTATGCACCAGAACAGCCATGTATTTGGGCTTTGACCTCAACAAAGGTGTGAGATCTTTGCCTCTCAAAAGCAAGCTATCCTAGGGATCAATACACCCCTCACCAAGAGGCAGATCTGCAAATTCTTGGGAACTGCAGGCTACTGCCACTTGTGGATTCCTGGGTTTGCAGAGATGGCCAAGCCACTCTATGAGGCTACCAAGGGGCCTTAAGGTAGGTCCCCATGGACTGAGACAGAGGAAAAAACTTTTTAAGATATTAAACAGGCCATCCTTTCAGTGCCCTCATTGGCACTGACAGACATTTCTAAACCCTTTCATTTGTTCATGGATGAAAAGAAAGGGATTGCAAAGGAGGTGTTGACTCAGAGACTTGGTCCCTGGTATCATCCAGTGGCATACTTATCAAAGAAGTTGAACCTTGTGGCTGCTGGCTAGCCAGCACACCTGAGAATCATAGCCACCATAGCTCTTCTAACAAAAGACTCTGATAAATGGACTTTGGGACAAAATTTAATTATTAGTGCCCTTCATGCAGTGGTGAGCCTATTAAAAAGCCCAGTTAACCTATTAACTGGCTCTTCTACTAAACCAACCTACAATAACCTTTGCCCAGCCTGCAGCTCTCAACCCAGCTTTTTTACTGTCTGAAAATATGGGAGAGCCCCCTCAGACTGCTCAGAGGTGATATCTAAGTTCCAAAGTATGTGACCAGATTTAACAGACAATACACTGATCTCCCTGGACTTGGAGATGCACACTGATAGCAGCAGTTTCATGAAAAATGGGGAAAGGCTGGCTGGGGCAGCCGTAGTTACCCTGGAGGGGATCCTTTGGGCCAAGGCTCTTTCCCCTGGAACTTCTGCCCAGAGGGCTGAGCTGATTGCTCTCACCATGACCCTTGAACTGGACAGGGGAGAGTAAACATCTATACTGATAGCCACTGTCTTTGCCAGTGTCCATGTCACAGGATGATTTACAAGGAAAGGAGGCTCCTTACCACAGAGTGAAAGACTATCAAAAACAAACAGGAAGTCCTCAACCTATTAAAAGCCATCTGGGATCCCAAACAAGTCTCCATGATACATTGCCCTGGGCACCAAAAAGGAGACTCTACAGAGGCCATAGGAAATCAAAGACTGGACCAAGCTGCCAAGGAGACAGCCCAAAAGTCATCTGGTACCACAGTGGTTCTGCTGCCAGCTCCCACCCTGCAGGGGTCCCACCTACTCACCTGAGGATGATGACTTCATCCAGAACCTGGGCCACGCTTCCACCAAGAAAGGATGGTGGTTTATGGCTGACAACTGCATAATTCTCCCAATCCCCAGGGAGGACTTTGGTCACACAACTACATGAGGGTACACATCTCAGTAAAACTAAGCTAGCCACCTTCCTGTCTGAATGATATCTCATGCCCTCTTTGAATCCCATTCTCCAAGATGTCGCTTCCAGATAGTCAGCCTATCAGGCCGCCAATCTAGCTCCCAGACCATGACAAGGACTTGGAAGGAGGGTGAAAGGTAGAGTGCCAGGGATTTTTGTTTTTTGTTTTTTGTTTTTAAATAGACTTCACTGTGGTAAGATGTTATGGATACAAGTATTTGCTAGTACTAGTAGACACTCTCTCTGGATTGTCGGAGGCGTTTCCAACAAAGAAGGAAGCTACCTCACTGGAAGCCAAGAAATTCTTAGAGGAGGTCATCTCCTGGTTTGGGATGCCTACAGCTCTAGGCTCAGACAATGGGACAGTCTTTGTGTGATTCAGAATCTGAGGATCAGTTGGAGACTTCATTGAGCATATCACCCCCAGAGTTCAGGACAGGTAGAAAGGAAGAATCAGACCTTGAAGGAGACCTTAACCAAATTAACCCTAGAGACTGGCAAGGACTGGATGGTGTACCTTCCCTTTGCCTTTTTTAGGGTTAGGAACACCCCACATACTCAGGGACTGATAAGATTATGTTTGGTAGACCATTCCCTCTCTGTCCTAAGTTCAAATAAGAGATGTTGACTGAGTTGTTTAATTTTGCTTTGTTTAAGTCAATGCAGCCCCTACAGCACACCTAAGTTGGACTGTTCCCCCACTACAACACCTGTATGAACTACCTCAAACTGGGGACTTTGTCTGGGTCAAATGCCACCAAAAAGAGATGCTGAATCCACGCTGGAAAGGACTCCACACTGTCATCTTGACCATTCCATCAGCTAGGAAAGTTGACAGAATCAAGTTCTGGAAACACCACTCCCACCTGAAGCCAGTCTCTGATGGACAACCCAAGAAATGGATTGTTTAGCCAGATCTACAAGATCTTCTAAAGCCAAGACTTGTCTCTATTTACCCATAATGTCCTCTTTGTTAGTTTTCCCCATCTCTGGTACATACCCAGCCCTGATGCTCTGGACCTTAATTAGAACCACAGATGGTACGCTGATAGCCAATGTTACCTCCTATGCGTCCTACACTTTTCAGATAGATCTTTGTTCCATTTTTGAGTCTGGGTGTGGATAGAATATCTTGGAAGCTAACCTTGCTAAGCTTGGATTCTATCTTTGCCAGTTGGTGAATCAGGTTGTAGAGGACCAGATGACTTCTATTGTGAATCCTGGGGTTGTGAGCCAGCCCTTGGTTGTCAGCTCACAGATAGTAGACAGTTACATTTTTTTTTTTTTTTCAGAGACAGAGGCAGTTAGCTAAAACTCAACTGGGAGAGAGGAACCCAATCAGGATCTCCATGTTAAATGGTCAGTTTCCTGGGTGGGGAGGATGAACCTAGGGCCTCAGATTATTTATACAGGGCTGGGATCAGGGCACACTGGTCACTTTCTAAAAGTTCCCAGTCCAGATGGAAAAAGTGCCAGTCCCCATCATGCCTACTAAAATTATCAACCCAGGCTGGGACAAGGGACAGGAAAACACCCCAGTGGGAACAGATGGCTCCATCTCTCACATCGAGAGGGAAGCCTAGGTTAGGGGGAGTGATCCTTGACCCACCAGATGAGATATACTTGGCCCATCCTTGTCTTTGAGATACATTTTTGGACTCCTGAACTCATCTCCCCCTAACTTGACAGAGGACTGTTGGTTATGTCTGGGCCCTAGACCTCCTTGCTATACCAGAGTTGGCCTCCTGGCAAACTTTGGGACAAGGGCTAGAGATATGCAAAATCTGTCCCTCATGATTATTCAAAAGAACTGCCCCAAGTGTTGCCCCTGCCATGAGGCACAAATTACTCTCAGGAATACCTAGGGACAGGGACCTTGTTTTTACTCTAGTATCTACAATATTGTAACAAAACCCATGAGTTGTTGGGGCAGGGGACAGGGCCTACTTCTGGGTCCCACCCTGAGGGTCTTAGTTTGCCTGCTCCTCTAGCCTCACCCCTTGCCTCAACCTGGATATTTTTTTCTGAATCATTTAGTATCTGTCTTCTGGGTAACCTCCTTCCCCAGGTTTACTATTATTCAGGTGAGGGTGGGTAAGAGTGCCTCAACCTTCATTCCCACCACTGGAGATCCCAGGCAATCCCCATCCTACTTCCCATGATGCTGGATCTTGGGATAGCTGGCAGTCCTGGAATCAGGACAGCTTCCCTTATCACAGGTCACCAAAACTACTACCCTGGGGAATCAGATCTACAGAGACTTAGCCGCCATGGAAAAATCTCCCAACCACCTGACCTCCTCCCTAGACTCACTGGCAGCAGTGGCTTTACAAAACAGGAGGAGCTTCGATCTACTCTTTATATAATGAGGAGGCCCTGGTGTAGCTCTAGGGTAGCAATGCTGTTTCTATGCCAGTCACTGGAATAGTTAAGGAGAGCCTAAGCTTGGTGAGGCAGGTTGAAAGAGAGGGTATAGGCTAGATTGGCTAAACAAGAATGATTGGAGCCCCTCTTCAACTGGTCACCCCGGGTCTTTAGTAACCGGGCTGATAGGCCTTCTGGTAGTTATTCCGTTAATAATGCTATGCACCCTGATAAGGCCTAGGTAAAATATTCAGGCCTAGGTAAAAATGTTAAGGCCTGGGTCTGGAGAGATGGTTAGAGGTTAAGACCTCTTCCAGAGGTCCTGAGTTCAATCCCAGCAACCACATGGTGGCTCACAACCATCTGTAATGAGATCAGCTGCCCTTTTCTGGTGTGTCTGAAGACAGCTACAGTGTACTCATATATGTAAAATAAATAAATTTTAAAAAATGTTAAGGCCTAGGTAACAGTTACCTGGCTATCCTGCCATTATAAGGAAACCTTCTCATATGTTTCTGCTGTTACTAGGAAACTTTCTCATGCCTAGGTTGATTACATAGTCTGTTATATTCTGTGCCCTTGGAAACTGATCACGATAGAAGTCACAACTGCTTTGTATAGTTACCCACAATAAGCTTGGACCTGAATGATCACCCAGCACTTCCTGCACCTATGTATAAACTTTTATGGTATTTGCCCTTTTAAGCTGCTCCTGGGATGGACCCTAACATAAGAGAAACACCTGCACTAATATAAGAAACTATTTGGAATAAGACTTCCATTTTGAGTAGGGGTTGAGTAAAGTTTAAGTTCCCAAGACCTCCCTGGGAACTGGCATCCTATTTTCCAGAAAGAGACAGGTCCGTGGGTACCAGCAAGTTAAGCCGTGCGTGGAGGACAAGTCCTATCCTGGTAGACAAATGAAGACATGATATTAGACAAGGCAAGTCCCCTGCCACAGTTGAGTACTCCAACCAACGGGAACAGGTAAGAGTAACAAAGACATGTCCCTAAGGAACCCTATCTCTAAATCCTGATTGGTGGAATAACTTGGCACAGATGTTTGCATATCTCAGGCTTAGAAGGCCTTGTAGGACCTTAACTTGGGAGTACAGTTCAGCTCCTGAGCCTGAATCCTGTCCCTGGTTGATCAGTCCTGGGGTGTGGCATTCAATAAACTATTCTTGGTTGACTGAGATTGGTGTCTAAGTGATTTGTGCAGTGATTCCCAGACTCCAACATACCCTTTGCCTATTAAATTTCATTTCCCATTTTGTGCCAGATAGGATAAATGCTGTTAAGCTCATGGTCCTGAGGACCCAATGTAACTCTTTATATATTGACCAAGAGTTATGACATCAAAGGTTTGATGCGTTACAAGAAAGAGGGAGGAATGTTGGGGGCCACCATAGCTACAGAGATTCCATCTTGTATTTAGTCTCCATTTTGTACCAAGCTAAATTCCCAGGAACAGCTTCCAGCTCAAATGTTCTGGGTGAGTCCAAGCCACCGTATCCTGCTCTATACTTCACTGGCTGGCTCCCTGCCAGGGCCAAGACCACAGCTGCCATGAGCTCTGATAGGCTGGCCTCAATCCAGGCCGCACTATCAAGTAAACCACCTGAGACACTTGATATGCAGGAGACCACCTAAAATACCAGGTGTGAAATACCCAGTGTATGCGTGAACCTGATTGGATGCCCTCTACTCCACCTAGTCTGTGGTGGTTGTCTTAAAAAGTTGTTCTGTGCTGCCCCTGACTGGCACAGTTTGGATCCTGAACCCAGCAGTCTCCCTGATATATCGGACTTTGAATAAAGAAACTTTTTGCTAGCTCAAACTTGGTTCTTTTATTTGTTTTTTGTTTTTTGGTTTTTCGAGACAGGGTTTCTCTGTGTAGCCCTGGCTGTCCTGGAACTCACTCTGTAGACCAGGCTGGCCTCCAACTCAGAAATCCACCTGCCTCTGCCTCCCAAGTGCTGGGATTAAAGGCATGCGCCACCACTTGCCTGGTCAAACTTGGTTTTTATATACTGGATTATTCCTAAATTCTCAGACCCTAATGACGCAAACATCATTTTCATCATTATTCCTTCTATGAAATATATTCTCTGTAATAACCCTAACGACTCTTAGAAATCTTCCATTACCAGCAGCACTAACCTTTCCTCCTAACAGATTTCTTGCCAAGAGTCTTATTCCAGAACTAGTTAAAAATATCAATGTTCCATCTTTCATAACCAGTCTAGTTTATCCTAACATATTCATCTATATGCAATTAATTCATGTTATATCTCTAACTCCATTCCCATCAATTAACAACATGAAGGTAGAAAACCAACTTGAAAATTGGAAAGAGCAAGCCAGGTGTGGTGGTGCACGCCTTTAATCCAAGCATCCAGGGAAGGCAGAGGCAGGCGGATCTCCGAGTTTGAGGCCAGTCTCAGTAACAGAGTGAGTTCTAAGACAGCCAGGGCTACATAGAGAAACAGTCTCAAAAAACCCCAAAGCTTTACAGTAATTTGCTAATGTACAACCTAGGGGCTAATTGTTTTGATCTACATGATTATTTTTGCCTCCAGCACATGGGAAAACCCTTGGCTGTTGCTTGGGGCAGGGGTGGGGGCTGCCTTTTTGAGTGTGGTAAGGTAGGGTATAATCGGCATTTGTGGGTATATAATATTTTTTTGCTCTAGGAAGCTAAGTGATAGAGAAATAATTGCCAACTCAAGAGTAATTTGTAAATTGATGGTGCCCCGACCTAACAGAACTAAGTTTTGTTTCTCAATCTGCATTTCATTGTCTCACATTTCACTGTCTAGACTTTGAGGAATAAAGAACACACTTAATGTGTGAATCCATCTAGACCCAGGGTAGGAATACTGAATCCTAAAAGGGGGTTGGAATTTCAAAAATATTTTTATTGTTAATTTTTTTCCTAAGAAGAGTAGGTTTGGACTGGGTAGTCTCTTAATAGACTACTTAAGAGCTTCTTGGTGTCGCAGGGATTTTTGCCAGATTGCGCACGCATGCAGTTGATCACCATCACTGTACAAGGCACTTCCCTAACTCCGTAAGCTTGCAACACACATTCCACAAGAAGGCCTGGATGCAGTTGTCTGTATGCTGGTGTGCAAAAAGAAGGGTGTGCCTTGTGTCCAATGTTAGCTAAGCATCTATCCATCATTCATTCATTCATTCATTCATTCATTCATTCATTCATTCATTCATTCATTCATTCATTTATCAGATATTTATTATGTGTACTTTAATTTCCAAGCTGGTTGCTTGCCCACCAGAGAGGTCCAGCATGTGCGGAGCGCAGAGGCAAGAACTTCAGATTTCCAGATCGGGGTGTTCCCTCCAGTACAGCTCTGAGACAAAGAGATGCACCCCTGCAGCTCCCAGGACTGAGGGCTCCGCCCGCGGCCCCCAGGTTTTCAGAGCGGCTTCTCCGCCACTCCCCGGCCGGAGGGGGCGCTGTAGCGCCGGCACTCGGCCCGCCCCTGCGCGGCTCTCGGCTCGGATCCGCGCTGGCGGGCGGCGCCGCGGTGGTACGTTCCCCTTAGCCGCCCGCCCCCTCCTCCGCGGCCCTCCCCGCCGGTGGTAGGTGCCGGAAGTGCCGCCATTTTGGGGTGTTCTGCTCTGGCGGCGGCGGCAGCGGCAGAGGCGGCGGCGGCGGGACGCGGAGGCTCCCCCGGGATTCAGCCTCAGCAGCGAGGCAGCGGCGGCTGCGGAGGCGCAGGCAGCAGCTGAGGCAGCGGCAGGCTCAGGTGCAGCCGCTGGTGAGTGCGGCGGCCGCAGGATAACGGGCCGCGGGATGGAGGGAGGGAAGAGAGAGGCTGGAGGGAGGCGCCGCGGGGCGGGTCCGGTTCGGGCGGCTACGGGTCACAGGGCCCTCCGGGCGCGGTCGCTCCCGGTTCCCCGCACCCTGGGGACAAGGCCGCGGACTGCTCGGAACTCGGGACCCATTCGCGTCCGCCTGGCGCGTGCCCCTGCTCCCAGGGAGACCCGCCCTCCTCGTGGCCTTGCCCCGGTTCCCTTGCCCTTTGCCTTCACTCTCCAGGCCCCGAGGGCTTGGTTCCTGCACCGCACCCGAGCCCTCCTCTTTGAGTCCGCTGTGCGAGATCCCAGCTGTCTGCCCGAGATGCCGCTTCCCTGACCCTGTCGACCCACGTGTTCTTCGTGCCCACCCCTGGGGGTGTCCCAGATTCCCGCCCCTAGAAGGAAGCGCTTCTCTTGAACCTCCCGAGCTCATCCAGTTCTCGCTCTGGGTCTGCCTTGGCTCGCCCTACCCCCACATCAGGTGCTCACCCTGTCAAGGCCTAGTAGCAGGGCTTGAATCTGCACCCAGGAGCGCAGACAGCTCTTGAATGTGCTTTCTTTGCTAGGTACCAGGCTTTGGATTTAAAGTCGGTGGTGTTTCGGTTGTGGTGGTTCTGGCAGGATGTTGTTTTAATTCTCTCAGACCATTGCATATGCTTTTAAGGAGCTTCTCATTGGTTTCGAGACTGATTCCCGGGTGAAAGTGAGATTTTGGTCAGAGCTTGTTTTAGCAAAACAGAATCTCTTTCTGGTCCTCAGAGTTAATGGTGTATAAAAGCTGTTCGACAGTTTTAAAGAGCATAGAGTCTGTTCATAATGTCTGCATTGTTAGGAGGTTACAAACACCCTTTGCACACTTAAAAGGAACTTAACCTTTAAAAGATCTCTAAGATTCTCTGAGTTGAAGAGGTTTTAATTGCACTTTTTCCACAGTTTGCTTCTTTTTAAATCCTTAGAATGACGGTGTCTTCAGATGGCATTGCTTTTTGTTTTTGGCATGAACATGTGTACTTGGAAAATCACGGAGGTTAGAATGGACAAACTGCAACTACACTGATTTTTCTCTCTGTCCTAGTTCTTATATTAGTAGTTTTATTGACTGAGAATGTGGCATCTGATCATGACCTAGGGAGGATTGAAGCCATGCTTGTGGTAAAGCTAAGCTGGAACTTTCAGCTGTGACTTTAGCCGGCAAGCTTATGGGTCCTCTTGGGTCCTTCTCCACCACCTGTTTCTCTTAAGAATGGCTCTTGGCTCCAGAGCGTAGGTCTCCATTCCCTCACTCATTCTTACCCTTTGGATTTTCTTTTCTCAAGGATCCATTAGCAGGAGGGGTTGTTACAGATAGTTGAAACATTTCTTTTTTTGTTTGTTAGTTTGTTTTTTGTTTTTTTCAGTGCCTTGGCTTCCTCACAAAGGAAAGTAACTTCTTTGCCCAAGGCTATTATAGCAAGTGCTTTTAAAACATCTCTGCCAAGAGTTTGCTTGTTTTGCCTTTAAAAAAAAATTCACACCACTATCCTGATGCAGATTAAGACGTGATGGAATGGGAAGGGCTCTTGAAGTTAGAAAGTCTACTTTATTTTTAAAATCTTCTTGCAGTCGGCTACTAGTTGGTCAAGTCATTCTTTCATTATGTTCCTTGCTTTAATCTTCACAATCCTTTAGGAGTTGGTGTCCATTTCACATGGTGTTAGTTCCCTGTGAATGTACTTGTGCACTGATGGGTAGATAGTGAAAATTGAGGCCAGAATGGCTTATTTTCTAAAGATACCTGCATGCATACTTGTTACAGAAGTTGCAGATTCATTATAAAACATGGAAAGAAATCGTACCTTTCAGAGATTGTTGTTAAAATGGGGGTGGGGGTGTACAACTTTACCCCGTCCTCCCAAGACAGGGTCTTCCTGTGTAGTCCAGACTGGCCTACCTCCACATACTGGGATTATAGTGCATACCACCGCCTCTTTCCAACTTTGTCTTCATCACTTCCAGCTTTCTTTTGTCGGTGTGTTGTTCTTTTGTGTTGTTGGGAATGAAGCTCTTGGCCTCCCACAGTAGATAGGCATGCTGTCTTCCACTGAGATTCTTCCCTAGTCTACATCCTTTTCTTTTTTCCTAGGGTAGGATCTTCATTTTCTGCAGCTTAGGCTGACCTTGAAATTCACTGCAATTCTGCCTGTTTCCCAAATGCTAGATTACTGGTATATGTCACCATGCCTGTCTTGTACTTGGTGGAAGAGCATTTATTATTTACCAAAGTAGGCTTATCCTAATCAGTTTGGTCATGTTGCTCCTTTTCCCCATCTTGAATTCCTGACCTCTGCCTCCCAAGTTTATAGAAAAACAAGTGTGCCTCTACACCCGGCTGTGATGTAGCTTTAATAGTAGATGGTAGTCTTGGTTTGTTTTACTAACCACATTTTATTGTTAAGTATATGGTGTTTTGTCAGCTTGTTTGTATAACACGTGTACTGCCGAGGGAGGTCAGAAGAGAATGCTGGGACCCCTAGGAGTTGGAGTTAGAGACATGGTTGTGAGCCACCACATAGGAGATGTGATTCAAACTCGTATCCTCTGAGCCATCTCTCCCAGCCACACTTCAAATAATTTTAAATAATGATCTGTATTTAATAGTCTCTGCTCATATGAGATAGGCCAGTAGATACTCCATCCAGCATAGAAGAAGAATACCTCATTTAAACATGTGGGTCAGAAGAAAGATTAAGACAGGAAATTAACAGAGACCTAACATTTATTGTGTATGTGTCCATTGTGTGTGTGTGTGTGTGTGTGTGTGTGTGTGTGTGTGTGTGTGTTTTAAATGAATATCAGGGCTCTGTTACCAAATGTAGAGTGTGGGTACTAACTTTGGTGCCCCTCTTTACTGCCCCGGAGCTTTAACTGTTTTCCTGGGAGCCTGGACCTAATAAGGAAGTAGGTTGTTAGATGCTAGATAGCGGATGCCCTGGGGGAGAAACAGCTGTCATTTAGAGGACGCAAGAGCATGGGCTCCTCTGCACAGGGTTTTGCTCTAACCAACAAATAGCTCTGTACCCCCTGCCTCCCTAACACAGGGAGGGTTTCTCTGTGTGTAGCTCTGGCTGTCCTTAAACTCACAGAGATCTGCTTGCCTCTGCCTTCAGAATGCTGGGATCAAAGGTGTGTGCCATCACCCTAAACCAGCAAGTCATAGGATTTGATTAAGTTCTTTCATCTGCCTTGTAAAAAGTGCTTTTTTTTGAAAAACAATTCACACACCATATAATTTATCCATTTAAGGTATACAAGTCAATGGTTTTAGATTTAGAATTACTGTTTTTTGTTGCTATTTTGACAGTAGCCTGGCTATGTATGGCCAGCCTCAAACTTACTATGTAGACTAGGCTGGCCTGCCTTCCAAGTACTGGTACTAACAGAAATGTGTCGTGTGCCTGGCCTGTTTTTGTTTTTTATTTCTTTTGCTTACAGGTTCACTATCCCATATTGTAAATGCTTGAGTCCAGAGGTGCTCTAAGGTTTAAGATGTTTGTTTGCTTTTTGTTTTTGTTTTTGTTTTTTCGAGACAGGGTTTCTTTATGTAGCCCTGACCTGGAACTCACTCTGTAGACCAGACTGGCCTTGAACTCAGAAATCTACTTGTCTCTGCCAAGTGTTAGGATTAAAAGTGTGTGTGTAATAATGACCAACTGAGTTTTGGTTTAAAAAGATTTTTGGGGGTGGGGATATTTACATGTACATAATGAGATATCTTGAAGTACCAACATGAGCTCTATTTAACTATCCAGCATACTTTTTTTAAAAAGATGTATTTATTTTATATATGTGAGTACACTGATGTTGTCTTCAGGGCATCAGATCCCATTACAAATGGTTGTAAGCCACCGTGTGGTTGCTGGGAATTGAACTCAGGACCTCTGGAAGAGCAGTCAGTCAGTGCTCTTAACCGCTGAGCCATCTCTCCAGCCCTCCTGTATACTTTCTACATGTAGACTCTGGTGCCCAGCATATATATACTCAGAAGTAGGCTAGCCAACTTATATGGTAACTATGCTTGAAAAATCCTCATGCTAGTTCTGTAGCAGCTATACTAGTTTATTTTTAAATTTAATTCATTATTAATTTTGACACTGGGCCTCACTATGTAGCCTTGGCTGGCCTAGAACTCAAGTAGACAAGGCTGGTGCCTGTCTCTGCTTCCTGCATACTGGGATTAAAGACGTGTACCATCTGGCTATTTTAATTGTGCATTCTTGTGTGTTTGTGGAGAGAGAGAGAGAATGGATATGAATATGTATGCCACTTGTGTGCAAAGTGCCCATAGAAGCCAGAAGAGTGCATTGGATCCCTCTAGAGCTAGAATTACATACAGGCTGTTGTAAGCTATCTGGTATGGGTGCAGGGAACTGAACAGAGCATGAAATGGTCTTAATCACTAAATCATCATGTATCCCAGGCTAATCTTGAATCTGCTATAAATATGAGGATGACTTTGGAAGTCTGATTTCCCAACTTCTACCTTCCAAAGACTACGATTTCAGAGGTATATCATTACTTCAGTTTTTCGTGGTACTGGGGATTTAACCCATATTCAGAGCTTTGTGTATATAAAGCAGGTACTCTGCCAACTGAGCCTCACCTCAAGCCCACTTATGCCATTTTATAATCCCATCAGTAGTGATAAAGCATTCCAGGTTTTTCATGCTTTATAACACTTGTTTCTGTGATTTTGTTTAAAATACATTTATTTGTGCATGTGTCTCTATGTATAGGTGTGTGCTTGTTGGTACAATGTGGAAAAGAAGCCAGAAAGGCAGTTTGTGAGATTCAGTTTTCTCTTACCATATGATTCTTGGGGAGGGATTGGTTTTTTCTTCTACCAAGAGGGTCCTGGAACTAAGGCCATCAGACTTGGCAGCAGTCATCTTTACCTGCTGAGCCATCTTGCTGGACCTTGTAGGCATGTTATTTTGATTTTATAATTTTTATTTATGTGTACGAGTGTGTATCTGTGTATGTCACATGTGTGTACCCACCCATGCAGACCAGAAGAGAGTGCTGGATGCCCAAAAGCTAGAGTTACAGGCGGTTGTGAGCTGTCCCGTATGGGTAGCTGGGAGCCAAGTTTAGGCTTGGGTCCTTTGGAAGAATGCAGCAAGCATCCTCAACTGCCAAGCCACATCTGCAGCCCCCTACAGTCTTTTTGTGTTTAATTAAAATTTATTCAGTTTTTTGTGTGTGCCCGTATGTAGTGCATCATATATGTGCCTGGTGTCCTTGAAGTCAGAAGAGTTAGTCAGATCCTCTGGAACTGGAGTTAAAGATGATTGTAAGCTGCCACATGGGTACTAGGAACTGAACTTAGGTCCTCTAGAAGAACAGAAAAGTGCTTTAACTGCTGATCCACCTCTCCTGTCCCTATTTTTGTTTGTGTGTGGTGTTGCTATGTAGCCTAGACTGGTTTCTGTTACAGTCTGCCTCCTTACCTCCCCTTTTAGTTTTGTTTTGATTTCAAGACAGTCTTTTGTATCCCAGGCTGGCCTTGTGGTAGGAGCAGGGCTCACTTGTATTCACTTCTCAAGAGCTAGGATGGCAGATGTGTACCTTACCACGTATATGTGAATCTGGAGATTGAGCTCAGATTAACCCCCCCCAGCACCTATTTTACATTTTGTTTGTTTTTTGATACATGATTTTGTTCCAGGCTGTCCTCAAATACTATTTGTAGCTAAGGATGACCTTTTTTATTGTTTGAGACAAGATCTCTCTAGGTATTCCTGCCTGTCATGAAATTCTCATGTAGACCAAGATGGCCTTGAACTCAGAGATCCTCCTGCTTCTGCCTTCTAAGTGCTGGGATTAAAGATATGTGCCACTATGCCTGGCTATCCTGCTTCTTACCTCTTTAAAAAAAATTTGAGATTCCAGGTGTGCCATTATGTCTAGTTCAACTACACTCCCCGCCCCCCCCTTTTTTTTTAGACCAAATCTTTCTTTGTAGTTGGGGCTAGTCTGGAATTCATTATGTCACCTAGATTGACCTTAAACTTACTTGAATCTCCTATCTTATTCTCTCTCCCAAGTTGGAATCTTAGGCATGAGCCTACCATGCCTGACTTACTGAGTTGAATTTCTAACATGTTGCAGAGTTGGTTGCTGTTGATTTACCCACTCTTTTGCTTGATATGTCTTGGCACACAGAAACATCCAGCAGGCAAGTAAAATAGAAACAAGAAAAGTTGGATAAAAACCTGAGACTTTCTGTAATTGAGAGTTGATGTTTCTTTTTTTTTTTTTTTTAATTGTAGAATCCTTAATGTGGAAACTTAATGGTTTTGAAAAATGGTGTGTCTTGCATGGGACACAGCTTGAGAGGAAAGTTGTGATAGCCTGGCATGCTGGACTTATAAATTGTTATCACCATTGTGATCTTTGTTTCCTGTCTTTAAAGATAACTGGAGTTGGAGAGAGCTTGGGCTAAGAGTACTTACTGTTCTTCTAGTGACCCCAGTTTCAGTTTGCAGTACCCACGTGTTAGCTCACAACTGTCTGTAACGCCAGTTCCAAGGGATCTGACACTCTTGGTCTTTGTAGGTCAGCACATGTGGTGCACATTTGTATGTCGAGGCAAAACATACACACACACACACACACACACACACACACACACACACACCCTCTGGACTTAATGCCAGAATTAACTTATGACTTGAGCAGTGTTGATAATTTCCTCTGTTACAGTACTGTACTGTTTCTTCTAAATTTTTTTTTTTTTTTTTTTTTTTGGTTTATTCGAGACAAGGTTTCTCTGTGTAGCCCTGGCTGTCCTGAAACTCACTCTGTAGACCAGGCTGGCCTCGAACTCAGAAATCCACCTGCCTCTGCCTCCCAAGTGCTGGGATTAAAGGCGTGCGCCACCACTGCCCGGCCTAAATGTTTTTATTTTTTGAGAATTTTATACAATATATGTTTTAGAGTTACTGTTGCTGTGGTGAAAGACCACCAAAAGGAACTCGAGGAGGAAAGGGATTTTTGGCTTACACTTCCACATTGTAGTTCATCATTGGAAATCAGGGCAGGAATTCAGACAGGGCAGGAACCTGGAGGCAGGAGCTGATGCTGAGGCCATGAGGGCAGTGGTGGCCCACACCTTTAATCCCAGTACTTAGGAGGCAGAGGCAGGTGGGTCTCTGAGTTCGAGGCCAGCCTAGTCTAATCTACAGAGCTAGTTCTAGGACAGCCAAGTCTACACCAAGAAACCTTGTCTCAAAAAAAAAAGTTGTGAATGAGTAGTTGAGTAATGTATATGTAATGTATATGAAAGAATCCTTAGCTCAGGGCTTTTTTTGGTTAGATTGTGCCTGGGATTTGAATCTAGGTGTGCTCACACATTCTTAGGCAAGTGCTTTACTTTACTCCTGAGTATATCCCTAGCCTTTAAAGGTTGTTTCTTGATGAGATCTTTACATTTATCTAATGTTCTTTATCCTAAAGCTGGCTGTTAGAATTCCTTAAATGACATTTTCTTTTCTTCCTTTTTCTTTCTTTCCCCCTCTCCTTTAAAATGAAATGATTTATTTTTATTCATGTGTATGTGTGCCTGTGTCTGCCAGTATTATCAGGGGCCAGAGAGGGCATTGGATCAACTGAAGCTGGAGTTACAGGCAGTTCTGAGCTGACTGACATGGGTGTTGGAATTCGAACTAGCAACTTCTAGAAGAGCAACCAGTGCTCTTAACTGCTGAGCCATCTCTCCAGTCCCTGAAACATCCCTTACTTTTGAGACAGTCACATTCATGTAGCCTAAGTCCAATTTTGTATGTAGCCAATGATGACTTTGAACTCTTGATCTTCATGTCTGTGCTCATACACTTGACAATCTTTTCCTGGCTTTTAAAAAACTTTATTTTGTGTGTGTTTACATGTGTTTGCATGTTGCCATGTCTTGAACAAGGAGATCAGAGGGCAACTTGTGGTAGTTGGTTTTCTTTCTTCCATCTTTACGTGGATTTTGGGAGTCAAATTCAGCTCATTAGACTTGTGTGGTGCCAGCCAGTTCTCCTACTCTTTTGTTTGTTTGCTTGTTTGTTTGTTTTTGTTTTTTGTTTTTTTGAGACAGGGTTTCTCTGTGTAGCCCTGGCTGTCCTGGAACTCACTCTGTAGACCAGGCTGGCCTCCAACTCAGAAATCCACCTGCCTCTGCCTCCCAAGTGCTGGGATTAAAGGCGTTCGCCACCACTGCCCGGCCACTCCTACCTTTTTAAAACTTGGGTGGGGGGTATAGTAGTGCAGCCTTTAATCCCAGTAATTGGGAGAAAGAGACAGGCAGATCTCTTGAATTTGAGGCTTGTCTACAAAGTTAGTTTCAGGATAACCAGGGCTACATAGTGAGACCTTGTCTTGAAAAACAAGACAAAACACTCCCCCTAAACAAACAAAACAAACTGTTTATTTATTTTTGGAAGCTGAGGCAGATGTGTCTCCAGGCCAGCAGGCTATATAACAAGATTGGTTCAAAAACATTAGCACCAACTGCCCTATTCCCACCGCTCCCCCCAGAAAAACAAAAAAACTTGACTCTCATAAGCTAGAGAATGAATGCTAATTTTTTTTTCTCTAGGCAAAAGGATTCATAGGTGGTATTTTTCTTCTCATTAAACTTGATTTCCCCACGCAGCCTGATCTGGTCAAGGCTGGCCCTGAACTTTGAAGCTTTGTACGTTACAGACGTACTTCTATTCTGGGAGGTTTTCTAACTTGTAAACAGAGGGCTTGAATGTCATAGAAACTTTTCAAAAAGTGAAAAAGCCTAGTAAAAGGACATGATGTAAATATATTTCATGATTTAAAGCATTTTAACTTTAAATTTAAATGTAAAGTTTTGTGACTTAATTCTGTGTGATATCAAATTGAGGACTTTGTACCTAACTTTTCAAGAAAAGGACTAAGGTTTTCTGAACAGCTTCTGAGTTTTGTTTTTTCTTTCCCTACACTTAGAACACATGGTAGCAAATGTTGAAAAGGAGTCTAGTTTAGTGGTTATATTGAAATTGAAGGTATTATAATTGATTAGAATGTGCTTCTTTGGTATGTGTTCAGTCTACTCACTAATTTGTGGCAGCCATGTTCACCACTAATAAAATGAAGTTGACTGATTTTTTTCTTCCCCAGTTTTGTTTGTTTGTTTTGTTTTTGAGAGATTGTCTCTAGTTCTGGCTGACCTGATGGCCAGCAACTAGCAGTATAGTCTAGGTTTCCTTAAACTCAGAGCTCTGCCTGCCTCTGCCTCAGGAGTTCTGGGATTAAAGGTGTGTGCCACCACTCCAAGCCCAGTTTTCAGAGCTGTTAAGTTTGGGTGGGTGGGTCTGCCTGTCTGTCTTTCTGTTTTATTGATTTTTGATGAGTTTAACATCATGCACTCCAATCCAACTCATCTGACATTCCCTCAAATCTGTCCTCTGCCCTTGCAACCTCCCCACCCAGAAGAAAATAAAAATACACAAACAAAAATCCAAAGCATAGAAAACATGGTGTCGTGGAAGCTGTATTGTCATAGCGTGTCCCACAGTCTACCCCTCTGTCCACACATCTTTGATTGCAAATGCTCATTACAGTGAGTCATTGGTCTGGTTCAAAGTCCCTGGCTTCTGTGACACCATCAACGTTGGATAGTCACTATCGGTTCCCCTGTTACTGCCCTGTGTCATGGAGATCCTGTAGCTTTGGACTAGCAAGACTAGCCCTTTAACATGCTCCAGCGGTTCACAGATGAGGTCGATTTTGGGGTGGGCCAGTTCAAAGCCCTGGATGTGAGCCTGGGTGGTAGGAAGCTGAGCTGGTCAGCTGAGGGTGGTGATGGGGGTGGGGGAGGGGGCACAGTCAGCTCTCCCACCCACTCTCATCCTCTTGGGCTGTCTCACTCACTTCACTCGTGCCTCCAGAGCCAGCTCCACTGTGCTGTCCAGTCAAAGCATAGGGCTCACTCTCCCCTCTCCCAAGTGCTGCAGTGGGCAAGAGGCTAGGTCAGTCCAAGGACTCTCACACTGTCAGGGCTGGCACTTCTGCTTTCCTTATCAGGGACAGCTCCACTGTGTAACCCCAGTGAGGGGCAGGGCTAACTCTCCCAACTATTGCAGGTGGCAAGAAGGATGAAGGCATCACCTCTGAACCCACCACCTCATGCTCCTGCCACTCACCAGCTGCAGTACTTGGGGTCCTGTACCTTGCCTGGGCAGCACAGGCCCTGGTGGAGGGGGCGCAGGTGAGCCTGAGCCTGCCTTACCATTCATGTGCTGTGAAGTGGTGTGGGCATAGGGGTAATGCCTTGACCCACCACCCTCTCACCACCTGAGGCATTGGGTAAGCTGGCCCAGAGAGCATGAGCTGCTGCTGAGCTTTCAGTTTTTAGTGTTAGGCCTTTAATTTTGTAAGGTCAGTTGTTCGGAGTTATGTAACATTGCTGTTCTTCAGCAAAAGAATCTCCAGGTTAGGAACTGTTGCAAGTTTCACTTTGTTATTTTACTTTTTTGTTTTCTGTGAAATGGAAGCAAATTCTAGCAGAGAATAGGGGAATGTGATACTTTGGCAATAATGTAGGGCAACTAACAGTCTATTCTGAGTAGACTTTTTTTTGTTTTGGACCTGACCTTATTTGGACATATGTTAAAATTTTCTATTATCAATGTCTGTGTTTTTCTTTTCTTTTTTTGAGACAGGGTTTCTCTGGCTGTCCTGGAACTCTGTAGACCAGACTGGCTTTGAAATCAGAGATCCCACCTGCCTCTGCCTACCAAGTGCTGGAGTAAAGGAGTGTGCAACTACCACCAGGCTGGAACACATCATTTACTGTAAAGGCTTTTCCCAGTTTCTTTGTGATTGCATCTATTGTGGGGGATATATTTTTTTCACTAATCTCCTGTCCCCACACACTGTAGTTACCTACCTAGCTCAGCATTTCTCTCCTGGGTGAATTCTGTCTGTCTTGGTGATGCTGCTGCTGACTTCTGTGTTTGGTTTAAGTGGGCTATTACAGAAGGATAGTGTGGTAGTGGTGACTACTTGAGATGTATAACCATTTGATGTTGTTAGCTAGCTGATGATTTCTTCCCTGATGAATCTATACTGGTTAGGAAAATAGAGTCATTTCAAGCTGTTTGAGAGGCATTCTTTAAGGATATTTCACCTGGAGCTAATTTATGTGGGAAAAGATTATTTGTTAGGTCTCTATTTCTTTTTTGTGGTAGTGAGGGAAATCAGGATCTTGGCCATATGGTAGACTAGTCTGTATATACTATTGAGTTAATATCCCAGGCCCTCCCTTGTTTTGGAACAGGGTCTTACTGAGCTTCCCAGGTTGGCTTTGAACTCTTTTTTTTTTTTTTTTTAAGATTTATTTTATATATATGAGTACACTGTAGCTCTCTTAAGACACACCAGAAGAGGGCATCAGATCCCATTGCAGATGGTTGTGAGCCACCATGTGGTTACTGGGAATTGAACTCAGGACCTCTGGAAGAGCAGCTGGTGCTCTTAGCCACTAAGCCATCTCTCCATCCCTGGCCTTGAACTCTTGATTCTCCTTTCTCAGTCCTCTGGAGTAGCTAGGATTTCAAACTTGGGTCCCTATTTCTTAGGTAGTAAGAGAAGCAAGCATTACATTTTGTTTTTCGAAACAGGGTTTCTCTGTGTAGCCCTGGCTGGCCTGGAACTTGCTTTGTAGACCAGCCTGGCCTCAAACTCTGAGATCCAATTGCCTCTGCCTCCTGAGTGCTGGGATTAAAGAGGACGTCCACAGGGCTGCCAGAATTGCATTTTGTATTTAGCAGTGTGCTTCAGCTTCTCCCTGCTCCGAAGTCAATTCATATTTGCCTTAAAACAGTTATAAACAGGATTTTTAAAATTTATTTTTTATGCCAGGCATCGTGGCACATACCTTTAATTCCAGTATTTGGGGTCAGGTGGCTCTGTGAGTTCAAGGCCAGCCTAGTGTACATAGAAAGTTGCAGACCAACCAGAGTTACATGGTGAGACCCTTTCTCAAAAAAAAAACAAAAAACAATAACAATAACAATTTATTGCATGTAGGGGCAGGGTGTTGCACAGCGGTAGTGTACATATGCAGGTCTAAGGACATCTTGGTGTGTGGCATCTGAGGACTGAACTCTGGTTTATAGGCTTGGTAGCAGATGCCTTTACCTGCGTAGCCATCTCGTTGGCTCTTGTTTGTCTTTTTTTTTTTTTTTTTTTCTTGTTCATTCCTGTAATAGCTTTATGATTTGAGTTCACATTTTATTAATGATACCTTCATTTAAAAATTTTGAGTTTTTTGAGGAACAGAAATCACCCTATGTTTGTTGTATTTTTTATATCTTTATTGGAGCCCTGGTCACACAGTGTAGCATTTATGTTATCTTTTAGTACAGGCTTTCAGGCATCAAGGCAATGAAGTCAGGGTCCTCTCACCTTTCCCCTTCCCGCACTGGGATTAGAGATGTGAGTTAGGACTTGTGGCCTCCTTTCAAGTTTTTGTTTGTTTTGTTTTGTTTGACACAGGATTTTCCTGTGTGGCCCTGGGTGTCCAGTAACTCCTTCTGTAGACCAGGCTGGCCTTGAATTCACAGAGATCTGTCTGTGTCTGTCTCTATCTCTGTCTCCGTCTCTGCCTCCTGAGTATTGGGGTTAACAGTGAGCAACACCACCACCTACCCTTAATGAATGCTTTTTATAACTTATTTTATTTATTTATTTTTTTAGGTATACATGACTGACAATATTGTTTCCTGATAGGAAACTTAAATGAACCATTACTTTGCAAAGTTTTTGTGAGGCATATAGAACTCATTTTCATTTTTTGTTAACTCATTTAAAATTGTTTATTTTTCCTTTTTTTTCTTTTGAGACAGGGTTTCTCTTTGAAGTTCCTGCTGTCCTGGCCTCTGCCTCCTGAGTGCTAGGAGCAAAGGTGTGCGGCCGGCTTTATTTTATTCCTCTTAAAAAATACTAATGGGCCGGGCAGTGGTGGCCCACGCCTTAATCCCAGCACTTGGGAGGCAGAGGCAGGTGGATTTCTGAGTTCGAGGCCAGCCTGGTCTACAGAGTGAGTTCCAGGACAGGCTACACAGAGAAACCTTGTCTCAGAAAACAAAAAGAAAAAGAAAATAAATGCTAATGGATTTGAGTGGAACACAGTAATGTAGGTTGAATGTCACTTGAGACTTTAAATAAATAAAGGGTGATGATGAGTGGCTGTGTGCCCAGTTGCTGGAGTTTATCTGGTGTGGACTCAGTAATTTCATGAATTATCTGTGATGGGAATATATCACAGTGTTGTTTTTCTTTTTGAGAAATGTTAATGAGGGAAAGAAGGAAGCTATGAAAAAGACAGTTTAGCATTTCTTTTTTTTTTTTTTGGTTTTTCGAGACAGGGTTTCTCTGTAGCCCTGGCTGTCCTGGAACTCACTCTGTAGACCAGGCTGGCCTCGAACTCAGAAATCCACCTGCCTCTGCCTCCCAAGTGCTGGGATTAAAGGCGTGCGCCACCACTGCCCGGCCTTTTTTTTTTTTTTTTTTTTTTTTTTTAAAAAAGATAGGGTCTTACTATGTTGCTCTGACTGTCCTGGATCTCACTATGTAATGTAGTACAGGCTGGCCTTGAACTCATACAGATTGGCATGGGTCACTATATCCTAGCTATGAAAATTCCTGTTTTGCTTTGTTTTGTTTGTTTGTTTAAGACAGTTTCTCTGTGTAACAGAACTCTGGCTGTCCTGGATTTTCTTTGTAGACCAGCTTGGCCTAGAACTCACAGAGATCCACCTGCCCCTGCCTCCTGAGCGCTGGGATTACAGGTGTTTGCCACCAAGACTGGTCCCAATTCCTTTTAATTTTAATGAGCAGGAATTAGAAGCAAACAAATGAATTTGTATACAGTAAGGTATAGTTTTGTAGTGTAGAAAATGCTATAAGGTATTTGATATTGGGTCAAAGTGTGATTGTAAGTATATGTATATAGTGCTGAGAACTACTTTGTTTTTCTGAATAAACGACATCCATAGAGCAGATTTATAAGTGGTCTGTTGTTTTTTCCTTCTGTCCGGGGCAGTGCGTGTACAGCACTGAACTGAATGATATGCACAAAGGAAGTTCTCCCGTCCCTACTGTTTGCTCACACCAGGGCTGTGCATAGAGTAAACACGTGCACAGTATTCTATATCCTTATCGGTAGAATGACACTTTGTGTTTGAAACAGTTCAGTGTTAAGGACTAGGAAGAGGAAGAAAACATTGAAATTCTCTGACTTTAAGTTACTGTCTTCTGAAGTTAGTACATTAAAGCCTCAAGCAACTTTTGGAAAATAATGTGAGCAATGTTTTTTTTTGAAAGATACTACTACTACATTGGCTAGAATTTGTGGCATACAAGCTATGTGAGGCTCTAGTCTTGAAATATATACCAACTTAAAGTCAGAAGACAATCAAGATTTTGATTGTTTTCTGTAGTATGAAAGAAAAAGAAAATTTGACATACAGCTGGGAGTCTTAAGTTCTTTTCATTTTCTCAGCCAAGATAAGATTTTTTTTTAAGGGAAGTGTAAACCATTAGTAAAAATGAAAAAGAGCTTCTCACATTTTATAGACTGAATCTCCTTTTTGTTTCTAGATTGTGTGCTGTTAAACTGATGTAGCAAAACTGTCCTAAGCTTGTCTTCTCTTTTCAAGTTTCTGAGAAATCATGAGATGACACTTTATTATATATTCATTCTTTTTATTGTATGCTGTTTCTTTTTAATAGCTCCTGGACATATTTTCAAGGGCAATTAAAAAAAAAACAAAACAACAACAGCTTACAGACCTCTTCATTAAACTAATTTGGGTTACAGATAGAGTTGGGAAACTAGAAACAGAGCTCATGAAACCAGCTACAGCAGAATTTAGGTGAGTAAATGACCCCAACTGGATTCTGAACTGCTTTCTTGATGCCTAATTCCTACCTTTTAGCTGACATAATTTCCTTTGAACCATTTTCTCCCTTTTTAGCTTGTAAATTTGAGGTTGTTGTTTTACTTTATAAGATAAAGGTGTTTTGTCTTGTTTTCAGCATATCTTGCTAACATTTATATTTAGACTCTAAAATTATTACTACTTGAGATCAATAATAGGCTTTTATGGACACAAGGACATTTCTTGAGCTTTTCAAGATATTTTTCTAGCTTTCATGTCTTTGTAGCTTTGATTTAAAAGATTGTTGCTATGAAATCAGGTGCTATTTTAAATTATTATTATAGTTTTGAGACAGGATCTCATTGTGTAGCCTTGGCTGGCCTGAAGCTCATAAAGATTCACCTGTCTCTGCTTCCCAAGTGCTATGATTAAAAGTGTGTCATCACATCTTGCTGCTATTTTTGTTTTAAAACTTAATGTTCATTTATCTGCTGTAATTTCTGTGGAATAAGAGACATCTGTAGAATATCTTTAGTGTTCCAGGAAGCTTACAAATTAGTAAAATGTTTTCTGTAGAATTCTGACCACTTTATCTTTCTGAATAAACTACATTGGTAGAGCGGGTTAATAAATGATCTGTTTTCTTTTTTGTCTTTTGTCTTTTGTTTTGTTTTGTTTTTGTTTTTTTTCTAGACATTTTCTCTATGTAACAGAATCCTGGCTGTCCCGGACTCAATTTGTAGACCAGGCTGGCCTTGAACTCACAGAAATCTGCCTACTTCTGCCTCCTGAATGGTGGAATTAAAGGTGTGTGCCACCATGCCTGGCTGGCCTGTTTTCTTTTTTAAAAAATTTATGTATACATATGGGTGTTTTGCCTACATATATGACTTTGCACCTCATGCATGCCTGGTGTCTTCAGAGGCTAGAAGAGGGTACTAGATCTAGAAACTAGAATTGATATGTGGGCGTTGCAAATTAAACCTGGGTCCTCTGGAAGAGCAGCCAGTGCTTTTAGCTGCTGAGCAATTTTTCAACCCTGGAGCTATGGCTCAGTGGTTGAGAATGTTTGATGTTCTTGCCGGGACCCAAATTCAATTCCTAGCACTCACAAGGTGGTTCAGACCTCAGTAACTCCAGTACTAGGGCATCCTATGCTGCCTTTTGACCTCTGCAGACACCAAAGGTCTGCAGACAACATGCATGTTGTGGACGTACATGCATGTAGGCAAGACACTCATATAAATTAAATAAATATAAATAATAAATGAGTGAGTGGCCTGGGGATGTAACTCTGATAGAATGTGTGCCTATCTATGGGTTCAGTTCCCAGTATGACAAAAACTAAAACAAGAACCCCAAAAGGGGGTCTTCTGGGAGCTAAATAGCATTGTACATTGGTCACGAGCAGCAGTTACCTCATGTAGCGCGAACCTCGAATCCTGGGATGATGTGCACCGTCAGTATGGGACAGGCTGAAATTTTTCTGAAAATCATGTAAGAAGGCAAGCTAAAGCTTCTTGAAGTTGGGAAAACTTTAAACTTTTGTTGTTTATTTTTTGAGTCAGGGATTCTCTGTGTAGCTCTGGCTGTCCTGAACTCATTTTGTATACCAGGATGACCTCAAAGTCAGAGATCTGCTTGCCTCTCTGCCTCCCAGAGTGCTGGGATTAAAGGTGTGTGCCACCACCCTCAGCTGAACTTTCAACTCTTACTTATAATACCAACACTTACATAACATAGACACTGTGTGAAAGGAAATGGAAACATAAATTATTGAAATATCGATTTAGTTTCATTTCAGTTTTTGGAGGGGGACTTGGGGATTAGGTTAGTCTTGCAATAGGTATAGCCTAGGTCAGCCTCAAGTTGGAAATAATTCTAAATCAGCCTTTTAGTGCTAGAATTACATTGCCGCTGTGTGATAACATGCCCTGCTTGTTTTTATGAACAGAGGAGAAGGATTGAGTCTTGAAAATCTGAGTCTTTCAAGAAAGAGCTAATGATAATTTTAAGTGTTTATTCAGAATTGTATGCTGTGTGGTAGTACTTCTTAAAAACAATGTACTAAAGAAAAGTAGATCAGCATCCTGAATTTTGAGATCAGGAACATCAAAAAATGCTTTCACAAAAGAAAAAAGCCTGCTGGATCCACCCCCAGGAATCCTAGTGAGTCTCCATGGCAACAACCTCCTTGCTTACAACTTGTCACTGTGTAGCTGTCACTGGGGTTCAAAGAAAAGCCAGTATCAAGAACTGTGTGGCATTAACTACTGATAAATGCTGTTGCACATTTGCAGTGTACCAGAAATAGAAAAGAAAGTTTTAATTTCTTTGTTCTGTTAACTAGAAGCTTTAAAAAAAGCTGCCTAATTATGGTGAGGTGCATCAGTGGGAGTGGGTGGGTGACAGGAGGTTAGAAGTCTTAAGAGAATTTTCTTTTCTTTCAGTTTGCAACTGAGGAGAATGAAATGCTGTACTTAAAAGTTCACATGGAGGCAGAGGCAGGATTTTAGCCCAGGCCATTGACATTTCCCTTCTCTGTTCTGTGCTTTCTGTTTTAAGCATGCACCTGTAGACACGTGCACGATGGTTGTCAGGGTGTGGTCAGAGGACAGCTTGGAGAGTTCGTTCTTTCCTCCAACCACGTGGGCTCTGTTAGGTTGCCAGGCGCAGTTGCCTTAGTGGCCTTTGCCCACTGAGCCATCTTGTTGGTCTTACTGCTGGAGCTCTAAGAGAAGTCACTTTCTGTGGATTTTTCATTTAAAGCTAGATGCTTGTTTGTTTTGTTTTCTCTTTGTACATAAGAGTAATTCTCTTTTTAAATTAGTGTAGTTTATCTCTATTTAAGTCATGCTTGTCAGTCATGGTAAGACAGGTAATTCTGTAAAGGAATTATGTCATGCCTAAACTCTAGAACTTTGAAAAGATAATACCATATTTGGAATAAATCAGTTCTTTAATAAGTAGGAAGGAATATGTGATAATAAATGCTATATTAAGTTTAATGTACTTTTTAAAAATAGTTAATAAGATGAGATGACTGAGCTAAAGAGCTCCACTCCCTAAAAAAAGCCTTAAGTGTTTTGTTGTGCTTTTTTCTTGAGCTAGTTTCTTGTTGTCTAGTCAGTCTTCAGACTTAACTATGTAGTAGATGTGGGCCTTAATTCCTTTTCCTGCTGTCCTACCCTCCAAAATTATAGGCTTATGTTATCCATCCTGACTTCTTCCCATTCCCACCTCATCTTTCTCACAATGTAGTTCTCTCTGGTCTGGAATTCCCTGTGTAGACCAGCCTTGAACTCTCAAGACCTACCTGCCTCTGCCTCCTAAGTGCTGGGACTTAGGTGTATGCCACCACACCTGGATTTGAAATATATTTAAAACAGAATTCTAGTACATGGCACTCTGAGGCAGGAGGATAAGGAATTGGAGGCCAGCTCCAGCTACATAAGAAGTTTAAGGCCAGCCTGACATACGTAAAACCCCCCAAGGAATACAAAAATTAAACTAAAGTAGGTACATTTGTTTAAAAAAAAAAAAAAAAAAAAAAAAAGGTTTGAGGACAAGTTAAATCTGGTAATTATTACTTAGAATTGTCGACTGAAGAAGGGTCTTTAGGTCCAGTTTTGATTGTCACATCATTCATTATGCAAGTCATCTAATACCCAGATCAGTGAGTATTTCAGCTTTAATTCATGCTTCCTGTTTAAAGCTGCTTGGAAAGGCATAGTAGGTAAATATTCAAGGTTATATCTTTTTTTTTTTTTTTAAGATTTATTTATTTATATAAGTACACTGTAGCTGTCTTCAGACAAACCAGAAGAGGGCATTAGATCCCATTTCAGATGGTTGTGAGCCACCATGTGGTTGCTGGGAATTGAACTCAGGACCTCTGGAAGAGCAGTCAGTGCTCTTAACCGCTGAGCCATCTCTCCAGCCCCGGTTATTTATATCTTTTACCTTAAACAAACACAGACATGTGTTTTGTTTTGTTTTTGTTTTTTGTTATTGAAAACCAAAGTGAAAATGCAGTTGTCAGTCTTGCTGTCTTCAATAGAATAAAGAGTGCTATAATTAAACTGTAGCAGGGCTAGGAATGTATCCAATGGTTGTAGTGTCGATCTAGTACACAGAGGTCCTGATTTGGATCACTATACTATAAAAAAGAAAGAAAAGGTGGTAATTTATTATTCAAGAATCTTGTTTATGTAGCCTATGTTAGCCTCTAATTTAGGATGCTTCTATCTCTGTCTCTTGAGTACTGACTGGGGTTATAGGTGTGTGTCAGCAAACCCAGCTCTGAAGTTCTATGGATCTCTTTGATCCAGACTTTCATCTTCTAACTTTGGCTCATTGATACAGTCACTATGCAGCTCAGATAAGCCTCAGACTTTTAAGAGCTTCCTGCTTCTGCTGATGCCTTCTCAGTTTTGGCTTTGTTGTTATTGTTTTTGTTTTTTGAGATAGGGTGTCTTGTAACCCAAGATAGCTTTATTCTTGCTATGTAACTGGAGCAGACCGTGAACTCCTGATTCTCATGTTTTCCTCTGCCAAGTGCTAAGATTATATGTAAGTGCCACCCCTGTTGGCATTTTACATTTTTAAGATTTTGGAAGTTGATGAACACAGCACTAGTCTGTATTCAAGGTAATTGGGCACTTTAATTGTTAGATGCAGTTGTGAGTCTTAAAACCTAGCCTTCTAAAGTGTTCCTTTCTCGAACTCTAAAATATCACTAGTCTTATTTGACCAATGAATTTTCTTTTGGACGGACACACGATCTCCCTAGTAAGCTGGACTGGAACCATCTACCTCTTTTTATTACATTTATTTATTTGTATGGATATGTAAGTGTGTGAGTGCCAATGGAGACAGAGGACAACTTGAAAGAGACAGTTTTGTCCCTCCTTTGTTATAACTTGGGATCTTTCAGGTCACTGGGCTTTGTGGCAGGGCTGGTTTGTTTGTTTGTTTCCTTTTACCTGCCAAGCCTTCTCACCAATCCTGTCTTTTTGTTTTGTTTTGCTATTTGAGACAGAGCCTTGCCATGTATTCCAGCCTGGTCGGGAACACTTAGTAACTTAGACTGGCCTCTTAATTTGTTATCTTCCTGTCTTTGTCATCTGAGTGGATGCTGGGATTATAGATAATTACAGTTTGTGCCCCACACCTACCTCGCCTTGAGTTCTTTTTGGGTAGGTAGGTGGATTAGGTATTGTGACTTTATTGATTTCTTAGTGCACTAGGGTGTGTTTGTTATCTCTTAACTCTACCTTTGTAGTCTAAGTAGTTGTACAGTGGTAGGAGGAGGTACTGGGGATTGAACCCTTGGCCTCATATATGTTAGGCAAGTGCTCTACCACTGGGCTTCAGCCCCAGCAGTTCTTTCTTCCTTTTTCCTCCTCTTCCTTTTTAAAGATTTATTTATTTACTTATTTAATATGTATGAATGTTTGTTTTGCTTATATGTAAGTCTGTGTGCCAGGTGTGTGCAGCACCTGTGGATGCCACAAGAGGGCATTGGACTCCCTGAGACTGGAGTTTATTGGAATCACAGAGGTTCTTAGTCAGTACTGGGAATTGAACCCTGATCCTCTGAAAGAACAGCCAGCGCCTTAACTGCAGGCCATCTCTCCTGTCCTCACCAGTTCTCAAAACTTGATCCTCTTAATCCCACACATCTATTCTTACTTTTTAGCTCTAGAGCTGGCTATCTTTCCTCTTCCCCTTTTCCTGTACTAGGGAATGAGTGTTTATACTTCTGTGTTCTATTAACAGGGTCAGCTGATACTATGTTTGAGTTCTAAACAGCCATGAGCTATGAGCTTCTAGAAAGAAAACACCATTTCTCTACCATATAGTCAGCCATATTTGCTATATTGTCTGGTCTTTGCTTGGGCCCACACTGAAGAGTATCCTAAAGGATATCTTGATACCTCCTCCCCAGTAGCCTTGACTTGAAGCCTTCATTCACAGGTTGATTCATAGTGGGAGAGAGCCACATTTGACATTTATTTTTCTGATAATGTGAATTTTCTTATCTTTCATTTCTGTGTTTCTTTTTTATAGTTTCTGTACCTCTTGCTTGAGCTTGCACCTTCTGCATAGTTGACTATTATGTCATCTTTGGGACTACAAAATGAAAGTTAGAAGATTTTTTAAAGTTCTCAGAATAATGTCGCCCACATCACACATATGTCATAGTTTGAATTTACTAGCTAAGTCTCCAGATATGTGCTTTATATACAGTATGTTCAGAATGCTGACTTAGGTTGCTATGAGAACCCAAAAATGTTAGGCTTAAGTCACTGAGTACTTTTTTCTGTTTTAGAAAAAGGCTGGTTGTGTGTGTGTGTTTGGTGTGGTGTGGTGTGTGTCTGGTCCATCCAGTCCCATTTGTCCCGTATGTGCCATGTCCATCTGTGCCTCTATCCACCTAGACCCAAGTTCTCAGTATATGGTTCTAGTTGGCGTGGAACTCACTTATAGAGATCCACCTGCCTCTGCCTTTGAATACTGAGATTAAAGGCACGTGCCACCATGACCAGCTTTGGTTTTGCATTGGTTTGACTTTGACAGTTTCTCTTTCTATTTTATGTAACTCTGGCTGTCCTGGAATTCGCTGTCTAGACCAGGCTGGCCTCAAGTTCACAGAGCTCTACCTGTCTCTGCTGGGAATAAAGGCCTGTGCCACTATGCCTGGCCTTGTTTTTGGTTTTAAGTATACTTTCCCCTCCTAAAGACAGGATCTCAAAGAGCCCAGGTTGGCCTCAAATTCAGTGTCTAGACAAGGATGGCTTTGAACTCCTGATTTTCCTGCCTCTACTTCTCAAGTGCTGAGATAAGGTATGTATATGCACAGCTAATAGTTTTCACTAATTGAGATATAGAACACTTTTTGTGTTCATAGCTTGCTTTCCTTGCTCGTAACTCCTTTCTTTTTTTTTTTTTTTTTAATCCCCCCCCCCCGTATTGTCTTGTGTTACTTATTTTGTCTTGAGACAAAGTTTTATTGCACTGTAGCCTATTCTAGCCTTTAACTCAGAGCAGTCCTTTTTGCCAGGCATGGGAGACAGGCATGGGTCACCATTCCAGTTTACTTTTTTTGCTTCAAGGCAAGAGTAGAATAGCCAGGGCTGGCCTCTAGCTTACAGCTGCCTTGCCTTTACCGCCAGTCTGTTGGGATTATAGGTGTGCCCATCTTGCCCAAGCTTCATCGCAAGCTCTGAAATCTAGTTTTAAGTCTCTCCTGACATCTCTCCTCCATTGGTGTGTTATGTAAGTAATTTTGTGCATAATATGAGGGAGATTTTGGAATATTTGAAATATTTATTAGTTAAGTCTGTGGGTCTTCAGCATAGAACTCTGATATGGTCTTATCCTATTTTTCACTGAGGAAATAGGTCCAGAGAGAAGAAATCACTTGCTAAGTCAATGTACTATAGAGGCTTATGGCCATTTTGATTTTGAAATTATATTCTAATTATTCTTGCTGTATGTAATTATGGCCTTTTGTGTTTAATTTTGCTTAATTGCTTACACAAAGCAAAGTATGTAGTGATTAAAGCTGTGGTACATAAAATATAGCATATCCCCCATAAGCTACTATAAGCAACCAGACTGTTAAAACAAAGCTGTTCAGAGTCTTAAAGATTAAATACACAAGACACTGTACATCATTAAAAGATCTCAGTTAGTGACTTGAGCACTTGGCATGTCTATTCTATGGTATGAGTGTTCTTTCAAATAACTGCTGCAGGTTTTTGTTTGTTTGTTTTTGGTATATGTCAAGTAGCAAGGACAGGACTTTGTACTGGAAGGATATGTAGTAGGATTAGGAATTCAAGTTTGCTGCTGTTCATCTCATTAAGTTATCAGTGAAGAAGAAAAGTTCAAAATTCCAAAAACTTAATTTGTAAATAAGAAAAATAAATATTTATGTTAAACTACTATGTCTTAATTTGACATTTTCTCTGTAAATTTTGGGGAGAAGTTTGACAGGGGGAAAGTGCTACTTAGGATTTTTATGATAGCCTCACCACATGTTTACCTGTGTGAGAAGCTAATACTCTTTCTCAGCAGTTCCTTTGCTGGCAGAATGATACAGTAGTGTTTCCTGACCAAGGACTACCACATCATCAATATTTCTAGTCCTACTTGTGTGCTTCCAGGTTGGCCTCCTAACTTGGTCAGCTGTGGATGACCTTGAACTCCAGATCCTCCTACTTCTATACTACCTCAAGTAGTTTGTTCTTATTTTGTTTTTTGCTTTGTTTGTTTAAAACAGTGGTTTGAAGTGTATTCAAAAGACTAATCTTGGAAGTGGAAGAATATTTTCCTGAATGTGGTAGATGAGAAATGTTTGAGTGAATGCTGAATTACTGTCTTTGTGTCTGTCTGTCTGTCTGTCTGTCTGTCTGTCTTTCTCTCTCTCTCTCTCTCTCTCTCTCTCTCTCTCTCTGTGTGTGTGTGTGTAGGTAGGTAGGTAAGGGGGATTGCTGAGTGCCAGGATTACAGACATGCCCAGTTTTATTTTTCTTTCCTTAGAATGTTTTTCTCTAAAGTAGGCAGGAACTGTAAATAATATGATATTAATCTCATAAAACTGCATAAAACATTTTAGGTTGAAGTTACAGACAAAAAAAAAAAATCCAGGAACAGAGGAACTTACGTCTATTCCAAATCTGCATTTCCCCATGTTGAAGACACTGTAGGTGAATTTAGTGAAAGTGTGTAGGTGGGCTCCATGGAATAAACTCTAAGCCTGCCTTTGCTCTCTCTTCTTTCTCTCTTTTTTCAAGATTTATTTATTTTATGTATGAGTGGTGCTATATCTGCATGTATATCTATCTGCATGCCAGAAGAGGGCACAAGATCCCATTACGGATGGTTTGAGCCAACACGTGGTTGCTGGGAATTGAACTTGGGATATCTGGAAGAGCACTGAGCCATCTCCAGCCACTGTATGGTTTTTGTTTGTTATGAGACAGGGTTTCTCTGTGATGCCTAGGCTGTCCTGGAATTCACTCTGTAGACCAGGCTGGCCTTAAACTCACAGAGATTCACTTGCCTCTGCCTTCTGAGCACCCCACCACTGCCTAGCTGCTTTCTTCTTTTAATATGGGTAACATTCCTGCTTTGGCTCTAGCCAAATATTCTCATCTGTTACTATCTTGAATATTGATTGATCTTATCCTGTATCTACACAGGAAGTGTTAGAGGTCATCAATGTCACTATTTGAAGATCCTCCGCCTCAGGAACTGAAAAGACTAAAAAACAAAACAAAACAAAACAAAAAAACTTTACTAGGTCAGATTCTTGCTAGAACAGCAACAGCTATGAGGCTCAATTTATCATTTAAATCCTGAAATATAATGCACAAAAACAGGCTACCTCCCACATTTAAGTGAACAATCTAACCTGCACTACTCTTTGATTACCCTAACTCTCAAATTGTTGGGTATAGTCTGATACTTTTGTTCTGGTCGATACAAATTATTTAAATACATTTCTCAGGCTTATATAATCAAGCCCACTATCTGTTTCCAAAATTGTTTTACAAAGCAACTAAGATTCACCTCATTGTGAAATACATGAGTACTCTGACTACAGTAAATTCTTCAAAGATAGGAAATGCAGCAGGTAATTAAGCAGGTATTCAGAGTGTAGTGTTTCATACAGAAGATGCTATAATATGAATTGAAACTGTACTAATAGTGACTGTGGTATTGGGGTACTCCTTGACTGAGATGGAACCTTTCAAACCTTCCTTTAAGCCTGTGTGCTTCTGTTTTTTATATGATATGTGTGAACAGAATGCATGTGTGAGAGATAATTGCCCTTTCACTAATGGCTCCCTTTCAGTAACCATGTATGGGTAAAGCTGCTCAGTTCTCTGCTCCTCCCTCTCAGAGTGCAGAGCAGAGGGTGCTCGGCGGAAGCTGCTGCTCCACTTTGCAGCTTTCTATATTTGTACAGCAACAGCAGGAGCAGCGCACTAGCTAGGCGGTGCAGCTATCCTGTGCACCCACATTGCTTCAGACCTGCTCAGGATTCAGCCAGGGCTTGAAGTTTGTGTTCTTAACGTGCGTCCATCTGTCTGTCTGTGTACATTTCTGTGGAGGACTAAGGTTTTCAAGTAAAAGAGGTGACTTGTCTTTTTTTTTTGGTTTGGTTTGTTTAGGTTTGTCAGTTATAAATTACAGAAAATTGAGAATTTCGGGACTGGGTGGAGAGAAAAGATCTGTAGTTGGCTAATAGTATCTTGAGCAGATGCCAGGCTGGTGGATTTAGTGTCAGGAGATTTCTGAACTGCCTTAGAAACATGGCTCACTGAAGAAGTGCTTTGTGATCACAAAGATCAGCTCTTAAGAGTGGGAGTGAACACATTTTCTGATGTAAATTTTGAGTATAAAAAAATTGAGAAACTAGCTCTACAAGATTTTGTGTGCATCTCTTTGGAGTGGGTACAGTAGGGCTATTAGTTTGCCTTTTGCTGAGAAGAGCTGTGGAGAATGTCTTAATTTTGGTTTCCCAGCAACCTATGCTGTTGTCAGGATCCATAGTACTTTACAAAGTTTTGCCTAACAGGCCTTGTAAATGTCTTGTGATATCATACCTATTTAGGGAGTAGAGGGGGAATGATCGATAGCTTTCAGGACATTTTCCAAGCTACTAAGGTTGATACTGTTTTAAAAGAAGACTTTTGTTGGCTTGCTCTGAGATTATTTTAATCAGGTAACTCCAGTCTTGATCACCCCATCTAAATAAAGAGAAGCTCTTTGTTTTACTGGTTCCTTTTACTTCCTTCCCCCACCTCATCCCTGTGAGTCACAGGCTCTAGAGCTGGGAATAGAACTTGTCAGCTGAGTGGGGACAAGACAGTTTGCTGTACATGTTTATAACTATGGCTCATTCAGAGATGAAAAGACTTTAAATGCTGGATAAACAGCTTAACTGAGGCGACTTATATCTGCATCTGGGTTGGTATAGATGCAGAATTATGTGGCTATTCACTGATGTGCATTCTGTCTTTGAAGACTAAGTCTGGTGTGGACTCTGGGTCCTGTATACCTCAGAACATTCTTTTAAAAGTATTGAGTATAACAACTTGCTGACTTAATCTTCCTCTTGGCAGGTCTTTGTGTTCATCTCATTTCTACTATTTTCTCATTGATATCATGAATAAGTAGGGGCTATTGTCAAAGATCAAAATCAGTGACAGCTCTTTTTTGTTGTTTGAGACAGGGTCTCACAACGTAAGTAACCCTGGCTGTCCTGGAACTCAACTGTGTAAGACCTGGCTGGCCTACAACTCAACAACTCACAACAACTTACAACTTGTTCTTACAGCTCAGTCTTAGCAATTGATACCATGGTTAGCACATTTATGTTACAGCTTTTTCTTTGTTTTTGGTCTTTCAAAATTTTTATAATTTTCCTGCCTTTATTATTCTTGTTGGCGGTGGTGGTTTGTTTTTTGGGTTTTTTTTGAGACAAAGTTTCTCTCTGTAGCCCCGATTGTCCTGGAACTCGCTAGATTAGGCTGGCCTTGAACTTGATCTGCCTGCTGCTGCTTCCCAGGTGCTGGGAATTAAAGGCGTGTCACTATAGCCAATTCCTGGCCTTATGTGTATCCATTTCGCTGTAAGGCCTTGGCTGTCCTGGAACTCACTCTGTAGACCAGGCTGGCCTCGAACTCAGAAATCCGCCTGCCTCTGCCTCCCAAGTGCTGGGATCAAAGACATGTGCCACCACTGCCTGGCTATGTGTATCCATTTTAAAAGCTTCCAGAAACTTATTTGATATAATGAAGGGGATAATAAATTTCAAGGAAGAAGAGAAAGTTGGCTGGAGAGATAGCTCAGTGATACAGAGAACTGGCTGTTTCCCTAGAGAATCTGGGTTCAAATTCCAGGCATCAACATCACAACTACCTGTAACTATGAATTCAGATAGGTAAACAATCAGTTTTGTTTTTTTTTAAATAACAAGAACAAAATTCCAAACATCCAGATGTGAATGTGAATGACTGATTTCACCACTTGGGAGGCTGAGGCAGCAAGATCTTGAGTTAAGAGGCCAACTTGGAGTAAGTATCAAGTTTCAGGCCATTCTGGATTGTGTAGCATAACCCTGTCTCAGATAGATACAAAACAGACTTCACGTGCATTGGGGTTTTACCTGCATGTATGTCTGTATGAGGATGTCAGATTCCCTGGAACTGGAGTTAGAAGCAGTTATGAGCTGCCATGTGGGTGCTTGGAATTGAACCTGATGCTCTTGACCACTGAGCCTTAGAGTTTTGTTTTTGTTTCTCAAGACAGGGCTTCTCTGACTGTTCTAGAACTTGCTCTGTAGACCAAGCTTGCCTTGAAGTCAGAGATTTGCCAGTCTCTGCCTCCCAAGTGCTGGAATTAAAGGTATGCAAGTGAGCCGGGCAGTGGTGGCACAAGCCTTTAATCCCAGCACTTGGGAGGCAGAGGTAGGTGGATTTCTGAGTTCAAGGCCAGCCTGGTCTACAGAGTGAGTTCCAGGGCTATGCAGAGAAACCCTGTCTCGACCCCCCCCCCCCCCAAAAAAAA
>CM052701.1:80161109-80292181 GCA_028551405.1 Uromys caudimaculatus | reverse complement strand
TTTTTTTTTTTTTTTTTTTTTTTTTTTTTTTTTTTTTTTTTTTTTTTTTAAATGTATGTGAGTACATTGTAGCTGTCTTTAGACATATCAGAAGGGAGCTTCGGGACCCCATTACAGATGGTTGTGAGCCACCATGTGGTTGCTGGGAATTGAACTCAGGACCTCTGGAAAAGCAGTCAGTGCTCTTAACCGTTGAGCCATCTCTCCAGCCCCTCAGGCCCTTTTCTTTATGTGTGGTTTCCTTAGTTCTAAAATAGTGGACTTTAAAAAAAAAGTGTCCTGTCTCCCCCTCCATATCTCTCTGAATGTATATCACATGTATGAATGCCTGTGGAGGCTAGAAGAGGGCATCAGAGTCCCTGGTCTAGTCACAGGCCATTATGAGCCACTAAGGATGTGAGTGTTGGAACCAAACTCAGGTCCTCTAAAAATGCCCCAAGGGCACTTAATTGTAACCATCTCTCCAGCCCCTGGCTCTCTTTTTTTATTGACAGAGCTCCTGTTTTCTAAAGAACTTGTTTTTGTGAAAATGAAATCACTGACAACTTTAATTTTGTAAAACAGTCAATATATTTAAGGGGTGATTTGAAGGAGGTGTTGCAAGTCCTCTAAGTGAGTGTTTACATGTGAGAAGCTTTTAGGAACACAATTGGAAAGTGATGAAAGCATGATAATTGAATGTACTTTTCAAAAAGCAATAATGTAGAAAAATACTTAGAATGTATTCTTCGATTGTTTGTCCTTAGAAATGCCCTACTTACTGATTAATGAAAGCAGAGTTATACTTTTTTTCCTTTTTGTTGCTGTTGTTGGAGACAGGGTCTTTTCTTTATAGCCTTGCATGTCTGGGAACTCACTATATTAGCCCACCTAGACTGGCTCTTAAACTCACAATTTTCCTACCTCGTCCTACTGGATGCTGAAGATTAGAGGTATGAACCACAAGAGGTAGCAGGACATTATAAACAAATACCACAAATTGGGTAAGGGAAAGAGGGGCTTTATTTATTTGGATATTACTGAAATGGGTCAAAACAGAAAAACTGAATAAAGTTTCCTGCTTCTCAGCAAAACAGGACAACCATCCTAGATAAGACCATATGGGAGCAGATGGTGCAGGCAGGTTTCTTGGCTGCTTGTTTGGTCAGGGTTTTGGAGATGGTAGAAGTTCTATGGTAGGTTCTGTGGAAGAGTGGGTATGTGTTGTTGGCTTTGTACATGCCTGCCTAAAAGGTGAATGAGCAAGCATAGGGAGAAGATACTGTTTTGCTGGGTAATATGGGAGTAAGGGAAAGGAAAAAACAGAATGATAAAGCCTACAATTGAATCTAAACCTCCCACTGAGATTAGGGAGACAAAAGCAAGATGCAGCGTGAGAAACAAGATTCCAAGTCTTTTATGGTCTCTAGAGCTGCAAGTACCATATTTCTGTGCTGTTGACTTTTTTGTTGATTTGTTTGCTTTCTTTTTGAGAGAGTAGGACAGAAGCTGTGCTTATAGAACTTGCTTTTTACATACTGTCTTGCCCAGTCCTTTGCCTGCCTTACTGGAATCCAGCTAATGCTGTACTTTGCTTTTGCAGGAAAGACTGATTGAAGAAAATGTATATGTAGCTATACAGCTGAATGATTGAAAATAGCTCCAAACTTTTAAAATAGGCAAGACATAAGGCTTTTGTAGTTCAGGTTGCCTGAGTGTCAGGTGAATTGCTAGAATAATTTGAATCAGCGTGATGCAGTTGTCCAGTTCATATATGATATAGTGCTGGTTTACTGGACAGTGGCTGTTTGTACAAATGAGTTTTGGGCAAAGCAAGAAAAAAGTAAAAGACCAAAATGTTTGTTTGCAGCACTACATAAGTTGGGATGTTTAGGTTATACTTTATAGTTTCAGTTTTTAAACATTTAGTGTGTATAACGGGATCTGATACCCTCTTCTGGCACACAGATATACATGCATATAGAGCACTCATACATAAAATAAATAAATGGCTATATATGTACAGACAGCTGTGAGCTGCCATGTAGGAGCTAGGGTTTGAACCTGGGTCCTGGAATAGCTAGTGCTCTTAACTGCTGAGCCATCTCTCTAGCCCAAAAAACTTTCTTAAATATCAGATCTAGTAGTGTGGGGAGTGACAGATTCCCTGCAAAAGGTAGGAGGAGCAGCCCTTCTGAGACTTCTTTTTAAAAAAATCATTCATTCCCAGGATGGCAAGCCTTTGCCACGCTCTGCATGTGGAGGTTCTGTCCTGGCATATGTGGAGAACTGCTGCTTTCTTTCCGCCATGTTGATCTTCAAGATGGGAGACTTGCAGGTTGATATAGCACATTATCTTTACTGTCTCAGCCTCTTAACCTACCTTATTCTTAAATTTCTGAGTTTGATGATGGTTTCTGGGCCTGTAAATCCTCTCTTTTAATTTTACCCATTTATGGTCCTTAGTAATTTGAAAAATGTTTGGTGTCAAGGCCTGTTCAGATCTTTTCTCTTAAGCTGCTCACATCATTGTTGATCATCAAAATTACCTGTAAATTCCAGGTAATAGTTGTATCCAATGTTTATCTAATGACTTTAAGGAAGAAAAAGCAAATCAGACTTTGTGATGCATGCCTTTAATCCCAGCACTAGGAAGCAGAGGCAGGCTGATCTTTGAGTTTGAGGCCAACCTGGTCTAAAGAACAAATTTCAGGATAGCCAGGGCTACACAGGGAAACTATCTCCAAAAACCAAACCAAGCAAACAAACAAAAAATCCCGCCAAAGATAAAAGTAAAAGCAGAGATATACACGATGGTTCAGACATGTAATCCCAGCATGTGGTAGGCAGAGGTAGTAGGAGGACTGACCCAAGTTCAAGGGTAGCCAAGATTACATAACAAATCCCATTTCTTCTCTATTCTCCCCACCTCCCAAAGCAATCCTGATGTGGTAGTATATACCTGTAATTCCAGTCCTTGAGATAGGTGGATTGCTGTAAATTCAAAAAAGAAGGTAGGAGCGAAGTGTTTTTATTTTCTTTTAAAGATTTATTTATTTATTTTATATATGTGACTACACTGTTGCTATCTTCAGACACACCAAAAGAGAGTATGGGATCCCCTTATGGATGGTTGTGAGCCACCATGTGGTTGCTGGGAATTGAACTCAAGACCTCTGGAAGAGCAGCCAGTGCTCTTAACTACTGAGCCATTTCTCTAGCCCATGCTTTGAGTTTTTAAATAAAAATCTTGATTAAACTATACCTTATAACTATAACACAGTGACTCAAGAAAGCCCAGCTCTGCTGACTAGCTGTGGAGTTAGAGTCACTGAGTCCATTCTCTGCTTTACTTATTTGGAAAATGGGGGTAAAAATACTGAAGAATTGCTTTTGAAGCCAGCACAGTTTAGCACATATGTAATGTGCTCTTGGAAGGCTGAGTCAGGAGAATCTCAACTTCAAGTCTAGCCTTAGCTGCATAGCAATATCCTGTCAAATAAATAAGTAAATAATGCAAAAGAAGAAATTCTCTGACCATACTCAAAAATAATTATAAAGCCATTTCCAGGAGGTTGTATATGATAATTCCTTAGAGACATCAGGATTATGAGTTAATTTTGAAAGCAACTTTGACAGTGTTTTGAAAAAAAGTAATTCTAGCCAGGTGGTGGTAGTGCACCCTTTTTAGTCCCAGCACTGGGGAGGCAGAGGCAAGCGGATCTCTGTGAGTTTAGGGCCAGCATGGTTTACAGAGTGAGTTCCAGGACAGCCAGGGCTGCTATACAGAGAAACCCTGTCTTGAAATATCCCCTCCCCAAAAAAAAGAAAAAAAATTATTCATATTCTGCCATATTCTACATGGCACGAACATATGGTGCTGTCCTGATGAGCTTCACAAGTGGGCGGAAATCAAAATGCATGAGAGAGAAGAGCAGTAGTGACTCATTAGATTTGGCCTTCTGGTAGGACAGTGAAATAAAGAGGAGTTGGTAGTCTTAGATCATGTCAGAATGAAGTGAATAACACAGGATATTGTGGAAAAGTCTAATGTTAGTCTTTGTTTTTAGATTAAAGCTTTGTCTGTCATAAGAATCTCTCTGTAGAGCCTTTCCTTCTCCAGACCTGGAACACTGAATTCACACTTGAATGATAGAAAAATGATATGCAGCAGCCTTCATTCTGTCCAGGAAGAGGATCCCTTGGCTTAGACACTGTATGCAAGTTGGCTGCATCCAGCATTTGCTTTGACCTAATACTGAGAGTGCTGCTATGAGACGGATACAAGAAGCATAGAAAAAGGACATTTCTTTCCCTTTTCACTTAGTGTCCCACCACTCCATATGGAGTCGTATAGGGGAGAAAGAGACTACTTAATGGAATTTGACAATTAATTTGATGATTATTGAAGATAGGAAAAGGTTTAAGTTAATTTTTTTCTTTAAGTGTGTGTATGATGTGTGTGAGCTCAAGTGTAAGTGTTGTCGGAGGACAGCTTTTGAGGGTCAGCTCTCACAAGCGAGCCATTTCACTGGCTTAGGAAGGAACTTTTTTCTGAGAGAGGGGGGAGGGGAGCAAGCGAGCACGCATTAGTCAGACTCAAATTTTATGGCTCTTGGTATTTAAGTGAGTATTTATGATTGATTATTTGCATGAGCTTACTGGAAGACAGGCCTTTGTTGGTGTTGCATGTTGCTGGTGATTGAACCTGTTCATGCTTACCTAAGGTTTGTACCCAAGACTGAGCTAAATCTCTTGTCTGGTGCCCAGAGACAGTTTAACCTGAAGCATCCTTTTATCTAGAAGGCCACTTGTGTATAAAACTCTATTGCCTGGATTCCTGTGATTTATTTATTTATTTTTGTTTTGTTTTGTTTTTTGTTTTTTGTTTTTCGAGACAGGGTTTCTCTGTGTAGCCCTGGCTGTCCTGGAACTCACTCTGTAGACCAGGCTGGCCTCGAACTCAGAAATCTACCTGCCTCTGCCTCCCAAGTTCTGGGATTAAAGGCGTGCGCCACTACGGCCTGGTTGATTCCTATGATCTTGAAGGAGTTACTTTATGTCTGTGTGCCTTTACTCAAAAAGTAGAGGTAGAAGAAGTGTAAGATTGAAATATAAAGCTTCCAAAATAGGGGGCTGAAGAGATGGCTCAGCAGTTAAGAGCACTGGCTATTCTTCTAGAGGTCATGAGTTCAATTTCCAGCAACCAAATGATGGCTAACAACCATCTTTTTTTTTTTTTTTTAAAGATTTATTGTATTTATTTTATGTATATGAGTACACTGTAGCTCTCTTCAGACAGACCAGAAGAGGGCATTGGATCCCATTACAGATGGTTGTGAGCCACCATGTAGTTGCTGGGAATTGAACTCAGGACCTCTGGAAGAGCAGTCAGTGCTCTTAACCACTGAGCCATCTCACCAGCCCTAACAACCATCTTTAATTGGATCCAATGCCCTCTTCTGGTATCACCGACAGCATGCTCATATACATAAATAAGTCTTTTATTTTTATTTTTTTTATTTTTTAAAGCTTCCAAATAGCCAGGCAGTGGTGGCGCATGCCTTTAATCCCAGCACTTGGGAGGCAGAGGCAGGCGGATTTCTGAGTTCGAGGCCAGCCTGGTCTACAGAGTGAGTTCCAGGACAGCCAGGGCTGCACAGAGAAACCCTGTCTCGCAAAACCAAAAAAAAAAAAAAAGATATCAAACTAGTAAATTGTTATCGTGAATGATCTCTGCTGGTTTTCAGTTTTCAGAAAACCTTGGGTTACTTTGGGGACATGGGGAACAGACAGTTCACCTTCCTTATTTCTTTCTCCCTGTCTTCATCTTTCATAGCCTCATTGTTATGTTTTTGAGTCAGTTTTTGAAGACTTCCAAACTGGAAGCTCTTAAATTCATTAGTTTCTTGTATTCTGTCAGGAGCTATCCCCTCCACCCCCCATATAAATAGTTTGAGTTGAGTACTAGCCTGTGCTGCACAGTGGAAGCCTGTTTCAAAAACAAAAAAAAAAAACCCAGAATTTTTCAAGAAATTAATGAGGGCTTTTACAACTATTTGGAATCTTGCTAATGAGCCATGAGTTTAAGACTTGAGGTAGGTCGGTGAGTACTGTTGTGCTACCAGCTCTTGCCTCTGGAGTGTGTGACCCAGTGGACTATGTAAATGCTGATAATGGTGACTTAACTATTGGCCATTTTCCTGGGAAGGACAGAGTCATTTACTAGAATACAGGAAAGTGAAAAATATCAGAAAGAAAGGTGTTTGTTATCAGTCTACAAGAAAGGCAAATAGGATACCTGGAAGTTTTCCCTACTGGTCAAGTACAATTTTTAAAACTTCCAGGTCATCTTATTTTCAGCATCCTAGGCTATTGTTTGCTTGTTTAACAGGTAGACAATGCTGTGGGTTACTCACAGGCCTTGCCCTTTACCCTTGGCACCCTCCTTTGTGTTGTGTTTTATTTTATGACAGGCTTATGCAGTTCAGGCTAGCCCGAACTCTTGATCCTTCTGCCTCTACTTCCAGTGCTGAGTTTCTAGGTATGTACTACTATATATATGTACTACTATACCTGGCTATTTCCCTGCTTTAAAGGTGGTAAATCAGAATCAGGAAGACAAAACTTTTCAGTAAAGTGCCTTCTAGTGTATGACACTAGCTCTTGTTCTTACCTTGCAGGTAAGGGCCCACTGTAGAAGACAGTTTTAATTCTTTTTCTGAGGGTGCTTTAGTTCTCGCTTGAGCTACTCTTTGGAGCCAGGCAGATGGTGCATGCTTGTATTCTCAGCCATTGGGAGATAGAGACAGGTAAAGACATTGTAAGTCTGAGGGTATATAGGTTATGGAGTGAGACTTGGTATCCAAAAGAAAAACAAAAAACAAAAACTCTTTATTTGGTTGTCTTAATATCAGTTGGGGGAGTGATATCAGGAATTGAACCCTGGGGCCTCACATGTACTAGGCAAGCACTTTCCTACTGGACTATATACCTCTGAGAGAGCCGGCCTGCTTTTAAAGAGCTCATGATTTTCTCTTGCTAGAGAGGCTATTTCTAATGCCATAAGGATTACTACAAGCTCGGGGTCCTGGTATATGTCCCTCATACCTTCCTATTTTAGCCTTAACAACCCCAAGCTTTGCTTTTGCTCTTGGTGTCCTGACTAGCATGTAGTCTGTCTGAAAAGCCACATACCTATCATAATGTGGAAGAAGCGATGCTGTAAAAACTAGTCACAAGCCAGGCATGATACCTAGAATTGCACCAATTTAGTAGCTGAGGCAGGATGTGGAGGTTATCCTGGGCTACCTCATGAGTTCAAGGCCAATCTGGAATATGGTATGGGACTCTCTGTCTTGAAAAAGTTACTTAGCACTGTGTTCTAAAACTATTTCACTCAGTTCTTTACATCCCCTGGAACATCATTAGTGATGGAAATTTAACTTAGTTCCCACTTTTCAGGGTAACTGCTACTTCTGAGCCTCTCCAGGCATACCATTCTCAATTTCTTTTTTTTTTTTTTGGTTTTTCGAGACAGGGTTTCTCTGTGTAGCCTTGGCTGTCCTTGGCCTCGAACTCAGAAATCCACCTGCCTCTGCCTCCCAAGTGCTGGGATTAAAGGCGTGCACCACCCCTGCCCGGCATGCTTGCATTTCTTAAGAGAAACAGACATGGGGCTCTCACTTGCATCTGGAGCCTCCGTGAAGAGAAACTATGTGCAGATTATCTTCCATATCATCTGAATTCTTAAGAAATGTTCCAGCCCTAAATGGTGTTAATACTCTACAGGGCTGAATGAAGTGTTTCGGATTTAATAAATGGAATCACCTTTCTTGTTAGTAACTTTCTCTTTTGTGCTAGGAACTGGACTCAGGCTTTGCATATGCTGAGCTGAGTTCTACCTCTGAACTCAATCCCCAGATCCCCTTTTAATAGTGTTTCGTTGAGTCTGTCTCATTTTGTAGCTTAGACTGGCCTTGAATTTAAGCCAGTCTTCCTACCAAATTTTAGGATTATATGTTTGAGCCACCAGGTCCTACTTTCCTCTCAGTAGCTTTTGATGGTATAGTACAGGTTTAAGTAAATCTTCTTTAACAAGTTTTGTTTTGTTTGAGTTTTGAGGCTAGCCTTAAAAGTCAGAGATCTGCCTACTCTGCCTCCCAGATGTTGGGGTTAAGGTGTGCTCCATCGTGCCTGGTTTTACAAGTTTTTTGTTGCTGCTTTTAGTATGAGTTTTGCTTTTATAATTATTGGAACCCTTTTTGTTTTATTGATTATAAATTAATTTGGTTGATATGAAAACACTTAGAGAACTCTGTTAATCCTAGCTATTTGGGAGGCTGAGGTAGGATTGCATGTTGGAGAGCAGCCCTACTGACCTATTGTGACCTTATTTCAATTTTTTTCTTTTTTAAAGAAGCCCAGTGGAATGCTTGACTAGCATGTATGATGCTTGAGATCAGTCCCAATCACTGAAAAAAAAAAAACAACAGTTGAAACAAACAAACTTGAGCAGTGTTTTGAGCAAATTTGTGCTAGTTAAGAAGAGTCTTTGTTTTCAGGGAAAGTAGTTCTAGGTCTAGCTTGCTCTTTGAAAATTCTTACACTTTCCAGTCCTTGATGACTTTGAGCAGTACTCCGACTATAGCTATTCCAAAGTACAGCTGGGAGGAGTTATAAATGGAAGTTTGTAGGAATTGGGGCAGTACAGAATCAATCTCTGCTTGTAAGATTGTTCAATAATGTTTAAAAATAAGACAGATTGGTTTTGTGGTTCCTCTCTTTGCTTTTACCTTCAATTACTTTCTCATTTTCTGATTATTTTGGTTTTAGTGGTTCACCACCACCCTAGGGCCACCAAGATACATTTACAAAGTCAGAAACTTGGCTGCCTTACACCTACCTATTTAGGGAATTTGCTTTGGGAGAAATAGCTGTGTCCTCTCTACCCTTTAGCTTTTCTGTAGCCTCCTGCCCCTAATCAGGTGAGGGGCTGGAGATAGAGTTCACTTGACAGAGCGCTTGTCTAGAAACTGTGGATCACTAATTTCCATTCCCATCACCTCATAAACTACACTGGTTGGGCATGCTTTAATTCCCAGTACTGGGGAGGCGGGGGGGGGGGGGCAGGGGGAGCAGGAGTTCAAGGTCATTCTTTGCTACATAGTTTCTAGGCTAGTCTGGGATACAGAAGCCCCTATCCCAAACACAAAAAGAAAACAACCACAGTGATTATTCTGGTTAATGTTCTAATTACCTAACTGTACCAACCGAAATTCAGCCTCCAAGACTTGTTATTTTTTGTTTTTGGGGCACATATCTTTTGCAGCCATTTAGTACTTTAATTCTCCAACTTCCAGTTGATGTTTTAAAATGGTCTTTGAGCCTGGTGGCAGTAGCACACACCTTCAATCCCAGCACTCCAGAGGCAGAGAGGCAGGAGAATCTTTGAGGCTGCCTAGTCTACAGAGTGAGTTCCAGGATAGCTAGGACTACACAGAGAAACCCTGTCTCAAAAAACAAACAAGCTGGGGGTGGGGAGTGGAGAGGGAGGGAGACAGAGACTAAGCACAGAACAGGGTCTCTGTTAATCTTTCTGTTTGGTGCTGATCAAGAAGAATGAGGAGAGGAATGATTAAAAAACAGGGAAGGAAACAAAACTATGTTTTCAGAATAAATTCTGGTCATTGTGCCTTTTCATGTTTTCTCAGTCTATAATACACGGAAAGTTTGCTGGCTTGCACACTGAACATTGCTTCTTCATGCATTATTTTAGATTTGAGGCAATTTTTAAAAGGTATTTCTTCTCACTTCACACACACTCCTGCAGAATTTCCACCATTGTCTAATTCCTGTTAAAAACTCAGAAAGGCCTTTGGTCTAAAGTAATTCTTTCACATTTTTGCAACAACAAAGCACACAAAAATAAACAAAAGTCATCCTTTCATAATTTTGCAAAAAATAAAAGATGCTACAGAGGTAATTACCAACTCAGGTTAGCATATTTTACACATGCAAGGTACTGGGTTGGGAGTTCTAGTAAAGTCACTGTGTTAAAAGTACTCAATTAAAAAAAATTATGTATACATACATATACTTAGATCAAAAGAGGGCTTTGGATTCCCAGGCTCTAGAATTACAGACAGTTGAGAGCTGTTAGACAGGGATTCTGGAAACTAATCTGTAGTCTCTTAAGCCCCCGGGCCCTTTTTCCAGGCCCCAGAAGTACTCAAGTTTTGAAATGGATTTTTTTTCTAGTCTGAATGTTTTAAGTTAAAAGTTTAAGCTCTTCTGGCTGATTGTTTTGAAGTGAACATCATTTGCTCCTTTTCTGTATTCCTCTTGTCATCTAATGATCAGCAGATAGGGAAGCAACAGGCAAACACAATTCACTTAGTAGTCTGAGCCTATGACTATTATCTAAATATTTTCATTTTTAGCTTTCCTTATATGTGGTTTTTAATGATGTAGGTTTTCTTTTTAGAATTCAGTGTCAGTCCATAATCTCTTCTGCTCTTACATAACCAAACTGCATGTTATTGCTCTTTCAAAGATAGATTATTGGAGCAAGCATGTAAAATATGATCACCTATGATTGTACTTCCTATTTATGGTTAATTAAGACAGCTATTTGGACTTGTCTCTTAGGTGGGTTTTTTGGTTTTTTTTTTTTTTTTGGCTCATAATGTGTTTTTACTCTTACAATTTTCTCTACTAATCTAGTTTTCCATTTTTATACTAAATTTGTTCACTGAGATACTCTAAATGCAGGGTTTGCTATTTTCTAGAGTCTGCTTTCCTCATTTGTATTGTTCAATGCTTACTGATTTTACGATCCCACTCCCACCCCTTGTACCCTACCCCCACCCACCCCATCTTACCCCACCCCACCCCAAGACAGGGTTCCTCTGGGTAACAGCTCTGGTTGTTCTGGAACTCACTTTGAAGACCAGGCTGGGCTTGAACTCAGAAATCTGCCTACCGAGTGCTGGGATTAAAAGCGTGCTTCAAGCAGGGCAGTCGTGGCCCACGACTTTAATCCCAGCATTTGAGGGGCAGAGGCAGGTGGATTTCTGAGCTCGAGGCCGGCCTGGTCTACAGAGTGAGTTCCAGGACAGCCAGGGCTACACAGAGAAACCCTGTCTCGAAAAAACCAAAAAGGAGAAAAAAAAAAAAAAAAAAAAGCGTGCTTCAGCACACCAAGTGCCTGATGTTGCTTCTTAATGTTATGTCAAATGCTGCTTGTTCCAGCCAAGTCAGAATCAGACTTTGGATTGTTGTCTTTAAAAAAAAAAAAAAAAAAAAAAAAGAGCTGGAAGGGCTGACATGGTTCAGCGAGGTCCTGAGTTCAATTCCCAGCAACCCCATGGTGGCTCACAACCATCTGTAATGGGAGCCAATGCCCTCTTCTGATGTGTCTGAAGACAGCAGCAGTGTACTCACATATATAAAATAAATAAATCTTTAAAAAAAAAAAAAAAAAAAGAGCTTAGTTGTTGGTGCTTGCCTTTAATTCCAGCTATCCAGAGGCAGAGACATACGGAGCTCTGTGAGTTTGAGGCCAGCCAGGGCCACACAGTGAAACCCTGTCTTGAAAAACAAACAAAAGCGCTAGAAACTTAGGCATGGTGAGACCCCTTGAATCCCAACACTTTGGAGGCAGAGGTAGGTGGATCTCTGGGTTTGAAGTCAGCCTGGTCTACAGAGTGAGTTCTAGTATCTAGGGATAAGAGAAATCTGTCTCAGAAAAACAGGTTAAAAATATTTAAGACAAAACAGACATATAAATAAGGAAATAAGTCAAGCTTGGTGGTGTATAGCTTTAATTCCAGCACTAGGGAAGTAGAGGCAGTTGATCTATGAGTTCAAAGCTAGCCTGATCTATAGAGTGAGTTCTAGAACAGCCTCTGTTACACAGAGAAACCCTGTCCTAAAAACAACAACAAAAGGAAATAAGATACATTCCAAATGAAAGGCACAGGAGGAGAGGATAGGTTAGCCTCTTAACAGCAGGCCCTGAGTTAAACCACTTCTGCCTCCCCTCATCTCTGATGGGGGTATATGTAAGCAAAGATTGCTTTTTTTTTTTTAGTTATTAATTTCCTTAATATCTGTATTTTTACATTCATAGTTTTTACTGTTGCTTAGTGCTTAAAAAAAAAAAAAACCCAAACCTTTAAAAACTGAATTAATTGAAAATTATTTCTCTTTCTTTTCCCACAAGTTCATTGAATTTAATTATACTGAGCTAACTCTTGGGACCTGCCTAAAAGAGACACTACTCTTCTCCATGGAGTAACATTTCCATATTAGAGGATTTTGAAGCAACAGTACTTTGTAAATCATAAAGTGGATTTTAATAGCAGTGTAATAGCACAGAAATTATAGGGCCTCCACTCCCTACTTTCCTTAAAAAAATTATATTAAGCAACTTTCAGAGAATTCTTTTGAATAAAAAAAACTCTGGGGCGGTTAAAAATCAAGTGTTTCTTAGCCCTAGGCTTAATTAAAGTGTCATAAGGAATATAGATCTCCTTTCAGAAATTGGGCAGTATCCAGAGGTTTAGTTGCAACTCCCATGTTTAAGTACTCTTCCCTTTGATAGATAATGTGATTCTAATTAAAGTGACATATATAGAATTTTTTAGTTTTGTTTCAGTTTTTGCTTTCTTTTGAGACAGGATTTCTTTGTATAATGTTAACTGTTCTAGAACTAGCTCTATAGATCAGGCTGGCCTCAAACACAGAATTTGTATGTTTTAAAATGAATTATAGAAATGTAGCAACAACCAGCAAGATTCCTTAAAACTTGATTCATCTTTAAATTCTTAAATTAAAAAGTCTAATTTGATCTTTGACTCATCAAGTTATTTCTTGGGCCATATAACTTTAGGATGAGGAATAATACCAGCTCCAGCAATTGTAAGAGAGCAGACTGGAAGACTCACTTATTCCCAGCTAGGGTTAGTACCTACAATCTATAGACTTGGTGAACTGGACTGTGTATTATTTGTAGACTCTTCTCAGTTGACATTTATTTATGCTTCACCTTTTAGTGGAATTGGGTGTGCTTTTGCTATTTCCATCTGCAAAGTTGATCTTCAGAGACCTTTGACAAAGTATAAAAACCATTCTCTGTTAAAGATCTAGTATTGGAATGGTTATGTGTGAATTTTGGAGAGAAAACCTAACTCCAGTTTTCCTGGGTCAGGTGTAGATAGGCATCAGGCATTGTTACAGATTAGAACTACCTTGTCATATGCTATCCTTCTGTCTATGGTTTAGGAATTTGCATTTTACTTCTATTGTTTGAGACACAGTTTCTTGTTATTCCTAGCTGTCCTTGAATTTGCTATGCAGCAGAGGCCCACCTTGATGAACTGCCTTTACCTTCCAAGTGCGAGGATTACAGGCATGTAGCACCAGCCCCACTTCATTTTACTTCTTCTATAAGCGGAATATAGCATTCTTCAAAGTTTCCTGTGTTGTGAACTGAGCTTAGATGAAGTGAAATCTTTGAAGTAAGACAACCCCAATGATAAAAATGGAAAGGAGCCTGTGAAATTTGAGGGGCCTCAGAGCTAAGTTTTAGAATCATTGCTTAAATATTGAAATGCCACCATTTGTTGTTTAGGGGGACTTGGAGCTAAATTGAGAAGGGAGCACACATCTGCCTTGGTTGCTAAGTATATCCATCTCAAGAGCTCACTCATACTGAAATTTTATTCTTGCTTTCATCCGTCTTGGTTTCAGCAACAGTGTTTTTACCCTTTGGCACTAGGGATTGAAGCCATGTTGTTAACACATACATACTAGGTAAGTCAGCCACTGAAATGTTAATAACCCCTCAGCCTTAAGGGGATGAGGGAATGGAGAGAGTTAGAGGAAGCTCTCCTTTCCTGTGGTTTGAATTTGTGTCCCTAATAGACAGGTTTTTTTTTTGTTTTCTTTTTTTAATGATCACTACTGGGGCACATGTTTAATCCCAGTACTTTCAAGGCAGAAAGAAGCAAGTGGATCTCTGAGTTTGAGGCCAGGCTAGTCTACAGAGCAAACTCTAGGACAGCCAGGGCTACATGGTGGTGGTGGTGGTGGGGCAGACTATTACTATTATAATATAAAATATATCATAATATTACTGTTCCTTTTAATTTCTAGTAAAGTTTCAGAAGTAGTAGTAAACATATTCTGCCTGTGTCCACCTGATGAGTGATACTAAATACACTGGGGTTTTTAAAAGGCTTGTCTGACGAGCGACTGAGTTATCACTTTACCCTCAGTACTATTAAAAAGAACAGGGCCAATCTGGCAGAAATACTTGGTCAGTAACAGAGTTTAGATGGCCAGTTCCTCCAATAACTTGCTTCTGGCCTGCTTCTCTTGGTCTTACTGTTCCTTCTTTTGTGACTGTTCTGGGATTAATTTGGACCCTGTTTATTGCTATCTTCAACACATGGAGACTAAATTTAAACCCAAGACCAATAACTAGTTCTTTAAAAGTGTTTTCACCACATGAGGTGACATGGTTTTCTTGGTTGGTTACTTGTTGTTGTTGTTGCTGTTATTTTGTTTTGCCTATTTGCTTTTTTTCCTTCAGGTAATTTTAGCTCTGTGGGACCTAAAGTACTGATTTATAGGGAGGACTTTGGATGATGTGAAACAAGTTTGTGTTTCTTCTGCTTTGTTGGCTACACTATCTTCATGAATCTGACACACTCTTTATCTGACAGTGCACTTAGTACTGCTTCGCCAGGGAAAATCACACAAAACAAGCCTGGTGCATCAGCACTTTCATTGTGTGCTGAGCTGAGCCTCCCTTCACATGGTCGCATCCCCAGTTTAGTCCCGTACTCCCTTTCCCTGCCCCTTCCCCAGACCTGCCTCTTTTGTGGCACTTACTGCTTGTTTCCCTGAGCTCCGTTTCCACTTTGTGTTTTTTGTGGGGCCCAGGAAGCTAAAGCTGTGTGTATTTGTGGATCAGACAAGTGCAGCAAGTTATTATCATTGGCTTCTGAAGGGGAGAGTGAGGTGATGGCTGCGTTTAAGTTGGATTTCCTTCCAGAAATGATGGTGGATCATTGCTCTTTGAATTCCAGTCCTGTGTAAGTATTTTTGTTGTCTAATTTTTATCATAAGCAGAGGGAACTGGGCTGTTATTATTATTATTTGGTGAAACCGGTCCCTTAAAAGAGACTTCTCTAAAAAGCCTACACTTAATTTTCTTAATTACATAGTCTAATTCTTATAACTGCTAATTGCTTCCAGGATGAAACTAAGCTCTTTGCATGAGGGTACACTTGATATATGACTAGCAACATTAGTTTTAAGTGTACTGGCACCCATCTCTTCAAACTGTAGAGTGTTTACTCATATGACAGATTCCAGGGTATTTTTTAAACTGGCTTTACTGCTTTGAGTGGGTATGCAATAGTTAAATAATCCTTTGGATATTAAGTATTTTGTTATTGATTTTATTTTTATTTACTTACTTTTTTTTTTTTTTTTTTTTTGAGACAGGATCTTGTGTAACCCAGGCTGGTCTGGAACTCCCTCTGTAGCTGAAGATGACCTTGAACTCCTGATCCTTCTGCTTCTACTTCCTGGGTGCTGGGATTGCGGGCATGAGCCACAAAGCTCAGTTTTGCCAGGCATAGAACCCAAGGCTTTGTGCACATTAGGTACTCTGTCATCCTCAGACCCGATTGCTGTTTTTTGAGATAGGGTCTCCCTATATAGCTCGATTGACCTTGTGATCCTCTGCCACAGTTGTTGAGGTGCTATGCTTATATACATGTACCACCGTGCCCCACTAGTTTTTACCTATCATATTCGTAAGCTCTTGTCACAGAGAAAACTGGTAGTTATGTATTACATACAGTATATTGTGAAGTATAATTCTGAGCCTTAATTTTCTCCTCCTATCTTCTTGCTAATTGAAAATACAATTCAGCATATAATTTCAATTATATCAAATTATCCTTATCATTTAAAAAACAAATCAGTAAAACAAAATTATATCATTTTTGATTGGCAGTTTGCTCAAATAAATTTTGGTTGCAGAAAAAGAAGACCTTGCTAGCTAGCCAAAATGTTAACCTCACCCTGAGTTGGGACTGTAGGGAACCTGACTTCTGGATCCCATTTACAACCTCCATTTTCCGTCAGACCTCAATTCTGTATTATTTCAGTTATCTTAATCAGTGTTCTTGGTTTTATCCACTTTGACAAATTCAAAATACCTTGAAATATGAAGCAAACGCACCTTTGTTGAAAACCAAGGGTGTTAAGTGGGAGAACATCCCCTGGGTGTGAGCTTTGAAGTCTGGCCTCCCTGTTCAAATCACTCAGGACAGTGTAATAGCAAATACTTTGTGAGATGGTTTGAGAGCTCTGAGGTTAGCCATATTGTTCTTTTAAAGTGGTTCGTATGCCTTCCCTATAGTCCTCCAGATAGTAATTTAAATGTGCTTTTTTTTAAATGACAGTTCTTTATTACCAAATATTTTTAGCAGTAGTTAAAAGGATTTACAGTATTACTATCAACATTTAGCACACAAAGTGTGCCCGTATTTCAGAATATATGATAGCTAAAATTGGAGTTTGTGCCTCAGATTATCTTTGTATTCTAGCAATTTCTTTCTGTGTTTTGCTGCTGCCTCTTGTTGAGCCTCCTAGTGTTTTCCTTCCCCCTCCTTTGGCCTTTTCTTTTTGTGCTTGAAATTAGTTTACTGAGCAAACGAATGTTCTGAGATATACTCCAGCCATACAGCCCTCTCCCTTCTTTTTCCCTTCCCTGTTTTCTTCAGATAGGGTCTTATGTATCCCAGGCTGGCCTCTTAAATTGATGTGACTGTCATTTGCTGCTACTTCCAATTTTTACAAAGTTAATGCTGGGGATCAAACTTGGGGTTTCCAAGCACTCTACCAACTGAGCTACCAACCTCAGCCCGGTTCTTTTTAATTGTTTAAGAGGTTGAACTAACCCACGAGTCTGTCTGTGAAATCTACGATAGAACCATTGCGTGATAGAACCAAACTCCACTAGGAGTTTAGAAATCCAGGTTAATTTTTATGTTAAAGTTAAGGTTCAAGACTGTATTTTAAGTATAATGTATAGTTTTTAAATGTACATTGAAGTTTAAAATAAATAGATTTACCGTGGGTATTTTGAATTAGCCAGAGGTTGTCATGTTTTATATCCAAAATCATTTGCATCTGTTTTTGTAGTCTGTTTTCACCAAAGCTTTGTAAGGCTAACTGCTTTGGCTTTTGCCCCTATTCTACAGATGAGGAACTCAGTTGAGAGGTCATGGCTTCTTGCTGAAGATAAATGATGTCAATCTTGAACCTAATACTCTTTTTTTGGAAGGGGGTGGCTAGACCAGGTCTCAGTGAGTAGCATATGCTTCCATGTCATTAGATCCCATTTCCATATGAATGACACATTATGATAGAATGGAACTTAGGAAGAAAGGTGGGGGGAGGGAGAGAGGGAGAGAGGGATTGAGATTGTTGTTGGAAATTAAACCCAGGACCTTCCTTGTACAAACTAGATAAGTGCACTACCTCTGACCTACATTCTCAGGCCCAGAATAAAGAATTCTTGAAAATGATGCATGCTTGCCACCTCTTGAATTCTTCACTGAAGCAGTACTTTTAACCAGAGGTTAAGTCGGTGATTTGTGACTAAAATTATTTTGTCTAGGAATGTGATTGATCAATATATCATTTTTCACATTTCTTTTTTTACAATACAGAAGTGATGAAAGAGTCCCAAAAGCCTCAGGGAGCCCAGATGCCCTGCTTCCTGTTCTGCTCAGTGTCTCTCTGCTTTTTCTTTGGTCATGGTGAAATCTTGTGGTAGCTCTTCTTTTCATTTGCTCACACTTAAGCGGAGTTCAAAGGGTCAGAGTCCTAAGCCTCTGGCTCTCTCACTGATTAATCTCCTTTCTTAGCTTGTATCTTTCTCAGAACTCTCTACATTCTTTAAATGCCCTCAGTCCCTTAACTTGATTCTAAACCTGTCTATTGGATATCTTTGCCTTGATGGCTTCCTTAGCAGAAAAACAATTTCCCAAATTGTCTACATTAGAATCCGTGACTCATAGTTTTTCCTCCTCACCTAGAGTTCCTAAAGCTCCCGGTTCTGGTGGATCATGATTTAAAGGTAAAAATGGGAGCGCCTTTCTATAGAATTTCCTTGGCTTCCATATTCTCTCCCCACCCCAATTTATTTCTTCTAAATTATTCCCAGGAGTTTTCCTTTGATATGTATGCGTGCACACATTTGGAAGTGAGGTGTGCAGGGCCCACTTTGTGTAGACACGATTAGCCTTGAACTCACAGGTACCTACCTACCTGCCTGCCTGCCTTTGCCTCAGGAGTGCTGTCATGAAAGGCTTGCACTGCCATGCCTGGCTCATTTTGTTTCCATTTTTGAGACTGTAAGCTATATATAGCCCAGGTTGTTCTTAAGCTTATGATGCATTCACCTTACTTGCCTGGTCCTGAGGTTACAGTTGTGTATAGCTCCAGATGGCTTGCCAGCTTTTTTTTTTTTTTAAAGAAAAATCTGATCCTTTTCTTAATTAAGACTTAGATTAGCAGAGAATGGTAGTCTGTATCTGTATCTTAGCAGTTGGAAGCTAGAGGCTATAGAGAGAAATGGGAGTTTAGAATCATTCTCAGTAACGGAGAGTTCAGGGCCTTCCCAAGCTATATGTGATGACTCTGTTTTAAAAGCAAAAGGAAGGGAAGAAAAGAAAAGATTGAAATGAAATCCAAGTTCTTAGTGTATCACAGAAAATTAATCTTCTGAGTCCGTCCAACCTACTTCTTTATCTATCTTGATTCTTAATAATCATTTCTCTTCCTCCTGTTCTGTTAACTTCTTTCTAACTCTCAAGTGCATTTTCTTTCTTTCTAATGTTCTCTCTTCTCTTCTCTGTTCATCGTCGCTCTTAGGTGTTGAGTCCCGCATGCCACATGTCATTTCTCCTAGTTCTCAAATCCCCACACCCCTTCTCCAAATCAAGTCAAGTCATGTCATTAGCCATATCTTTTCCTTTTTTTTTTCCCTCGAGACAGTATCTCATAAGGTAGCCTTGGCTGGCCTGGAACTCACAGAGATCTGCCTGCCTCCTGCCTTAATAGTGCTGGGATTGAAGGTGTGCTTAACCACCATACCAAGTAACACAGAATTTTTAAATTTGCTAAATAATTTGTTGCGTGTAGTGTTCTCACTTGTTTAGTATTACTCTCCATGGCAGATTGTTGCTCAGTCTTTCATAGAACCATATAATGGTGATGTTGGTATTCTGATACCATAATAAGAGCATGAGGAATTCAGTTTGTTTTGCTTTGTTTTGTTTTGTTTTTTTGACGGGGGCAGCTAGAGGGAGATCTTACAAAATCAAAACCTTGACATTTTCAAACTTCAGGGAAGAGGGGTGTTTCAAAATTATATTATCAGCTATTTTGTTACAGGATATTGAACTAGAAACTTTTTTTTTTAATCTAGTGACAAGTGTCCCTTTATCCAAAATAAAATATTTCTTTTTTTTTTTCAAAGATTTATTTATTTATTATATGTAAGTACACTGTAGTTGTCTTCAGACACCCCAGCAGAGGGCATCAGCTCTCATTATGGATGGTTGTGAGCCACCATGTGGTTGCTGGGATTTGAACTCAGGACCTTCGGAAGAGCAGTCAGTGCTCTTACTCGCTGAGCCATCTCTCCAGCCCTTAAAATTATTTCTATACATCATATACATTTTCTGTCTTGTTCTCACAAGAAAAATACCTTGTCAGTAACATAGGCTCCTTTTTCTGAACCCTTTAAGTTTACATGCCTTCTCTGTCCCCTTTCCTCTTCCGTAGCACAGTATATGCTGGGGACATGCTGAGACTGGGAGGTAGCTAACTTTAGAATGTATTGTGAATTTATATTTGCTAAAAAGGTAAATGGATCGGTGTCTGTAATTTTTTTCTATTTGTATAATGAGCAAAGGGGAAATCAACTACTAATGACAGGTGAGTGACAAAAGAATGAAAACTTTTGAAAATTATTGAGGGATGTATGTGTGTATGTGTGCATACTTGAGCAGGGTTGTACTTGGCTGTGCAAAACCTGTTTGGGTGCATGTGGAGGCCAGAGATTGATGTCAAGATATCTTCCTCTCTCAACCTCATTCTTTGAAAGAGGGTCTCTTGCTGATTCTGAAGCTCACTGTTTCAGCTAGACTGACTGACCAGTGAGCTCTGTCTGTCTGTTCCCCAGTGCTTGGGTCACAGAAGTGCTCCCCAGTACCCAGCTCTTTACATGAGTATGGCAATCTGAACTCAGGTCTCCATGCCTGCACAACAAACAAATTAATTACTGGGCCATTTCTTCCTCCTCTCTCTCTTTTTTTTAAAATCATGCTAGGGATTGAATCCTGGTTAAGCATTCTAGATGAATATTCTACCTGGAGATATTAATCTACAGGGAAATTTCCTTCCTTCCCCTTCCCCTTTCTCTCCCTCCTTCCTCCTTCCTTCCTTCCCTCCCTCCTTCCTTCCTTCCTTATGGTGCTGGGAACCATACCCAGTGCCTTAGGAATACTAGGAGAACACTGAACTCCATTTTCACCCTCAGGTGATTTATTTTATTTTATTATTATTTTTTTTAATGCAGTGATTACCTCCATAAAGGACAGTGTGCACCCTGAAGCACACGTGCTAGGACAATGGAAGACTCCTATTGCTCGTCCCTTTACATCAGTAACAGTTGAGGAAGTTTGAAACTGCTGATTTGAATATATATATATTTATGTGGTTGTTTCTCTCAGATTTCATTTTTATTTTATTTTACTTATTTATTTATTTCTTTTATGGTTTTTTGAGACAGGGTTTCTCTGTGTGGCCCTGGCTGTCCTGGAACTCACTCTGTAGACCAGGCTGGCCTCAAACTCAGAAATCCGCCTGCCTCTGCCTCCCGAGTGCTGGGATTAAAGGCGCACCACTACTGCCCGGCCTTTTATCTTTTTATTTTAACATTTATTTATTTATTTATGTAATATTGTGTGAAGGTCAAAGGACAACTTAAATTAATTTGGAGCGAATGTTCTCCTACATGTAGATTCCAGGGATTGAACTTGAGTGCCCTGGCTGGACAGTAAGTGCCTTAACCAACCCCCCACCCCCATGTTAAAAAGGTTTTAATGTGTTTCTTTATGCATGTATATATGTAGGAACATGTGTGATGGGAGTTGGTTCATATATGAATTCTGGGGTTTGAACTCATATTGGTGGCTGTTATTTTTACTTACTGGGCCATCACATCTCACCAGCCTCCTTTTAAAAATAATATTTAATCAAATTAATTAATGTTTTATAGACAATCTCAGTATAGCTCTGGCTAGCCTAGAATTCAGTATAGATTGGTCTGCTGCTGCTTTTCCCTGTTGTGTGCTAGGATTAGAGGTGCATGCACTCCATGCTTGTGAAGGTCACAGGACAACCTGTGGTGGTGGTTCTCTCCTTCACTATGTGTGCCCTGAGGAGCAAACACAAGCTGTGAGGCTTGGCAGCCAGGGCTTTATCCATTGAGCTGTATCATTGGCTGGTCTCCCCACCTTTTCTCTTTTTTAAATCTAGCTAGAGCTAGAGCAATGGCTCGGTGGTTAGTCTGCCTCTCGTCTAGAGGGCTCAGCTTCATCTCCCAGCACTTATATCTATCTGTTGGTGTCCTGGGTCATCCATACGCATAAAGCAGAAAATTCTTAATTTATGTATATAAATAAGAAACAGTGTTGTTCAAATTAGCACACAAAATCATGAGTTTTATTTTGGCATTTTCAAACATGTACAGTTATGTTCATTATACAATGCTTTTGTTATTTACCCGTATACACCATGTCTAACAGTATGTTGACCTATATGAGTGCCCAGTAAGTATTGGAAGCAGGAATGAATGAGTCCGTGAATGATTGTAGCTCATGATGTCTATAGTATGTTGAGTCTGTCTGAAAAGTTGAACCATCTAAGTAGTGCTTTTCAAACTGGTGGACTACTTCGTTTTTGTTTTGTTTTGTTTTTCAAGACAGGGTTTCTCTGTGTAACCCTGGCTGTCCTAGAACTCACTCTGTAGACCAGGCTGGCCTCAAACTCAGAAATCCACCTGCCTCTGCCTCCCAGGTGCTGGGATTAAAGGCGTGCGCCACCACTGCCCGGCTTGACTACCTCGTTCTTTACTCCATGGTAAAATATAGTAAAAAATATTTCCTTAGAAGAAATTAGATGTGGCCAATCAGTGGGTCCAGCACTTGGGAAGCAGAGGCAAGAGGATCTTTGTGAGTTCCAAGACAGCCAGGGCTACACAGAGAAACCCCATGCTGGGGGAGGGGGTGTTAAAATAAATAAATAATGAGATGTAAGCTTATTTTCTATTTGTCATTATTGTCAGTTTTAATCCATAATTGCTTAATTTCAATTTCTGTGAATAGGGAATTCTAAAAAGTTTAAAAGTTGGCTCTGGTCTTTGGACCTTGGTTCACATAGCACTGACCTAGATAATTCTTACAGATGTGGAGTTGGTATACTAAAAGGCAGAGACTGGTTCACAAAGGGGATGGGCTTCAAAGTTTTTAAAGGATCTGAAGCTGGTCCTGGTGGTAAAGGCACTAGGGAGTCTTAAGTCAGGAGAAAAACCAGCCATGCTCTACAGCAGTGGTTCTCAGCCTTCCTAATGCTGTGACCCTGCTGCCATGTGGGTCCTGGGAATTGAACTCAGGTCCTCAGGAAGAACAGCCAGTGCTTGTAACCACTGGGCTGTCTCTCCATCCCCTGATGTGCTCCCTCCCACCCCCCCTTGGATCATGAAAGCCTGGTTTCTATTGGAACAGTAAGGTTAAAATGCTAAGAACCTGCTATATTTTTACAGTGACCTGCCATATTCCTTCCACTCCTTCTTGTCCTTTTTTTTCAGATAGTGTTTCTGTATAGCCTCAGTTTTCCTTGAACTGCTGGAACACAGGTATATACCACCAGCCTCCACCACCCATGGTTTTAAATTAACAGTGTAAAGGAAAACCAATAAGACAGTATATTCCATGATGGGGTTTTCAACATGTGTGTGGTATATAGGTACCCATGTACAGATATGTGGAGACCAGAGGTGGCTTTTCTATTGCTCTCCACTTCATATTTGCTTTTGTTCAATTAATTTATTGAGACAAGGTCATTCTATATAGCCCTGACTGACTAGCAACTTGCTTTGTAGACCATGATGACCTCTGTCTGTGAAGTACTGGAATTAAAGGTTGACCTTCCATGCCTGGTTGCAATTTATATCATCATCATCATCATCATCGAGAGACAGGGTCTCTCACTGAACCTATAACTTGTCAATTAGGCTAGACTGGCCAGCCACGCACGTCTGCAGAATAGGATTTTCTGTCTTTTCCCAGTGTTGGGGTGCCAGGCTTTTTCTGTGGATGTTGAATATCCAAACTCTGTCCTTGTGTTTGCACTTTACCACTGAGTCACCTTCCCATTTGCTTCCAAACTAACTTTTTAATAGCTTGATCCTGTGGCAACTGTCTAATCATAGGAAGTGGTAGCTGTCCTTTGTTGTTGTTTTGAAACATGTTCTCATATAGCCACAACTGGCTTCAGATTCTCTGTGTAGCCAAAGCTCTTCCTGAACCTCCAGCTTTCACTTCCCAAGTGTCAGGATTACGAGTGTTCTACACCTGGATATAATAGCTGTGCTCAAAGTTAGAGTCCTCTTTGTGTATAACACTCATTTTGGTGAGATTAATTGCTTAAATAAGAGGATTTTGAGGGCTAGTGATAGGGCTCAGTGTACTGCCTGCTCTTCCAGAGGACATGGGGCTCAATATTCAATATCTACATGCAGCTCACAACTGTCTGTAATTTCAGGTTTAGGGGCTCTGATGTCCTTTTCTAGCCCCTGCTGGCACCAGACACACATGTGGTGGTACATAGACAGACAGACATGCAGACACCACACACCCACATACATAAAAATAAGGTATTTTTAAAAAGTAAAGAAGAATTTATTGGAACCATTAGCAAGAAATGTCTTCATTTCACACAACTATGAACCAAGCCCACTATACCAAGTAGCTAAGGGAATGAGCAGGAAGGCTGTGGCTACAGCTCAGAGGTAGAGTGCTTGCCTGAGAACCTGAGCTCATTCCCAGTACTGCCTTTACAAAGGAAATAAAAAGGGGTAAGACTAGCTGGGTGTGCTTGTGCACACCTGTAATACCAGCAGAGGCATGTGGATACGTATGAGTTTGTGGCCAGCCTGTCTCAAAATTAAAAAAAAAAATAAAACAAGATAAACAAGATTAAAATCATTACTACCTTTGAAGAGTTACCAGTTCTTGGGAAGGCTATTTAGAGCCACATGATGATGGAAGATTTTGGCTATGTAATAGAGATGGAAATTTAGTACTGTTTATATCCTAGAATGACCCTGACTAATTAAAATGGAGAATTACAGAGAACCATAAGTCAGGGACAAGTGTTGGCTGTATGTCATTTTGATTTTTTTGTTTTTAATGATAGGATCTTTGTAGCCCAGATTAGCCTTGAACTTGAGGCAGTCCTGCTGCATCTCAAGTGCTGTAATTACAAGCTTGCACACCACACCTGATAACTACTTAATGCTAGCGTCAACAGAAGTGATAGGAGAAACGCTGCCTATGGGCGCTCACTTACAAAGGATGTGTAATTAGGTCATGGGGTTAAATGGCTTCCATAGATTCTTTGCTAGGTTTTTGAGAATTTAAATTGTTAGGTTGAGATGTTAAATTTTAAATGTAAGATCTTGAAATAGTGGGAAAGACTTGGAAACGGATGGCACCTTCTAAAGGAACATTTATGATGCAAGAGTGCCTTTAAGTTCTTGACAATTTGCAGGGTAGAAACACAGTTATTCAAGCAGGAGTGTGTGGTGTCATAGGAAAGGAAGAACTCGTGGAATCTGAAATGGCTGTAGTTGATGGGAAATCCAGTGCAAGGTCTCAGAGAAACAGCAAGCCCTAGTTACATAATTCAGAAAAGACCTAGTATGACAGTAACTTCCATTATAGTCAGTTTGGCAGTTTAATAAGAGATAGAGCTAACTTATAAGCATCATTCTGGTGAATTCTTAGTTTCAATTTTAGAAATTAATGCATCTGTTCTAACATCTGCTTAAAGGAGACTGTCTATCTTTATATATGTTTTAAAAAGTCCCGAATCTTACCTGTAATTATTAATCCTTTGTTACTATACAGATATTTAAAAAATCCTTATTAGGCTGATGAGATGACTGAGTTGATAAAATACTCACCCACAAGCCTGGCAACAAGAGTTCAATTTCCAGAACCCACATAAAGGAGGGGTAGAACTGACTCCACAGAGTGTCTTCCAACCTCTGCTCCCATAACACACAAATAATAAAATAACATTTTAAAAGAGATTTATTTTATTTAATTATATTCAGATATTATTAAAGTTTGATGTAGGACCAGGCATGATGGTGTGCATCTTTAATATCAGCACTTGGGAGGCACAGGCAATCAGATCTCTGAGTTCGAGGCCAGCCTGATATACAGAGTGAGTTCTAGGACATCCAGGGATACACAGAGAAACCCTGCCTCAAAAAACCAAAGCAAACAAAAGCAATAAGAAACTGATCAATCTTTGAGAACTTTATAGGTTCTGAGAACTTTCATATTAGAAAAGACATGTGATGTCAGTTTCTTTTTTTTTTTTAAAGAATTATTTATTTTTTATTTATATGAGTACACTACAGCTGTCTTCAGACACACACCAGAAGAGGGCATCAGATCCTATTACAGATGGCTGTGAACCATGATGTGGTTGCTGGGAATTGAACTCAGGACCTCTGGAAGAGCAGTCAGTGCTCTTAACCTCTGAGCCATCTCTCCAGCCCCTTGTCAGTTTCTTTAAAACTCAGTATATCTTAATCACAATGGTGAGTTTAGTTTGGTATCTAGTAGAATGGACAATATTCAGGTATGATAAGTGGGAGTAGTGAATGAAGTAGATTTTCTCCTGTGTTTCAAAAAGTTGTTGAAAATCTTTAGAGAGAAAAAAACCCCTCTGGTATGCAATATAAATAACCCCTCACTTTATCTCATACAGCTCAAAGAAAATGAACGGCACCCTGGACCACCCAGACCAACCAGATCTTGATGCTATTAAGATGTTTGTGGGCCAGGTTCCAAGGACCTGGTCTGAGAAAGACTTGCGAGAGCTTTTTGAGCAGTATGGTGCTGTCTATGAAATCAACATCCTAAGGGATAGGAGCCAAAGCCCTCCTCAGAGCAAAGGTGAGCTCGTTTTGTTTTATTTTATTTTATTTTATTTTATTTTATTTTATTTTATTTTATTTTATTTTATTTTATTTTATTTTATACTTTTAATATATGGAGGTCAGAGAACAAGTTGAGATGTGAGGTTCTTTCCATTATGTGGACCCCAGGAACCGAACTCAAGGTCAGACTTGACAGGAGCCCCTTTACATCAGCAAGTACTTTTTACCCATAGAACAGGCTTGCTGGCCAGGGTTTTTTGGTTTTTTTTTAACAGAGTATAGATGAACGGGTTTTAATTTTTTGTGTGTTTGTTTTGTCTGAGACAGGGTGTCTATAGCTCTGGCGGTCCTGGAACTTGCTGTGTAGACCAGACTGACTTCCAACTCAGGATATCCCCCTGCCTCTGCCTCTGAAGTGTTTGGATTAAAGGCGTGCACCATCATACCTAGCCGGGTTTTTAATTCCTGTATTACACTATGTATCCCATCTCTGGTTGTCAGGATATCTGTGGTTAGGTGGGATGGTCTCCTTTTATATTAACTATATTTTCTAATCCAAACACATTTAATGGCTTAAAAATAAATTATTAAGGTGCTCACATGAGTATGATTTATAAGATGCATCTGGGCAGTTCATTGTAAGTGCTTACAGAGAAGCCCTTCCAGGATGGTTTATCAAGTGAGAAGGGCTTCATTTTAGGCAACTTGTTGGCAGTAGCTTACAACAAAATGGATAGGAAAAGAAAGATTGGGTTTTTCTAGAGATTACAGCAGCATGTGCATTTCAGGAGAGCGGTAGTAAGTAAGCAAGCAACTTTAGCTTTGCTTGTACATGGGAGCTGCCCTTATTCTCCAAATCACCAATTTTAGAGGGACTTTTGGAATAGCTATTCTATAATACAGACGTGAGGAGCATGGTTGTCATGTTTACACAAAAAGTAAGTCAAGGATCTAGAAACAGAAGAATTTTCTCCATGTAGCATAATTAGCCAAAAATAAAAATTGTTTTTGAAAATGTCTGGCCATGCAAAATGAATTTAAAATCCTAGTGCTGTATAATTTTGAGAGAAAACTATTGTATTTCATGAGAACAGTGTATCAGAACACTAAAGCCCAAGATTTCTAAGACCTTTAAGTCTTATATAAAACAAAACATAAAACTTTCAAGAATGTAGACAGTACCAAGCAGTAAGAAGCAAAATTATTTGAGAATGAAGAATTCAGAAAAGATTCTAAGTTCTTGTTCTTAAGTAATTTTACAATTGATAGGTGATAATTAGATTTGAAGCATATGGTGAAAACTGGCTCTGAGATCCTGGAGAGATGGTACAACAGTTATGTGCTCTGGTTGCACTTTGAGAGAATCCAGAGTCAGTTCTCACAACAGGTTTTGTAAATCCAGTCCAAAGGGATCCAATGCCCTCTTGGCCTCCGCAGCACCAGACATATTTGGTACACAGGCAAAACACCCATACACATAAAATAAAAATGTTTTAAATTGGTTGTGATAGAGGGAGTAGTTTGTTCTGAGCAAGCAGAGAGAAAATGATTTCCTGAAAACCAGGCTGCCAGGGTAGTAACTGTGTCTAGCTTCGTTGTGGCTAGGTCCTGTTCCTCAGCACATTACCTAGTTTGTGGTAGGACAAGTTAAATGGAATGGCACATAGCCTTTGTAAGCCAGGCATGGTTGTGTATACTGTAATCTCCCAGTAGGTTGGAGACAGGAGTTCAAGGACATCCTTGATAACGTGAAATTCAAAGCCAGCTTATGCTATATGAGATCTTGTATCAAGAGAGGGAAAAAAAAAGAAGCATTTTTCCAGAGAAGTTACAGAAGCATCAAAAGAAGATTTCTACTGACTACAAGGAAGCTAGCAATAAAACTATAATAAAATAAAAAAATAAAAGCTATAATAGACTAGAACAAAGAAAGATGCTTAAAAAGTCATGCCCTTTGCCAGGTGGTCATGGCACATACCTTTAATCCCAGAACTGGAAGGCAGGCAGAGACAGGCGGATCTCCAGGCCCACCTAGGGTACAGAGCTAGTTTCAGGACAGCAAGGGCTACACAAAGAAACCCTGTCATGATAGCACCCCTACTGCCCCCCAAAAAGACAATGAACACCCCTCACCATAGCCTCAGTTTTAATAAGCTTATTCATTTCTTGAATTTCAGCAATAGTGTAGGGATAGAAATATTCTAAGAATTCTGTTTTCAAGGCATTAATTTGATTTTGCAAAATTTTGTTTATTCAGGGTGCTGTTTTGTTACCTTTTACACCCGTAAAGCTGCATTAGAAGCTCAGAATGCTCTCCATAACATGAAAGTCCTCCCTGGGGTAAGAGCTTTTATACGTTAAAATGGTTTTCATTTTTGTGCATGGGGCGTGCTTCTGCATGTTGGGCACATACTAAAAAACGTTTTGGAGGAAAGGTACTTTCTGTGGGAATTACTGTGAAAAGGAGAATATGACGGGAACATTTCAAAGAAGATAGGCCAAAAGTAGTTCTTGCTGCCAAGAGTTTTGTGTATTTTAACTTTATGACTCACATTCTGTCTATTCTTATATTTTGTTAAGATCATTGGGCATACATGAGTCCAGAGCAAATTCTAAAGGCTGTTGTTTTGGTATACCCTTTAGAGTCTATATTTTTGAAAGCTATTAATGGGGTTGGAGAATAATATGAGTGGATTTCCTTTTTAGATGCATCACCCTATACAAATGAAACCTGCTGACAGTGAAAAGAACAACGGTAAGCATACACATCAAGTCTGCTCAGCATGAGACTTTTTTCCTTCCTTCTTCCCTCCCTCCCTCCCCCCTTTCTTTCTTTCCTGTTTGTTATTCTTAGGGCAATTTTATATTGAGTTGTGCTATAAAAGTCGACTTTTTCTAAGTTTTAATAAGCTAGAAAAATAGAGTTAATGATAGAGAAAATATTATACATACACACATGGACAGACAGGTGGACGGATTTGCCAGGTGTGGGAGTATACATTGTGGATCGAGGCATTTTGAGGCCAGCTTGGGTCACATGAGACCATATTTCAAAAATATGAAAACATAGAACAAACAAATAGAAAACATAGAATGTCCGTGATAAGTATAATTTCTTATGGACAAGGTTCTGGAGGAAAGTGGAGCAGCTGGAAAGAAGACCTGTTAGTGCTTTAGGAGAGTGCTTTCTGAGCTCAGTAGCGACAAGTCCGTGGTCAGTGCAATTGCCAAGATGCTGCAGTCCAGCCACAAGTTATGACCCAGGTACTTTTGGAGCCAGAGATGGATTCAGACTTCTAGTGTCATCTATAGAGGCTGAGCATAATGGTAGTAGTCAGAAAGCTGTAAATAATCTTTGTTTCACTCCCACAACTGAACTCTTTGAGAAAATGCAAGTCTAATGAGTTCATGAACTAATAACAGAAAGGTCAGCAGGAAGCTCAGAGAGCAGTGTGTCTCAGAACCACTTGGGAAAAGATGTGCAGAAACAGGCAGACATTTCAGGGGTTGTCCTACTGTCAGCTACACTTGGTGCCATCCTTGAGGACTTGTCCTTCCTCAATGAAACTGTGGAAATTGTACAGATTCCACAGTAGACTCCACCTGAAATTGGATGGTAGCTGGCTCATAAAGGTTCATTTAAACAAAATAAACAATATTATAAAAGGCTCAGAAGCTAAAACATTAATTTTAAATTCTTAAGAGTTCCAGTTAGAAACACAGATGACTCAGGAGGCAAAGACAGGAAGATCTCTGTGAGTCTGAGGTTATCCTAGAAAATTCCAGGACATGACAAGTTCTGGGACAGCCAGAGCTATGTAGAGATACCTGGTCAAGGAGGGTTGGGGGGGGGGGGGGAGAAAGACAAAAGACCAAATATTATCAAATGTTATTCACAGTTTAAGGAAATTTTTAAAAATAAATAAAATCTAAAATATTGGAAAAGGAAAGTAGAAAGTTCTCACTGAAGTGTCTTCTGTTTATTGATCATATCAAGTATGAAAGCCTTTTCATGGTACTTTCAGAACAAACATTAAGGGCAAGGCAAGATACTAAGAACTTTGCATTTAATATCTACTGATTAGCCTTTGCAGTAACCTGCCTTGTCTATCAGTCACACACTGATTGGTGAATTAACTTGAACAAGAGCACAAATTCTCCATATCTTATAGAAATGCTTCTAAATATGTATAATTTAACTTACCATTATTATATCATTGTATAATTGGTTATTACAACTTTGTACCATTGATTAAAAACTATGGGAAGAAGAAATGTGTCTTAGACTATGTGAGGTGGATGGTATGAGACATGGCCAGTCTCAAACCCAAGAAATTTGGTTCTTGACTCTTTGCCTTTTGTGTTTTACTCTTTTAGCTGTGGAAGACAGGAAGCTGTTTATTGGTATGATTTCAAAGAAGTGTACTGAAAATGACATCCGAGTCATGTTTTCTTCGTTTGGACAGATTGAAGAGTGCCGGATATTGCGGGGACCTGATGGCTTGAGCAGAGGTGGGACATTTTTAGAGTTTTTAAAACAGATACTTGTCTTAAGTTGCAGTCTCTTACTGACCTGGACTAGTGGAGGACAGGTCCCTAGCCACTGTAGATGAAGAGTTGGACCAGCTCCCTTCTGCTGTACAGCTTGATCTTGTCCATCTCTCTAGCTGATCCCTCCTATATTTTCCCCATATTGTTTAAGGAGTTTTGTCCTCAGTTTCTCTTGATGTCCAAAATGGAATTGTTCTCTCCACATTTACTTATCAGAATGAGCAAGATTCTTTGCTTCTGGTTCAAAACCTCCTATTTGTTGTTCCTTGGTAGCATTTAGTGCGCTATCATGACATGTGTATGTATCTACCCCACAAGCTTGTGAACCCCTGAAAAAGTAGAATCATATTTGTACTGCTAAGATGGTAGTTGACACACAATAAGTTAGATATTCAGTCAGTGTCTGTCAGATAAGCCTCTAAATGAATGAACATTGATTCTTTCCTTGCCAGGTTGTGCATTTGTGACTTTTACAACAAGAACCATGGCACAGACAGCTATCAAAGCAATGCACCAAGCACAAACCATGGAGGTAAGGAGCAGAGAGGTGAAAGAGAGAAACAGTGCCTGATGGTGCTGAGATAGCTGCCTATCAAAGTCTAGCAGCATGTTCAACACCAGATCACCCTGAAACTTAAAATAGTCTATGGGGATGTAAAATACTGTGTTTAAAATTCTAAGGCTAAGTGGTTCAGAGCACCTGATGCTCTTGCAGAGGAATTGTGTTTGATTCCTAGCATCCACATGGTAGCTCACAGCCATCTGTAACTACACTTCTAGGGGATCCAACACCCTCTTCTGGCCTCTGTGGGTATTGTGGGTGCATGTGGTACACATACATCCAAGTGGAGAAAACACTTACACATATAAAATAAAGTGAATAACTCTTTAAAAAGTTAGTATATTGGAGTCAGAAATGATGATGAATGCCCAGTGATTCAGGCTAAGACAGGATGATCATTTGAACCCAGTAGTTCAGAACCAATTTGAGCAACATAGTAAGATCTCCCCATTTTAAAAATAAACAGAAAATGATTATTAGAAATAAATTGCCTTTTGCCATTGTTGTCTATCAGAAGAGTCACTTGTAGGTGGTGAAAAATAGAATACATATCAGCACAAAGGAGTATTTCCTCCCTCAGCCCAGGAAGAAATGGTGTTGTTTTAAATTGTGGGTGTCTGTCCATCTATCTGTCCACAGCATGCATGTAGAGGTTTGTTTTCCCTTTCCGTGCACTCTGTGGGTTCCTGAGATCAAACTCAGGTCTTGAAGTTTGGCAGCAGTCATTTTTACTCACTGGGCCATCTCTCTGGCTCCAAAAGAAGGAATTTGACCCTTTGGTTTTGGTGTTTGTAGGGTTGCTCATCCCCCATGGTGGTAAAGTTTGCTGACACCCAGAAGGACAAAGAACAGAAGAGAATGGCTCAGCAGCTCCAGCAGCAGATGCAGCAGATTAGCGCAGCGTCTGTGTGGGGAAACCTGGCTGGTCTGAACACACTGGGGCCCCAGTACTTAGCAGTGAGTTCTGTGGTTTGCTTTCTGCAGACTTTGCAAGCTCCCAGCTGTTTCTTCTTCTGCTGTCTCTAGCTAACAGTGTCATTTGCAACTTTGGACATGTAGAGATTTTATGTAAAAAATTAGACAATGTCATTAAGTCGTACTAGTCTATCTCCTTTATGGTTCCATATTGAGGCTTTTGTTACAGTTAAAGTAAAATGTTGATTTTAATTTAAAGAATTATAAGTATCTCATTACCCTGCCTCTAAGAGAAGTCCTTAAAATATTCTATTCAGCATCATTTTCCATGTCTCTTTATACAAGATGTGGACATCATCATCAAAATCTTTATGAAGTCCCCTAAGTACATGACAGACGTATCTTTCAGCAGACTGAAAGATCTGAGATTAAAATCAGGATCTATTAAATGAGTTGAAGGTACATACTTGAATTTCTAAATTGTGAATACGTTTCTTTTAGTTGATTTCTCTGTTAATGACTTTGAGTCATAAAGTCTAAAAGAAGGTCCAGCTCTATAATCTATTATTTAGGTTATAATTTATCATAATCTTACAGGGGATTATTAGATTTGTGAGTCACAAAAGAAAGGGCATCTTTGTCCATAGTTGCACATGACTATAGTTCCAGTGCCTGGGAGATCAAGGCAGAAAGATCATGAGTTCTAGGTCTGCCTGTGATCACATTGAGTTCCTGGCTAGACTGAAACCTCTTCACAGATAAAGAGGTTTCCTCTAAAGCTAAAAATGGCGAAACCATTGAGTTTTTATGGGCAGTTTGGAAATGCTCACACAGGGATAACGAATGCAGTCATTCATTCCGTATTCTTTAAAATACTGATTATGTATGGAAACAAGGGTAATTATTTCTGTTGACACATACCAAGCTTTAATTATTTCATGCTCACTGGTTTCCATTTCTAAAATCTCAGTTTGTTCTAACTAGAATGTCTTGAAAACGAGATTTTTAAAAAGGGTAAATATTTCAATAGATTAAATTATTTTTACTGCTAGGAACATTAAGAGAGATTGTAGTTTTCTGCCAGAATAATGCTTTGAAAATTATCTCTAGCCAGGTATGATGGTGCATGCCTTTAATCCCAGCACTCGGGGGACAGAGACAGGCAGATCTCTGTGAGTTTGAAGACAGCCTGATCTACATAGTGAATTTCAGCCTGATCTACATAGTGAATTTCAGGATAGCCAGAGCTACAATAAAAGAGAGACCCTCTCTCAACTACACACACACACACTCACACACACTCACTCACACACACACACACACACACACACACACACCTACCTACCTAAAATACTACAATATGATCCACTGTGATAATCTGAAATAGTTAAGTGGAAGGCTGGATGTATTGGGGCACACCTTTAATCCTAGCACTGGGGAGGAAGAGGCAGGTAGATCTCTGAATTCAAAGCCAGTCTGGTCTACAGATTGAGTTTGAGGCCAACCAGAGCTACATAGTTAGACCCTGTCTTAAAAAATAAAATAAAATAAAAAAGTAGTTGATGGTTGTAACCTAAAGAATGTGATGTGTTGGCCTCACTAGGAGAGCATGGGAGAGAGAAAGAACCTGGGAATGCCCTGAACCATCCCGTGCTATGCTGGGATCCAGATTATTTCTCTGTGCTAGTTTTGTCCTTTGCTGTGCTGTGCTGTGCTGCGCAGAGGCTTGAGCTTGTCTCACTATCAGAGAATGATCTTCTGGGCCAGGGCGATAGCTGTGCTGCCCTTGTCCTGTGCAGCCATAGACTTGCATGTCTGTTGGCTTGGGGTCCTGTGTTTGACTTTGTTCTCTCTGGGGACCTCTGCACTCTTGCTTTGCTGTGCTGTAGAGTTATCTCAGATGCAGAACCAGCCCTCACTCTCACTCTTGTTCTGTTTTTTGGTGTAATGTCTAGCTTTATTTGCAGCTCCTTCAGCAGACTGCCTCCTCTGGGAACCTCAACACCCTGAGCAGCCTCCACCCAATGGGAGGTAAGTGCTTCCCTGCTGCAGAGGAGCAGCCAGTCCAGGTCAGCAGACAGCTTCCTCAGTCTGAGAGTCCAATACCATTTGTGTGTGCCAAAATGGTTTTGCTCATTACATAAATCTCAGGACTCAGCTTTCTTAACTCTTATCATGTGGCCCTGTTGTGGGTTAATGCCACTTTGCTCTGAAGTTGTGTGGTGTCTTTTATTCTAAGTCACTGTTGGGGAAGGAAAATGGCAGAGAGCACGTAGGAACCATCCAGGCTTAGGCCATTCAGGTGCAGAAAAGACTTCTGTAGTAAAGTAAGTTTCAGTGACGTACCTGAAGCTCCTAGAACCAGGGAGTCTTTGTGTTTCTGAATTCATGCTGTTGGTGCTGCTGAGATATATGGAAAATGTAAGTAACAGATACATGGTTTATAGCAAAATGAAGCTCTAAAGACAGTCAGAAGCCAGGGGCTCTCAGAAGGGTCTGAAGAGGCAGTGTGTGAGTAGTTCTACAGTAGCCCGTGCCTGTGCCCTGTCCAGGGGGTGGAGCTGAGCATTGTATTGCATTGAGAAAAGGAGGCATGTTTGGTGAGGTGCATTTTACATTTAGGAGTTTCAACAATAGTAATTGGTTTTGTCCTAGAGAATTTGGTTTTCTATTTTGGGAAAGATAAAATGCATGTTGTTTTTACTTCCTCTACTTTCTGTCTTAATTCTCTGTCCTCTAGTAAAATGCTTTACAACATAATTCAAATTTGTCCTTATTCTGTGTTTTCTAGGTTTTACTTAAAATTCATCCGCTCACATTTTTTTGTGTCTTTTTTCTGATGATTAATTTATTGTTACAATGGCAGTGTTTATTCTTTATTCCTTCTCCTAATATTGTTCTTTCCTGTTACTCCCATGGAGCCTTCTAGATCTCTTTGTTGCCTGCTTCTTTCCCTCCAGTGCACCTATTGGTGTGTAAGAAGGCCTTACTTTACTGTAGTGTGGGTACTATTCCCTTGGCCTCCTTACCCATGATAGATCACAGGTATTCTCATTCAGTTTTGCCCACCTCTATATTAGTGCTCATTTGGAGTGCTAGTATATTGGATTAGCAAGCTCTTCTCTAAGGAAGTGACTTTAGATTTCTTCCTCCCTGCTGAGGATAGATCCTAAGGCCTCATGCATCGTTGGCACTATACCACTGAATTAGAACCCCAGTATTTTAAAGTTTCATACTACATGATAGCTGCTGAATCTTTTAGAACCCTGTGGTATAGCATGAAAAATAATAGAAACTGAGTATGTTCTTATATAGTTAGCTCCTCTTTGTCTGGGACCAGTTTCCAGTCATTGCTGGAATAAATGTTGGGCATCTAATCTGCTGGCTGATGCATTTTTTTGGGTATTGCAGGGTTAAATGCAATGCAGTTACAGAATTTGGCTGCACTAGCTGCTGCAGCTAGTGCAGCTCAGAACACACCAAGTGGTACCAATGCTCTCACTACATCCAGCAGTCCCCTCAGCGTACTCACCAGTTCAGGTAAGGGGATGGTAGGGAACATTGTGTACCTTGGACACATCCTTTCTTTGAAGGCAGAGCTAAGGGCAGTGGCAGTCCATCTTAGAAAGGAATTAACACATACCAGGTAGGTTGTATTATGAACAACAGATTCAGAGGTCTTGGTCAGTCTGTCTTTTGTCTCTCTCTTTGTTTTTTGAGACAGGCGTCTATCTATGTGAGTCCTGGTTGTCTTGGACTTGCTGTTTAGACCAGGCTGGCCTTGAACTAAAAAAAGATCCATCTTCTGCCTCCTGAATGTTGGGATTAAAGATTTTGTTGCTCATGCCCTTTTTAGATATGTTTTTGTTTTTCATTACATTTTTAAAAATTATTTATTGAGGCGGGAGAGATGGTTCGGTAATTAACAGCATGTACTGCTCAGCAGACCTGGGCTTGGTTCCCAGTACCCACAGAAGGTAACTCAGAGCTGCCTATAACTCCAGAGAATTCGACTTCCTTTTCTAACCTTTATGCCCATACTCACTTTTACATACTTTTACATAGATTCACATATATACAGCTTAAATGATAATGTGTATGTGAGTGCACGCCAAGTAACAGTCAGAGGACAACTTGTAGTCATTGGTTCTTCCCACTTGGTGGTCCTAGGAATGGAGCTCAGGTCTTTAGGGTTGGTAACCAAGCACCATTACCCACTGAATCACCCTTGGTTGTCATTTTTTTTGATTATTTGAAATCTCATCATTTTTAGTTTGTTGTGACCATCATTTGTCTCTGACTTAGAAGGACAATTATCAGAATTCAGTGATTGCAAAATCCTTTTTGTAAATAGAAGAGTCAGTAGGATCATTCCTGTGCTTTGGGTTCCTGTTGGCAAGCGAAGGCAAGTGATAATTTAACTCCTGAATTTCTAATAGCAGGGTCTTCACCGAGCTCCAGCAGCAGTAATTCTGTCAACCCCATAGCCTCACTTGGAGCCCTGCAAACATTAGCCGGAGCAACAGCTGGCCTCAACGTTGGCTCCTTGGCAGGTAATGGGCAATCCCTGTTGTCATCAGGCTGCTTTTATAAACTAACCCAGTATAGCAGTAATAGAATAACTGCCTGGGCCCAAGGAAAGTTAGAAATAATCAGAGGATTGTGTCACATTTGAGGTAAAACCCAAACTCTTCTGCTTAGCTAGCTGTAACCTTGGACTGTCATTCTAATACTCATTTGCTCATCTGCAAAGCAGAAGTAATAGAATACTTTGAAGGGTGCTTAGTTAAATGAGGCCAGGTGGTGGTTGCACACGCCTTTAATTCCAGTACCTAGGTGGGAAAGGGAGGTGGACCTCTGAGTTCAAGGCTGCCTGGTCAACAGAACAAGTTCCAAGACTGCTGGGAGACTGCTATGGAGAAGCCCTGTCTTGAAAAACTAAAACAAACAAGCAAAATACCTCCCAACCCCCCCAAATTAAATCAGCAACTGGAGAGATGGCTCTGCTGTTAAGAACACCTACTACTCTTTCCAAAGAGCCTGGGTTTGATTCCCAGCACCCACATGATGGTTCTCAGCTGTCTGTAACTTCATTCCCAGGGGATCTGACACCCTCTTCTGGCCTCCATGAGTGTGGCATGAATGTCGAGCACAAACGTACATACAGGCAAAACACCCACACAAAAATTTAAAATACAAAAAAAGCTTTTTACAAAGATAATGTTAAATGAGGACACGGAGCCCTGTGATAGTAATCTCATTGCTAGGAAGATAGAGGCGGGCGGGTTTCCAAAACCGAGCCTGGGCTACAGAATGAATTCCAGGACAGCCAGGGCTACACAGAGAAACAAAACAAACAAAAAACTAGAGAGACGGGGGTAGAATAGGTAAAGATGAAAAATGGACCTGTCCATTTGTGATGGTGTCAGGGTGCCCTTGTGCTAAAAGATAGTAAAGAAGAGAGTGGAGGTGAGATGTGGGATTTGTAGTGTTCGCAGTAGCATCAGAGTCTGAAGTTGACTAGTCAGGTGAATAGTCTAACTCAGTGGATAGTTAAAGGGGAGACAAGTCAAATCTGGGGGGAGAGGTTTGTTTTTTAGTAACTTAAGTGTATCTGTCTTTAGAATCAGTTGAATCTTTCTAGTATATTAATCTTGCTCTTCCTCCAAGGAATGGCTGCTTTGAATGGTGGTCTGGGTAGCAGTGGCCTTTCCAATGGCACTGGGAGTACCATGGAAGCCCTCACCCAGGCATATTCTGGTATCCAGCAATATGCTGCTGCAGCCCTCCCCACTCTATACAACCAGAATTTATTGACACAGCAGAGTATTGGTGCTGCTGGAAGCCAGAAGGAAGGTAAGTGCACCAGAATTAGAAGTTAAGGTGTGGGGCAAGGGAATTTAGGTAGACTAACCTTTTCCCTACAGGCAAGAACAAACTGAGAAAGACTATGAAGTACAGTGCTTTTTGCCATTTTAGGGGGGAAGGGTGTGTGGGTGAATCAGAATCATACAGATCTTCTTAGGATGGAGCTTAGTTTTTAAATAAGGAAACAAATAGACATTGGAATTGATCTGGTCCTTTGACAAGAATCTTCTTTTGTTAGGAAGTCTTCTCTGGGTTATGAATCTACCAGAGGATTGTCTAAATATTCCTCTTAGGTATATCATTTGACATTTTTCTCTTTGACTAACGTATGCCCTAAATGAGATACTGAGATATGGTGGGATACAGTGAGATAGCTGCTAGGTTTGATAGAGTGAAAAGTCCATGGATAGAAATGGAATTATATCCTTTGATAGAAATGGAATTAAATTTAGGAGAGACTGCATTGACAGTTCCTGCTGCCACCTTAGTGTTTAGGTTTGACTGGGTTTTTATAACCATGATTTGATAAGGTGTCGCACTAATGTAAGAAAAACAAGTAGCCTTTTTGACTTTAGTGTGTGAACCAGTATTAAGAGACCTAAAGGATGTGAGGAAGCAAACCAAGTGTGTATAGGAGAGAAAAAGAGATCATAGGGCACAGAAAGGGCAGGTTCATGGACCTGGAGGCCATAATGGTTCATGTGTTTGACGACTGGGAGACATAAGTGGCTGTAGAATGGCTGGATTGTTATTTATTGTCTTAATCACTCTTCATTAGAAAATCACATTGTAAGTAAAGAAAATATATTTTGCTACTAGTTCAGTGTTAATCATGGGCATGTGTGTGTGTGTGTGTGTGTGTGTGTGTGTGTGTGTGTGTGAGAGAGAGAGAGAGAGAGAGAGAGAGAGAGAGAGAGAGAGAGAGAGAGTTTTTTTTTTTTTTTTTTTTTTTTTTTTTTTTTTTTTGGTGGTTTTTTGAGACAGGGTTTCTCTGTGTAACAGCCTTGGCTATCCTGGACTTGAATTGTAGACCAGGCTGGCTTCAAACTCACCCCTACAGAGTACTGGGATTAAAGGTGTGTGCACCGCCATGCCCAGCTTTATGGGCACATTTTTTAAATGTCTTTTTTTTTTTTTTTAAACTGAGATGTAGTTTAAGTATTGTTAAAGTCAAAATTTGCCCATTTTGGTATAAAGCTCTGAGTTTATACAGTGTCGAAACACCCACCATAATGAGAGAACATTTGTGAGTACCCCCTAGAAGCTCCCTAGCGCCCTATTGTCATTGCTACTCCATTCCCGCCTCTGGTACTACCAGTCTGTTTGTAACCCTTTATTGCCTAGGCACAGTTTTGAAAACTCATTTTTTATTGTTGTTTACTTGCTTTTGTTTTTGAGGCAGGTCTCACTATGTAGCCCAGGCAGACCTTGAATTAAGAGCCTCCTCCTCTCTTAGCCTTCCGAACGGTAGAATTACAGACTGAAACTTGTTTTGACTATATAGCCATTCCTCCTTTTTCTTGTTCCCTTGTGGTCTTCAGTTGGTTTTACTACTGTACGTGCAGATCTGCCTTCTTTCCAATCCCTGTATACCCTCTCTGGCAAGGTATGGGCCTCTAACATCCTTCCATGAGCCAGCCATAGAATGGCCCACAATTTTAATCCCAGCATTTGGAATGCAGAGGCCACTGGGTCTCTGTGAGTTTGAGCCTGGTCTACATAGTGAGTTCCAGGACAGCCAGAGCTTATAATGAGACCACACACACACACACACACACACACACCCTACCTATCTATCTATCTATCTATCTATCTATCTATCTACCTACCTACCTACCTACCTACCTACCTACCTTTAATCTCAGCACTTGGGAGGCAGAGACAGGTACCAGAGCTACATGAATAAAACTTGTTTCAGGAAAAAAAATTCCTTCCATGAGATGACACATGACTACATGCAAGGGAAGAAATCTAATTTTAGAATTACTGCCTTCTATTTAGAGAATCTGTTTAGTCTCCCTCAGAGAATAAGTTGTTGAGATTTTGCTAGTGTTGTACAGATGGGAATGAGAGACCATTAGCCCCTGGTGGTGAGCATACGTGACACTGATGCGCTTCCACTCAATGGGTGTTTGAAGGTCCAGAAGGAGCCAACCTGTTCATCTACCACCTGCCCCAGGAGTTTGGAGACCAGGACTTACTGCAGATGTTTATGCCCTTTGGGAATGTCGTGTCTGCCAAGGTCTTCATAGACAAGCAGACCAACCTGAGCAAGTGCTTTGGTATGTTTACTTCTCTTCTGGTGTCAGAATGGAATTAAGTATTTTGCCACTGAGAAAGAGAGAAAGTGGCTGCTGACTGATGTGTTTATAAAAAGAATAAAGATATATGTTCTGTGGGTGTAGTGAGATAAGGTGTGGGGGAAGGGTGTGCAGGCCCAAGCCCAGGCATCCCTTCCCCCAGAGGGACCAGCCACACAGGAAGGTATAGTATAGAATAGAGTTTATTCAGGGCATGGGGAGGAGAGTTAAGAGGGTAGTAGAGGCAGAGAAAGGCAGAGAGAGTAGAGAAGTGGAAGAGTGGAGAGAGGGGGGAAGGGATAGGGAGAGGTAAGAGATAAGAGATGCAAGAGAGAGGCAAGAGATAAAAGAGAGAGGAGGGGCAAGCATCCCCTTTTATAGTGGGCCAGGCCACCTGGCTGTTGCCAGGCAATTATGGGGTGGAGTTTAGACAGAATGCTAACTCTGACAAATTCAGAAAAATTTGAATTAGAGCTTGACCGTAGCAGATCGTATGACCTCTTTCTGAGCTTTAGTTTTATCTGTAGTAGAGTTGGTAATTTGTGCTCACAGTGTTGGCCCAGAGGAAATAGTGTATAGGAATAGTTTTTTGCAAGGGAGAGAGAATGCTGCTAAATGTCAGGTAGTACCATTGAGAACCTAATTGTGGTTTCCTGGGGTTGTCAGTGCCAGAATTTCCATGCATGCTGAGAACAGTTGAGATAACTTTTGCTTTATTAGGTTCCTCACCTAGGTTTCTGCTTGGACATACAGGTTTTGTAAGTTATGACAATCCTGTCTCAGCTCAAGCTGCCATCCAGTCCATGAACGGCTTTCAAATTGGAATGAAGAGGCTTAAAGTGCAGCTCAAACGTTCGAAGAATGATAGTAAGCCCTACTGAGTGCTCCCCTCTGAGACTGGAGTGAGAAGATCTTCTGGTAAGTGGGGGAGGAGCACCCTTAGTCATTGGAAGCCCTAAGGCTGTGTGCTGACAGCCCTGGACCCTGATCCCTGCCACTCTCGCAGGCACAGCTTGCCCTGAAGACTCAGCTACTGCCTTCTGTGGGAGTGTCGCTTCGTACAGAGGACAAGTTTGTGCTTTGGTTTCCAGTGTTTTACTTTGGAGTTTAGGTGCCATATCCTGAGGGTTTTTGTTTTTGTTTTGTTTTTTTCTTTTTCCCTTTATTTAAAGTTTGCTGTGTTTGTAACCAGTTTGTTGAGAAAGACCAACACCAGTCCACCTTGAGGAAGAGGGAAATGGGTTTAAAAGATAATTAGAACATGCCCCAAACCATGGAACGAGAGGGCTGAGCAGAACAGATCATTGATCCCCAAAGTCTCTCTCCCTGAGTGTAGGCGTGGGGAGAATGAGAGCTAAATTCTAATGAGGTACGGGACAGTGGGTGAGCCTGCTTGGCATCTGACCCCTTTGGAACTGGCTGCTTTCTGTGGAATTGCTGAACTTATGCCACCTATTTTTCTAATTTTTGTCCTGGATTTCTGCCCTTCTTTCCTAAAAGGGGGTCAGCAAGTCTCAGGAAATAACGCACTTTTCATTTAGCCTGAAATATGCAAATAACAGGGAGATACCCATGACTAGCCAGCCCAGCCCACCATCCCTGTTATATATATCCCTGCCTGGTTGGTGGCTGTTTGGGGGAAGCAGCCAAAGAGGTCATTTTAGTTTATTTCAACATGAAGTTAGTCTATGGAAGTTCACCACGCCAAGGAATATTGCCTCCTTCTCCAGCCCCAGTTTTCTCATGAGGGCAGACCTACGAAGCTTACTGCATCTCTAGCCAAAAGGGTGCAGTTGATGAGCAGAGCCATTGAGAAGCTATCAGATTGAGGGAGGAGAGTCCAGCTTCTTGGTGTGCCTGAATCAAGGTCTCTTCAAGCCACTTTGCTATGTTTGAGCCTAGTATTCAAGAAGGTTCAGAGTGCATTTCTGCCTCCTCAGTGAAGGTATCCCAAAAGTTGTATTCCCATAGGGGTCTGGCAGGCCTCTCTAGCCCCACTTTCTGTCCTTGAAGACAGAAGACTACAGGAAGTTTACAGGCTCCATATGAATTTAGTGTTCATTTACCTCAGTATTAACCCATGCTCATTTTGTCATCGTGCTTACAGTAAGCTCCCTGCTGCCTTTCATGGGTCTTAACTCCAGCCTTTGCCAGTTTCCCACACAGCAAACTCTGTACTCTTCCTTCTGCTCCAAGAAAAGCTGTTGGGAATATGCATCTGAGCAGAGGTGGCCCTATGAGCATAGATTAACCCACAGCCAGGGCCTGGGTTCCTGGGTCATTGGAAGCTTAAACCTCACAAGTTAAAAGTCTTGACTCCTAGCAGCAGAGATTAGAAGGGGCTAGCCTGCTTTAAGTCAGATGGGGACACTCTCCTTGTCATGCTGTCCCTGTGGATAACAAACAGGGATCAACCATCTTGCTGTTGTACAGGAAGTTGTTAGTGATGTGTTATCCCATTGATGCTGGGACAGCTGTTCTCTTATAGTGATAAGTTGAGTCTGTTGTCCTCTTAAACATGAAACATACACTTCTTAAGCTGAACCACGTAAACTTGAATTCTGCACACTGGGAGAAAAGTGTCCTGTGTTTCAAGATTAAACTATTCTAAAGGCTTCCAGGGTAATGATGGGATTTTTTAAAATAATGCAAAAAATAAAAATAAAAAATAAAAAAACTTAAAAAGGAAAAAAAAAAAAAAGAAAAAATGCTAGGTTGGGCAGGCACTGCTCTGAATCCCAACCGGCCGGAACCAAGAATGTTGTTTCTATTTTTATAGAAGTTTTATACAGCTCCGGGGTGGAGAATATTTATTACCTAAATTATATCTCTGGAAAAGGCCAGGATTTTGTAGAATCCAGAATGTGATTGTTGTACACACAGGGTGCTGTGTATGATTGAAACTACTGACTTTCTGTGACCGTTTGCAGCCCAGGTAACCTGTCCAAGGGGAAGGCTGACATTAATGCTGTGAATTGGCAGAGGCGAGAGCTGTGCTCTATAGGGTGCTGCCAGTGCTGTGCTCCCTAACCTTCTGTTCTGTCTTCCTCCTTGGCCAGAACACCATGTTCTTCCCCTTCTTCCGGCTTCCCTCTATCTCTCCCATTTCATCATTTGTCCACAGATTTGTCCTGTGCTCCAGGACCATATGAAACCTTCCTAATGATATTAAAAATCAAAGGAGTGGCTCTACCTTTGGAACAGACCCCAAACTTCATACCTACTTGTGATTTCTAAAAGGAGCACTTGCCCCAGCAGAGCCATGGTCTGCTCAGTCAGCCAGCCAGCCAACTGGGGAGACCATGTATTTACGTTTATCCCGTTATCTCACTGCCCATTGGCCCAGTGCATTAGCACAGCAGTAGCACTGTCCTCGAGCACAGTTCTCTCCCCAGGCCAAAGATGGTTTTGTTGAAGAAGCTGCTCCCCTATAAGTCTTGATGTGAAAGAGCTCAGCTTAGAGTGGAGACTGCAGTGAAGTCTTAAGCAGTCCGTTTCTGTTGTGTGGGGGTTTCACTTACAGTGTGTTTTCTGCTGTAGTTTTGTTTCATGGATTCTATCATGCCATTGATTTGCCTTCAGTGCAGCCCAACCACTATCTCCTGGGTTCCACACGAGTGGCCAGGGCTTATATGGAAGCTTAGGGCTTGGATTTCTGGGAACAAAGGGCCATCCTAGGATTAAGCAAGAAACTCTGGCCCTCTACCCTAGTCTCCCTCCCACTCTAGTTAGCATCTTTTGTTGCTGAGACCCTGCTTGCCCAGAGACTGACTGTCTTGATGTGTTAGGTGCTTTGCAGGAAATCCAAGCCTTAGGTTCCCTTCTGTCTCTGGCAGTTGGATGTTCTCTTGGTGTCCTTCATGTCCTTTTGAACTTTTCCCTGTGTCCATTGTTAGCATGTGCAAAAGTTCTTGTCATTCCCCACCCCTTCCCTTCCCCCTCCTCCTCATTTCAGGGCTGCATACAGTGAGTGTCCTGTTCTCTCTCTCTGTTTGGATGTATTGCTCTGTGTAACTCAGTGGATCTCCCTCTTTCTGGTTTGTTTTTTTTTCTAGATTCCTGCCGTTTGTTCATCGTTGTGCCTAAAGCATGTCGATGTGGCGTCAAGTACATCGTCCAAATCCCTGTCTCTTCAGCTTCTCTGATGCTTGAACTCTCACCTTTGACCTTGTGTTGACCTTTGATGCTGATGTGTATTTTATTATGTTTGTTTCTTTCTTTGTTTTTTCTTTTTTCTTTCTTTTTTTTTTTTTCCCTTTTGTGCTGCCAAATTGGTTTTGCTAGAACGACTGCTGAAGGGAAAATATTTAAACTTGCATTTGAATATAAAAAAAAAAATCTATTTTTCTAGAACTTCATAAGATAACCACTTGATTTTGTGATTCCAGTTCTTTGTAACCGTCTCAGAGCAGCCCTACTAGCACATCCGTGTGGTGTTTGTATTCTCGTGAACACACAGCCAGTCCGCTTCCAGGCTTTGTTCTCTGTGTGCTTAGTTTTAAAGACAACTTTGAAATAAACAATGAAATAAAAGATGTCACTAAAATCTTTGAGGCTCCTGAACACATTTTGCTGACATAGTTTTGGGGCTTGAGGAGACCGCATGTTGTTATTAATTTTTGTTTTTCTGAGTTCTCAACTGCAGAAAATGTCTGAAATCCACCCTACCCCCACTCCCTTTTCACTGGATGCTGAGGGTTGGGCCCCAGCTAGCCTTTTTCTTTTCCTCTTGTGGTTCTTCCTGAAGCAGCCCTGCAGGGAAGCCCTAGGGGCCCTCCTCCCCTCCCCTCAGCCCGCTCACACCCATGCTTCTTCCTACAGTCTCCACAGCAAAATGTGATGCTTTCAACTTTTTTGGGTTTTGTATTGTTTTTGCCTTTTTGTTTTGAATTTTTCCTTTCCTACTAAGATTATGCCCAGAAAAAACACGTTGTGCATGTTTCCTGCTGTTTCTTCACACCTTCGTATGTATCACCTTCACCTCTCTGTTTTCTATAGTTTGTGCAAAAACTGACTGATTTAAAGGGGTTTCAAAGAAGATGTTTTAAATTGTTATGGGGTTGATTTTTTTTTTTCTCAAGATTGTATTGTTTTATTTTGAAGTGGCAACTTTCTCCTCTACTGCCCTTAGTGTTTGCCTGTGCACTTAGACTGTCACTCTTTGTGGCCTCCAGGTCTCAGGGGGGGATCCAGGAGGCTGGCTGCTCTGCTCAGGGAGTACAGGGGGGCCAGAGAGGCAGAAGCAGAACCAAAGGTGGCTGTGGGTAGACCGGAGGCTTAGCACATCAAGGCTAGATCACAGAGGGATGGGGGAGGGAGGGAGGGAGGGCACTGTGCTTCTGACTACCCAGAGGGGGCGGTCTGTGCACTGAGTGGCAATACACCTGCCTGCCTGCGCTTTTCCTAGGTGACAAGCACAATAAATACTACAGTCTTCACACTGTTTACAGCTCTGGGCACCAAGCACCCCACACTGGCTCTTCACTGTGGCTCTGCTCTTTCTTAGAGTTGGTAAGGGCAAGAAATTGCTTTTAAATTGGGTGAAGAGCCAGATAGCTACTGTCCCCGGGTGCCAGGCCAGCCAGTTCTTTGGTTTCCTAAGGGAAACTTACCCTCTTCTCTTGTAGCACCATCCAACCTCCGGGTCTTGGGGACTTGGAAGAATGTGAATAGAGGAGGAGAGGCTAGAGGAAATGAGTAGACAGGGATGGGTCTGTGAAGAGCAGGGGCAGCAGGGAGGATTTTTGACAGATCCCTCTGAGACTTAAGCACTAGTGGGAGGGAAAGTGAAAGCAAGATTGTCCAGAAAAGGGTGGCAAGGTGCAGTAAGGAACTGGGGAGGAGGGGAAGCACTGGCTGGCATCATCCACTCCCTGGAGATGAAGGGGCTCCAGCACAATTTCTGCTCTGGGACCCTTACATGTTGCCCAATATATTATGCTTGAGGCCACCTTACTGGGAAAGAATTGCAGCCAAGTGGGGACCCTATAAGTAGGCTGCTTAATGTCCTGGAAGGGGTGGTGGGATGGAAAGAGGCCAGAGCCTAGCATGAGAGAGCCTGCCGTGTGCCCAGTCTGACTGCACAGAGCGCCCCTGTCGGCAGGAGGTGCTGAGGCCCCTTCCTGTGTACTGAGAAGCTGTGTTTGCCAATATAGTTTGCTTTCAATTCCAAGAGGAGCTCTGGGAAAACCTGTGGATAAACCAAATGCCAAATGTTGGACATTGTTTCCTTTCCCTTTTCTCTCTGATTGTTTTAATTGTTCTGTAGTGGTTTTAATGGATTTGAGACCCTGGAGCAGCAGCTGCCTTTCTGATTTCCAGCTGCTTTTTGTGAATAATTTAAAAAGAAAAAAAAAAAGAAACTTTACATTTTGGAGACAAACCTGTGTGAGTTTTTTATTGGTACAAACGTTGTATTTAACACTAGGGGTTTTGTACAGTTTTTTGCCTTTTCTACTAGAAAACAATGTAAAGTGATTTCACAATGTGAAGAGAAAAAAATTGCCACTATGACCAAACGCACAGTCTGTTCTGCAGCAACAACGGGATTCAATCAACTCAAAGTCGTGATTCAGCCGTAGAAATGCTTTTTCTTGACCTTGTTTGAGCTTTCCTTTTTTCCTGTTTGATTTATAAAAGATGTCTTTTGTGTGTGAACTTGTGTTGTACTCTGTAGAAAATTATGGATTTTGCTTTAATGGTTTTTAAAAAAAAAAAAAAAAAAAAAAAAGGGCAAGAAGAGCCCTTGTCGCTTTTCTTACCTAATCACAGTTTGTGTAGTGGATTAAAAAAGAAAAAAGTTGTTAAAAGTTTGGAGCAAGGGAGTATGTGTTTAAAAGGACTCTCCTTTTTTTGTGTGCTTTTCCTTTTGTCCCAATGGGTAACCTAAATCTGTTTTAATTGCACAGACACACGGACAAAAAGTCATTTTGTATCTGCCAAGTGTGGTACCTTCCTTTGTTTATTTGCTATTAAACTGTTTGAGAAGAGCTGTTTGTCTTCAGAGTTGTTGATTGCCACCCGCCTGGGGCGGGGCTGGGGCGGCTTCCGAGTTGACAGACCTGATGATTCAGCTGAACCCACACCAAGCTCCTGAAGGAAAAGGCAGTTTCTCTCTGGAATGCTACTTGTGTGACATGTCTGCATTCTACAAGGTCACCATAATATGGAAACACCTTGAAACATTGTGATAGCGTTAATTTTTGTTTTCCCTCTTCCATTACTGCTGATGGCCCATGTGAATCCTAGATCATGGCCTTCTCTCCAAGCCTTTAGTCTCCAGCCCAAAAAGTAGTTAGACCTTTAAGGTTCACTCCTCAGGTATGCTAGATCATTCTTTAATGAAGCCACCTGCCTAGGAGTGCCTTTGAACTTCTGGGAGCTTGCAGTTGAGGCTACTAGGCCTAAAGAGACAGAGACTCTGGCTAGCAACAGACCTGTCTTTGTCCAGTCCTTCATACAGCTGCCATCCTACATGGAGACTCTGGATAACTGGGTAGTCCAGTCTTCATAGAACTGAAGCCTCTCTGGAAGCTACAGCTGACTTGTAGGTGGCGGGCAGACCTCAGTTCTCTTCTCGGTGCCCCTCTATTTGGGGTGGGTCTGGTGGACAGTGTTTATTGATATATAGCCTGCCTTCTAGTGCCTAATGGTACACCAGCATGTGCTAGGCTCTGAAAAAGCAGGCAGGAGAGAAGCCTCTCCTCTAACTCAAGTATTTCCTGGACACTGTCCATTTGATATTCACCTGAGGAATATAGAGATCTTGTCAACCACACCTTGCCTTTAATTACTGTTTTTCAGGTCTCCATTTCTGTTCCTCAACCCCCTCCCCCAAGACAGAATCTTGCCATGTGACCCCAGCTGACCTTACAGTCAGGAGCCTTCCTGCCTCAGCCTCCCCCATGCTGAAATGACCATCATGCACTTCCATGCCTGGCTTTAAAATGTGTTTAAAATCAGAAGTCTGGGGCAGGGGATGTAGCTTAAAACACATACATACAAGGCAACGTGCAATCTTTATTTTAACTCCAAATATTTCACCAGGAGGTGGTGGCACACTTGCATACCTTTTTTTGTTGTTTTTGTTTCTTTTGTTTGTTTGTTTTTCGAGACAGGGTTTCTCTGTATAGCCCTGGCTGTCCTGGAACTCACTCTGTAGACAAGGCTGGCCTCGAACTCAGAAATCCACCTGCCTCTGCCTCCCAAGTGCTGGGATTAAAGGCGTGTGCCACCACTGCCCGACTCCTTGTTTTTTATTTTTATATATTCATATAAAATGTGCTGTCTTAACTGTCCTTATATAAATAGTGGCATTTAAAAGTACAGTCACGGTGTTTGTGCCACCATCGCAGTTAAATGGATTTTTTAATTTTGGGTTTTGGGGTTTGGTTTTTTTGAACATGCTTGCCTGAGAAAAATAAATGTGCTAATAATGTAAAATGTCTATTGGACATTCTCCCTGGGTTCTGTATTTCATACTTTGAAGAAATGGTGTGGTCAGAGCCTTCTGTGGACTCTTCTCAGAAGTTAGTTACCTTAATGGTTTCCTGTTGACAATGCTCTTGTTCTTTCTCCCTCCCTTCCCCCCCCCCCCCCGTCTGTTTTTTGAGACAGTCCTAAGTAGCCCAGACCAAATTAGCTTGATCTTCCTGCTTCTGCTTCCTAAATCCTGGGATTTTGAGGCATGTCTGGCTCACATTTGATTTTCTTTGTCGAATGCATGGCAGTGTATGCCTTTGATCCTAGCACTGAGAGGTAAGAGGGTCTCTGACTTAGAGGATAGCCTGCTCTACATTGTGGACTCCTGGCCAGCCAAGGTTACATAGTGAGACCCTGACTCAATTAAAAAAAAAAAAAGTCGGACAGTGGTGGCGCACGCCTTTAATCCCAGCACTTGGGAGGCAGAGGCAGGTGGATTTCTGAGTTCGAGGCCAGCCTGGTCTACAGAGTGAGTTCCAGGATAACCAGGGCTACACAGAGAAACCCTGTCTCGAGGAAAAAAAAAAAAAATCCTGGAAGGCTGGTTGATTCTGGTTAAGAGCATGGCTTGTTCTTGCAGAGGACCCTGAGTTGGGCTCCCAGCACCCATACTGGGCTACTCACACCTTGTAACTTCAGCTGCTGGAGATCTTCTGGTGTCCGGGCGTCTGCACTAAGTGTACACATAGCCACATTCGGTGACACAGACATAATTAAATCTTTTTAAGAAGCAGGGTAGGCGACTGGAGAGATGGGTCAGCAGTTAAGAGCACTGGCTGCTCTTCCAGAGGTCATGAGTTCAATTCCCAGCAACCACATGGTGGCTCCCAACCATCTGTAATGGGATCCGATGCCCTCTTCTGGTGTGTCTGACAGTTACAGTGGATATATAACCACCCTCCAGTGCCAGGAGGCCCTTCTAGCCTTCATGGGCATTAGGCACACACACTGTACACAGACACACATATAGGCAAGATAACAATACACTTAAGAATAGGATGAAGAGTAATTATGGAAGATGCTTGATGCCATCTTCTGCCCTCCATATACATGTAAACACAGGGTATATAATTCAGATATGCCTAGCTAGCATGCAGAAGTTCTGTTTGATTCTTGGAACCACAAAAATGTCAAAAGTAGTTTGGTTCTGGACTGGAGAGAGAGCTCAGCAGTTAGGAGCACCAACTGTTCTTCCAGAGGTCATGAGTTCAATTCCCAGCAACCACATGGTGGCAGGATCCGATGCCTTCTGGTCTGAAGAGAGGGATAGTGTACTCACATGCATAAAATAAATGAATAAAAATCTTTTTTTAAAAAAAAAATAGTTTGGTTCTGATGTTTTATTTGTTTGGGAGTTTTGTTTGTTTTTGAGAAAGGGTCTCTGTTTAGTCTTGGCTTTCCTGGAACTCACTGTATAGACCTGGCTGACCTTAAAGTCACAGAGATCCACCTGCCTCTGCCTCCTAAGTGTTGGGATTAAAGGCGTATATCACCATATTCAGCTTGTTTTAGTTTTGGGTTTTTTTTTTTCCCTTTTTTTTCCCGAGACAGGGTCTCTCTGTGTAGCCCTGGCTGTCCTGGAGCTCACTCTGTAGACCAGGCTGGCCTCGAACTCAGAAATCCACCTGCCTCTGCCTCCCAAGTGCTAGGATTAAAGGCGTGCGCCACCACTGCCTGGCTTGTTTTAGTTTTTTTGAGGTAGAGGTCTCATGTAACCCAGATTGGCCTCAAACTATGTAGCTGAAGATGACCTTGAACCTCTGATCTTCCTTTAGCTCCCAAGCACTGGGATTAGAGAAAAAATGCTGTCACCCTCCCAGTTCATGTGGTGCTGGAGGCTGGAGCCAGGCCTTTATAGATACTAAAAGAACACTACCAACTGAGCTGTAACCAGGTTTTAAACTTCTGTTTGTTTTGGTTTTTGAGGCAGGCTTTCTACACAGTCCTGATTGTCCTGGAACTTACTTTCTAAACCAGGCTGACCTCAAGCTCACCTTTTATAATGTTTAAAGTCTGACTTTGTCTCTGTAATACGGATGGTATCTTAAACAGTTTGCATTCCCTTGTGAAACGCTTCTGTGATGGCCCACCACCTCATTGCTTTTTTGTCATCTGTCTGCAGTGACTGTCTTGATCAGCACACAGGTGTTCTATCACATGCTACATTCATCTAAGTAGCCCAGTCTCTGATGGAGAAAAAGCCAGCAGGAAGGAAAACCAGCTTTTCCCTTCACCTCTGGGAATGTCACACTGATGTCATAGCATTTCCCTCTGGGAGAGATGGAGACTTTGTGACTCTCAAGCACTGAGTCCTCCTCCTTCTGGAATCTTCTCCATCCTCCCCTACCATCTGGCATTTAAATTACTTTGCAGTGGTGCCTTTTGTTTTTCTAAAGCAAAGTTATCTTGGCTTAAGAAACTGAACTGACAACTGGGAAAGGCACATTTCCTGTCCCAGCTACCCCTCCCCCCCCAAGTTAGGAGTTTGGGGCTTATTTGCTTGTATTTTGAGACAGAGCCTTAATACAGCTCTGGGTGACCTGGAACTCCTTATGCAGGCTGCCCTTGTATTCGAGACCCACCTTCTGCCTCCCAAATGCTAGGTTTAAAGGTTTGTACTGCAGTGTCTGGTGAGCCCGTCCATCCCTGTGCGGTTACCCCATTGGGTTTTAGAGTGTCGCAGCTATTGTACATCCTAAATTGGGAAGGTTCTCATCACTCCAGAGGCCATGTTCATGAACATTTATTTTCTTAACCCTTGATGACTAAGATACTGTGTGCGTGAGAGAGAGCGCGCAAGACAGGTGTCTTAGTTTGGTTATGGAGTCTCTTCACAGCAATAAAGCCCAAGCTCTTAAAGGCAAACATTTAATTTGGGCTGGCTTACGGTATCAGAGGTTGAGTTATTGGCATAGTGGGAAGGATGGTATTGTGTGGGCATACTTAGTGCTGGAGGAGCCAAGGGTTCTACATCTTGATTAGAAAGCAGCCAGGAAACTGGAATTCCATACTGGACAGAGCCTAAGCCAGGTAGGCCTGAAAGCCCACCTACACAGTGACACACTTCCTCCAGCAAGGCCACACCTCCTAAAAGTGCCACTCCCTATGGCCAAGCATTCAAACACATGAAGCTGTGGGAGCCAAACCTAATCAAACCACCACAACAGGGTTTCTCTGTATAGCCCTGGTTGTCTTGGTGCTTAGATCTATAGACCAGGCTGGCCTGGAACTCAGAGATCCACCTGTCTCTGCCTCCCAAAGACTAGGTAGGATTAAAGGCGTGTGCCACGACCACTGGCTAGACTAATCTACTTTCAATAGTTTTGTGTGCTCTGGATATTTTGGGTAAATGTAATCACAGGCTTTTAGATAGCCTGCATCCTGGGGTGGCTTCTCCTTTCTTTCTCTTCTAAGTCTACTCAGTGAATAAGTATCCTACCAGCGGGCCGGAGCCTTTCCAGCCCTTTGAGCTTGTCTCCTATCTTGTTTCAAAACCACCCTACCTGTCTAGCCCTTCCCTCCCCACCTTCCCTTCCCCTAATGTGACTTGCCTCATCCTGAAATTCTGTAGAGCAGTGTGATTCTCAGCCTTCCCAATGCTGTGGCACAGTTCCTTGGGCCGGGATAACCCTCAACCATAAAATTGTATTGCTACTTTCTAACTGCAATATGTGTACTATTATGAATCTTAATGTAAATATCTGGTATGCAGGATATCTGATGATACCCCAAAGGAGCCTGACTCACAGATGGAGAATCATTGCTCTATATCATTCCAGTTTCCCCATTAACTTCTGTAATTTTTTTTTTTTTTTTTTAAGTTAAGATTTGCCAGGTAGTGGTGGTGCGTGCCTTTAATCCCAGCACTTTGCAGGCAGAGGCATGAAAATCTCTGAGTTCAAAGACAGTGTGGTCTCCCAAGCAAGTTCCAGGATGACCAGGGTTATACAGAGAATCCCTGCCTCTAAAAGAAAAACAAAAAAAGGAATTAATGTATTTTTATATGCATGAATGTTTTGCCTGCATATATGTATGTGTGCCTGTGTATGTGCCTGGTGTCTTTGAAGCTCAGAAAAAGGGGTTGGAGCCCCTGGAATGGAGTTAAAGATGGTGAGCTGCCAAGTGTGTACCAGAACTGAACCTATGTCCTTTGCTTGAACAAGTTCTTTTAACTTCTAAGTCATCTTCTCATCCCTAAATAAAATGTTTTTTTTTTAAATAAAATTGCTTCTTCAGTTCTACCCTAACATTTCAAGTATTTAAAAACTACATTTGATACGATGCCAATGTCTTGTGAAAAGCATATCCAAGGCAGCTTATGAAAGAAAGTGCATAATTGGGGGTTCGCTTAGTGAGTCTATGACCATTATGGTGGGAAGGGTGATGCAGGCAGGCAGGCATGGTGCTGGAGTAGCTGAGAGCTTACATCTTACCTGAGGTTGAAGGTAGAGAGCAAGAGACTGGGCCTGATGTGGGCTTTTGAAACCTGTAAGCCTACCTCCAGGAACACACAAGGCCTCTGGAATCCTTCCACAGTAGTGACACAACTAGGGACCAAGCATTCAAATATATTAACCTGTGGGGGCCATTCTCATTTAAACCACCACAGCCAGCATAGAACATTTGCATTATTACAGTCAGTTGTTGGATGTTCTAGATGGGTGCTTCTCTGGTGTCTGGAGAGAGAGCTTAATGGTTAACAGCAAGTTTTTCTCTTGCAGAGACCCAGATTCTATTCCAGCACCTACATGGTGCTTCACAACCGCCTGTTCTAACCTCCAAAGACACCAAGCATGTGCATAAAACGAATGTAGTAATTAAACATTTTGAAAAATAAGGGTAAAAAAAACACCTCCATAATTCCAGGACATAGAAGGCCAAGGCAGGAGAATCACATTGTTCAAAACCACCCTGGGCTACATAGAGAAACTCTGGTCTCAAGAAAATGGGTTAGAGATGTAGCCCAGTTTGTAAAGCACTAGACTAGCAAGCATCAGACCCTAAGTTTGATTCCTAGCATTGGAGAAACTGGGTCTGGTGACACTCTAGGTTGTAGATGCCAGAGGGTCAGAAGTGCAGGATCATCCTTAGCTCCATGGCAAGTTTGAGGCCATTCTGAGCTCCATGAGACACTGTCTCAGAAAAGGAGGGGGAAGTCATCTAGTCTATCACAGCAGCTCCAGCCCTCCCAGCACCTAGAAATGTGGGAAGTAGAAGCTGTCTTAGTTAGGGTTTGCGTTGCTCTGAAGAGGCACCATGATCAAGAAAACTCTTAAAAAGGAAAACACTTCATTGGGGCTGGCTTATAGGTTCAGAGGTTTGGTCCATTATCATCATGGGAGGAAGCATGGCAGCATGCAGGCCGACATGGTGCTAGAAGAGCCAAGAGTTCTACATCTTGATCTGAAGGTAGCAGGGAGGAGACTATCACTGGCCAGACTTGACCATTGAGACCTCAAAGCCCACCTCCTCAGTGACACTCTTCCTCCAACAAAGCCACTTTCCTCTAAGCCAAGCATTCAAACACATGATTCTATGGGGGCTGTCTTAGGGTTTGTATTCCTGCACAAACATCATGACCAAGAAGCAAGTTGGGGAGGAAACGGTTTATTCAACTTACACTTCCACACTGCTGTTCATCACCAAAGGAAGTCAGGACAGGAACTCACACAGGGCAGGAACTTGGAGACGGGAGCTGATGCAGAGGCAATGGAGGGGTGCTGCTTACTACTAGATTGCTCCCCCTGGCTTGTTCAGCTTGCTTTCTTAGAGAACCCAGGATTGCCAGCCCAGGGATAGCACCACCCACAATGTAGCTGGATCTTGTGGAGACATTTCCTCAAGGGAGGTTCCTTTCTCTGTGATAATTCCAGCTTCTGTCAAGTTGACACAAAACCAGCCAGTACAAATGACCTCTTGTCAACCTGACACACAAATATCACTATTAAGCCTCAACCCTTACTTTCTTATTCATCCCAAGATCTAAATAACTTTAAAAGTCCCATAGTCTTTACAAATTCTTTTTTTTTCTTTTTTCTTTTTTTGGTTTTGGTTTTGGTTTTTTGAGACAGGGTTTCTCTGTATAGCCCTGGCTGTCCTGGAACTCACTCTGTAGACCAGGCTGGCCTCGAACTCAGAAATCCAGCTGCCTCTGCCTCCCAAGTGCTGGGATTAAAGGCGCCAACACTGCCCGGCTAACCATTTTTTTTGTTTGTTTGTTTTTGTTTTTGTTTTTCAAGACAGGGTTTCTCTGTATAGCCCTGGCTGTCCTGGAACTCACTTTGTCGACCAGGCTGGCCTTGAACTCAGAAATCCGCCTGTCTGTGCTTCCCAAGTGCTGCCACCACTGCCGGCCTAATTAAATTTTCAATCCTTTTAAAATATCCAGCCTCTTTTAAAATTCAAAGTCTTTTTACAATTCAAAGTCTCTTTAACTGTGGGCTCCACTAAAATACTTTCTTACTTCAAAAGGGAAAAATAATCAGGGCACAGTCACAATCAAAAGCAAAATCAAACTCTTTAATCTGCCAAAGTCTGGGATCCACTCACGATCTTCTAGGCTCCTCCAAAGGCTTGGGTCACTTCTCCAGCTCTGACCTTTGTAGCACACACCTTGTCTTCTAGGCTCCAGCTGCCTGTACTCCATTGCTGCTGCTGTTCTTGGTGGTCATCTCGTGGTACTGGCATCTCCAGAACACTGCTGTCTTCTGCTGCATCTGGACTGCACTTTCACAAATAGCCTCTCATAGGCTCTTTTCATGGTGCTAAACCTCAACTTCTCTGCATGACCCTTCAGTCCTGGGCCTTCAACTGCCACTGAGGCTGCACCTTCACCAATGGCCTCTCCTGGCCTCTCACAGTGCCAAACATCAGCTGCTATCCCTTCATGTTTCAAAACCAGTACCACCTGGGTGACTCATACATTACTAAGTATGGCTGCCAACATGAGGTACAACTGTGGCTGCCTTTGGAACACAGCTCTGTACTCAAAACATTTCCCTGAAGATTTCACCTTAGTATTACTGGTCTCTTCTTAATCACCACTAATTTCTTAGCTCCAGCTAATCAGCATCAATCATCCCAGTAATGCAAAGGTTTCACTTTAGTAGTTCTGGTATCTTGTTAATCACAGGTGATTCTTCAGCCCCAACTAATCAAAACCACAGAATCTTTACAATCAAAACAGCAGTGGCCTGATAAAGTCTTTAATCTTCCCTCTGAAATTTCACAATCCAGGCACTGTTCTCAACATTATCTTCCAAGGTCCCACAGAACATCCCACAGAGCTCTTAACATCCCAATGACTCTTCTAGGTCAAAGTTCCAAAGTCCTTCCATGGTCCTCCCAAAAACATGGTCAGATTGTCACAGGAACATCCCACTTCCAGTACCAGTTTGTCTTAGTAGGGTTTGTATTCCTGCTCCAAACATCATGACCAAGAAGCAAGTTGGGGAGGAAAGGGTTTTCAACTTACACTTCCAATTGCTGTTCATCACCAAAGGAAGTCAGGACAGGAACTCACACAGGGCGGGAACCTGGAGGCAGGAGGAGGAACTGATGCAGAGGCGATGGAGGGATGCTGCTTACTACTGGATTGCTTCCCCTGACTTGCTCAACTTGCTTTCTTACAGAATCTAGGACTACCAGCCCAGGGATGGCACCACCCACAATAGGCTGGGCCTTCCCCCCCTTGATCACCAATTGAGAAAATGCCTTCCTTACAGCTGGATCTAATGGAATCATTCCCTCAAGGGCTCCTTTCTCTGTGATAACTCCAGCTTGTGTCAAGTTGACACACAAAACCAGCCAGTACAGGGACCATACCTATTCAAACCATCACATTCCACCCCCTGTCCCCATAGGATTGTAGCCATAACATAATGCAGAATGCATTTAGACCAACTTCAAAAGCCCCCATAGTCTTTCACAGTCTCAAAGTTTAAAAGTTAAAAGTGTCTTCTGAAGCCGGGCAGTCGTGGCACATGCCTTTAATCCCAGCACTTGGGAGACAGAGGCAGCTGGATTTCTGAGTTCGAGGCCAGCCTGGTCTACAGAGTGAGATCCAGGACAGCCAGGGCTACACAGAGAAACCCTGTCTTGAAAAACAAAAAAAAGTGTCTTCTGAAATTAATCCCCTATAAAATCAAAAAGCAGATCACATACTGCCAATATATCATGACACAAACTATACATTACCGATCCAAAATGGAGGGATGGACTGAAATGCAGTGAGGACTAAAGCAAGACCAAAACCCAGCTGGGCAAATTCCAAACTCTGCATTTCCATGTCTGATATCAAAATGTTCTTCAGATCTCCAGCTCCTTTAAGCTTGGCTGACTGTGACACACTTGTTTTGGGCTGGTTCCACTTTCTGTTAACAGCTTTCCTCTGGCAGGTATCACATGGCATCTCTAACCTGTGGGGGTCTCCAAGGCAATCCATCTAGGCTTCACCTTCAGTTTTACACAATGGTTTTGCTGGTCCTTCATGCACCCCCTGCCATATGCCTGGCTTCAATGGCTTTCCTTAATCACAGAGGGAGATTTTATAACCCCGTTCACACAATGGACTCTATGGACCTCCATTCAGAGACATTCCTGACACATTCCATCCTTGATTCTAAAGCCAGAGCCTTGTGGCCAAAGCTGCCAGGTTCTGCTTGCTGGGGCTGGAACATGGCCCCTAGTTATGTGACATCTCCAGCTTTCTGTTTTTGATGTTTCCTTTACTGCCTAAGCTTGGCTATCCTGAAACTTGCTCTGTAGACCAGGGTGGCCTTGTCTCTTCCTCTCAAGTGCTGGGATTAAAGGCGTGGGCCACCTTGCCTGGACCTAAACTTTTCTTTAATTCCTTTCCACAAGATGGAAGCTTAGCTAGCTGGGATCTTGCCCTGAGGTCACCACTCTCTTAATTCCATTGAATATCTTTAATCTGTTTATCTCCTTGAACACAAGATTTAGCTCCATTCCACTTCTGGTGCCCCTTTAATCCTTGAACTGTACATTGTATTTTTCTTGCTCAGTTTGCTGTTTCATCAAAATGCTCTTCATAAATGGAGTTAACATTAGGAGCTGGTGAGATGCCTTAGTGGTTAAGAGCACTAGCTGCTCTTCCAGAGGTGCTGAGTTCAAATACCCAGCAGCCACATGGTAGCTCACAACCATCTATCTATAAGGGGATTTGATGTCCTCTTCTGGCCTGCGAGTATATATGCAGCAGAGCACTCGTACATTAAATAAATAAAGTAAGTAAGTAAGTTAACATAAAATCCCAGCACTCGGAAGGCAGAGGCAGGAGGATCTCTGTGAGTTTGAGGCCAGCCTGGTCTACAGAAAACCCTGTCTAGAAAAAAAACAAAACAAAAGAAGAAAAGAAAAAGAGTTAACATTAGTTACTACACCACAGAGTCTGTACTAAGCTATTTTGAGATTTCCTTTGCCAGTGCAGTTAATCCAAAAGTCTTCACTTTAGCCTCAGGAAAATCTCAGACAAGGACAAAAGCAGCTAAATTCCTCGTAAAAATATCACAAGAACTGTCTCTAGGCTACACACTCATGTTCTTTTCCACTGAAACATCTTGAGCCAGGCCTCCACAGTTTAAATCACCTCAGCATCACTGTCTTCCATATTCTGCTAGGATGGCCCATTAAGCCCCTCTTAAGGCATTCCTTTGCTTTCCTAATGCAGAGTCCCCAAATCCACATTCCTCCACACAAGAACATGGTCAGACGGGTCACAGAAATGCCCAAGTTCCTGGTATCAACTTTTTTGTCTTAGAGTTTTATTGCTGTGAAGAGACACCATGACCAAAGCAACTCTTATAAATGATAACATTTAATTGAGGCTGGCTTACAGGTTCAGAGGTTTAGTCCATTATCATCAAGGTGGGAAGCATGGCAGCATGCAGGCAGACATGGTGCTAGAGAAGCCAAGAGTTCTACATCTTGACTGGAAGGCAGCAGGGAGCAGGCTGTCTCTCACTGGCCAGACTTGAGCATATTTATGAGACCTCAGAGCCTGCCTCCCAGGGACACACTTCCTCCAACAAAGCCACATGCTCCAACCAGGCCACTCCTCCTTGATGGTGCCAATCCATATGAGCCAAGTGTTCAAATACATGGGTGTATGGGGCTGTGCCTATTCAAACTACCACAGAAGCCAAAGCGTTCCCTTCCCCACTGATTCTTGGTTGTGTCAAGTTGACAAAACTAACCATCACACTGACCCTAAGAAGAAAACAAAAGCAGATTGAAAGATACCTCCACTGTTTATAACCTGTATTTCTGCCTGGCGTAGCAAATGATTTCTTTGAGGCCAGCTTGGTCTTCATAGTTACTGGACAGCCAGGGCTATGTAGAGAGAATTGTATCAAATAAACAAATAAATGTTGCTTACCGCTCTTGAAGAGGAGCACGTTTGTCCATGGAACATCTCACGACTGCTTGTGGGCATTCAGCGCTTGCAAACTCCACAGATGCCTGCATTGATAGGCACATACTCCTTCCCACATATACATAACAAAAACAATACAGTGTAATAAAAAGAAATCTTTCTTTATAAGCATTATCTTCCCCAAATATTATGCTCCCTAAAAAACCTTTCACTAAAGGTCATGCATGACTGAGCTATATGGTCTGAGCATCCCAAGTGGGCAACTCCATGAACACTCAGTTTCAGAAGCTAGAAATTCAAGAGAATTGGTCTCTCCTGGGGTCATTTGTTTTGTTTTGTCTCTTGAGACAGTCCTTTGTAGCCTAGGTTGGCCTTAATTCCTTGTACCTGAAGATGGCCTTGAGTTGGTCCTCTAGGTGTGCACCACATACTCAGATTCACATTGTCTTCCTGTGTCTAAGTCCTGAGCTCTTACCCATAATAGGTGTTAAGGCTCACTCCAGTATTATGAAGCTGTTTCCTCCAGACTGAAATGTCCTCTAGGAGGGAGTGGAGAGGCTCCGGATTCAGGAAGCCAAGGAAACTGTAAGGTTATGTAACCTGTGCGTGGGGTGCTGGGAGGAGGGAGACTTGGTGGATCAGATGTAAGCTGTGGAGGAGGCTCCAGGGGTACAGAAGTCCTCATCTGCTGGGGTGAGCTTTCCAGTGATAAAGCTGACTTTGGGTCACCCTGCGCCTGTAAGTAACTGTTACAAAGTCATTGACTCACTCAAGCTAGACAGGTGAAATCCCTTCTTTGGTTAGTTACTGGTATCCCATGGAGGATTCCAGGATAATTGTTTTTAAGTCTCCCCAGAAAAACACAACAAAGTCCTCTTCTTCTGGGGACTGCTCAAGGACCTTAGAACAACTCACAGCAAAGTTTCAACTCTAGGTGTCTTACTGAACCATTGGTGGGGGAGGGAGACCCTCCCGTGGGATTGCCTGCAAGCTGGGCAAAGAATCCAGTAAGGAGGCTTCCGGGAGTCACCCCTACACCAAGTGGGTGTTACGGTGGGACTGCCCAAATCACCCATGCTCTAGGGAACGCCGGTTAAGCACAGCAAACCTGGGTGGGTACCAAACAAGTAATTCCAGGGGCTGGAGAGATGGGTCAGTGGGTAGGAGCCTGGCTGCTCTTCCAGAAGTCCCCAGTTCAATCCCCTGCTCACAACTGTCTGTAACTCCAGTTCTTGAGGATATAATGTCCTCTTCTGACCTTTGTGGGCTCCTGCACACGCACACACACACTTTTTTTTTTTTTTTTTTTTTTTTTAATTTTTAAAATTTATTGAATGTATGAGTGCTCTGCTGCATATACATCCACAGGCCAGAAGAGGGCATCAGATCCTCTTATATAGATGGTTGTGAGCAACCATGTGGTTGTTGAGAGTTGAACTTCGGACCTCTGGAAGAACAACCACTGCTCTTAACTGCTGAGCCATCTCACCAGCCGCCATGCACCCCCACCCACATGTTTTTGAGATAGGGTTTTACTTTGTAGCCTTAGATGACCTGGAACTTTCTATGTAGACCAGGCTGGCCTACTTGCTATGTAGACCTGCCTCTCAAGTGCTAGTCTTGAAAGTGTTAATACCACTACACCCAGTTAAATATACTTTTTAAAAAAACATGTCCCGGGGCTGGAGAGACCGCTTAGCTGTTAAGAGCACTGAAGACAGGAACAGTGTACTCACATACATGAAATAAATCTAAAAAGAAAAAAAAAAAAAACCTCAAAACATACAAAAAACCACATCTACCTGGTAAAAAGATACTTTATATTTTTCCAGAAAAAAGTCACACAGCCCCTATTACCTACCTCACTTTGCCTTAACTAGCTCTTTTTTTAAAAAAAGATTTATTTCTTGCCGGGCAGTCGTGGTGCACGCCTTTAATCCCAGCACTTGGGAGGCAGAGGCAGGTGGATTTCTGAGTTTGAGGCCAGCTTGGTCTACAGAGTGAGTTCCAGGACAGCCAGGGCTACACAGAGAAACCCTGTCTTGAAAAACCAAAAAAAAAAAAAAAAAAAAAAAGATTGATTGATGATTGATTTATTATGTATACAATGTTCTGCCTACATGTATCCTGCAGGCCAGAAGAGGGCACCAAATCTCATTATAGATGGCTGTGAGGTTCCATGTGGTTGCTGGGAATTGTACTCAGGACCTCCGGAAGAGCAGACAGTGCTCTTAACCTCTGAGCCATCTCTCCAGCCCCTAAAAAACTGTTTTTTGATAGTTTTTTTTATTGTATGTGGATTGGTGTTTCGCCTGCATGTATGTCTGTGTGAAGATGGCATATCTTCTGGAGCTGGATTACAGCCCACCTTAACTAGCTCTTTAAAGACTATTTCCAAATACAGCTGCATTGTGAGGAAGGGGGTTAGGCCTTCACGACATGGATCTAGGATGGGAGAGACACTACAGCCATAACTAGAGAGGACTGACGGGAACTGCTCATGAGTATACACTTCTGAAATAATGACAATCCAGGCACCACCATGACAATGTGCGCAGGGTTTGGTGGTAGAGTTCACTGTCAAGACACTGTCAAACCAGAGCTGGAATCAGAATTGCGGCACTTCAAATTTTTCTTTTCTTTTTTTAGAGATTTATTTATTTATTATATATAAGTACACTGTAGCTGTCTTCAGACACCCCAGAAGAGGGCATCATATCTCATTACAGATGGTTGTGAGCCACCATGTGGTTGCTGGGATTTGAACTTATGACCTTCGAAAGAGCAGTCGGCGCTCTTAACCGCTGAGCCATCTCTCCAACCCACTTCAAATTTTTCTTATATATTGTGTTCATGTGTAATGCACACACTCATGTGGGAGCCGGAGGACTACTTGTGGGAGTCTGTTCGTCCTATCATGTGGATCCTAGGTATGGAACTTACGTGGTGGTTATGTTTGGCAGCAAATGCTATTATGCCATCTCACCAGCCCCTGGAATTGGGACACTTTTTGAACCTTTAAGGACCAAATTGTGGCCTCTGGTCATCATTTTGTCAAGGGGTAGTATCATCTCTTCTCACCAACACACAGTTTCCTTCACACTAGACATTGTTCTAAGACCTTGTCGACCAGCAAGTCCTCTTGTCTAGGTGCTGTTAACCTTTCTTCTTCAGGACCAGCAACGTGCCCAAATTCTCTGTGCTCATACAGCTAATACAGAGATACAGCAGGCAGAACCAGGCTGGTACCCGCTGGGCGGGGCGGGTGGGGCTGGGGGGCGGGGCTGGGCCGGGCTGGGCTGTAGAGGGGGAAGTAGGCTCAGAGTGCTATATGACTTGCTTAAGGGAGTTAGGAGGAAACCAGGCCTCCCGCCAACTAGCTAAGGTGAGGTGTTAGGAACAGTGTGCACATGTGCCCAGGTAAGTGACTATGTGATGGGTAAATTGTGAAAATAAAAAGGGGGAGGAGCTGGGAAGAAAAGAGGTTAAGCTGGGCTGTGATGGCACACACCTTTAATCCCAGCACTCAGGAGGCTGAGACAGGTAGAGCTCTGAGTTCGAGGCTACCCTGGGGTAGAGTGAGTTCCAGAACAGCCAGGGCTATGCAGAGAAACCCTGTCTTGGGGGGAGGGGTAGAATGTTCCATTAGCCAGGTATGGTGGCTCACTCCTTTGGTCCCAGCACTTGGGAGGCAGAGTCAGCCAGATATCTGAATTTGAAGCCACCCTGGCCTACAAAGCAAGTTCCAGGACAACCAGGGTACACAGAAAAATCTTGTCTCAAAAGAAAAGAATAAAAAAAGAAAAAAGAAAAGAAAGAGAAAACAGAAGAAAAGAAAAAGAAGCAAGGAGAATAAGCAGGCTGGGCATTCACGTCCCCTCCCTGGTGCCTGTATGCCCAGTGTTTCGCCTGCTGCTTTCCTGCTGTCAGAACCTCTGGCCTAAGGCTTACCCACATCCTGGCAGACAGCCTTTGGCAAGGCTTCCAGAAAGTTTAACCTGCTAGGGCCACCAAGGCCAGTGTCAGAAGTGTCAAAGGGGCACCGAGCAGGTTCTCAGTTGCTGCAATGCCTGTATCCCTGGGGCAGCCACCTTTCAGCTTTGAGTGGGTCCAGCAGAAACCCTCATGACCTTGCTGCTGACATTCCTCAGAAGCCACGTGGCCCCAACTGGCAGGGACAGCTGCAGACAGTGGCTGAACCAGCCTTATTCCCAGGGTGGCGCCCGTTGTCCATCCAGGCCCTGCTTAGCTTTCGCCTGGGGTTGCTTTTCCCTCCCAGAGATCAGCCGGCATTTGGGATCCAACGCCATGAGGGTCTAAAGCCACCTAGCCAACCACGGTCTTTCCGAGTGGCCAGGCTGTGGGAGGATGGGGCAGGACCAGACAAAGCAACAGATCGAAAAAGGACTGCAGCTGTACCAGTCCAACCAGACAGAGAAGGCACTGCAGGTGTGGATGAAGGTGCTGGAGAAGGGCTCTGACCTCGTGGGCCGCTTCCGGGTGCTGGGCTGCTTGGTAACAGCTCACTCAGAGATGGGCCGCTACAAAGAGATGCTGAAGGTACACATGACCCTTCCAGGGTGCTCTGGGAGGGTCCAGGAGCTATGAGAGGGTTGGGAACAGGGCTGGGTGGCTTCCAACTCCCTGGTGCCCTGGTATCTTCCTGAGAACCCTCTGTGTGTCATAGGCTAGTGTCTGGTCTGAAGTTTTGAATATGCATGGAAGATCCTGAGTCTTAGTTGGCTGAGTATCTTCAGAGTCCGGCCTGTGGCCTTCGACTTCAGTGCCAAAGCCTCTGAGACTGAGGTTCACAGGCATCGGGAGGCAGAGTCCAGGGACCTCAAGGCCAGACCTCCAAGCCTAGGTTTTAGTCTGCGCTTGCTGCCTGGAGGAACGGGCTCTAAGTTTGCAGATCAGGCTAGTCAGTGGTAGACTCCAGATCTGAGGCTGGGAGTGAAAGTGTAGTGTCTACCCTGAGCTTTGGTTAAAGCTTCTATGCTGTGACTGGAGCCTGAGAGGATGGATCTGAGGTAGTGGAAACTCTTGAGTCTGAGCTTTGGGGTCTGCCATTCTCTCTGGCTGTGAAGTAGGGCTGGCTGTGGCAGCCAGGGGGTGCAAGGTTGAGCCTTGGCTGAGTGTTGTCTACCTGTTTCCCCGGGGTCAGTTTGCTGTGGTCCAGATTGATACTGCTCGGGAGCTGGAGGATGCAGACTTCCTGCTTGAAAGCTACCTGAACCTGGCCCGCAGCAATGAGAAGCTGTGTGAGTTCCACAAAACCATCTCCTACTGCAAGACCTGCCTCGGCCTGCCCGGCACCAGGGCTGGTGCCCAGCTTGGGGGTCAGGTCAGCCTGAGCATGGGCAATGCTTTCCTGGGCCTCAGCCTCTTCCAGAAGGCCCTAGAGAGCTTTGAGAAGGCCCTGCGCTATGCCCACAACAATGATGACACCATGCTGGAGTGCCGTGTCTGCTGCAGCCTGGGCAGTTTCTACGCCCAGGTCAAGGTGGGCCTGGACCCTTTGTGGGGGCTGGGAGGGATAATGGGGGATTTGAGGCTCCCTGTGTGTGTATGGAGGGGTTCATACTGTTTATTTATGATAAATATTCTCTGATTTTCTCTGGCCAAAATTTCTTTCGAGACAATACCATCTGCCTTAGCTAATCGGAGAATAGAATTATCTGACTCCACTCATTCTGCAAATGTCCCCACAGGTGGCATGGGTTTTAAACTGGGTGTTGAATCTGCCTCATTCATCTGGGTGGATGCATGGTTCTTGGCACCAGTGATGAGGTTGATCATGGAGTATTTCTGTAACATGCAGGTCCACAAACTCTCTGGCATCCATGAACTCACTGGTGTGGTTTGTAGAGGTTGTACCTGCTTCCTCCAGGTCCAGCACAGGAAAGCCCTGAGAGCCTCTTAGGACCTAATCACATACTTTGCTGGGCATTGCCCTCAGCCCTCCTTTTAGAGAGGGGTTCAGTGAATGAGAAACTCCGGGGAAGGTAGAGCCATGAATCACACCTCCATCTCTCAGATGACCTGTGTAAGAACAAGCTGTTTTTCTGTCTAGTCTTGGGCAAGTCACCTACTTCTCTGAACCTTAAGATATCTGTGTGTAAATGAGGAAGAGCAGGACTCACAGCAGGGATATAAAAATTCATTAGTCTGATATTTCTTGGCAGGGGTGGGGATTTGAGAGATGGGTCAGTGGTTCAGAGTCCTTGCTGCTCTTGCAGAGGACCCAAGTTTGGTTCCCAGCACTGACATGGTGGCTCACACCTGCCTGTAACTACAGTTTCCAGGGATCTCATGCTGTTCCTGAATTCTACAGGCTGCTGCATGCACACAGTGTACATACATACACCCAGGCCACACACCATACACTTAATATCAAATAAATACTCGAAAAAATATTTTTTACTGAGGGGCTGGAGAGATGACTCAGAAGTTATGAGCACTGACTGCTCTTCCAGGGGTCCTGAGTTCAAACCCCAGCAACCACATGGTGGCTCACCACCATCTGTAATGGGATCCCATGCCCTTTTTCTGGTGTGTCTGAAGACAGCTACAATGTACTCAGATAACTAAAATAAATAAATCTTTTAAAAAAATATTTACTGAGCTGGGCAGCACTCGGGAAGCAGAGGCAGGCAGATCGATGTGATCTGTGATCTGTCTGTGAGGCCAGCCTGGTCTACAGAACGAGTTCCAGAATGGCCAGTGCTACACACACAAAGAAACTCTGCCTCACAACAAAACAAAACAAAACAAAACAAAACAAAACAAAACAAAACAAAACAAAACAAACAAAAAACAAACCAGGGGCTAGAGAGATGGCTCGGCAGTTAAGAGCACTAATTGTTCTTCCAGAGGTCCTGAGTTCAATTCTCAACCACCACATGGTGGCTCATAACCATCTGTAATGGGATCCGGTACTCTCTTCTGGTGTTTCTGAAGACAGTGACAGTGTGCTCACTCATATACATAAAATAAATAAATCTTAAAAAAAGAAACTAAACCAACAAAAGAAAATATTTATTTTACTGAGGATCAACTACATCTCATGAACTGCTGTTGGACCCTGTGTTTGTAACAACGAAGACAGTGGCAGGGTCTCTTATGAAGCTCTGTATTATCTGGATGAGAACAGTTAAAACAATCAGGAAGTTGGTTGTTCGTTATGTGAAGAAAAGTGGGCAATACCAGGATGAGGGGTAGGAGCACCACTTTTAAGAGAGTGGTCAGAAGGCCTCAGTGAGTGGTGAAGGAGTGGGGTGAACCAGGCAGAGATCCCAGGAATAAGCGTCAGGCAAAGCTCTGCTGAGAGAGGGAGACCAACTGAGCTGACAGGAGAATATGAGGAGGTGGAGGGGAGCCACACAGAAGGGTGGGATGTGAACTGTAGGGTCAGTGACCAAAAGCTTCCAGTTACCAGGATTTTAGTAGTGGGTCTCATATAGCTTGGCGTATCACCCAGATGTGGGGGAAAATTTTTTTTTAAGGTTTATTTATTTTATCTGTATGAGTACACTGTCTCTGTCTTCAGACACACCAGAAGAGGGCATCGGATCCCATTACAGATGGTTGTGAGCCACCATGTGGTTGCTGGGAATTGAACTCAGGACCTCTGGAAGAGCAGTCAGTGCTCTTAACCGCTGAGCCATCTCTCCAGCCCCTGCTTTGGGAGAATTTTAGCTGCTGGCACATGGTAACTACTTTGTCCCCCTCCCCCAAAGGGAAAGTAACATAAGAGAGTATAATGTTACAGTGAGTTCCCGTGTACCCACTGCTTGGATGCACCAATTATTCATATTTTGCTACTTTTGGTGTACATATTTTAACTGCTGTATTAGAGAATGATTGACACCAGGCTGGGAAGGTAGTGTGGCGGTACAGTGCTCGCCTAGTGTTCACAGAGTTCCCAGCACTGCATAACTGAATGCAGTAGCCCAGGCCTGTGATCCCAGCTCTGAGGAAGCAAAGAGGATCAGAAGTTGAAGATCGTTGTTAACTGGCAGTGAGTTCAAAGCCAGCCTGGGTCACATGAGCTCTGTCTTAAAAAGGAAGGGAGGAAGGTAGGGTGAAAATTTGTTGATACCTCACTATTTTTATTTTACTTTTTTGTATTTCTTAGACTTATTTCATTTTCCATGTAAGAGTGTTTGCCCGCATGTAATTGCACTGCATATGTGCCTATCCCCCAAGAGGCCAGAAGCGGGCATCAGATCCCCTGGAATTGGAATTAAATGTGTGGGTGCTGGGAATCGAACCCAGGTCCTCTGCAAAAGCAACAGGTGTTCTAAACCGCTGAGCCATCTCTCCAGCCCAGCATCTCATTTTTTACCCTGAGGTAGTTCTATACACATCACTAAAATCTGAAAAGGACATTTGTTTTCCAGTGGCCCGTTCTTACATAACTACAATAACTGTTCTCACATACACTGACATTACCATAACCTCAGAATAGCAGCTAAATAATCCATGAATGTTGTCTATATTTACATTTCTCTGCTTATCCCAAAATATTTCCCTTACCCTTGGCTTGTTGAAAGCAGAGTTACACAGCTACCAGTTACCACAGTTACCAGAGCTACACAGCCAGTGGCTTATTGTGTCTTCTATGGCTTTGAATAGAACATTCTAGCTCTCCCTTTTATTTTCCACGACACATTAAAGAAACCAGGTTACCTACTTTGTAGGATGCCACGTCTCATTTCTCCACCTCCCCTTTGTGTTTCTTGAGGCGTCTGGGATCCCTCATTTATCTCCAGTGACTGTGGTAAGCTGAGGTCACACCTCTTGGGTAAGATGCTGTATAGACATAGCTGTGCCCTGCTTTTCCCATTTATTTGTTTGTTTATGGTTTTTCGAGACAGGGTTTCTCTGTGATGCCCTGGCTGTCCTGGAACTCACGCTGTAGACCAGGCTGGCCTCTGCCATGCTGTCTGTGCTACTAAATCCTTTCAGGTTCCAGAACAACTGGAATTTATACAATAGATCTATTTCTAACCCAAACCTAGTGTTTAAGAGATCCTTTCCACTGACTGTAAACTAGGTCCTTCTTTCTTGCAGATGGAAAATTTGGGTTCATTTGTGTGTGTGTGTGTGTGTGTGTGTGTGTGTGTGTGTGTGTGTGTGTTTGTGTGTGTGTGTGTGTGTGTGTGAGTGAGTGGTTAAAGACAGGGTCTCATGGATTCAGACTGTTCTCAAATTCCACATATAGCCGAGGCTGGCCTTGAACTCCTGATTTCTTCTGCCTCTACTTTCTGTGTGCTGGGATTCAAGGTGAGCATGTCACATTTGGCCTTGCTGTTAGGTTTTAAATGAGGTAAGAAATGCCAGGACTTGTTTGTATGAAGTAGATCATTAGGTAGAAAGATCTTCATGATGCAGTGTAGGGACTTGGGTGTGGGGGGTTGGCTCCCATGGGGCACAGAAAGGGAACCACGATGTAGGTAGATGTGTTTTTTTATTTGTTTGGGGTTTTTTTGGTTTTTCGAGACAGGGTTTCTCTATATAGCCCTGGCTGTCCTGGAACTCACTCTGTAGACCAGGCTGGCCTCGAACTCAGAAATCTGCCTGCCTCTGCCTACCAAGTGCTGGGACTAAAGGCGTGTGCCACCACTGCCCGGCTGGTAGATGTGTCTAGTAATGGACAAGGGCTATCCTGAGCCCCTGCTTTCCTCATGAATGCATGCTTTGGTGGAGTTTGAGAAGGAACCACTCAAGAAGGATTTCCTGGCCTCCATAACCCCGATCTAATGTTCTTTGGTGCTGAGGGTGGAACACTGTCTGTGAGTCCTCAGGAGTCCTGTTTGGTTCTGAAGCCAAGAAGCCATCTAGGACTGCATGAGAGGAGAAGCCAGCTGTGCCTCTGACTTTTCATTTAAAGAACAAATATTTGTTATGCATCAGCCAAGTCTAAGAACCGTGTTTGGCTCTGGCATACAGCAGCAATCTCAAGAAGCCATACTTGGCCACTGGTTTCCCCTTCTCCCTTGATCACTCTTGCTGCTGGAAGCCGAACGAATGAATAGGCTGACCATGACCACTGTGGTGCATGTCTGTGACCTCAGTACTCAAGAGCCAAAGGCAGGAGGACTACAAGTTTGCAGCTACTCTGAACAACATAAAAAATACAAACAAACAAACAAAAAAAACCCCATACGAACAAAAAACAAACAAACACTGGGGCTCCCTAGCTGTTACAGATTCCAGGCCTGGAGCCCTGGGTTTGGGTCAGTTCCTACCACTCAGTGTGTCCCCCTCCTGTTCTGTGTTCCCTGCAGGACTATGAGAAAGCCCTGTTCTTTCCCTGCAAGGCTGCAGAGCTTGTCAACGACTATGGCAAAGGCTGGAGCCTCAAATATCGGGCCATGAGCCAGTACCATATGGCTGTGGCCTACCGCCTGCTGGGCCACCTGAGCAGTGCCATGGAGTGTTGTGAGGTGGGACAGCTGGGAAGCATGCAAGTGGGGGTGGGGGGTGGGAGAGGACCTCAGGCCCAGGACACAGGGCCCCCTATTTTCTAGAACAGCCCATAGAATCCCTCAAAGGCTTGCCAATAAGCACCTGAAGAGTGTACCATAAACTCTGCACCAGACCTCATTCCCTTCTAGTCCATCCTCAGGGCCAGGAGCTTCCCTGTCCCCAGGAGCCTCCGTGGACCACTTTGAAAAGTAAAACACAAGGGCTGGAGATGTAGCTCAGTTGATAGAGTGCTTGCCAAACGTGCACAAAGCCCTGGATTCAACCCTTAGCCCTACATAAAATCCAGTTTAGTAATGCATGCCTACAGTCCCAGCACTTGGAAGGTGGAGACAGGATCAGACATTCAAGGCCATCTTCAGGTACAGTTAGTTCAAGGCCTAGCCAGGCTGTATGAGAGTATCTTTTTTAAAATAAAGAACAAAAAAATTAGTAAAACAGCAACATACAGGGTTACCTGTCTGTAACCCCAGCACTCAGAAGTCAAGCAGTATGATCACTTAGTTTGAGACTTGCCTGGACTGCATTGGGAGCCCTTGGGAAAAAGAAAGAAAGAAAGAAAGAAAGAAAGAAAGAAAGAAAGAAAGAAAGAAAGAAAGAAAGAAAGAAGGAAAGAAGGAAAGAAGGAAAGAAGGAAAGAAGGAAAGAAGGAAAGAAGGAAAGAAAAAAGAAAAGAAAAGGCTAGAGGGGGACACTTTTGAGTCTCAGAGCTGTTCCAGCTCTCTAGCCCATACCATATTCAGGAGAGCCTTTCTCTTAATAAACTGTTCTGATCTAACCCCCCCCACACACACACACACATACACACAGATAAAAAGAAAGCAGGTCTTGAGGTTTCCCCTCTCAGGTTCAAATCACATTGCTTCTTCCTCTGATCCTGATGAAAGTGCTTCTTTCTGATCTGAGCCTTGGTTTCCCTCTGTCAGACAGTACTGTGATCTTAGTGGTTCAGTTCAAGAGGCCTCAGCAACCACAAGAGGATGTGGTGATCCTAGCTGTCCCTTCTAAGGAACTGCTGGGTATAGGGCACCCCATAGTAGGGTCACATGAGCTTGTCTGAGCGACCAGCCTCCCAGCCTCCCTTGCAGGAGTCCATGAAGATTGCCCTGCAACATGGTGACCGTCCACTGCAAGCACTCTGTCTGCTCTGCTTTGCTGATATCCACCGGAGCCGTGGGGACCTGGAGGTGAGATCACCAGGATGAGGTGGGGGGGACCCTGGGCCTGGAACATCCCAAATCCAAGCTTGCTTGGCTCTGCAGACAGCCTTCCCTAGGTATGATTCCGCCATGAGCATCATGACGGAGATTGGAAACCGCCTGGGACAGGTGCAGGTGCTGCTGGGCGTGGCCAAGTGCTGGATGGCCAGGAAGGTGCTGGACAAGGTGAGGCTGGGCCCTTTATTTAACATCTGCCTCACTCTGTTGCCATGGGACCCAGACATCCCCAATTCTCCACACCATGCCCACCCAGGGACCCACAGCGTATAAAGGGCCATCGCTGGCATTTAAACCATATATTCTTTTTTTTTTTTTGGGGGGGGAGGTTAGAGACATGGTTTCTCTGTGTAGCCCTGGCTGTCCTGGAACTCACTCTGTAGACCAGGCTGCCCTCGAACTCAGAAATCCACCTGCCTCTGCCTCCCGAGTGCTGGGATTAAAGGCGTGCGCCACCACAGCCCAGCTAAACCATATATTCTTAAATTCGCTTTTACTCCTTTATAGCATCCCACGAGGCAGTCACATTCTGCCCATTGTGTCAGCATAAACTAAGGCAGGATGTAACTTGCTCAGTCTCTTCTGCTGCCTTCCCACGGGGCAATGCCCCCCCCCCATTCCTCATCCCCCAGGCCCACTTTTCTTTCTTTGTTTTTGCTTTGAGCCAAAGCAGAAACTCTGTCTACAACTCCAGCTTCTGCTCACCTTCCAGGCTTTGGATGCCATTGAGAAAGCCCAGGACCTGGCTGAAGAGGTTGGAAACAAGGTCAGACATGATTATGTCTCCTGGGTCTGGGGTCAAGAGCCAAAGGAGGAAAACTGGCTATGCTGGCACATGCCTGTAATCCCACCACTCAGGTGGAAGAGATGGGAGTTCAAGGTTATCCTTGACTACATAGTGAGTTGGAAGCCAGCTTGAGATACACGAGACTCTCTGGAAGGTGCTTACAGCCACTCCAACATACTTGATCTCAGCCTTCCTCCCAGACAATATTTCTGGGGCCACCTTGGAGAGTCACTGAGTTCCTAGTAGCCTCTCAGTGCCACGAGGTACATCTCTTCTTCATGGGTATTAGACATGCACGTATATGTACACATACATATATGCAAGCAAAAACACTTGTACACATTTTCTTAAAACAAAACCAGGGCTGGAGAGATGGCTCAGTGGTTAGGAGCACTGACTGTTCTTCCAAAGGTCCTGAGTTCAATTTCCAGCAACCACATGGTGGCTCACAACCATCTGTAATGGGATCTGATGCCCTCTTCTGGTGTGCCTGAAAACAGCTACAATGTACTCATATAAATAAAATAAATAAGTAAATCTTAAACAAAAAAACAAAAACAAAAACAAAACCAAGCCAGGCAGTGGTGGTGCACACCTTTAATCCCAGCACTCAGGAGACAGAGGCAGGTGGATCTCTGTGAGTTTGAGGCCAGCCTGGTCCACAGAGTGAGTTCCAGGACAGTCAGGGGCTACACAGAGAAACCCTGTCTCGAAAAAACAAAAATAACAATCCTAACAATGTCCTCTACTCCTCAAGAGCTGGGTATCCTCATAAATACTAAATACAGCCTTCCCTGTGAGTGTTCTCATGCTCTAGATGAGGAGATGAGGTCCAAGGTCCCCCAGCTACCAGCTCTATACCCATAGATAGTAGCTTCTTCAGACCTCTCTGTTGTATCCAGACCTTAAAGTCTTGGAGAAAGCTTCGTGTCCCAAAGTCTTCCTGAAAATGTGCATCTCTGGGGCACAGCCCGACTAAGATGTTGAAATATATTTGCGTTGGACTGGACCATAGCCACTCATGTTTATCCAGGTATCAGGCTGATCAGAAATGTATATTCAATAAAAATAGGAAAGCACATCAGTTATTGTAGAGGCAACATAGCAGCAGGTTTGGTCAACAGAATCCTTCAGAAACATCATATGGTAGGACACACCTGTTCCAGCACTTGGGAGGGAGAAGCAGAAGGATCAGGAGTTCCAGGCCGGCTATGACTATATAGTGAGTTTGAAGCCAGCCTAGGCTATATATATGAGACCCTATCTCAAAACAAAAATATGGGGTCCCATGTTTCTCATCTCTGGTCTTACCCACTCTCTGTTCAAAGGCTGGGGTGGGCAGGATATTTCTCCTGGGTCCCACAGCAAGGCAAGGTGTGGCGGGAACAGTACCTTCCTAGCCCTGCCCTTCATCTAGTCCTTCATGGGATCTCTCCCCACCGCCTTAGCTGAGCCAGCTCAAGCTGCATTGCCTGAGTGAGGGCATCTACCGCAGCAAAGGGCTGCAGCGTGAGCTGCGCACGCATGTAGTGAGGTTCCACGAGTGCGTGGAGGAGACTGAGCTCTACTGCGGCCTCTGTGGTGAGTCCATCGGGGAGAAGAACAGCCGTCTGCAGGCCCTGCCCTGCTCCCACATCTTTCATCTCAGGTGAGTCCTTCGCTGGGTGGGCAGGACCCCCCAAATCACATTAACAACATTAAATGCCAAGTCCTGGGGCCTTGGTGTGTTCCCACCTACTCACTGACTCTGCCTCCAGCCTCGTGAGGGGGGTCGTTCTTATCATCATCCCAAGGGCCCCTTCAAGTCAGCTCCCAGGACCGGGCTTGCCTTGGGGTGGTGGCAGATGCTGACTTTGCCACAGCCTGGAAGCCTCTAGTGCAGGGCAGGCAGGAAGCAAGCAGGAGCCCAGGAGAGCCTTCTCTTCCACTGGACAGTGACCCCTGGTCTGGAAGGGAGGAAGACACAAACCAGGGACTGAAGTTAAATCTGGCCTGGGTGAGTGAACGCAGGCCCTCTGCCTCCACAGATGCCTGCAAAACAATGGCACTAGGAGCTGCCCCAACTGCCGCCGCTCCTCCATGAAGCCAGGCTTTGTGTGACTTCTGTGGCCATCTTGGGTTTCCACACAACCTCTCCTGGCTCCTTCTCCACCATCAAGCTGGAGGCACTGGTTAAATCCTAGGGTAGCAGCCAGGGCCTTCATAACCAACTCAGGGCCAGAGGCCTGCCTGCTGCTCCTCTGGACCTAGCTCCCCTCCCCTGCCTCTTTGTACTTTGTTCTTTATAGAAAAATAAAAATGTTTGTACCTGGTGCCAGTGATTCTGACCCTTCTTCCTCCTGTAGACTTCCCCAGACACAAGCCTCACTCCACATCCGGCTACCCACCTTAGCAATTAAGTTACCACTCCACACACGGCTACCCACCTTAGCAATTAAGTTACCACTCCACACACGGCTACCCACCTTAGCAATTAAGTTACCACTCCACACACGGCTACCCACCTTAGCAATTAAGTTACCACGAGAATTGGAGACAAGATCCATGCTGCTGAGATCTCTTCCTCCCTCCCTCCCTCCCTCCCTCCCTCTCTCTCACACAGACACACAGACACACAGACACACAGACACACAGACACACAGACACACAGACACACACACACACACACACACACACACACACACACACACACGAGGGGTGGAAGGGAACTACTACACTAATAAGCAGAATACACAAGCAATGTGGAAAGTGCTAGAAACTTGTGTGGACTGCATTGTAAGTACATCTATTTAGTTTGTGTGTGTGCACATGTGTGGGAGCATATGTGCTGGTGTGAATGTGTGGTCGGAGAATGATTCTGGGGAGTCAGTTGTGTCCTTCCACCATGGAACTCAGGACCTCCAGCTTGGAGGCCAGTGTCCTTACATGCCGAGCCATGCAGCTGGTCCCTGCCTCACCCATCTTTCAGGTGTTGTTGAGTTTTCTTTCTTTTTTTTTTTTAAAGATTTATTTTATATGAGTACACTGTAGCTGTCTTCAGACACACCAGGAGAGGGCGTCTCTTTTTTTTTTTTTTTTTTAAGATTTATTTTATATGAGTACACTGTAGCTGTCTTCAGACACACCAGGAGAGGGCGTCTGATCCCATTATAGATGGTTGTGAGCCACCATGTGGTTGCTGGGATTTGAACTCAGGACCTTTGGAAGAGCAATCAGTGCTCTTAACCACTGAGCCATCTCTCCAGTTGAGTTGTCTCGAAAACTGTTGAGTTTTCGAGACAGGGTTTCTCTGTGTAGCCCTGTCTTTCCTGGAATCTGCATTGCAAGCCAAGCTGCCCTTTAAAGCGCAGATGGCACCTGCCTCTGCCTCCCAAGGGCTGGGATTAAAGGCTTGTGCCACCACTGCCCGGACTTTAAAAATAAATAAATAAATGCCAGAATCTCTCTATGCAGTCCTAGGTTAGGCTGGCCTTGTTTTGTTTTGTTTTGTTTTGTTTTTGAGACAAAAAAATCTCACTATGTAGAAGTCATCATGTAGATCCGATTTCACACAGCCCCTGCTGCCTCTGGCTCCTGAGTGTTGGAAGTAAGGGCATGTGCCACCATGCCTGGCTCTGTCCCTTTTTATTAGAAGGGGACTGACTAATGACCACCTCCCAAAGGCCTCACTACAAGTACTGCCATATGGGGGATTCAATTTCATTATGTGAATCTGGGACCAGGGGAAAAGTGAGTGTATCTGAAGATAAGGCCTGCCATAAGAGCTAAAGGCTGGAAGATAGTTCTGATGGTAGAGGGCTCGCCTAGCATGCATGAGGTTCTGGATTTAATCCCCAAAACCGTACTAACCAAGTATGTATGAGATAGCGCAAGAGAACCAGAAGTTCAAGATCCCCCTCTGCTACACTGCAGAACTGAGACCAGCTGGAAACACATAAGACCTATCTCAAAACAAAGCAAAATGAGTTCATCAAGGTCGGTGTCCTATGCGAAGAAAAAAGACATGAGAGCTTCCCCATCTTGGTAAAAAAAAAAAAAAAAAAAAAAAATTAAAATCTGTTTTTTCTTCTGGCCAATTAGTTCCCAACAATACAACTCTGAGACTAATTATTTATTGTTAAATGCCTAGGCCAGAAGCCTTGGCTCATTCCCTGACTGGCTCGTGACTTATTAAACCCATCCAAACCATCCTATCTTCCACATGGCTAGTGACCTCTCCTTTAGCCCTAGCTTGCTCAGATGTACACACAAACAAAACAAAGGAAAAGAAACAAACACTCGTGTAAAATAAAATAATTAAAAAATAAAATTAGAGTCTGTGTTTAGATCACCTAGTCTATGCTTGTGTTTTGTTTTGTTTTGTTTTTTCCTTAAACCAGGCTGGCCTCAAACTCAGATCTACCTGCCTCTGCCTTCCCAATGTTGGGATTAAAGGTATGTGCACCATGCTTGGCTCTGTGTTTTTGATATTATTTTTTATTTGTTGAGAATTTTCAACATATATATGAAATAAAATATATTTTTATCATAGCTCCAGCTCACCCTTAACTGCCTGTAGACATCCTCCAGCATGCTGCCCTCCCAAGTTCATGACCTAGGCTTTTTTCCTTTTGATTTTTTAAAATAATGTCCCACTATGTAGCCCAGGCTGGCCTGGAACTCACCAGGTTGGCCTTGAGTTCATAGGGAACTGCCTGCCTCTGCCTCTTGATATTTTTTTTGTAGCCACTGAAACTAATGAGTGCTGCCCTTATGCACGTGGATGTGGGGTCATGTACCAGCATTTGGGCCACTTGCCAGTGGTCACACTCCTCTGAGGAAAACTAGCCACCCTCTTCCTAGCAGCCATCAACTACCAGCAGCTCCTCAATGAGGGGTAGGGTCTCGGTCTCGTGAAGCCTTCCTCCTGCACCCATGCTGGGATTTTCCCTGGCTTGACTGTGTGCAGGTCTTACACAGATAACCACAGCTGCTGTAGGGTTTAGAGGGAGTGGCTCTCTCCTGCTAGACTACAAGCATTTCCAGCTATACAGAGTCTCTCACTGGGACCAGGGACTTACCAAATGAGCTAGGCAGGCTGCCTTCACTTGCAAGCTCCAGGGACCGGCCTGTCTCCACCTCCCCCATGTGAGGTTTATAGGTGCTTGCCAGCACACTCAGCTCTGTGTGTGGATGCTGGGAACTAACTTGTGAGTCCTCACACTTGCTCAACCATCCCCATGTTTATGTAAAGACAAGCCTGGCGGTGGTCACGCCTTTAATCCCAGCACTCGGGAGGCAGAGGTAGGTGGATCTCTGTGAGTTCGAGGCCAGCCTGGTCCAGAGTGAGTTCTAGGACAGCCAGGTCTACAGAGAGAAATCTTGTCTCCAAAAACAAAAACAACAACAACAAAGAGGATTGACAAAGTAGGTAATTATATTAAGGAAAATAATCAGAAATATGGAAAAGGAGAAAAATAGAAGAGGCTCAGTAGTATTGTACTAAATTGTATTTTGTACTCATCATTGTGAACTCGTGGGTTTCAGGAAATATAGCTGGAGATGGGTGGCTCAGTAGTCAAGATCACACACTGCTCTTCCAGAGGACCAGAATCTGGTTCTCAGCACCCACACTGGGCAACTCACGATCCCATGTAACTCCAGCTCCATGGGATCTAGAACCCCTTCTGGCCTCCATGTGCACTGACCCATGTGTACACACACACACACACACACACACACCTTATAGGAACAGTTAATTACAGGACTACACATAGTTCTAAATGGGTCTGTGTGTGTCCAGCAGCCTGGAGTACTGATACAGTAGTGGGCATACTTAGCACCCAGATCTTGACTTCTAAATACGATGCACAAAAAAACAAAAACAAAAACAAACCCAAATCAACACCAAAACAAACAAACAAACAACAACAAAACTAGGCTGTTTGGGGGGACAATCTGTTCTAGCCCTGGACCATGGAAAGTACAAGATGAGGCTGGAATAACTTATTCTGGAAAACAAAAGAAACAGAAAGGGAGGTGACCCAGCTTGGAAGGGCCCCCAAAGCCCACTGGCAGCGACAAACCACAACTGCTTTATCAGCTCAGGCTACCATTGCAAAATACCAGGGAGTGCTGTTTCAAACAAGCAGCACGTATTTCCTTACAGCTTTGGACGCCTAAGTGCAATATCAAAGTGGCAGACGATTCTAGGATTCTGCCTTACCACTGTGTCCTTACAGAGCCGTTTATCTGTGCTCCCAGAAGAGAGAGAAGCATCCTTTTTCCCCCAAGTCTATAAAGGTGAGTGCCCCACCTCATCTAACTCCAACTGCCTCCCAAAGCCCTATCTCCAAATGCCATTACCCCAGGGGCTAGGACCTCAACATGACTATTTGGAGATACAAAGGTTCTGTACACATTAGTGACATAGTTTAATTCAACAAGATAGGGACCATACTGATAGAATTAAAATTTCAGTTAATGGAATGTTTACAGTTTGCAAGTTCTTCCTCATAAAATGGGCATTAATGTGATTTTTATACATTTATTTAGTGTTTGCATGTGCATATACATACCACAATGCATGTGAAATGTTAGACTGGCCCTAGTCCCTACACAAGAGGGAACCAGTCCCTTCAAGGAGACAAAAACTGTACTTTCTTTTTTTTTTAATTAATTAATTAATTAATTAATTTGTTTATTTATTAATTATATGTAAGTACACTGTAGCTGTCTTCAGACACCCCAGAAGAGGGCATCAGATCTCATTACAGATGGTTGTGAGCCAGCATGTGGTTGCTGGGATTTGAACTCATGACCTTCGGAAGAGCAATCGGCGCTCTTAACCGCTGAGCCATCTCTCCAGCCCAAACTGTACTTTCTGCATGTCTCAGGCGTCCAGTCCAAGACCACAGCATCCTGTTATCTTAAGGCCCAGAGGTCCCCACATTAAAATTTCTGTTTACAGCAGTTTGTTTGCAGCAGTTGCCTTCCTTAATGCTCTCCTGTGGCTTCCCGGCCCAACTTAGACCAGACTATAAAAATCCAACCTCCCTTTTGGCACGGCTGCTCTCCCTTCTCTCAGAGACAGACCTCAATAAAGCTTCGTTCTTTGGCTTTGGTGTGGCTCTGTTGATCTTATTCTCCTGTCACATGGATAGAAGAGGACACCTTAAAGGGACCCAGTCCTCTGCTTCCATCATGGGGGTCCTAGGCATCAGACTCGGGTCATCAGGCTTGGGAGCAAGTGCCTTCCCCTTGGATATTAAATTTTTTTTTTTTTTTTTTTGGTTTTTTGAGACAGGGTTTCTCTGTGTAGCCCTGGCTGTCCTGGAAGTCACTCTGTAGACCAGGCTGGCCTCAAACTCAGAAATCCGCCTGCCTCTGCCTCCGGAGTGCTGGGATTAAAGGCCTGCGCTACCACTGCCCGGCGGATATTAAATTTTTTAAGGCAGGATCTCATTGTGTAGCTCTGGCAGACCTAGAACTCACTATGTAAACTCGGATAGTCTCAAATGCACCGAGTACTGGAATTAAAGATGTATGTGGTTATTAATTTTAAAGGGAAGGAAAAGCTGGGTCTCAGTGGAGACGGTTGGCTGGCCCAGTTCATCAGGTGAGGAGGGTTAACATCTCCAGGACAAGATGAGAGGAGGCAGAAGACTAGGCGGACACAGCTTTAGAACCATCCAGCAGAGTAACTGTGGTCTCTGAACCTGTCCAGGGCACTGAGTCAGCACTCTTCCACTGAGAGCATCCTCTAGCCCAGGAGGATGTTCTTCACCTCAGCAAATTCTCTCTCAAGTATCCAGTCCTCACCTTACTTCCATTTGATTCATGGAAAGAAGTTACAAGGCTGGCTGCAGTGTGGCTCACACCCATAGTCCAGCACTCAGGGGCAGAGGCAGGTGGAGGCCAGCCTGGTCTGTAGAGTGAGGTTGAGGACAGCCTGGGCTACACAGAGAAATCTCTTGAAAACTGCCTCTCCCTTCAAAAGAAGAAGTTACTGGGGGTGGAATGTTGATATTATTTTAAGTATGTATACGTATATTACACACACACACACACACACACACACACACACACACACATACACACACACACCACACACACACATGATGACATAACCCGTAGTCCCAGTTCCTCAGGACACAGGAAGATTGCTTCACTTGTGAATTCCAAGAAATATCCCACATCTTCACTTTAAAAAAAAGACAAAAAATGCATACTTTTTTTAAAAAAGGAGTGGATCGGATCTGGAGTAGGCAGAGTTGGCAGGCTTGGCATTAGTGTGGTTCTTAGGGGTCGTCTCACTGAGGTATTTTTGAGAGGTGACTCAAAAGAAGCAAGGAGAGCTGGATGCATCTCAGTGGTGTAGGGCTCGACTAGCATGTGCAAGGCCTTGGGTTCAAACCCCTACTGAAGAAAAGAAGGTGAGAAAGCTAGGTGCTGTGGGCTGTGGTTGTGACGTCAGCACTCAGAAGACTAGACAGAAGAACCGCCATGAAATCAAGGGCAGCCTGGACCAGACAACAAGTTCCAGGCCAGTTGAGATACAGAGTAAGATCCTGATTTTTAAAAATAGGACTGGAGAAATTGCTTAGTGGTTAAGAGCACTTATTGTTCTTCTAGAGGACCTGAGTTCAGTTCTCAGACCCATTTTGGTGGCTCACAACCCATAAATCCAATAATTCCAGCTCCAAGGTGTCTAATCTCCCCCTCTGGCCTTCTTAGGCACAGCATTCATGTGAATGCACAATGCAGATGTAGGTCCCTACACTTAAATAAAATAAATATTAAAAGAGAAAGAAAAAATAAAAGTAGGGATCAGGTCAAGCAGCAAGATTATCAGTAAAGAATATTCTAGAAAAAAGGAACAGGGGCTTGCCTGATAAAGTCAAGGCACAGCATAAAGGCTGCTTACCATGGCCCAGAGAGTCCAAGCATACGGGGCTGGATAGGCTGTTGCAAGGATTTGGGCTTTTACTCAGAGAGACAGGCAGCTGCTGTGGAGGTTTTAGGCAGAGTGACATGGTCCGAGCAGTTTCAAAGGAATTCCACTGGTTGCTATGTAGAGAATAGATTGAGTACAAGACAACTGGCCTGGATGCTTCAAAACTGGAAGCCTGGGGTATAATATAAGATCTTGTCTACACACACACACACACACACACACACACACACACACACACACACACACGGAGAGAGAGAGAGAGCGAATGTTACCAATTGGCAAATTTATATGAAAGGCACAGAGATTTTCATTGTTTGTTCTTTCAACTTTTTATATATTTTTATCTTTTTTCAAAATAAAGAATTTTTCAAAATGTTAAATTTTAGGAAATGTTATACAGAAACAGGGAGGGCGGGTTTGTGGATATGTTTTGGGACAGGGAGAGATAAGAGATATTAGGGAATAGACTCGTGTGACAGGTGCCACATTTTGCAAATGGAAAGCAAGCTGGTGTTGAGGATGTTGGTTGGTTGGTGGAGTGCTGCCCTCGCATGAGGGAGGCTGTGGGTTTGACTCCCAGGGCTGCATAAGCCACGTGTGGTTGGTAAAAATCTGTGTGCAAACACAATGCTCGGATGCAGGAGAATCAGAACTTCAGATTCATCATAGACAGTCTGGGATACGCACGCGCGCACACACACACACACACACACACCCTTGGACAGTTGTGAGCCTTTAATATTAGCACTTAGGAGGCAAGGTAATTGGATCTCTGTGAGTTTATGGCCAGCCTGGTCTACATAGTGAGACCCTTTTTTAAAGGGGTGGGGAAGAGCATATGTTTTGTGGCCTGAGCATTCTCCTGGGCTCTCATGCAAACACTAGGACATATGTACTCAAAGACAAACAACCAAAGCATCACACAGAAGGTATATATGCCGGCTAAGTGTCCTGAAGAGGAAGCTCAGAGAGCGTGGGAAGCAGAGTAAGACCTACCGAGTCTTTGATGGTCAGTGAGGCTTTGCTGTTGATTTAAAGAACATTAGTATTCACTGATATTCAGTGGTGACTCCGAGAAGGTGTAGAAACCTAGATGTGGGAGGAGTTACTGGGGGTCTCAGTCACCAATCAAAGGGCAGAGGCCCAGGTACTGTGAAGAAAGATGCGGCCTGTTGGCAAGATGTGGTTGAGAAGGCTTTGTTTGTTTTTTGCTTGAGAGAGTGGGTATCGTAACCAGATCTAACTTGAGCCTGATGTCTCTGGATGCTCCTTGACAGATTAGAAGAGGTGAATCTCACCCCAGCCTAAGGCTGTCATAGAGAAGCTTCAGCTTTCCTGCTGTTCTCAGAGAACATCTACATCTCCACCTGCCTCTTCCTCACCACAGCTCTGTGATCAGCATGAGGAGACCACCGCAGCCAAAGGACACTTGGCTATCTTCTCTATTCTGGGTCCCTTCTCCAGGAGCTTAGGGCCAGAATGGGACTGCCCAGCCATTTCTGATGCCCTCCCGGCTCCAGCTTGTGTTGGCACCAGTGTGTTGACTGCAGGGCTTCCTACCACCCTTGCTCTGGGCTTTCTCTTCTCTTTTAAGGCCCCGATAGACCTGAGGTCCCAAGCTGCTTTCTTTCTTCTTGAGGCCAGGCTCAGAATCTCAGCTTCCTGCCAGGACGGTCCCCTTTAAGTCCTAATTGCCCTCAGCACTGCAATGTTCTCAAAGCATCTTTCTTTCCCATCTTTCCCCAAACATCACTGCTCCTTTGCTCTCAAGAGAACTGATCGATCCTGTCATTGGATTCTTCAGAGTGAGAAATCCAAATAGGCTGAGATCTTTCATCCTGTCTCACCTCCTGTCCTGTATTCCCAGTGTGCGTGTGTGCGTGTGTGCATGCATGTGCGAGTGTGTGTGGTAATATAAGCATGTCTGTGAGCACACTCATGTGTGTGTTTGAGAGTAGAGGTCTGAATAGTATCTTCCTGCCCTTTGCCTCCTCTTCCCCTCTAAGACAGGGTCTTTTACTGATCCTGGTGCATTATTTGGGCTAAACTGTATCACACAAAAAGATCCCCTCAAAATCTTCCTCTCTTAGTCCAAAAAAAAAGACGTTCTCTAACATCAATAAACTGTATACAGTAAGAACAGTTATGAAAACTATCAGGTAAGAATTACATTCATAATGTCCAGTCCATTTGTATTTGGTAAACTTGAAAAAAATACCCCACTCTCTATCCTATCTCGGTGAGTACAAAGTTCTGTACCTAACTCACTTCTATCATAACTTGCATGTATCAACCTAAAAACATCTTTTTAGACCTTAAATCATTTTCTTAATCCCTTTGCAACTTAAGCTTAGTGTGAGACTGTAACTATCGAGTCTTCAGCCCCATCAGAGACATTAGAAGGATAAATATTACCTGAGTAAACAGGAAGTGCAGAGCTACCAGCTTCCAAAACTATAGAAATGACAGAGACTGCTGGCTGCCTGGTCAGTCACCCAAGATCCCTCTGCAATGTTGGGGTATCTATCTTCAACCTACAGGCCAAGAATACCTGACACACTTTTTTTGGGGGGGTTGTTTTGCTTTGTTTTTGTTTTTGTTTTGTTTTGTTTTTGGTTTTTTGAGACAGGGTTTCTCTGTGTAGCCCTGGCTGTCCTGGAACTCACTCTGTAGACCAGACTGGCCTCAAACTCAGAAATCCACCTGCCGGACAGTGGTGGCACATGCCTTTAATACCAGCACTTGGGAGGCAGAGGCATACTCCATATGGAGTGTCTTCAGTGCCCATCATCTTCTTTGAAGTAGTATTCAGGTAATGCCAGCTGATGCATCTCAATGTCACAAAAAAAGCCTTGTTATTAAAACATCTTAAATGCCATATTCTATAGATCTCTGAAGTGTTGGAAGACCATCTATCTATCTAGAGTATATCTTAATAGGCAAACATTGCTTGTTTCTAGCTATTTATTATCTGTGTAACTTTGAAAACATCTATAGGCCAAATAAAGCTTATTTCTGTAATTAACTAGTATCTAACATGACCATAAGTTTGGTTATTTATAGGTAACTAACTACTAACTTGCATTTCAAATGATCCTAAACAGTTTGTAATAGCAACTTTCAAGGACTAGACCTTTACATCACATTTGAAAGGAGTTGCATAGTTATAATACCTTAAACAAGAAACATATATACAGTTTGTTGTAATAAAAATAACCTCCCTATGTGGACAGTTGGATCTGCACTAATGTTAGTAGAAGCATGGTTTATCTGGGTTTTGTTAAGCTATTTTTGTTTAAGACTCACACTGTGGCCAGAATAGCTAGAATTTCACTATGTAGCACAGGCTGGCCTTAAATATGCAGCAATCCTTCTGCTTCAGCTTTACAGTGGCTCAGTGGCTGGGATGACAGGCACGTGTCATCAAACTTGGCAGTTTCTTCTCCCTCTCCCTCTCCCCCTCCCCTCCCCCTTCCCTTCCCCCTTCCCTCCCCTCCCCCTCCCCCTCTCCCTCCCTGCCTTAGCTTTCCTGTACTCACTCTATAGACAAGGCTAACCTTAAACTCAGAGATCCGCCTGCCTCTGCCTCCGGAGTGCTAGAACTAAAAGCGTGCGTCACCACACTCGACACTTTGCAAATCTTTCCATTCCAAGTTTACCCGGGTCCTTAGATTGAACCTGCACCTGTGCAAACTCCTTTCAGTTATCTGCCAGTCTAAAAACTGCATTTCCCGAAAGACTCCGCGGCTCCCTTCTTCTCCCGCCTCTTCCTGTTGTGCAATGGGGCCCCGCCCCACCCGCGCGCCAGCCAATAGCAGCCCACCCCTCGCTCCGGCACAAACCGGAGCAACCGGCGAGCCACGGGGCGGGCCCTGTAACCTCGGTTTGGTTCGTGGAGTCCCAGCGGCAGATTCGCTCAGCAACGCGGACGAAGCCAATTCTGTCACGTCAGAAGTCGCGGGTGAAGTTCGCCACGGGTGGAGAAAAGACGTTGAGAAAGGCCGCGCTGAGCTCCCTTAGGGGCTCGTGCGCACTCCCAGTTACAGCCTTTCCATGCAGGAAATGAATCTGCTGCCGACGCCCGAGAGTCCAGTGACTCGGCAGGAGAAGATGGCGACCGTGTGGGATGAAGCTGAGGTGAGTACTGGGAGACCTGAGGGGCGTCCCAAAGTTTGGGCTATAGGGTTAGACGTTCTCGGAGGGCGGGAAAGGAGGGGTCTGGAAGTCCAGGTCCGGTCTGGACTGGGCACCGAGCTTCTTGGGATGTGGGCAGAATTCTGTCTTGACTTCATCCTGCTGTCGGGATAAGGAAGCAGGCGGTGAGGGGGCTGTGGGAACGTGGGATGGCAGCCCTTAGTTACTGTAAATAAGTACTTCTCCCGTTCTTTAAACAGCAAGATGGCATTGGGGAGGAGGTGCTCAAGATGTCCACAGAAGAGATCGTCCAGCGCACACGGCTGCTGGACAGCGAGATCAAGGTGGGCTCCTGGCTTCGGTGCAGGCAGCAGAATTCTCATTTTACAGATCTCCATTTTACAGATGAGGAAACCAAGGCTTAGAGGGATTCATTCACACACAAACCCACTGAAAATTCCTAGCCCTATACCACAGCCACTTCATCAGGAAGTTTTCACACTGGCCTCTTGTCCTGACCTCTGCAGTTTGGACATATACAGGCTGGACCTTCAGAAAGCCCTAAGTCTGGTCTGGAGAGATGGCTCAGCGGTTAAGAGCACTGACTACTCTTCCAAAGGTCCTGAGTTCAAATCCTAGCAACCACATGGTGGCTCACAACCATCTGTAATAGGATCTGATGCCCTCTTCTGGGCTGTCTGAAGACAGCCACAGTGTACTCATATACATAAAATAAATAATTCTTTCTTTCTTTCTTTTTGTTTTTTTTTTTGAGACGGTTACTCTGTAGACCAGGCTGGCCTCAAACTCAGAAATCCACCTGCCTCTGCCTCCCAAGTGCTGGGATTAAAGGCGTGCGCCACCATTGCCCAGCTTTTAAATAAATAATTCTTTAAAAAAGAAAAAGCCCTAGATCTAGTTGGGTGGGTCTCACGGGCAGCCTGGACCTCATCCATTATAGGACCCTAATTAATGCAAGTAGAATCAGGGTTGAACATTTGTTTTCTCTTATCCCAGATCATGAAGAGTGAAGTATTGAGAGTCACCCATGAACTCCAAGCCATGAAAGACAAAATCAAAGAGAACAGTGAGAAAATCAAAGTGAACAAAACTCTGCCATACCTTGTCTCCAATGTCATTGAGGTGTGTGTGTGTGTGTGTGTGTGTGTGTGTAGGGGAAGAGGAGGAGGCAGTAGGGCTTGGAGACATCTTGGATGGGGCCCGGGGCCCATAAGGCAGAGTGTGGAAACGCTTTGAAACGCTTTGAACTTATGCTTCCTGAGACCCACTTCCTAGACATAAGCTTGCAAAGTGTCACAGGTTCTGTTTCCGCCTTTTTTTCTTTTTCTTTTTCTTTTTTTTTCTGTTCCTGGGGCAGATGAACTTTGCATACAGAAGTAGCACCTAAACAAAGATGTTATCAACCCCCTGGCACATCCACTGTGGGTTTATTAAGCTTAAGGCTAGTTTGAGGAGGGAAGTAGGGCCTATGACCTTGTGGGTATAGGGAACTGTTTGAGCACGAACAGCAGTGGACCCTAGGACGCTCAGGGGACTGAGCTCATTTTCCTTGTTAGTTGCTGGATGTTGACCCCAATGACCAGGAGGAGGATGGTGCCAATATTGACCTGGACTCACAGAGGAAGGGCAAGTGTGCAGTGATCAAAACTTCTACCCGACAAGTAAGGTTGGCTCAGTGACAGCTGGGCGGGGGCAGCCTTGGGGAGTTTCAGTGTAGCTACGACTGCCTGTAACTCTTCCTACAGACGTACTTCCTGCCAGTGATTGGGTTGGTAGATGCAGAAAAGCTGAAGCCAGGAGACTTGGTGGTGAGTGATTCCTGCTCCCAGGCAGGGCTTCTGCAGTGAGCTTCTTGCACAGGTCACTGTTGCCTCTGAACTTGCCAGTGCTGCAGGGATTCTGTCTGCAGCCTCTTTAATTCTTGCAGCTCGCCAGTTCTGTAGCTTTCTCTTTAGACTACAAATAACTGTTCCCCAGAGCATTAGGCAGAGCTGGGACAAACATAGAAGCTCCATGCTTTGTTCTCAGGGTGTGAACAAAGACTCCTATCTGATTCTGGAGACCCTGCCCACTGAATATGACTCTCGGGTGAAGGCCATGGAAGTGGATGAGCGGCCCACAGAGCAATACAGTGACATCGGTGGCCTGGACAAGCAGATCCAGGAGGTGAGGGAGGAAAGGCCTTGGCCAGCAGCCATGCCGCCATTTTATTTTTTTATCTAATTGACCAGAGTGTGTTCTCTTACTGTGCCTTAAGGAAAAACAAAACAACCAAAACAAAACCAAAGATAGTGTCAAATACTAAACCCGGATTCCAGAGAGATTGGAGATTGCCCAAGGCCACATAAAGGGCCAGAGCAAAAACTCCACTCAGGCTCCTGGAGTGTCTTCCTTCCTTCTCTCCTCCTTCCTTTGTGTATGGTGTAAGTGCATACATACACAGAAAAGGTCAAATACCCTGAACTTTGCTCCACTCCTCCTGACTGCCCCACAGCACCAGGGTTATAGGCTTGTGTTTTATAGGCCTGGATTTTTACATGGGTACAGGAGATTTGAGCTTAGGTCTTCATGCGTGCACAGCAAATACTCTTACTCTCTGAGCCATGTGCCAGTGCAGACCATTGTCCTTATCTCTCTGTTCTACCCTGACTGCCCTTAGGGTGGGAGATGGGGACGTTAATGTCTTTTATTGGGAGAGGGGAGAAGACTGTCCTGCATTAGAGTAGGAAAGATGCAGACTAGATCTGGACTATAGGATCCCTCAGGGCACCACTGTCCTCACCCAGGACTTCTTCCTGGCAGCTGGTGGAAGCCATTGTCTTGCCTATGAACCACAAAGAGAAGTTTGAGAACTTGGGTATCCAGCCCCCAAAAGGAGTGCTGATGTATGGGCCACCTGGTACAGGGAAGACTCTGCTTGCCCGAGCCTGTGCTGCTCAGACTAAGGTGTGTGTGGGTGTGGGGCGAGGAGGAGGTGGGGGTACTTATGAAACTGTATGAAACAGGCTTGAAGATTCTTTGAGCCGCTTTTGCCTTTGGTCTGATCTGTCCCTTCCCTCAGGCCACCTTCTTGAAGCTGGCAGGCCCTCAGCTGGTGCAGATGTTTATTGGAGATGGTGCCAAGCTGGTCCGTGATGCTTTCGCCCTGGCCAAGGAGAAGGCACCATCTATTATCTTCATAGATGAATTGGATGCCATTGGTACCAAGCGGTAAGGGAGTGCTGGGGACTTCCAAGGGTTATTGGGGGTGGGGGGTGAGGGCTGAGCTGGGAGCTCAACTCTAGCTGTGCTAAAGTCTAGCTCTTTCCCATCCATTTCCCCCTCTCCCTGGGTAACGCTTCTATTTTTCTGCTTCCTAAATTCTCACAGCTACTACCTTGCTCTCAAAAACGAAATCTGGTCATCTCACATGTTTTCAAAGTCTGTCATACACTATTTAAAACCATTCCTAGGTCACCCCATTGCTCCTTAGCATGAATGCTCCATTTGTGGGGTCTGTTCTTCCTGTCTCCCTCTCCTCCCACCCTCATCCTGGACACCCTCCCAGTATCTGATTGGTTTTCAGCTCTTTCCATTCACTGGGTGGTTGCCTGGCTATTGTTTATAGATTTAAGAACCCTTCCTTGGGGTTGACTGTCTGGGTTCCTGATTCTAGGTGTTTCTGAGCAAAGTTCTATGGGATCATGCATTGCTCAGAGCCACAGCCCTAGCCCTGGCTGTTTCTGCTCACTGTTTGTCACTAGCCCAGTACTGATCCTAGAGACTCTGCAAGCTTTGAATGCTGCAGTTAATTATTGGTGAACCTTTCTCTGTACCAGTCCCTGGGCTGGGAGCCTCAAGTTGAGGCAACCATTTCCCTGGACAAGTTGGAATAGCCTGTGCTTATGCCGTGATGTCACTGGCATCTCGGGCTCCTGTGCACCGCAGCTTCGACAGTGAAAAGGCAGGGGACCGAGAGGTGCAGAGGACCATGCTGGAGCTTCTGAACCAGCTGGATGGCTTCCAGCCCAACACCCAAGTAAAGGTGAGTGACGGGCTCTGTCTTCCCCATTCCCAGGCTACCCTCTGTAACTGCAGTGACTTGTGCCTGTGAGTGGATGTCTACTCTCCTGTTCAGGTTGTTGCTTCCACTCTTCCTAGGTAATTGCAGCCACTAACAGGGTGGACATCCTGGACCCTGCCCTGCTGCGCTCAGGCCGCCTGGACCGCAAGATTGAGTTTCCAATGCCCAACGAGGAGGCCCGAGCCAGAATCATGCAGATCCACTCACGGAAAATGAATGTCAGGTCAGCTGCAATAGCTTTTTGAGCTCTCAGTTTTCATGACTCCTGTACTGTTGCATCCTCAGCCTCTGATCCACCCCACCCCAAGCATGCACATAGCCTCCATTTCTCTCCCACTGCCTGAGGTAGAGTTTTACTGAGGCTCAGACCCTCCTGGGTGCTGTGTTACTCAAAGTCACCTGTGCCTCATCCTCCCATTGAAGACACATAGGCCTTTACAGCCCAGTAGATGGGCACAGCCCAAGTATGGCATAGGAGAATCTAACCAGGACCAGATGATCTGAACTCAGATCTATACAACTTTCAGCATGTGACCTAACCCCCTAAAGTATGTTGTTTTTGAAACAAGGATAAATCTTTCCACTTTGAGAATTAGCCATGGTGATGTCTTAGGCGCAGGACTTGGCACATGAGGGCAGATGATAGACAGCTACATTGTGCTGGCTGATGCACAGCTTCATCAGGAATTATATTGTCTATATAACCCCATGTTCCCAGCCTCAGGCAAACTTGCTTCCTGGGATCTCAAATGCAGGGTTCTAGAAGGCTGGTGTATCAGAGAGCCTATGAAGTCAGGGTGGATAAAGACTTGCCTGCCAGCAGGAAGCGAGTTGATTTTATTGTTTGATGGGTCCGTAGTAGGACATCTTCCCTTTGCCTTCCCGTGACTAATGAAGCTCTGTGGTGTCTTGTCCTTTCCCCAGTCCTGATGTGAACTATGAAGAGCTGGCTCGTTGCACTGATGACTTCAATGGGGCCCAGTGCAAGGCTGTGTGTGTGGAGGCGGTAAGTGGTCAGGGTGGGTGGGTGGATTGTTTCAAGCCTTGCCCTTTCCCTGGGTAGGTCAGGGACCCACGCTTTTGGAAGTTGGGCATGAGGTGCAGGGAGGCATTCTAGATCATATCTGTCCTGGCTGCAGGGTATGATCGCACTGCGCAGGGGTGCCACGGAGCTTACTCACGAGGACTACATGGAGGGTATCCTGGAGGTTCAAGCCAAGAAGAAAGCCAACCTGCAGTACTATGCCTAGGGACACCTCTAGTCTGTCCGCTGGTCTGTGGGCTAAAGTTGATAATAAAAGGTGTTTTCTGTTCCTTGCCACAGTCTCTCTCAGCCTCCGTGGACTCAGGGTGGGAGTGGAATACATGGAGAAGGCCTTTTTCTCAGGAGCTACAGCCTCAAGAATTCTATAGGTGGCCATGGGCCCCAAGCCAGCTGTCTGGTGAGGCCCGGTGACAGAGAGGTGCAGGGCACAGCTGTTGCCTTCCCAGTTACTCCGCCCACAATCTCCTTACGTCTTCTCTCCAATGTGCATTGCCATAGATCTGACCTTCTTCGAGTCCAGAGGGAAGAGGCCACTTTGCATTTTAGTACTCAAGTTCTTACTGTCTTGTGAAACCAACATTTAGGGTTTTAGTTGTTGAAATAATCTCCTAGTGTCCTGGCTTTTGGGTCATGACTAAAGTCATGGTTTCTCCATGACTTTATTAGCTCTTCTCATTTTTTATCAGGATAGCCACTGGAGAGTCCGTGTATTTACCTGGATTCTGGTACTGAACTTAGATTATGCCGTGTGTTCGTTACCCGCAGATCCATCTCACTGGCCTGGGTGTCCTCATTTTACAGGTGCAATTAAAGGTTCTGAGGGCACAGCAGGGATTCAGACCCATCAGTCACTTTATTTTTCTGACAAGGTCTCATGTAGTCTTGGCTAGCCAGGAACTTTCTATGTAGACAAGGTTGGCCTTGAACTCAGAGGCTTGTGACCTGAGATAGTTTCAAGAGTACTGGGATTAAAGGTGTGTGTCACCACGTCTGGCCCATCATTCAGCTTTCCAGTGAGCCGTGAATGGCCTTTCAAAGTTGTTAACCCTCAAACTTTCCACTTTATTGCCAAAAGGGGGTGTCTTAGTCAGGGTTGCTATTCATGCACAAACATCATGACCAAGATGCAAGTTGGGGAAGAAAGGGTTTATTCAGCTTACACTTCCATGCTGCTGGTTATCACTAAAGGAAGTCAGGACTGGAACTCAAGCAGGTCAGGAAGCACGAGCTGATGCAGAGTCCATGGAGGGATGTAACTTACTCGCTTGCTTCTCCTGGCTTGCTCAGCCTGCTTTCTTATAGAGCCCAAGACTACCAGCCCACAGATGGTACCACTCACATGGGGCCCTCCCCTCTTGATCACTAATTGAGGAAATGCCTTACCGCTGGATCTCAATGGAGGCATTTTCTCAACTGAAGCTCCTTTCTCTGTGATAACTCCAGCTTGTGTCAAGATGACACAAAATCAGCCAGTACAAGGGGCAAAAAAAAAAAAAGGCTCTGCTACTTCCCTTTGTTGTTTGCTCTTCCCAAGCAGACATGACTGCAGCAAGCTACAGTCATACCTCTGCAGGCCACCTTGCTAGCTCTCTAGTTTTACCCTCCCTGTGTGCTGCCTTGTTGATCATGGTGTGGCTACATCTTGCTCTAGGCGCTCAGCAGCTACAGTGTTTGATTTTTGTCCTCTGGCCTAGAGGTAGGTGTCCTATCTTCCTAACCAGATGGGATTTGCCCTTGGCCATGAAACAAGTGAATGCAGGTACCACCCTCACCTTTCCTTTTCCCTCAGAGTATTACAGGATCCCCTGCTACATCCCTTGGGGCTGAGTACAGTGGTGGACAGTAATCCTTGGCATGTGCTTGTCAGCCTCCCAGCAGGGCTTCACACCACAGCCTGCACTGAGCACCTGCTGACATGAAAGACCTTGGACAAATCAGCTAGGTGAACAGATCTCTCCCTTGACTGTTGTGCTAATGGGACACTGGCAGCTGAGCATTCCCAGCTAAGGGCGTGGCTAATTCCGTTTCCCACCTACTTGCTCTGGACTCAACTGTGCACCACACAGATGGTTTGCCCCAACCAGTGGGCTGCTGAAGGCTGTTTATTGACTGGGAAAAGTGGATAGGAGTCTCCTGCAGCTGCTGATGGAGATGCAGTGCCCCCTGCTGTGTGAGGATAATGGTGCAGTCAGAGGAAGGGAGCTTGGTAAAAGACTCTCTTCTCAGCCCATCTTAGGGAATTGGGTGGTGTGGGAAGGCTCACAGTAGGTCTTTTTGTTGTTGTTGTTTTGTTTTTTGAGACAGGGTTTCTCTGTGTAGTCACAGTAGGTCTTATGTAGCCCAGGCTGGCCTTGAATTCACTGTTCTACCTGATATATTACTCTATCCAGTTCTCCTTCCCTCATGCCCTCCTTTTTCCCCTTTGTTTTTCATGATGTGGGTTTCATGTAGCCTAGGCTGGCCTTTTAACTCCAGATTCTTCTGCTGCCTCCATTCCTGGTTGCTGAAATTACAGTGTGACACCACACCTAGCTTTCTTTTTCTTTTTTTTGTTTTTTCGAGACAGAGTTTCTCTGTGTAGCCCTGGCTATCCTGGAACTCACTCTGTAGACCAGGCTGGCCTCGAACTCAGAAATCCACCTACATCTGCCTCCCAAGTGCTGGGATTAAAGGCGTGCGCCACCACTGCCCAGCCACACCTAGCTTTCTTAAATGAACTACAATCTCACTGAAGTCAAAGCAGGAGATGGCTTTGTGGCTCTAAGTCCCCAGGTGAGAATTGTTAAGGATAAACAGGGAAATAAATATCTTAGCTTTTTACGTCCTTAAGACCACTGATGGTGGTGAAGACTCAAATGGGTGCTCAAGCATCACTGGGATAAAAAGCTAATGAGACGTGGTAGGAAAATAGGAAACCTTTCGAGATGCACGCAAGCGTAACAGACAGACCTGTCGAGAGCACTTAGGAAGAGCTCTGTTCGACAGCCCTAGCATGTGGCAGAGGCAGCCAGTCTAGGTAATATTTATTTATATCTACAGAACAAGTATTTACAGATAAAGATGAGCCACAGCATAATTGCTGTGGAATCATTCAGATTCTTCAGTGGCCACTTCTCTAACATCCACAGTTGAGCAGCAGGGCTGGAGTCTGGCTGTAGATTGGGCCAGCTGAGTACCTGGGCGTCAGCCAAGGGAAATAGTTGGGGATTATGGCTTCAGCATTCTCCCAGTTCACATTCCTGAGCACTGACAATGTAGAGCCTCACCACCCCCGTCTTACTCTTAACCCAAAGGACAAGGGCCCCTGAGTCAGAAAGGGCAGCAAGGCTCATTCTCTGCCTGGGGCATGTGTGCCTGCTGGACCCTGTGCTGGCAGGAACATCCCAGAGAGCTGTGCTGGGAGAATGCTAGCCTGGGACTACTTGCTGACTTGCAGACTGCTGTTTGGCAGCCAGAGGTGGTGAGAGCTGCCCGTGAGGCCAGGGAGCATTTGTTGGGGAAACGTGCTGGCCAGGCTAGCTGCCCCTAAGAAGAGGTCTTGGAGCAGCTGCCTGCTCAGTGCTGGGGAGGGGTAGGACATCAGTGCTGCATGGGGGCTGGTGCTACATAGCACCCACCTCCCCTTTCTTTGGCTGTAGAGGGGGTGTAGGAAGGGTAAGGAAAATGGACAGCAGAGAAATGCTGTGTACCCTTTGCCTCTAAGGTGCTTGGATGTGTGAGCAGAGGGTTTGTTTTTATCTTTTCTCTCTTGGGCTAGAGCCCCAGGAAGAACAACTTTGGGCTGTAGCCCTGGGCTCCTTGGGCTGGTTTCTTTGTCAAGTGAGAAGTGAGGCCTGTGCTGGCACCAGTGCTGTCATTCCTTGCTGCTAGGTGACAGTGGGGTGGCCAGGCAGGTGCTGCGTTGGGCTCTGGGCTCTGCACCCAGGGATCACAGTGTCGGTCTCTCTCTCTCACACTCTGGCTGCACGTGCACACCACACATCCTCTGTCCAGTGAGAGGCTGGCTCTAGCATTCACCCTCTGCCTCTCACATACATAGTCACAGAACAAAGTGGAGTCTCTTATTGCTTGCTATGCAGAGTGGGGTGTCAGCAGTGGTTATTCAACGAACAATGAAAGCAGCACCATTACCACGATACCAGAGCAGAGCAGCAGCACCTGTTGCAGGGAGTGCCTGTTGGGAGAGGAGAGGAGAGGTTTAGGAGCATGAACAGGGTGGGCAGAGGCCCCATCAACCATCCCAGTAGGTGGCTCACCATGGGTCATCTTCTTCCAAGAGGTCAGGTAACACATTCACCAGGGCAATATAGAGAAAGCCTCCAGAGGTAAAGGGCAGGATCCAGACCACTGTCTCCTCTGTAGGGAGGGTCAACTGGTAGTGAGCTCAGGGCACTGTATGTACCCCACCCTCCTGCACAGGACACCAGGCAGACACTACCCCAATAGCAGCAGGGCAAAGGTGTCTTTTGGCTGGTGTCCACCACTGTCCACCACTCTCGTACCTACTCCTTTGGGGGATTGCGTACAGATGGCAAAGCAGGCCCCCAGAAGGCCTCCCAGGGCTGTAGAAAACTGTAGCTTGGCTGCAGTCCATCGGTCAAAGCCAGCCCGGAGCAGGATAGCAAAGTCACCCACCTGAGGAAAGGCTCAGATCTTCAACCAAGAACCAGATCACAGGAACACCCAGCCTCCTGTCTACCCTATCCCAGGGCCAGTATCTAATGACGCCATGCTCCTCCCTCCCAGGCCACTTCAGTGGGCAAGGCCCACCCCAAATCCCTCAACGAGCTGCATACCCAAGTTGAGCACGGGAACCTTGGGATCCCTGACCCTAAGAACACAATCTGGGCACTTACCTCATGGGGGATCTCATGCAGGAGGATGGCCATGGTGGTTAGAAACCCAATCTGCAGAGATTCGAGTCTGAGTCTATGATGCGTTTACTGGGTTACTAGGCTTCCCCATACCCAGTCCCTCATAAACATGTATTCTGTTTTGAGTCTGCTTTGGGCAGGACACTGTAGCTATAGGAAAGACAGTAGTGACTAAAGGAGACAAAGAGCTTGCCTCTCAGACTTAATAAGGTAATATGTAATCCACAGATGTGCTGTGCTGCATTCATAACACATTGGGACATGTGCAACCCCAAGCTGCAGGTTGGACATGCTTGGTAGAGTCAGGATTACAAAACATGAACCCGTCCGTGGTTCCACATAGAGCAGTGCTGTGACAGAGTATGGACAGGTGCTTTGGGACAGGGCTGGGAGAACAGGTGCACAGCTGGAGGATGCAAGCTGCAGACACCTCCTGAAGTGCATTTAACCTGAGGCCCGAGGGATGAGGAGTCAGCTGCTCCCAGAGTGGGAGGAAGAACATTCCAGGCAGAGGGCACAGTGAATGGCCAGTGTTAGGGGTAGATAAGCCCCTGGGGCCAGAGCATAGAGAGAGGTAAAGGGAGAAGCGTCCACTGGTGGGCAAGGCCAAGCCTAGGAGCTTGATAGACGCATCCAAATTGGAAGCACTGCAACAACAGTAGCTTGAGACAAAGCGTGCAATGGAGGTAGGGGGATCAGAGGTTAAGAATTCTTACTGCGGGCTGGAGAGATGGCTCAGCGGGTAAGAGCACTGACTGCTCTTCCGAAGGTCCTGAGTTCAAATCCCAGCAACCACATGGTGGCTCATAACCATCCATAATGAGATCTGATGCCCTCTGCTGGGGTGTCTGAAGACAGCTACAGTGTACTTACATATAATAAATAAATAAATCTTTAAAAAAAAAAAAAAAAAAAAGAATTCTTACTGCTTTTCCAGAGGACCCAAGTTCAGTTCCCAGCACCCACATTAGGTGGCTCACAACTGCCTGTAACTCCAGGTCCATGGGATCCAAATCCGGCTGGGGGAGCTTTTGACCTTCAAAAGCACACATACACATGTGGCACCAGCACAAACATGCAAACAAAAATAAATCTTTGAGGACAATAAAGATGAAGGGAGACAGTGAAGAGACTAAGGCAGCATCCAGGAGCGGAATAGGGACCAGGCGTCACAAAGGTACTGTTAATAAAAGCAAGAAGCAGAGACTTTTGGAGACTGATCTACCGGGTAGACATGGTGTCATTCCCACCAGAAACGCCAGAGTTCTACTTGCCCCACCCCTTACCTTTTTGCTCACAAGGAAGCTGGCAGCTACAGCTAGTCCATGAGTGAAGTTGTCTATGGTGTTGGCGAGCAGGTTGAGATAGCCACTGACCTGGATGAAGGGAGAGAAAGCCAGGCTGAGCCAGGGAGGCAGAGCTGAGTCAGCCATTTAGCTCTGCAGCTGCAGGAGGGGGGCCCACATGGGCCACTCACTTTGAGGTTCCGGACCACGGCTCTCAGGCCGGGCTCTGCAGCCGGCTGGGCCAGACAGTGGCCTCCATTGAGCGCGGCAGCAGTGGGGTCTTTGCTGGGGGCCTACAGCCAGAAGAAGGAGAGAGGAGACATTAGATGCCCCCCACTCAGACAGGCAGGCAGAAAGAGAGAGTGAGGACCAGAGAATACCTCTTTGATCTGGCTAGACTTTGCTGATCCATCAGCTGGGTTCCTCAGAGTCATCGGACAACCCCACACTGCTGTTACTATCCATCTAGAACAGTGGTTCTCAACCTTTCTAATGCTGCAACCCCTTAATGCAGTTTCTCATGCTGTGCTGCTCCCCAACCATAAAATTATTTTGTTGCTATTTCACGGCTGTAGTTTTTGCTGTTATGAATTGTACTGTAAATATCCAATATGCAAATTATCTTAGGCAGCCCCTATGAAAGGGGTGTTGACCCCCAGGTTGAGAACCACTGATCTATACATCCAATCAAGGTGCTTCAGAGGTGAATGCTGTTGCTCTCAAGAATAAGGAAAGAGCCGGGAGATACCTTAGACTTAACTTAGACCCTGGGCTTCTCCAGGCCCTGGGTTCTACTTTAGGGAAAACCATGACATATGCAGGCTCTGGGCTTGGGGCTCACCTGGCTGGGGTCCTCCTCCTTGCTACTGAGGAACATCTTCTCCAGCGCCAGGAAGGTCAGGAAGCCAGCAATGACCCACAGTCCCAGTTGTTGCTGTTGTTGCAGACTCTGCCCTTCACCACCTGCAGAGGGAGCACTAACAGGCCATGCCAAGCCAGTGGCTAGAAGGGAGCCATTTGGAATGGGGCCTAGATCAGAGCTAGTCCAGGGCATTGAGGGGTTGCCAGGTGTGTGTTGGGGACTATCTACTGAACAAGCAGCTGAGCCCTAGAACTCCCAGCGAGGCCAGGGCATCAGCATTAGACTTTCCCTCTCAAACGAGCTTTTCTGCATCTCTCTTCCCATATCCCTCTCCCAGACCCTGTAGAGCTGCAGGGCCTAGGTTAACCCTGGGGATGGGCACCAGCCTGTACTTCTGTCCTGCCTCATGTTCTCACTCACCCGGGCTGATGTTACAGGTGTAGGCCCACGCCTCTGGCAGCAGGTGCAGAAACACATTGCCCAAGAGTCCACCTAAGGCAAAGCTGAGCAGCTGCTTCAGTCGCCAGGCTCCAGCTGCAAAGCAGAGACATGAGGTCCGGCGCTGAGCCTCTGCTACTAAGCTCGCCCATCTTACTGGCTTCCTAGACGGCAAGCTTCCAAAGGCTGGATTTGGGCTCCTGCTCTTCTGGGTCTCCACATCCCACAGGCCCAGCAAAGGCAGGGTGCTCAGGAGGATCTACCATGGACTGTGGACTCACTGACTACTATTGTTTGCCAGCCTGGACCCTGGCAAGTTCCAGATCTCTAATCCACAAGATTAAAACGTCCGAGACTTAGTTTAATGTATAAATTGGATCTTGGCAGAATTAAACCACAATGCATAGAGCAAATGTTGGTTAAATGGGAATTTCTCTTCTCAGCTAGAGCCACCCTTAGAAACCTGACAGGATCTTGGGACTTTTACTGGCTTGCACGTCCAGATTTGGAAGTGCGTTATGGAATATACAGAAGCTGTATTCATCTCATCAGCTGATAGAGCAGCCGCGGCCTAGAGGAAAGATGTGGCTGGTGGTGGGGTGTGACACCCTCTTCCCAGGGACCTTGCTGTTTCCAGGCTGCCCAGAGCACACTTGTAAAATTGGAATACCAACACACCAAACGCATCCTGTACAAACCCTGCCAGGGCCTCACACACACTGAGTAATCATTCCACTGCAGCTGCCCCACAGCCTGGGCTGTCTGAAGAGGACACCTACTACGTGGACATGACAGGCTTGGGGGGGGGGGTCTGTTCACAACTGGCAGCAACCATCAGACAGGCACCATCAACCAGGAGCCAAATGTATTACTGAATGGGCCTGAGCCTGGCAACTGGTAAAAGGCTAAGAGTATTTCTATGTATTCATTTATTTTATTATTATTTATAATGTGTGTGAGTATGGATGCATGGGTGAACATATGGAGGTCAGAGGACAACTTCATTCCGTGTTCTCTCCCTCCACCTTCACACGGCTTTCAGGAAGGAACTCAGTTGGCCAGGCTTGCAGGGGAGCACCTTTACCCACTGAGCCATTTTACCAGCCCTTCCTTCTCTAAGATTTATTCCTATTTTTAACTATATGTATTATATGAGTGCAGGTGCCTGCTAAGAGCAGAGCATCCTGCCGGATCTGTAGTTACAGATAGTTGTGAGCTGCCTGACTTGGGTGTTGGCAATCAAACCTAGATCTTCTGGAAGAGCAGGATGTGCTCTTAATAGCTAAGCCGTCTCTCTGGCTCCGACCTTTTTTATTTTATTTTTTTGAGAAAGGGTTTTATATAGCATAGGCTGGCCTCTGCCTGGCTACCGACTTAAAGATGACCTTGAGCTTCTGATTCTTCTATCTTCACTCAAGTTCTGGGATTTTCAGTGTGTGCTACACTCAAGTGTATGCTACCATATCCAGTCTTCTGCAGTGCTGGGGACTGAGCTGCTGTACAGCAGGCAAGTACAATACCAACTACACTACATCCCTAGCCTTTACACCAACCAAACCTGGGGTGGGGGTGGGGGAAGGGCGCAGCACTTGCTCACCTCTGCACCCAGGGTACATGAGCCTTTAAACACCTGCCCCTTTCTTGTGCCAGGCAGTCCGCCAGGTGCTTCATCTAAAACTCATGAGTTAGTATTTTCACCTGGGGGTGTTGTGAATTGAACCCAGGCCTTGAACATGTTAGGTGAGCATTCTATTACTAAATGACACGCTCAGACTTGGTGTCCCTATTTTAAAGTCTGACAGACTGAGGCAGAGTGAGGTTAAGTAACTTGCCATGTGCTACATAGTTGGTGGGTGGCAGAGCCAGGATTTGAGCCCAGGTAGGATGGCAGTCATATTGCCAGCCATTTGTTCAGAGTCTGGGGAATATTTGTTGATTGAAATAATAAACAGACGCATGCATGAATGAACAAATGAATATGTATACCCTATGCTCACAAGACCAAGGTGACACTGGACTCCATGCTAGGCATACTATGTCTAGTATGCCTGGTACATGAGACTTGGCATTTTCCAAGAGCAAGCAGCATGTTTCCTACCCTTCTGACTGGTCCTCGGGGCCACTGAAGAGTCACTCACCTTCTGATTGTAACATAGTCCCCATCTCCAGGGGAATGACCAGCAAGGGGAAAACCCCACTGAGGCCAACCATGAGAGAGCCCAAGAGGGAGCAGATCCAGGTGTCCAGTCGCTCCCCACTCAGCAGAGCCCCCCAGGACTCGCTTTCTTTATTATCCAGGCGACAGGCAGCTGCAGCCCCCAGGCTCCGGAGGGCTGGCTGGGAACCTCCAGCCCTTTCCAGGAGCTCCAGGGCAAGGACACTGAGGAAGAGGAGCCTTTGGCCTGCCATACCACAGCCAGGGCAGGGACATCCAGGCATGCCGGGTGCTAGAAAACATGAAGACTGCTCATGTGAGCTGCCTCCCTGGACTCCCCACTCAGAAAGCACAGCATCTCTTCCTGCCTCCCAACTGGCCATGGCATCACCCTCCTGCTTGCTCTGCAGAGGAAACAATCCCAAGGGTGGGTGCACAGAGCACCCTCGGCCCCTCCACACTTCTCCCAAGAACCACACATTTTTTCCTTCTGAGCTGGCTCTAGCCTATGTGTCAATGTGTCCGCCTGAGGCTAAACTTTCCTTAATGACTGGGTGAGGCACTGGCTGGGCTCCTTCAGCCACTGGAGGAGGGATCATCCCTGCTGGGTGCCTCTAGCTGCCAGGAGAGGCTTGGCTGCAATAATGTGTCTGTGAAGACATCCCAGGGTCTAAGGCCAGCACTGTTTAGCTTGATGGGGTAGCACTAAGAAACACAGGTGGGGAAACTGAGTCATGGTCCAAACTTCTTCCTCCTAAATGATCTTGTTCTTCTAGGGCACCAAGAGATAAAAGAGGTGGGGCTGAAGAGAAGAGACGCCTCACAGATGCCAGAGCCAGAGGCTATGGTAACTTATGGCTAATTAATTTGGTGCTCTAGACTGTTAACTGTTTGACTGTGGGCAATTCCTGTAGTTCTGTCTGAGCCTGAGCCTCAGTGTCCTCATCAGGGAATGGATGAGGTACTGCCTCCCTAACAGAGCTATGAATATGAGGTGAGCTTGACAATGCAGGTAGCTGCTGGCATGGAGGAGGGAATACAAGTCCTCTGAATGCCAGGGGAGGCCTGAAGCACTCCCAGAAGGAATGTGCTCTGCAGACTGATCGCCGGATGGGGATGTGAGTCAACCAGGCAAGAAGTTCAATCTGCCCGTCTTATGCCGGCCGTGACCTTGAAACTGCCTCAGTTTCCTCATTTGCTAATGGATGTGAAGAGAGAAATCATCTGTCTCTGGTTGGTAGGCTACAAGCCTATGTCTGGGATCTTCAGGCCATAATAGTGACCCCCCCCCCCCCACACACACACACAGCCGCCACTGCCAACACCATCACAAAAACCGAGCAAAGCTTCACTGCCAACACCATCACAAAAACCGAGCAAAGCTTCACCGGGACCAAGGCAGGCCCTAGCCAGGCCAAGTCCCTGGCGGGTCATGAAGAGGCAAGGGGGATCACAGGTATAGCAGAGAAGTATGGGGTATGAGAGAAAGGAGAAAGCAAGAGAAAGGAGAGTCAATAAAGTGAGCTAGAATGTCTGGTGAAAGAAGACAAGAAGCGGGGCAGCAGGGAGGGCTGAGGGGCAGAGTGTAGGACGACAGAGGTAAAGAGCCCAAAAGCAGGCAAGTTCAACTCCTAAACTCTGGACAAGTCGCGACAGGTTTGCGAATTGACAGGGTCTATCCCGCCCCGGACGCGGGCCTGAGGTCCAGCGATCACTCACCGTACAGTGGCAGAGGTGGCAGCGGCAGCAGATGCAGCGCTCCGGGCGGGCCCGGCCATCCAGCTGCAGTCTCGCGCCCCGCCCCGGCTCTGCCTCGGCCGGCCCCGCCACTAGGCCCCCAGCCCGGAGACACCCCCGGCGTGCAGCCACGTCACAGGGGACAGCCCGGAACCCGACGCGCCCGGCTCCGGGGGGCTAGACGGAGCGGCGGCGGGGGGGCGCTTCCGCCTCTTACCATGGGGGACCCGCGCGGTCAGCGCACTTCCGCTCGGGCCGGATTATGGGGCTGCGGGAAGGGTAGGACGGAAGTGGGTACCCTCATGGGCATCGCGTTTAGCCAAATTAAGCTAGGGTGAGGGCGGCACCCATGCGGGAACCGGGATCAACGGGGCGGCGGGGCTTTGAGAGTGGCAGCTGCCTCCCTTCTGAGAATGCAGTCCCAGCAGTGGCCACACGGGGGCGCGCGTGGCTGCCAAACCGCTCTGTCCCGGGATAAGAGCAGGGCTGTGGTTCTCCTGTGAGTCAGCGGGCCTGGCTCCATGAGCTAGGGAAAGGGGAAGTGTCTGCCGCAAGGAGGGGCCTGGCCCTGGGTACCTCAGAACAGGGAATTTTATTCTTACTCATCGAATTATTTTTATGCTTTGGTTTTTCACTTGGAACCTCAGGCCACTGTCTCCAGGACCGTAACCCTTTGAGGTCTAATACATGTTTCTAGACCCTGTGCCCTAGAATTCCAAGCCAGGAAACAAAGGGCTTTGTGATCTCTTACCCTGCCATAAGCTGTGCCTGAAATCTTAGACTAGTGGAGCAACTACTGGCAATAATAATTGCTGCAGTTCTCTGATTTAATGTAGCCTTTTACTGACCATCTACTAAGTAATTAGTGTTACCTCACCAAATCATTTTATCCTTCAGGTGGGTACCGACTGTTGGCCTAGGGTCAGACGGCCACACGTATCCGGAGCCGGAATTCAACTTGGATGTACGTCTACCTAGGGCATGTGGTAGCCAGCTCATGTCTAAGCGTGCACACGGGTGAATGTGGCCTAACAGTACCCCCTTTGAGGTCCAATACATGTTTGCATCCTTTTCTGGGAATCAGCCAGCAACTGACATGAAAGACATTCAGCAGAGGCCAAATGAGTACTCCTGTGGCAGAGTGAGGGGCTCTTAAGTCTCGGGTCTCATTAGTCCTTACCTCCCTTGTAGCTCTTTACGGTCCCTTTTTCCTTCTGGGTGCTCTGAGAGCAGACTGAACTCACACTTCACAGCTGATGCCTCCCTCACCTACCTCTGTGTGTGTGTGTGTGTGTGTGTGTGTGTGTATTGTTTTATTTTGAGATTGGTTCTATGTAGCCCTTACTGTTTTGGGACTTGCTATGTAGATGTGGCTGACCTTGAACCTACAGAGATCTGCCTACTTCTACCTCCTCAGTGCTGGAATCAGATACATGTGCCACCACTCTTGGTTTATTTATTTATATGTTTTTGCTATAAGGTCTCATGCTAGGCTGTCCCTGAACTTGTGGCGTAGCAGAGAATGACCTGGACCTTGTGGACCTCCTGACTGTAGATGTGCACTCACATCCAGTTTACACAGTGCTGACTGCCTGGGCACCGAGCGTTCCAGGCGAGCACTGCATCAGCTACATCCTCAGCCTGTTTTACTTCCCCACCCTCCAACCCTGAGTCAGGGTTTCTCTGTGCAACAGCCCCGGCTATCCTGCAACTCCATTTGTAGACCAGGCTGGCCTTGAACTCACAGAGATCCGCCTGCTTCTGCCTCCTGAGTGCTGGGATTAAAGGCATGCGCCATCACACGTGATTAATATACTCTAACATGTATGCTTCCTAGATTCCCAGCGCCTTCCAAATGCTCCTGTCTGGCTCTCCTCGCCAGCCCTGTAAGTCTCCCAGGATGTGCTTCTAGGCCTTTTGGAAGCTCTGAGACAGAATGCCCAGTCAGATTCTTTGCCACAGGAGAAGATGGTCAGGGATGTCACACTGCAACTTTAAAGATATTTTCCTTCCTGTATGCAAACCAAGCCATCTTATGCAAAATACCTCACAATATGCAAATGATCTCACAATAACAGTCAGCATCCCTGCCTCTAGAGGTCAAAGGGCTCCTGGCCAGCAAGGACACTAGCAAACCCTGCTATGAATACTGCTTACTATACACCACCTTCCCTCCTGGCCTGGAAGTAACACCAACAGAATCTAACGAATTAAAGGAGCAAGGGTGTGGAGGTGGGGGCAGAGACAGGAGCAGAAGCCGGAGGGTGAAAAGATCCATTGATCTTGTGGGGAAGGAGAGATGGCTCAGCAGCTAAGAGCACTGGCTGCTCTTCCAGAGGACGCGAGTTTAGTTTTCTGCACTCAAATGATGGCTCACAACCACCTGTATCTCCAGTTCCGGGGGGTCTGATGCCCTCATTTGCTCTCCATGGGCTTCTCATGTATGTGATACATATACTCAGGGGCTCTCTCTCTCCTCTCCTCTCTCTCTCTCTCTCTCTCTCTCTCTCTCTCTCTCTCTCTCACACACACACACACACACACACACGAATAAATGAATAAGACTAGGCAGCACTCAGGAAGCAGACACATGTAGGTTTGTGCGAGTTTGGGACCAGCCTGGTCTACATACTGGGTTCCTCTCTCTCTGCCCGTAGCATCCATGTGTGTGCAGTTAGAGTGTCTGTGTGGTGAGGAGTGAGTAAAATTACAGAAAGTACCAGGTTGGTGCCACACACCTTTAGTCTCAGCACTTGGGAGGCAGATGCAGGCAGCTCTCTGAGTTCCAGGCCAGCCTGGTCTACATAATGAGTTCCAGAGCAGCCAGGGCTACATAGTGAGACCTTGCCTCAAAAAAATAAAAAAATTAAAAAAAAAAAATTAAAAAAAAAAAGGCCCTTAAGCCCAGCACATGGAAGGCAGAGGCAGGAGGATATATACGTGGTCCAGCCTGATCTGCCTATCGAGTTCCAGGACAGTCAGAGCTAAAAAAAGACCCTATCTCAAAACCAAAACCAAAGTGCACACACACACAGAAAAATAATGAATGTGACTGCTTATTCATATTAGGATGATATAAATTTCCTCAGGAAATCATAAACAGAAAAAAAAAGAAAGTGCTTTTTAAAAATGTGCTGTGTGTAGAAACAGGCAGGTCTCTGAGTTTGAGGTCAGAGAAGGACACATAGATCCTTTCTCAAAATAAATATAAAACAGAAAAAATCTGTTCCCATAATTCCTGGGACAAATTACTTGCTTCAGTTTCTTAATCTGTAAAGCAGATACATGTGGTAGATAGATTAGTGGCTTTGGGTGTTTTGATTTTTAGACAGGGTGTCCTGTAGATGAGGGTAGCCTTAGGTTTACTATGTAGCTGAGGCTTACCCTAAACTCTTGAACTCTTCTGCCTCCACCTTCTGGATTCTGGGACTGCAGGCTTGCGCCGCCAGCCTCATTCTGAACCGGACTGCTGTGAGGGCCGTGAATGAAGGCGCACGAGACGCTCAGAACGATGCCTAACAGTGGGAGGGTTTATGTAAGGGCTAGATTAAAAAATTCTTTGTGTAGGGGGCTGTGGGCATGTGGGCAGGTACCTGAGGAGGCCAGAAGAGGGGGGCTGAATCCCCTAGCCAGATTACAGGCTGTTGAGAGCTTCCTGACATAAGTGCTGGTCCTCTGCAAGATCAACAAACCCTCGTAACCACTGAGCCGTCCAGCCCCAGAGGTTAGATATTAATATTCATTATGTACATGAATATGTTACAAGTATGTACAAAGAAAATGTTAAAGCAATGCAAAGAACAGAGACCTCAAGAAACAAGGTGTGTTTACCCTTTCTTCCTGCTGGGCGGATATGAACATTTACCGATGCTTATCAATTATATGAAGGCCCTAAGGACTTGCTGGGCTGAGTGCTGGACAGACAAATCCCTGCGTGGTGGAATGGGCACTGTGTGACCAGGGGATCCCTGGGGTCGGGAGCTGCAGGTCTGTTACTCTGCCCCCCACTGGGATGTTCAGCACTTCAACACCTTGTTTCTATTTTCAACATTTTTACCTCAGCATATGACAGACAGACAGGCCTCTGCTCACAGAACTCAGAAGCTGGGACCACCCCTCAGCATGTTACTCATGAAGCAGTGGTGGGGCTGGCCTGGCCTGGCACTGCTGGTTAGCGGTGATGGGGCTGGCCTGGCCTGGCACTGCTGGTACTTTGACCACCTGATATCCAGGGCTGCACACTTGGGCTGGGGCTGAGTGCTTCCAGAGTGTGGCCTCCTGAGAACAAGCACTCGTCCTCACTGGCCTCTGGTGTGGTTCAGCAAGCAAGTTTCAATGTGTTCTGGAAAGGCCTTGCCCTGAGCTGCAGCCAAAATGAGGCTCCATCAGGTGTTCCCTGGCCATAGACAGTACACCTGTCTCTCTGGAGTGTGGTCCCCGGCCATTGTATTCAGAGTAAACTATGCTTGATTCTGAGTTTCTGGATGCTTTCTTCTCTTACTCCTGAGCCACAGGATGCTAGTGACTCCTCAGAGCCTTCCTTTCTCCCACTCTCAGCAGCTGCTCCATGAGGAAGCAGTGCTCTCCTTGTACCCAGCGTCTCTATCTTTGTCCGTGCTGAAACCTTCACCTTGCCCTGACACCACCTGTGTCCATCAAAATCCAGGCTAGCTGTCCATGGTGACCTTTAACCACAGCATTTAGGAGGCAGAGACAGAGGCAGATGGATTTGAGTTCAAGTCCAGCCTATTTCCAAGGCTCCCTCTTTCCGGGACCCTTTCTCAGACATCCATCCTGAAGCTCATATATGTGAGCATTTGGGGTCCTTGATATCATAGGCTTTTCCTCAGCCAACGAAGCCTCCTAGAAAAGACAAACTCTGCTGGACAGTGGTAGTGTGTGCTTTTAATCCCAGCACTCGGAAGGCAGAGGCAGATGGATCTCTGTGAATTCAAAACCAGCCTGGCCTACAGAGTGAGTTGTAGGACAGCCAAGGGCACACAGAGAAACCCTGCCTTGAAACTTTAGCTGTGTAAATAGAAGTATACGATAATGCCCCCTCTTTATGTCCTGGCCCAGGTATACTAATTTGGGGCAGAATCATTATACTTTTATGCAAGTCACCTTAGCCCTTTAGGGTCTTCTTTAATTTCTATGTATTACTTACACTTTTCCTCATGAATAAAACACAATTCTGCGGGGCAGTGGTGGCACATGCCTTTAATCTCAGCACTTGGGAGGCAGAGACAGCATTCTGAGTTCGAGGCCAGTCTAGTCTACAAAGTGAGTTCCAGGACAGCCAGGGCTACACAGTGAAAGCCTGTCTTGAAAAACCAAAAAAAAAAACAAAAACAAAAACAAAACAAAAAAAACCCAAAAAAACAAAACAAAACAAACAAACAAACAAAAAACCAAACAAACCACAATCCTATCTCCTTGTCTCCTTTTTGAGGTAACCAGAATTTTGTGATAATTAGCATTTTGGTCATGTTTTGTTTGTATTTGTTGCTGGGAATCCAGACCCAGGACATTATGCGTACCAGGCAAACATTGTGCCACCAGTCTCAGTGCCTCTCTCTCTCTCTCTCTCTCTCTCTGAACAAGGTCTCAGCACGAGTCTGGTTTGCAGTTTAATCCTTCCTCAGCCTCCTCTGTGCTGGGATACAGGTGGGTTCAGTGCTTTAATGTATGTGTATGCTTGGACAATGTTGTTTGATTTAACATTTCCTCCTAAGGAAAAAGAATTTTAAGGTTTTTTTCATTATTTAGTTTTTACAATTGTTTTTGTATGCACCTTGCACAATTATTGAATGTATGTGCATGTGTGTGTGTGTCTGTGTGAGTTTATGTGCATGATGTTTATGTAGGTGCCCAAGGAAGCCAGAGGGCATTGGATCCCCCTGTGACTGGAGTTATAAGTTGTGAACCACCTGGTGTGAGTGTAGGAATCCAAAACCAGGGCCTCTGCAAGAGCTGTGATCAAATCCTAATCACAGCCTTCTCTCCAGCCCCATTTGGGAGAGCACTTCAAGTGGATCTTTTACATTAGGCTTTGAAAAATATTGGTGGAAGACAAGAAAATTTATTTTTTATTTATTATTTATCTTGGTGTTTTGAGATAGGCTCTCTCTATGTAGTTCTAGCTGTACTAAAACTCACTATGTAGGCCAGGCTAGCCTCCAACTCACAGAGATCTGCCTGTCTCTGCCTCCCAAGTCCTGTGATGAAAGGTGTGCACCACTCCACTACGCCCGGTGTTATTTTTTCATATATTGTTGAATGCCTGTGTGTGCCTGCATGAGTTTCTGTGCACCTTGTGTGGGCAGGTCCCCTAAAGCTGGAGTTACTGGTACTTGTGGGCCACCTGGTGTAGGTGCTGGGGACAGAACCTAGGTCCTCTGCCAGAGCAGTAGGTGGGCACTCTTACCACTGAACCTTCTTTCCAGCCCCAAGAAGGCAAACTATTTTAATATTTTCCTTTGCTACCTTTTAACTAGCCCCATTTTCTGGGCTCTAATGGTTTTTCAACACTCAACTGAACCATTTGATGGCTGATTTCTAGGAGAAGCAGTGTAAGGAGGAATCAGCATTGCTGTTTATGAAGTCGTGACTTGGCTTGGCTTTGAAAGTCATCTACAAGGTACCTGTCTTTCGGAACTGGCTTTTTTCACTACACACGTGGTAGCTAGTCATTTGTGATATTTTGTGCAATTTGGGGTCATTCAGATACTTTGCTGAACTGAATGCTGCATCTGTGAATGAATCCACTGAAACTGATTTATCCATTCCCCTGTCAACTTCACTTAGTTATTCCGACATTGCTACTGGCAGTGCGCCTGGGCTATGGTCTTGAAGCACGGGCAATAGCCTCAGGACTGTATCTGCTGCCCGGCTTACAGACTCTGCTTGCCGACTTCAGCTTTGTAAGGAGAGGCCCGGTGGTTTTCCTCGAGGCTGTTTGGAGTTGGGCATAATGACCGTTTGGTTGGCGCACCTATTTTTAAGCTCTCGAGTCTGCCAAGCTTGTTCTTGGTTTTGTTTTTTATTTTATTTTTATTGGTTTGTTTGTTGCTGCTTGTCCAGATAGAGGCTCAGTCTACTACCCACACGAGCTAGAATTCATTACATAGCCCACTAAAGCCTCAAGCTCACTGCTGTCCTACCTCAGACAACCGCCATGCCATGCTTGATAGGGCTAGTTCATTTTACCTGGTGAATGGTGTAAAATAGCATCCCACAGCGGTCTTCGTTTGCATTTCCCTCCTCACCAGGGAGGTTAGGCGTCCCTTAAATGTTAGTGGGACAGTTTTCTCTTTTGTAGTTGTCGCTCTGGCTCTGTTGGATTTCTTACTCTTTTTCTGACCGTGTGCAGGGGTGCTGTATAGATTTCTGGGGTGTGTCCTCTCAGTGGATACACTGCACACATCGCTAGTCTGTGGTTCTCTGTTCACTTTCTCTCAGGTGTCTCCACTTTTCTCTTTCCTTCCACCCCTGGGCAGATGTCACTAGGCGTGAATGTGTGTGTGTGTGTGTGTGTGTGTGTGTGTGTGTGTGTGTGTGTGTGTGTGTGTGTGTACACCTGAGGGCTGTGTCAGAATCTCTATTACCCTGACGACCTTCGCTGCTTCCTTGTCCCCTGAGACTTTGGGGAAACCTTCCCATTGGGGGTGGAGACAGCCTGGTTCGGGGAACCCTTGCAGGCTTGGGGTGGACAGGATGGCAGGGAGGGTCCCTGCTAGGGGCTGATCACTTCCGCCGCCCAGCTGGGGGCCGGCGCTCTCCGCTCCGCTGGGCAGCAGCACCACGGCTCCGACTCCCCTGGGCCCTGGGGTCCGGTGCACGGAGGCGGGGGCGGGGTGGGGGTGCGGAAGCTGCCGGAGCAGATAAGGCCGGGGTCGGTCCTGCGGCGAGACCGTGCGGGACGCAGCTGGCCCACCCCGTAGCCAGTGCCGTGGGGGAGGAACTTCGGTGGGATGAAGGAGACCCCACCTGCACCACAGAGCCTGCCTGATCCACCCCAGGGAGCATTGGGGGATGGGGCCTATCCTGCTCCTTCGCCTCAGGACAAGTGGCAAGTGACAGCAGGGCTTCCGCCCCCCCTCCCGGGGGCGTGTCGTATCTCAGCTGGAAAAGACAGGACTGGGAGCCCACTTCCCACACAGCTCTGTGGGGTGGAAGAGGCCGACTTGGAAGCCTGAGGTTTGGGGTTGCTCTTGACTTTTGGGTCTGATGTACCCCGAGGCTCTCACTGGCCCTGCCACACCTTCCTGACTGTCAGGCTTCATTGGTCCCCAAAGAATGGAGGGGGAAGGGGCTTACCGAATTTACAGCCAGCAAGTAGATTTTTTTTTTTTTTTTTTTTTTGATGTGGAGCCTCAAGTTTTTACAATTTTGGATGAAATCTAAGGAAAAGGTTACAAACCCATAAATACAGAATTGCAGACTCCCTTCCCAGGGCTAAAAGGGCTAAACGCTAGGAAAGAAGGTCAAGTACAGTTTCCTAGGGCAGCACTACCCAGAAGTGCCTAGCGGGGCCTATATGTCTCTTCTCAGAGACCACCATCACAGATAACTCGTCAAGGAGACCTAAGGACGTACTGCAGGGTGACAGAAGCAGCAACCTTCATGCCTAGGCAGTGGTTGCTAAGAATATTAAGAGCAGTGGAGTATTTGAGAACAGCCGGTCCAGTCTTTCAAGTACCACCCTGTCACTCAAGGGTTTCTGGTCAGAGGAGAAGGAAAACCTTTTGTGGTTCTTCTGTGAAGTGCAACCAAACTGGATTTGTACAGGAAGGGGCTTCAGGGCCCCGGCAGGCAGTGGGATGAGGGGACAGGGCTTCCCCTAACTCCTGGCTTGCAGCTGAGTGTGCCACTAACACCCGACGTTCTGAGGCTGAAAGAGCATTCAGGAAGGAGAGCCTTGGCTGCTAGTAAAGTCGGGTTCTCTTCCACGACATTTCCAGACCGGGTCAAGCATGGTCCTCCTGGGCCTCCCAACTCTAAGATCAGGTTACATCCTCAGGGACTGCGCTCAGTCCTAGAACTAGACTTTAGAAGCTACAAATGGGGCCAGGCACGGAGGCACACTCCTTTGATCCCAGCACTTAACAGATCTCTCTAAGTTTGAGGCCAGCCTGGTCTACCTCGTAAGTTAAAGGCCAGCCAGGGCTACATAGACAGAGTCTGTCTCAAACCAAAACATCCAGACACATAAAATAAAACCAAACAATCCAAAAATCCTACAAACGTTTGATATCAATGCCAGGAGTCCAGCCTGGTAGTGTGCTATATGGCAGCGGTTCTCAACGTGGGGGTCACGATCCCTCTGGGGGTCAAATGACCTTTGACAGGGGTCGCCTCGGACCGTTGGAAAACACAGATATTTACATTACAATTCATAATAATAGAAAAATTATAGTAATGAAGTAGCAATGAAAGTAATTTTATGGTTGAGGGTTCGTCACAACAGGAAGAACTATATTAAAGGGTGGAAGCATTAGGAAGGTTGAGAACCTCTGCTACGGGAACTCTGGTGAATGCCCAAGGTGGGGAGGTGAAAGGGCCTCTCAGCCAAGGAGGATGCTCCACAGTCTGGGTTTTCGGTTTGTTTTTGTTGTTGTTGGTTTGGTTTTTTTTTTGTTTTTTTTTTGTTGTTGTTGTTGTTTTTTGTTTTTTGAGACAGGGTCTCTCTGTGTAACCCTGGCTGTCCTGGAACTCACTCTGTAGACCGGGCTGGCCTCGAACTCAGAAATCCGCCTGCCTCTGCCTCCCAAGTGCTGGGATTAAAGGCGTGCAATACAATGACAGGCCTCACATTCTGTTTTTCAAACTGTTATTACATTTAGTGTGTGTGTGTGTGTGTGCGCGCGCGTGCGCGCGCACGCGCTCATATGCAGGTAGCACACACGAGTCCATACCATGAGATCCATATGGGAGTCAAAGGGCATTTACAGGAGTCAGCCCTCTCACCACGGGAGTCCTGGGGACTGAACTCAGGTTGTCAGGATTGGTGGCAAGAACCTTCACCAAATGAGCCATCTCGATGTCCCCGTTTTGTTTTTTTGATAAAAAGTCTCAGGTAGCCCAGGCTGGTGCACTTGGGTAGTTGAAGATGACTTTGAACTTGTGATCTTTCTGTCTCCACCTCCCAGGTGCTGGGATCACAGGCATGTATGGCTATGTTCCATTCTCATTCTGGCTTTTATAATCTCTGTCTCCCCTACTGTGAGACGGTTTCCCCAACCCTAGCACCTTCCAGGGGATCAGGAGACGCAGACTCTCAGGATGGCATCAAAGCTGAAGGCCCTGGCCCGGCTGTCCATGCATTGTTTGAACAGGCTTTATTCTGGATTGGAGAGCAGGAGAACTCAGCTCTCTCCCTTCTGCAGCTTAGGTCGCCTGGCTTCAGTCACTCTTCTGCTCTGGGCATCAGTTTTCTCACCTGTAAAATGGAGCTAATCTTGCACCTGTAAGGACTAAAGTCTGTCTAAATGGGCTGCTGAATGCCAGAGGTCATCTAAATAGATATGGTGAGCAAGAAGTGCCAGCAGAAATAGGGAGTCTCGTCCCCAGCAGAAGCTTAGGCCTTTGAGGTCTCTGTTCCCAAGGGGGAGCCCCTTGGTTGAGGCCTGTGAAGCCCGGCTCTGGCATTCTCCTAAACCAGGAAAGGTCAGAGCAAGGCCAGGGGTTCCAGGGTGCTCAGAGAAGAATGGAGAGCCAAGCTTCTCACCTAAGTCAGTCAGGTGTGTGGGGAGGAAGTGGGGATTTCTGTGGTATGGTGCTGGCCTCAGGATGACCAGAGGCCACAGTCCAAACCTTGTTTGTCTCTCATTGCAAACATTTGAAGTAAGCACTCTCCCCTTTCCACATTTGGGATCTGAGTCTCAAGGGGGTCACTTCTCAAGGGTCATTCACATGCATGTTCCATGGTCTGTCTGGCTGACAAGGTTGCTAGAGAGATGGTGTAACCTTGTTCTCTTGCTGAGGAAACCAAGGCATCAAAGAATGTCAGTTCCTACCACTCTCTCCCAAGAGCTCCATGTGGGCAGCTGTCTAGATGGCACTGTGACACTGGGGCCCGAGGAGAAGTGGCTCATGGTAAGAGCAGAGAACTGGAGTAAGCACACGTTTACATCAGAAGGCCTTCAGTAGAGGCACCTGGTGTCCCTTTGCCTGTACCCCAATAGCAGAGACATATCAGAAGAAAGGGCTCCTGGGCATGGAGACAATGCTTGTAAGAGACCCCCAAACTAATTATATGTATATGTATATGTATGTGTATATATATATGTATGTATATATATATATATACACACACATATATATAAAATTTCTTATCTTACCATTCATATAAGTTTTCATAGGTTTTTGTTGTTGTGTTGTTTGTTTTTTTTGTTTGTTTGTTTTTTGGTTTTTTGAGACAGGGTTTCTCTGTGTAACCCTGGCTGTCCTGGAACTCACTCTGTAGACCAGGCTGGCCTCAAACTCAGAAATCCACCTGCCTCTGCCTCCCAAGTGCTGGGATTAAAGGTGTGCGCCACCACCGCCCAGCTATTGTTTGTTTTTGAGACGGGGTTTTCTTTTTGTAGCCCTGGCTGTCCTGGAACTCATTCTATAGACCTGCCTGGCCTCCAACTCAGTGACTCACCTGCTTCTGCCTCCAGAGTGCTGGGATTAAAGCTGCGTGCCACCACTGCCTTGCTTCATCCTTCATAATACGGAAAGGTCCCCTATTTTAGTAGAACCCCCCCCTTCAACCTTTTGCCTAAGCGGGCAACTCAGGGACATACACCACGGCTCCCTCCTATGGCTGTGTATATTCTGTGTCTACACCTTGGACCCCAGGGAACTGAAAGCTGAGAGAAGAGCAAGAAAAAAAAAAAAAAAAAAAAAAAAAGACCAAGGTAAAGGGCTGACTGCTGTCACTGCACAGGGCCAGCCCTGGTAAGGTAAAGGCCTGGCCGCTGTTACAACACAGGGCCAGCTCTGGCAAGGTAAAGGCCTGGCCGCTGTCACAGCACAGGGCCAGCTCTGGCAAGGTAAAGGCCTGGCCGCTGTCACAGCACAGGGCCAGCTCTGGCAAGGTAAAGGCCTGGCCGCTGTCACTGCACAGGGCCAGCTCTGTCTCTGCCCAGTTCCTTAGTCATCTTCTCTCACAGACATTTGTCCATCCAGCTCCAAGAATCTTGTTCAGAGTTCTCAGGATGCTCCACCCCTCACTGTGTCCCATGAGGCCCTTGGTCCGCCACCCATCTGCATGACCTTTTGCTGTGAAGCCTGGCACCTACCCTCCAAAGACTGACACACAGCCCGGGGATTTCTAGACCTCTTAGGAGGAAATTTGGGCCCAAGTTTCCTAGTCCAGGGTGCCTAACCCCAGAGATCAGTGAAGAGAGCTGTTGGGGAGGAGGCTCTGGGTAGGTGAGGTGCCCAAGCTTCAGAGGTCTGGGCGCTGACTGGAGAGGTAGGAGGAAGAAGAGAAGGCAATGGGCACCCAGGCCCTGCCTGGCAGGTCCCCGTGCCCAGGCGAGGGAAGTTTCTTATTTCTCCTGCTCCGACTTCCCCCTTTGATTTATTATAGCCATGAAATGCTCTGCTCTCTTCTCTTTTCCTTGCTGTGCCCCGGGGTTGGAGGAACACAGGCCTCCCCAGGCCCCAGGATTCAGCCTTACTGGACTACCATCTCTTTCCAAGGGCAGGGCATGGGGACCAGGAATGAGAGGTGAGTTGGGCAGGTAGGGTAGGTTGGGAGGGGCCCTGGCCTCCCCAAAGCAGGCCACCCCAGGGTGGGCAAAGTATTATTTGGACAGAGGGTAAAGCAGGTGTACATTTGACAGCAGCAGGCTTCCTGGACAGGTAGGGATAGCAGGCTCAAGGCTAACGATCTTGGTAAGGCTTAGAAATAGAACCTGGCTAGGGTCTGAAGACCATGTGTCTCCAAGTGGCAAATACCGTATCTGAGATATGGGTTCTCTATGACCCCTGACACCAAATTCTGATTTAAGTATAGCCACAATAGGCCTGGCTCAGCCCAGCTTGGGTACTGGACTGAGGACCTTGAAGAAAAATGGCCTGAGGTCTGAGGGCCCAGAAAACTCTAGGCTCTTCTAGGCCTCAATGGGACATCACCCTAACCCCTACACATGAAAGCCTGGGTCTGTGTCTGCTCCTCTGCAGGCCTGGTGGCAGGAGCGTTTCTCCCAGGCCCTGTGTGGTGCCTGTGGTAATGGGGCTGTTGGCGTTTTGCAATGGGCAGGGGGTGGGGAGGCAGTGCACACATGCTTCCTGTGGTGACTGGGCGCTTCCTGTTTTCTCAGGCACCGGCCTTGCTGCTGCCGATGTGGAAACAGGGGCAGCTGCAGCCAGAGCAGCTCCAAGCTGGGCACTCTGACCCTGCCCAGAAGGGAGTGAGGGGCCCACCACCCTTAGACTTAAGAGCTGGACAGTGGGTGGGCAGGAGGAGACTCCTGACCACACTGAGTCCTAGTCTTAGCTCACCCAAGGGAAAGGTGAAGCATGCATGGTTCTGGACAAGCTGGGAGCCCAGGAGGTCACCACCTAGGGGTGACAGTGCTAGGACACATGGTTCTGGGTTTGGATGTCTTTCTAAATGCCACTGTCAGCCTCTCCCATGCCCCAGCCCTGGGTTTCTGGTTTTGTGAAGTGTCATGGCAGCCATGATGTAAAATCCCTAACTCACACTGGCCCTAGTCCCAGCATTCACTGGTTGGGGATAGTACTGAAGCTGAGCCCCCCAGAGGTGGACCTGGGCATAGACCTTGGCAGAAGGGAAATTGTAGAGACAGGAAGAGTGAGTGTAAGGCAAGTGGGACCTACCAGAACCAGGTAAGTCCTGGTGTTGGTGGGACAGAGGGACAACAATGAGTATGTAGTTGACACAGAAGGACACTTATCCCTGCAGATGCTGGAAAAACGTTTGACAGCCCAACATCCTTCCTCAGAAGATTAGTGGTCAGAAGCAGGGTCTCCCTCTCCCAGGGACACAGAGATCCATACAGTGTATGACCCAAGAGCCTTGGGGAGACCCATTCCTGGCCCCACCTGTCAGCCTGCTTGCTGGGCTGAGATGGGGTGCTGCCATTAGGGGCAGGTCTTGAGGTTTGACATTGCCTCTTCCCAAAGCTGTTTGTTTTGCTTCTGGGCTGGTATTTCGAGAACTGGAGGGAATGACTTTGCTCGGTGAGGAGCTTGCAGAAGGCATCTGGCCTCTGGAGGAAGGTGAGGCTCAAGCCCCTGGATATTGACCAATTTGTGGATTGAGCTAGCTAGCTACCCTGTTGGTAGGATGTTTTGAGATGTGTACCCCACAGGAAGCTCCTCTCTAATCCTAAGATTTGCTAATCACAGCAGGAGGACCCAATTGAAACTTCAGAATTCTCTGACTCAGAGACTCAGGCTAAGGGGGCATTGGACCAGCCTGGCCTCTACAGTTCTGTGCCCTGGGCCTGCCTGAGTGCTGAGTTGGCGACACAGCAGCTGTCCTGGCCATGGAGGCCCAGTTATAAATAAGTGCCATCTGGCCAGGTCATCAAGTTCTGCAGATCCTCCAGTCCAGCTGCATTACCTCAGCGACCACAGGTCGGGCTGCCCAGTGCTGGGCTCATCAGAACCCACCCACTCAGACCAAAAGCTGAGTGTGATCCTCGAGTCTCAGACTTAAGCATCTGCAAGCCCCTCAGACCCAAGCCTCACTGGACACAGGTCACAGAGGGACAGGGCACATTCCGCCTGCACAGAGCCAGAGCCAGCAGCTATTTACAAACCGAAACTGGGAGAAGTGAAGTGGCTGTGGCCAAAGTGGCTCCAGGTCCCCAGCCCCCACTCCCACTCCATCCCCACTGGCCCAGCCCCCTCTCCCCATGGCTTCCTCTTTCCTTCCCCGCATAGCTCCCCACCTCCCACTGCCTGGTCAGCTCTAGATTCCCTGCAAGCACCTCATAGTGACCTCTAACTCCCACAGTACATCCCTGGGGGTCACCTTCTTTTCATCCCAGGACCCCAACAATCAGAGCTCCTGGAGCCATTCCTTCCCAGCAGCCTCAGCTCACCCTGAGCTGCACAAACACATTCCCACAGTTCTCAGTTCCCTTTCATGCCTGGAAAAGCTCCAACCTCAATGGCCGCCACAAGTGCTTCTGGCCTCCACCCAAGGGCGGCTTCTCTGGCCGTTCTTAACCTTCTCAATGAACAAGTAAGGGTCAAGAGATCCAGCAGGCTTGGGTGGTACTGGAGTCCCTGGGGCCCTTGCAAGGCATGCTTCCTGGCAAGAAGCCCTGGCCATCACTCTGTTCAAATTGGATTTCAGCCGCTTGTCAGATCAGGCTTGTAAGGGTCACAGGCGTTTGTACGGTCCAGACTTGACTTAGGATAGCCAGGACCACAGCCCAGCACTGCCTAGGAACTAGTGGCAGGCTGGCACTTCAAAACAGACAAATGATTGACAACATAAACCCATTACTTGGAGGCTGAGAATGTTGCTCAGAGGAAGCACAAAGCCCTGAGCTTGGTCTCCAGCGCTATATGAACAGTCGCGGAGACACGCGGTGCAAGAGGATCAGAGCCCAAGGTTGTCCTCTAACAAGTACCACACTCAAGGCTACCCTGGACTACATAAGACTTTGGTTCAAAAACAAGGAAAGACTCTACTGGGGTAGACAGCCTCCCCACATTGATACAGCAGCCTGAAGCTCACAGTCATCTGTCTTGGAAACAAAACAATCTCCTTATCTGTCATAAAGTGGAAACAGAGGCCCTGTGAGGAAGCCAAGCATCCAAGGGCACACTGCTACAGAGCATCTCAATGGGCAAGGCCTCTCCTTTGCCTGCCCCACTCCACTCCTCAGTCTCCCTCCTAGAGGATAGAAGTTTCCCAGATGTGACAAGGACACAGAGAGATGTCCTGAGGAGAAAGCAGGCCTTAGAGCATGGAGCTTGTCACCTTCCCTGGCTGTATGTATATTACTCAGGCCAGGTACCGCAGGCCTTCTCCGCTCACCCAGTCCTCCTTTCTTGCCATGTCCTGGCCGAGGGAAGGTGCTAGTCTGAACTTGCTTGGTCCACAGACAACTGCCTGAGCCCTACCTGTCTTTCTGAATCCTCACAAACATTTAGTTAGTATGCCATGCCAGCCCTGTGTCAGGTGCCCAGTGTCTCTACAGCTGAGACTTATCCTTTGATCCCAGAAACCTATAATCAATGGGCAGATGAACTACAAAATCCCAAGAGCTTCAAGAGAAGGCTGTGGAGGGAACAGCAGAGCAATGAGGATTGCTTGGGATGGGGAAAGGAGGTACAGGAGAGGGGCTACTCGGGGTGGCTCATGCATGACAGGAAAGTAAGGATGACAGGTTCTCGGTGCTGAGTCACATGCCCCAGCTTCAGAGGTTCCCATGGTCTGGGTGCCCTTCCTTTCTCTTGACTTTGCTGAATTCCTTACCAACCTACCAAGACCCTCAGACACGCCACAGCATGTATGTCAAACACATGAGGCCTGGCCTGGCAGCTCCTCATCTCCCTCCTCTTTCCAGAGCCTGAAAAGAACCAGAGGCCAGGTCTCCTTGTTCGAAATGCCCTCGCCAGCCCCACCCGGGCGGGCATCTACTCCCAGGCTCCAGCCCCCTTTGTCCTCTGCTCTGAAAAGCACCGTTTCCCTTTTCTGGGTGACCACACACCATGCACAGGGAATTTCCATTGTAGCCTGCGGAGTGTCTGATTCACTCAGGCCCCTCACAAAATTAACTCCTTGCAGGTCCAACATACTGGGCTGTCTCCCACCCGAGCTGGGAGGCTTGGATAGCTGTGTACTGACCTTAGGCCCCATAGAGTAGAAGTTGAGCTCAGAAACTCCACTTAGCAACCCCTCATTCACCCTGTCACAAAACCGCAAACATACACCCTCAGATATTGTCCTAGACAACAAGAGATTGGAGGGGAGGCAAACCTGCCCCTTTCTACCTGTGTGTCCTAAAATGAGCCCGTTGCTTATCTATAAAGCAGAAGCAATTCCTGTCCATAGTCTTACTAAAAAGACAAGCGTTCTGGGCCCACAATAGGAGCTCTTTCTTGGTTTTCCCTCTTTTTAAAGAGCCCACTCCTCTGATCAGGGTCCCTGCTCCCCACCAGGCTCTCTGGGCTGACTCTCTCTGAGAGCAGAGGGTTCAGAGACACTGCCTTTAGCTTTAGGACCTAAACAGAGAAGCATCTTCTCATAACTCTTTTCCAATTCTCTGGCTCCTTTTCTCAGAAGCTCTTAGGGGACTGAGGACTAAGCAAGATGCTGAGCTCTAGGGACAGAAATCCCCACCTTCATTCCCAGAAGTATCTTCTATTATTGCTCCCATCTGGGACAAAGAGGCCCGAGGTCCCTGGAAGTGGGTCCCTTGCTCTCAGCCATGTAGAGAATGAGGTCTAGGGATAGGAATCACACTGCAGGCTCAGAAAGCATTGGCAGAAGCCAACGAAAGAAGCACACACTAAGTGGACTTTTAGTTTTGGAAACGAGGCGAGGAAGTAGTTCTTGTTGGCGCCTCTCTGTAGAGCCTAGCCTAAGCTCTGGAGTGGGAAGGAACTCAGAAGGCTACACAGCCAATCCATGGGGGTGGGGAGAATCCCGTGGAGCCTAAAGATGGGATGGTAGGGAGGGCTCCATAGAGGAGGGGGCCTGAGTGGGGAAGCAGCTCCTGTCCTTAGTGAGAAGCTGGGGGGTGTGGTGCTGCCCGTGGTGAGCAGACGGAAATCGCTGTGGGTGGCGGTGGGTTTGAGGTGCCAGAGACTGAGTGATGTGGCCAGGAGGTGAGGACTCCACATCTGCAGGCCTGGTCAGCAGGAGACGGGGTACAATAAGATTCAGAGGAGTGTGGGCTGATCTGGAGATTTGTATCTCTTGGTTCTTGGTACTGGAACATATGGGACCAGGAACTGGAATAAAACAGGAGGAGAAACTGAGGCAAGACTTGGGAAAGACAGGGAAAACTGAGAAAAGAGCACTCTGGAGGAGTGTCCAGTAGGGTGTGGAAGAGGGTGAGAGCCTGTGAGCAAAGCCTGTGGAGGTTGAGAAAGAGGTTCTGGGAATGTTGAGTAGTGTCTTCTGATTGGCATGGGGGTAGGGCTAGCTGGACTCCCAGTGTAAGGAGGCTCCAGCACAGGACTCCACAGCATGAGCTTCAGCTCTGGACAGGCAAGAGCTAAGGAAGACTTTTAGGTAGGGAGAGACATAAGAAGCCGGGAGGTAGGACAGCTACAGAAGTCCAGGCCCTAGGGCACTCAGAGCTGCAGGCATCTGCCCCCCCCCACCCCCCCAGGCACGGGTGTGCCCATTGCATGACTCTCACCTCTCTGGCCTCAACCTCTCACCTGCAGGATAGCACTGATAAGTCCTGCCTCATGAAACCACAAGAAGGTCTGAGGAGCTAACATTGGCATACAGTAGAGACTTAATAAAGGCCAATTGCCCACAGTACTCAAAAAAAGCACTTGTGGGAGGCTTTCTCTCCTGTCTTTTCTGATCTGGCTTGGCTGAGTAATTCTGCAAGTTATAAAGCCACTTTAGAGCCTCAGTTGCCTGCTACTGAGAGGATGATAATGGAGGTGACTTCAGAGTTTGATGAGTGAGACTGTACCCACCACTGTGCCCACAGTGGCCAAACTCCAGCCCCCAGCCCTGTTTGACCTCCTCTCTGGGTCTGATCTCAGGGCTCTTCTGCTGTTCTCACACCTGATGGTCTAGTGTTGGCACTGGGTGGCCCCGATGCTTGAAACACTGCTCAGGAACCAGGTGTGTTCATTCCTTCCCCGTGTCCAGGGCTTGCTCAGATCTACCGTTCTGCCTTGCTTGTCCCCTTTAATATGTCAGACTTCCAGCATGTGAGCCCCCATCCCAGATGCACGCTTCTTTGCTCTACGGCTCCTTTGCTTCTAACAGGCTGTGGAAGTCACAACCTATCTACTGTTTATCACTCGGCCCCTGCCATTTGGGCAGGAAGATTCCCGCCGCTTCTGGTCACCTGGCACCTAGAGAACCAAGTAAATATTTGTTGACTATCTTGTACTGTGACCAAAACTTGGAGCTCTGAGGGGCCCAAGTAACACAGGCTGGGGCCCCAGGAGCCTCTCCCAGTGTCTCAACCATGAGAGGAAGTTGCAAGACGGCCATTTCAGTACACGGGCTCAGCGCTTTATGGTCATCTCTCCCAGCCTTGACGGGGAGGTCTGTGTTTTCACACGCATCTTGCCACAGCTCCTGGGGGAAGGGGAGTTCTCTCACTTCTCAATCCTTTGGGCTGAAGTGCTGGACTAGGGAGGTTGAGGGTCTGTAGTTTCAGGACTCCTGTCGGTTTCCTGTTGCTGGCCTACTCTGCGATTGCATTAACACCCTGCCTGCAACCATCCCAGAGGGGACAAAGGGATACACAACCGTCAGGCTGCCTGATCTCCATGTTACTCTGCAGGCCAGCCTCTTGTCCAGGGTTGGGGGAAGTGGCACCGTCATGTGTGCTAATAGGATGATAAATGGGTACAATTTAGTTGAGGGAGATAGGGCAATGCTGATCTATCATCTCCCTCAGAATTAAAAATGCACTGCCCTTTGACCTTGTAATTCAAGTGTTAGGTATTTTTGCTAGACATATCCCTGCATGTGCATAAACTAATGTATTTTATCAACAGCAGCCCCGGTTAAAGCAGCAAAAGATGGCTGAACAGAGCTGGGTGAGCCTGCAACTGTGTCATCCGGGAAGCAGAAACAGAAGACCTGTAAATTCAAGGTCAGAAAAAAGAAAGAGTAAAGAAAGAATAACACACATCGATAAGGACTTGGTTACAGAAACTGTGACCACAAGTTTCTGTGAACAGAAACTGTCCCACGCTATCCAGCAAAGGACAAGAACCACAGTAACATGTATCCCCATGGGCCACAGGAGCGCTACCAACACTCCTGCAAGTTTCCTCTATTCATTTTTCTGTTAAGAAAATAAATTATGAAGCCAGTCTAGGTTACATAGTGAGTTCCAGGCTAACCAGACCGGCATGGTCTCAGTTAGTCAGTCAGTCAGTCAATAAGTAAGTAAGTAAGTAAGTAAGTAAGTAAATAAATAAATAAATAAATAAATAAATAAATAAATAAATAAGAGTGAAAAACTCAAATGTACTTTTAGAGATGTTTATAAGGAAGAGCAGACAGGACCAGGCTGTGACTCAGAGCTCTTGGCTGGTACTTGTGAGACCTTTAGTTCAATCCTTGGTACCACAAAGAAGCCGAAAGTGAAGGCACAGGCTGGGAATCCCAGCTTCTGGAGAGGATGAGATGGGTGTGTGTGTGTGTGTGTGTGTGTGTGTGTGTGTGTGTGTGTGTGTGTGTGTGTGTGCAGGAAGTTCCAGGCCTGCTAGGCAATCTAGTGACATGCTGTTTCATATTAAAATGTAAAAGGCAGGCTGGGAGATACAGCTCAGCGGTGGACACTTGCCTGGTTTATGTGAGGCCCTGGGTTCAACCTTAATGCAAGACAGAAAGAAAAATCAAGGAGATAAGTTAGGGTACAGCTCCTTCCTGAAGGGACTGGGGGCACACAGGGCAGGCTTCAGCTTGGGATCCTCTTGACTTTCTATAGCAGCTCCATTCCCAGATGTCTTGACCTGAGTTATTATGTCACAGATGTTAACTTTACAATTCTTTTTCACTGCACATGCGTATGTTATGAACTCTGTCTTATAAAATATGGTGTCCCATAGTCTGCATATACACAGCTGGACGAGGTGACACACATTCATTGCTTTGCTACCGGTTTTTTCCTGTGTGTGTGTGTGTGTGTGTGTGTGTTTTTCTTCAGTACCTGGGAATCAAACCCGTGGCCTTGTGCATGTTAGGGAAGCAGTCTGAACACTGGGGTCCATCTTCAGCTGTAGTCCTTGCTACTTATGAGACTGAGGGTCACTTGAACCCAGGAATTTGGGAATATCCACCACAAGACACTATCTCAATAAAATAAATAAGGTTTTTTTTTACATATATTTAGTGTGTGTGCATCATGGCATGGGGGGCATGCACATGTGTGGAGGTGAGAGGACTCTTATCTGTGAGTCTTTTCGCTCCTTCCACCAGGTGGGTCCCAGAGATCTAAGTTAGGTTGTCAAGGTTGGTGCCTTGACCACTGAGCTATCTCACCTGCCCTATTTGTTTTATTAAACAAATCACATTTTTTTCCCTCTTGTGTTACCATGTTACATCCTGGTAAAGTAATCATAAGTCGGAAATGCTTAAAGTCAGAAATGTATTTAATAGGGCTGGCCAACAGGCTCAGGAGGTAAGGGCACACTAGCTGCTCAAACTGTGTAACCTGAATTCAGTCCTGGGAGCACACATGATAGAAGAGAACAGACTCCACAAGGTTGTCCTCTGTCCTCCACACTTGGGTCATGGCACACATACCTGTCCCATCAAACACATAATAAAAACACAATGTATTTTAACTAAAAATGTATGTATGTCAGGCCATGGCGGTGCGCCTTTAATTCCAGTGCTCAGGAGGCAGAGGTAGGCTGATCTCAGAGACGGAGGCCAGCCTGGTCTACAAAGGGAGTTTCAAGACAGCCAGGGCTACACAGAGAAACTCATTCTCTGGGTGGGAAATGCATGCAAAGGACTGGAGAGATGGCTTAACGGTCAAGAGTGTGCATCGCTCTTGCAGAGGACCCAAGTTCAGTTCCCAGCACGTACATCATGTGTCTCACAACTCCTGTTCAGTTCCCAGCATGTGTCTCACAACTCCTGTAACTCCAGCTCCAGAGGGTCTGACATTTTCTTTTGATGACTGAGGGAACCTGCACTCACGTGCACATTACACAAGCACACACACACACACACACACACACACACACACACACACACACACAAACACCATCAACTCAAAAATAAAAATAATTTAAAACTTTGTTTTTCTCTTCTGTTCCCTGGAGGCCCCAGTATTTTTGGTTCTAAACCAATTTCTGGCCAACAAGAGTGAGTCAAAATCACTGTCCAGCAAGAGGCGCCGGGTGACCTCCAGAAGCCCAGGGCAGTCTCTTCTGGAGAGGAAGGAGGCTGGGTTGTGCTCCCTTCTCTGAGGTCCATTCACCTCCTGACCACCAGCTCTCTGAGGTTCGACATTCCTTTGCCCTGGGTCCTCTCTTCTCCCCCACTCCCTTCCCTCCTTCCCTAAGGCTCCCATTGCCAGCTTCTCTTCTCGCCTTTGGTCTTTGTATTTTGTTTCTCTTTCTCTTCCTGGAGTATCAGACCCCCTCTTCCTGCTGGGAAACCTGAACCTACCCGGAGCCCACTCTTCTACCCATAAGCTGTAGAGTCACAGATAGAGTCACAGATCTCCTAAGCCCCAGTTTAACAGGTTGCTGTCTTAGTCCCATGAGGTCAGAAGGATGGAAACATCCAGCTTGGGAACAGACCCCAGACCCCTAAACCAAGTTTTCCCTGTCGTGTTTGCATGTGCGGGTGCAGGTGTGTGTGTGTGTGTGTGTGTGTGTGTGTGTGTGTGTGTGTGTGTGTGTGTGTACACTCATGTGCATGTATGTAGAGGTAAAAGGTCAACCTCTTTTACCAACCTCTACAGTCTCTCAAGACATTGCAACCTTGTTTTTCGAGACCAGGTCCCTCATGTGCCTTGAACTCAGTGATTTGGGTAGGATGATCTCTCCTGTCTCCACCTCTTCAGTGCTGGGTTTATAAGGCATACCACCATTCCCTGCTTTTTATGTAGGAGCTGGGATTGAACTCAGGTCCTCACCCTTGCAAGTGAGCACTTTACCAACTTTACCAACACTCATCCAAGTGTCTTTTAAAAGTCAGCATTAACTTGGGTTATGCATTAGCAGACTTCCTGTATTGCTCACGATTTAAAACTATCACAGCACCACTACCCCACAACCTACGAGGATGAAACTCACTGCACACTGCAAGCATCTTGTTGGTATGTTTAGCTCAGCACCACAACAGGCTCAGGTGTTTCTCTTAGTGACTAAGGTCAGGCTAGGAGCTTTCCTGTGGCTTCTGGGTTCCCTGTGTGAGGTACAAGGTTTGACTTGGGCTTCCTTAGAATCTAGGATTCTGGGGTCTTAATAACAGCAGGTCCCTGGAGGTGAGAGGGGAAGAAGCCTGGGAGGCCTTTGGGAGCAAGAGGCTACTCAAGTGTGCTCAGTCACAGGATGCTGTTATCCAGAGGATGGGCCTTAGTCCACACACTTCTAGAGAGTTCAGTCTTACATTTCCTGTGTTCTCCCATTGCCCCCCGCTGCCCAGGTTTATTTTGTACTAGGGATTGAGCTCAGGACACTAAACATGCACTCTATGACTGAGACCCCTCCAAGCCACCCTGGATCTCTCTTACTTTAAAAAAAAATTATTTTGCTAGGCAGTGGTGGTGCCGGCACTTGGAAGACAGAGGCAGGCAGATTTCTGAGATAGAGGTCAACCTGGTCTACAGAGTGAGTTTCAGGACAGCCAGGGCTACACAAAGAAAACTTTCTGAGAAAAAAACAAAAAGAAATTTTTTTGGAGAATCATTTATTTTATATGGACAAGTGGTTTTTTGTTTGTTTGTTTTTTTGTTTACCTCTCCATGTGCATTGCGTGTGTGAAAAGAGGGCACTGGATCTCCTGGGACCAGAGTTACACACAGCTGTGAGCAACTGTGGGTGCTGGGAGTGGAGCATAGGTCTCTGCAAGAGCTATACATCTGTCAACCACTCTGTCATCTTTCTGGATACCCCGGATCTCTTTTATGAGCTGCCTCGAGCAGACATAGGACAATAAAACGATTCTTTTCCTGGAGGCCCTTGAATCTTATGCCTCGGGAACACAGCCTACCTGGTCTCCTGCCTGTGATCATAAGACAAAATCTCACACTCCCTGCTTAGAACCAACAGAAACTCCGTTGATGACGCCTTTTCCCCGGCCATGGTGATGGCAGCTTTCTGCTCCAGGTTCTTCCCTAACTCCCTGCCTCCACTCAGACTGCCTCCTCATCCAGGCCTGCATTTTGTGGTATCCCTTGCACACTGCTCCCAGGATGTCCTTTCTGTGACTTGTCCCTATGTGTACCCACTACCCCTCTCCCTTGCAGTCCCTCCACAGAGCCCACGGTCTGTCTGTACCTCTCTTACAGGCCTGTGGACTCCTGCGGGCCATGCAGGTCTCATTCATGTTTATGTACCTTTCGGTCCAGCACATAGAAATTGCTGAGTGAAATGTTTGTAACTGGGTGACTGAAGAAATGAATAACATGTTCATAAAGAGAACAGCTAGGGTCTAGAGATGAAAGCCCCGAGCTCAATCCATAAACTGAGCAATTGAATATGGTAGCTCACATCTTTGGTACTTTGAAAGTGGATGCAGGAGGATTAAAAGATCAAAGTTATTCTCAGCTACATAAGAAAGTTCAAGGATAGACTGGGCTAGAGGTCCTAACAAAAACAAGTGAGGTGAGAGTAGGAGGTGGAGGGGGGAAGGAGGGGGAGGAGGAGGAGGAGGAGGAAGAGGAGGAAGAGGAAGAAGAGGAGGAAGAAGAAGAGAGGAAGGAAAGGAGGGCAGAGACAGGTTGAGGGAAGGACTGATGGAAGAAAGGAAGAAGGGAGGAATTCAGGGCTTGGCATGGGGCTCACTCCTGGAATTCCAGCTCATCAAGGCAAAAGTGAGAGAATAAATACAAATTTGAAGACAGCCTGATCTATACAGCAAGTTCCAGGCTAGCCTGAGATATCATAAGCAAGACCTTACTAAAACAATCTAAAGCAACGAATTAATGAATGAAAGAAATAGTCAGGGCCTGGTTCTCTCGTCCCAGACCACTCTCCCCCTGTAATGGAGTCACCTGGAGCTCGGCCTGTTTGATGGAGACATGATCAACTGCTGGGTAGATCTAGGTTGTATCTTCCCTCATCTCAGAGAGGGGCCTGCGTCAGGTTCCTGGGAGCCTGAGGATGTGTGAGCTGGACCCTCTGGGGAGTCCCAAGTGTGTCTGCAAGAAAAGAGAGGATGGAGGTGAAGGTGACAGTGGGACCCTTCCTTTTCTGCTGGCAGTAAGCAACTACTGGGGTATATGGTGGGATCAGACTAGTTTTTATATAAAGCTAATAAAGGTTAAAATATACACAGGAGAAAACTGATTGGTCAAGAAGTCCTCCCTAGCCAGGGCATGGTGGCACACACCTTTAAACCCGGCACTTGGGAGGAAAAGGCAGATATAGAGTAAGTTCCAGGACCGCTGGGGCTACACAGAGACACCCTGTCTCAAAAAGACAAAAACAAAACAAAAAAGTTCTTGCTCAACAGAATTGTCTCCCTAGAGGTGTGTGTGTCCTTGGGGTCAGAAGTGGGGGACAGGTGTGCGTGGAGGGACATAACTGCTGCTCTACTCTCTAGACTGGATGTCTGAAGGGCAGGAAACTTTTTCACTTTCCCAGAACTCAGCATGGTTAAAATTGGGAAGATGTATGCATGCATGCATGCATGGATGGATGGATGGATGGATGATGGATGATGGATGGATGATGGATGATGGATGGATGGATGATGGATGGGTGGATGATGGATGGATGATGGATGGATGATGGATGGGTGGATGATGGATGGATGATGGATGATGGATGGATGGATGGATGGATGGATGATGGGTGATGAATGGATGATGGATGGGTGGATGGATGGATGATGGATGATGGATGATGGATGGGTGGATGATAGATGGATGATGGATGATGGATGATGGATGGATGGATGGATGATGGATGATGGATGGGTGGATGATGGATGGATGATGGATGATGGATGATGGATGGATGATGGATGATGAATGGATGATGGGTGGATAATGGATGGATGATGGATGGATGATGGATGGATGGATGGATGATGGATGATGGATGATGGATGATGGATGGATGGATGGATGGATGATGGATGATGGGTGGATGATGGATGGATGATGGATGATGGATGGATGATGGATGGATGATGGATGGGTGGATGGATGATGGATGGATGATGGATGGATGGATGATGGATGATGGATGGATGATGGATGGATGATGGATGGATGGATGATGGATGGATGATGGATGATGGATGGGTGGATGGATGATGGATGGATGATGGATGGATGGATGATGGATGGATGGATCGATGGATGGGTGGTTGGAAAAGGGGATTAGGAGGTAGATAGATAGGTAGATGAGGAGACAGGGAGATGGATAGATATAGGCAGACTAATGAATGAATGGATATGTAGATTAAGTGAATAAATGGATGTGTGGGTGGAAGAATGTATGTGTAGATAAATGATGGATGAATGGACAGATGGATAGATCGACAGATTGACAGGAGATATATAGTGGATAAAGATATAAAAATGCAAACTGTTAGCAGATGGATGGGCTGATGTACAGACAGACAGGTGGCTACATGAGCATGTTGCTAAACACGAGGGTAAGCAGACGAGCTGATTGACAGGTCAGAAATGAGCAGTTGGATGAACAGATAGATGTATAGATGCATGGGTGGTGTGATGGCTGGAGAGATGAGCAGACAATCAGAAAGAGATAAGGACAGGAAAACAGAGGAGAGGAGAAACATATGAGGAAGGTTTATACACTAAGAAGTCTAGATAGTGACAGTCAAGGCTTGGAGAAACTGGGAAATCTGGGCTGGAACAATCCTTAGGGATCTAACACAGCTGTGTACTTAGCTGGGTGGGGAGGGTGTAAAAAGCCACGCTCCTTCCCAATTGGAAGGGAAGCCCACTTGAGGAGTCAGGAAAAGAGATACAATGTTTGAGACCCAATGTCTACTGTTGGCCCTAATTGGTTTAGGAAGATCTAGCAGATTTTTCAGGGCCTACAGAAAGAGCCAAGCCTGGTAGCCTTGAGATCAAAGTCCTTCACCTGCCAAATTCACCCTAAAAATAATGTCACCCACGCTGACTTTATTCTGACCCCCCCCCCCAAAGATGTGACTCTTGGCCACCGTAGGGGTGTAAAAAGAAGTCGGTATTATTAGGCTAAAAGAACAGTGGACCACCTCAGCAAGGCCTAGCGGCCGGAGCAGCAGAAGCCTTCCGTGGTAGTGTTAGCCTTTCTCCCTCCCAGCCCTAGTTTCCTCTGGGCAGGGGGCCTGGCCCCCTGGCTCCCCAGGGCTGCCCTTTGAGAACCACCTGCCCCAGCCGGCCAGAGACTTCCTGTAGCGCAAGAGATTTATGCAAACGGGCTGGGGCGGTGATGTCACCCCAAGGGGACTATCTCCCAGTGGCAGGCCCTTCGATAAAATCAGGAACTTGTGCTGGCCCTGCAATGTCAAGGGAGGGGGCTCACCCAGGGCTCCTGTAGCTCAGGGGGCAGGCCTGAGCCCTGCGTCTGACCCACGACCGTCCAGCCCCCCGACGGGGCACCTGGTCCTGAGGGGGATCCGCATTGATCTCCACCGAAGCAGAGGATCTGACCAACCTGGAGCTCAGCTGGATGTTACAGGCGTGCAAAATGGAAGGGTTTCCCCTTGTCGCCCCTGTGAGTACTGGAGCTTCACTACCAGCCCAGCCTGGGGCCTTGGGATGTGTGACCATCTGCCCACTAACCCACCAGCCCAGCCGCTACCCTCCGGCTCCCTATCAGTGGGAAGTTGGTGTTTCCTCCCCGGAGCTGCTGGTCTGAGACCCAGCGAGGGGCCATTGGCTTCCTTAGAGCATGCCCTGGAGGGCTGAGGGTTGCCGGCTGGCCCCATGGTGGGGCTGTGATCGGTGGGGCCTGAACAGCTATTTATAGATGGGTTCAGTGGCAGGCCGAAGTCTAGGGCAGGGTACTGGGCTGAAGATGGCGAGCGCGGCTACTGAGAGGCCATGGATGAGATCTGGAGACTGGCCTAGGAGCCTTTGGAGGCAACAAGAGAGGTTTCAACTCATGACCTGTGGGCTCCTGAGACAAAGGTTATTTAGAATTCCAAGTCACCCATGGGTCTCCAACATTCAGTCTGTGGCCTGGCATAGAAGAATGGCTGTTGGTCGAAGTGTTTGGGCCTTGGGCCTACATGGATCTGAGAGTCTGGGGCAGTGACCAAGAATGACTTCTTGGGGCCAGGCTGGGCAAGAGTAGCACACACAGCAGAAACACTGCAGTTAGATCTGTGGCTAGAACTTCGCTCAGTAAGAAATTGGGTGAAAGATGGACTGGCACCAGAATAGGACGGAGATTGAGGCTGGAGCAAGATGACCTGGCTGGAGTTAAGGTGGGACAGAGACAGGGACACAAGCAGTGGGCAGATCTGGCTGTTCCTCCTGTTTTCAGTGACAGTCACAGCTTTAGGCAAATGGCAGCTCAGAATCCCTTAGAGAGGACCCTCTTGCTTTCGCCTACCCCTGGAGGTGTTGGGGCAGTGAGGAAAGGCTGAGCAGGGCCTGCCCACCTGACTCAGCTTTCCTGAACTAGAGACAGCACTCTTTCTACCCCACCCAGCCTTCAAGCCCTCAGTAGCACATTAGACCTGACATCATGGCCAGTGTCCTGCAACAGGGGCAGGCCTAGTGTGCTGCCTGGAAACCCAGGGAAGCAGGGCAGCTTCTGACCTCCTCACAGGATAGAAGACAGGCTGGCCAAACCTAATTGTCCCCACCTTTCTCCTGATCCCCTTCTCCCACCTGGGACAGAGAAGGTGCTGGGGCAAGCACAGGTGATGGAGGTTGTCCCAGAAGTCCACTCTGCCTCAATTAAAGCCACTGTACCCAACCCTTGACCTCCCCTTCCTGCTGATATGGGCACAGGGCAGACCTCCAGCTCCTTAGCCCCTCTCTCCAGCCTCAGAAGCCATCCCAAGTATCTTTTGAATGGATAGGCTCCCAAGCCAAGGCAGCCCTGGCCCACCAAGAAAGATCACAGTAACTATTGTGCAATCCTTGGGCACACTCTATGGGGGTGGGGAGAAGCCCAGTGACTGACGGGAAGGCTCGGGCGTGCATATTCCTGTGCCCAAGCAAGTGAGAGAGGAGATGGAGGAGGCAGAGGGAGAGAAGACGGAGAAAGGAGGGAAGAAAGACAGAGAAAGGAGAGGGTGACAAGGGGGAGGGGAGAGAGAAATTAACGTGGCAGGGAGTCTCCCATCAGGGGCAGTGGAAGGAGGTGGCAGAAGGGATAGTTCCTTGGTCCCCAAAACCTGCCTGCGTAACCTTTGTACAAACAAATCATCAACATGACAGTCATCACGTCGGACTGTGCCTGCCTGGGGCTAGATGGATAGAGGCTAACAGTGGGGAGGAGTCCGGGGCAGGCTGTAGCAGAGGGATACAATGGAGCACTGGAGAGTGGGGTGTGGTTGGCTTTGAAAGGCTGTGTGAACGTACTGATGGCTGGGACGGGATGTGTGTGTGTGTGTGTGTGTGTGTGTGTGTGTGTGTGTGTGTGTGTGTGTGTGTGTGTGTGTGTGTGTGTTCCTGCAGGGGTGAGTGAGCAGTGGGTGTCTGTGAGTGTCAGTAGATATATAGACTTGTGTGAGACGTGGAGCTCACAAGAGGGTGAGCATGCCTGTGTGTGAGACGGAGACAGGAACCCAAGAGTGATTGTGTGGACATGTGAGAGTGAGTCCCCATGGGTTTGGGTATA
>CM052701.1:80012857-80161009 GCA_028551405.1 Uromys caudimaculatus | reverse complement strand
AAGCTGGCAACAGGCTCCCACAGGCGCGGGTGTACGTGGGAGCGGGCAACAGGCTCCCACAGGCGCGGGTGTACGTGGGAGCGGGCAACAGGCTCCCACAGGCGCGGGTGTACGTGGGAGCGGGCAACAGGCTCCCACAGGCGCGGGTGTACGTGGGAGCGGGCAACAGGCTCCCACAGGCGTGGGTGTACGTGGAAGGGTACAGTAGAGAATAAGAGGAGAGAGGAAGGGGCTGCATGCACCATCTTTTCAGCCCTGACCTCTGACCTTTCTACCTCATCATTGCCTTGGGACACTGTCCTGAACGTCCCACCACCGCCTTACTCACTGTGTCCATGAGCTCGCTGGATTCGAAGCAAAGGCTAAACAGCTCCCAGGTGCCCCAGTCAGGGAAGGTCCTAGGCCTCAAACTTAGCTGAAAACCTCACTGGAATCTCTTCAACAGCTCGGGCTCTGACACCTTTCTCTCTCAGCAGCCATCGGATGAGCTGGTTACTTATGAATCAGAACTATACCAACGTCAAACGCATGACTATTACTCCTTGATGGGCAGCGATGGAGACAGCCATAGCGGTGAGTCCATGGTCCTCCATCCCTCATCCCAGCATGCCCTGGGGCTGGAGAGAGGAAGGCTCCTGAGGCTACTTGGAATTCTAAGAGTAAGATGCAGGCAGCTACCTCATCCCTGCACCCCACAACATCTGCCACATCTCTGATACCTGTGCATATCCTGGGTCAAGGGCAAATTTAGTTTCTTTCTCATTTACCTTGTCTGGTCCTTGGGGGCTTAAAAAAAATAGATTTATTTTCATACAATATATTCTTATTGTGGTTCCCCCTTCCCAAACTCATTCCAGATTCTTTCCACCATCCAAATCCACACCTTCTCTTTCTCTCTCTCATTAGAACACAAATAGACATTTAAAAGTAAAGTAAGGCAAAATAAAAAATCAGAATAGGATAAAATAAATAAACAGACAGGGGCTGAAGAGATGGCTCAGAGGTTAAGAGCACTGACTGCTCTTCCAGAGGTCCTGAGTTCAATTTCCAGCAACCACATGGTGGCTCACAACCATCTGTAATGGAATCTGATGCTCTCTTCTGACTCACAGGAAAAAAAAAAAGAAAGAAAAAGAAAAAGGAAAACCAAAAATAAACAGAGAGAAAAAAAAAGAGCCAAATAAAAGAAACACATATATAAACCTGGTCTACAGAGCAAGCTCCAGGACAGCCTGGTTTACAGAGTGAGTTCCAGGGCAGCCAGGGCTACACAGAGAAACCCTGTCTCAGGGGGGGGGGGGGGAAGAAAGAAAGAAAGAAAGAAAGAAAGAAAGAAAGGAAGAAAGAAAGAAAGAAGGACACATACAACACACAGTAACACACACATAGAAGTCCCATAAAAATTCAAAACCAGAAGACCATAAAATTTGTTTTTAAAAAGTGCCCAAAGTATTGTTAGATAAAATCAAAACCAAACAAAAACAAGACAAAACTCCAGAAACACCATTGAGTTCATTTGTGTTGGCATTCTGCATGGTCCTCCACCCAGGGAATGCCACCTGCCCTTAAATGTGGATTGTACACCTAGTGAGACTCCATTAAAGAAAACTAATTTTTCCTTTGTGAGTGCTTATCAATTGGAGATAGCTTCTGGGTTAGGGATGAGGATTTCTGTCCACTTTCTGTCTCAGCACTGGGACCCCATCTGGCGTAGACCTGGTTGGCTTGGGGCCTTTTTAATAAAAGAGGATAGGTAGGGAGCTGAGTGACTTGACTGGGCCAGTGACTTCAGTCCAGGTGATCTGTCCTGTGCCTGTGCTCTTTCCTGACCACTCATTCTACTTGTTCTCTTTTTTCTTGTTATCTATCTTTATCCAAAACCCCCTTTGGTAAGCCTCCCTTCCTTACTGTGTGGCTAACATCCTTTCTCTATTGCCACTACTGAGATTTGGGACTTGATAATTCTGTTGGTAAAAGGCTTAGCAACTTTTTTTTTTTTTTTTTAAATCTCTTTTAGTAGATACCAGAAGGGTCTCTAATCATGACAGCCATCTCTCCAGCCCCCCAACCCCATCTAGTTTTTTGTTGTTGTTGTTTTGTTTGTTTGTTTGTTTGTTTGTTTTTTCAAGACAGGGTCTCTCTGTGTAGCCCTGGCTGTCCTGGAACTCACTCTGTAGACCAGGCTGGCCTCAAACTCAGAAATCCACCTGCCTCTGCCTCCCAAGTGCTGGGATTAAAGGCCTGCGCCACCACTGCCCGGCTCAACCCCACCTAGTTGAACAACCCTGGGTCAAGAGAAAGCCTCTGAGCATCCCTTGTTCAGCAGACACCAAGGCCCCCAGTCTGATGGAGGTAGTGAAGAGGCCTGGCCCTAACTGTCCACCCCAAACCCAGCCTTGTTCTCTAGAAAGTTAAGGGGAGACTCCTGGTGACTGGGCAAGGAGATAACAGGCCACCTGAAATGAACCAAGAAGCATAGCCACCTTGTTCCAGACTGGGATAGGGGATTCTCCATAATGCCTGTATCTGGAGATTCATGGTCAGAGAAATGCTCAGTGTCACAGTTGAGGGAGTACTCACACCTGATAGCCACACCAAGGATTGTCATGTGCATGATGTCACACAGTTAAGGCTTTTTCATTTGGAAGCCAAACCTTGAGAGCACCTTCTTCTGGCACTCAGCATGATGTCTTCTGGAAGTGTGTCCTGCTGGGAGGGTCCACCTCGAGGGCAAAGGCGTCTTTCAGACCCCCCAGTGTTAGAAACGCTTCCAAATGCCGTCTCTTGTTCTTCTTAAACATATTCAAAGTGGATAAGAAATACGCCCTCCCTGGGTGAAGTTCAGATAACATACGTTATCTCATCCTACGTTATCCCGATTTTCCCCCACCCAGATTAAGAAACAGGTCTGAGTGACTCTGACACCACATCCACTCACCCTTCCAACCCTTCCAGCAGCAGTTGGAGGACTCACTGAGATCCCGCTGGGTTTGAGGAGGGCTCCCCCTGGTGGCACAGGTCACGAAAGCACAGCGGGGCTTGGAGACTCTCAGTCCGGTTCCTTTCTCTTTGGCCTAGTCTATGTTTAAGTCACTGGCTTTAGATAGAGGCATTTCCTTCAAGAGTTTGGCCACCTCGGTTTGGTTTTGCCTTTATGCAGTTGCCCAAATATCTAGAAATCAGATGTGGGATTGTGGCTGGTAAGATGGAGTGAGCACTTCACAGGAAGCCTGGGTTTCCCTGGCTCAGGGTCCCAAGTGGGTTCTTTGTATCTGGGGCAAGGCTGTAGGAATGACTCCTGGTCATTCATGGCCCTCTACTTAAGGCATGAGCCCAGAATCCCTTCAGAGGCTCCTCCAGGGTCTCTGGGTGTCCCTGTCCATCCCCCACCTCTGCCGTCATTAGCCATCTGAGGATGGGTGCTGTCCCTGATCCCTACTGGAACATTCGATTAGAAGACTCAAGAAACTAGTCTTCTGCCCTTCACATCCTTCCGCTGTTTCCTGCCTGTCCTTTGTGTCCACACATTAAATAAGCGATGCTTAGTGGAATCTTGACTTCATTGACTTCACTAGCTGTGTAGCCTTGGGGCGAGCAACAGAGCCTCTCTGGATGCCCCTTCCTCATCTGTAGAACTGAGATCATGGAAGCACCTCACAGAATTGCAGTAGGTCGATGAGGTGACGTGTCTCTATGAGGTTGTGTGTACCATGCTAAGAACAGGACCTGGTCAGTGCTCAGTGTGTGTTGTTAGCATTGCTGTACCCAAGCAAGCCGCTAGGGCAGGGGTTTTCAACCTTCTTGATACTATGACTCTTTAATACACTCCATCCTGTGTGGTGACACACAATTATTTTGTTGTTTCTTCATAACGGTAATTTTTCTACTGTTATGAATCCTAATGTAAATATCTGATATGCAGGATATCTGATATGCAAACCCCAAAGGGGTCACTGACCTGGATGACAGACATCCACCCATCCATCCATCCACTCATCCACCTACCTATCTATCCATCCATCCATTCACCCACTCATCTATCCATCCATCTATTCATCCATCCATCCATCCATCCATCCATCCACCCATCCATCTGTCCATCCTCCATAAATTTACCCTTCTATCCACCCACCTACTCTCTCTCATCCACCCACCTTGCCGACACCCAATTTACACTTCAATGTACACCTCTCCTCTCCTCGTTGTGTGGAAGCCCCGCTCCCATGAATGCGCAGGGAAGCCTCTGAGAGGGTAAAGGCTGGGCTGAAATCTGAGTGAAGAGGAAGGGCCATGCATGTGAGGCGAATGGGGACAGGGAACAGCAAAGACAAGGGTGGGAAGCCCTCGGCAGAGGATACACGGCTGCAGATCACCAGGAAACAGCATGAAACCAAAGTGGCCATCACAGGGCAGGTCAAAAAAGGTTTGAAGGCCACGGAAGAGTATAAGTTGTATCCTGTGTCTTCACACTTGGCAGGACGGCCCTCTGCTACTAAGTTGTAATTAATCTTACTGAAGAGTTTTGGACAGGGAAATTACATGATCTGAATTAGCCTTATGAAAATTTAAATACACTTTCTATTTCCTATATTCTCTCTCTCTCTCTCTCTCTCTCTCTCTCTCTCTCTCTCTCTCTGTGTATGTGTGTGTAGTAAGAGAACAACTTGTGGGAGCCATCTTGCCAGCCTTAAAAACATTTTAAGTGCTTAATTTTAAACCATTAAAATGACAAATGCTCAGGCGCTGGAGAGAGCTCAGCAGTTAAGAGCACTGGCTGCTTCTGCAGAGGACTCAAGTGTGGTTCCCAACACTTCTATGGTGGCTCACAACTGTCTGTAACTCGTGAGTACCACATGTGCACATGGTACATTGGCATACATGCAGACAAAACATCTGTACACATAAAATAAAAAAAATAAATCTTAAAACAACAAGGTCTCAGCCGGGCGGTGGTGGCACGCCTTTAATCCCAGCACTTGGGAGGCTGAGGCAGGTGGATTTCTGAGGCCAGCCTGGTCTACAGAGTGAGTTCCAGGACAGTCAGGGCTATACAGAGAAACCCTGTCTCGAAAAACAAAAAAAAAAAAAACAAAAACAAAAAAAAACAAAAACAAAAAAACAAAAAAACAAAGTCTCAAGGCCATAGTGAAAAACATACAGCACCTCAGGCAAAGCCTTCTCCTCTCCCACCTCCCCACTGCCGATGACATTTGCAGAAACTTTGTGGTACATCTATGTATTTGATACCACTAGTATGTTTAGTCAACTTGCTCTGGAGAATACTTGTCTTTGCCTTCAGAGCCCTGGAATTATGGGGGGCTGCCACTTCCACTAAAAATTAACGTGGGTACTAGAATTTGAACTAGAATGCTTTAACCACTGAGCCATCCCCCAGCCCCACAAAAATCAGTGTTTACTGAGAGCCTTCTAGGTGTTGAGCAGAGATGAGTCCGCTCAGTCTTCCAGTTTGAGACATGTCGGCAGTGAGGAGCGTTTGACAGCAGCCATTCACAACACAATGCTCACATTTCTGCAGGCTTCTCATCGTTAAATGGTAACACATCTGAACAGACGTGCCCGTTGTCATGATCATATGACTAAGTCATAGCTCGGCTGAACCTTAGTGTGGAACGCCTGTTCCACCTTTCCCCTGGGTTTCTCAGTAATACCGTTGGGAGGCGATTAGAGCCCAGACTGCTGTGCGGGGTGTCTTAACTTTCCCATGATGACACCCACTTTGCAGAATTATTATAAGGACAGAGTGAGCCACTATATGCAGAAAGCCCAGGAGACAGCTTATAGCAGATGTGTCAGGAGCTCCAGAGAGGCCATGCAGGCCGTGAAGTACGGCTGTGCTGTGTGGAGTTGTCTCTCTTCCTGTCTATTCTGTGCTCTCACCTGGGAGCAGCAGTTTCGTTGTGTCAAATTTCAGGGTATAAAGAATCTTGTTTTCTGTTAGAAATTTGAAGGCATTTCCTTACTGTCTTCCGGTTATTACAGGTTGTTGTTGTTTGTTTGTTTGTTTGTTTGTTTTATGACATCTGGTACCATTCCATGTGTTCTCCTTTTTATAATCTAGATTTTTATTTTATTTTCTTTCAGTTTTGTCTCTATGGAAGTTCTTTTTCTTTTTTATTCATTTCTCCTCACCTCTCTCCATCCCCCTTCCTGTCTGTCTGTCTGTCTGTCTGTCTGTCTGTCTGTTTCTGTTTGTTTCTGTCTCTCTTTCTTGGATCTCATCATATACTCAGGCTAACCTCAAACCAGTTATCCCCCTGTCACAGCCTCTCAAGAGGTAGAATTAGACCAATTGTACATGGTCCCACTGGCTGCTGGGTAGATAACAGACTAAGAGAGAGGACAGGATATAGGTGAAAGGCACTCAGAAAACAGCATCGCTGCAGCACTTACCTAACTCAAGACGCAGTGGAGGCTCAGACGAGAGTAGTGCAATAGAAAGAAAATGGGATGGATACAAAGCTAGGAAGGTGGCTCAGTAGTTAGACTGCTTGCCACGTGAGCATGAGGACCTGAGTTGCAACTCCAGCACCTACCTAAGAAGCTGGGCGTAGCTACCAACCACTGTGACTCTGGCGGTTAGGGCAGATCCTGAGAGCATCCTGGCCAGACTAGTCAAAATGGGAGTTCCGTTTCTTTCTCTTTCTCCTCCTCCTCCTTCTTCTGAGATAGAGTTTCACTATGTAGTCCTGGCTGGCCTTGAATTCAATATGTAGACCAGGCTGGCCTTGCACCCACAGAGATCTGCCTGCCCCCTCTCAAGTGCTGAGATTAAAAGTGTGTCCTGGGAGAGACTCTGCTTTAAAGAAAAGAAAGAGGTGGAGTGTGAAAGAGAAAGGTACTTAAAGCCCTTCTGGCTCTGCATGCGCACAGACTCATCCGAACATCCACATGTACACACGCGTGTGCGCGCACGCACACACATACACACCCCAAAGCCAAAATGAAACAAACAAACAAAAGGGTTAGGCATAGTCAGGAGAGGTTTTGAAGGTATCACAAATATACACATAGTTTAAAATTTACCATCCTAATCTTTAAAATTATTTTTGTCTATCCATGTATCTATCTCTCATCTATCTATCCATCTATCATCTATTTATCACCTACCTACCTACCTACCTACCTACCTACCTACCTACCTACCTATCCATCTATCATCTACTACCTATCTACCCATTACCTGTTTACCTATCCATTAATCTATCTATCATCTACCCATCTATTACCTATCTACCCATTAATCTATCTATCTATCTATCTATCTATCTATCTATCTATCTACCTACCTACCTATCTGTGTGTAGCTGTACACGTGCCACAGCACAAGCATGGAGCTCAGAGTCAGCTCTCCCCTTCCGTTACGTGGGTTCTGAGGAATCAAACTCAGGTTGGCATGCTTGGTGGAAGTGCCATCGTCAGGCCACCATCTAAGTCACCCAAGGGTACAAAGGGAAGTAAAATGCATTCACAAAGGCTGGGCATGTGGGCATGGTGGTTCGTGCCTGCAATGCCAGCACTTGGGAGACCAAAGATAGGGGATCAGGGGCTGAAAGTCAGTGTCTAAGTGAGTTCAGGGCTAGTCTGAGTTACTAAGCCCTGTCTCAGATAGAACAAAACAAACAAACAAAAACCCAATGCACATTGTTGTGTAACCATCACCATTGTCTTGAGAACCTATTTTGCCAAGCTGAGTCCCTGTCCCCATTACACAACTGCCCACCCTCCAACCTGCCAGCCCCTGGCAACCTTCATCCTTCTTCTTCTTCCCTCCCTCCCTCCCCTCCCTCCCTACCCCTTCCCTCCCTCCCTCCTTGCCTCCCCCTCTTTCTTTTGTTTTTGTTTTGAGACAGGGTTTCTCTATGCGCAGCCCTGGCTGTCTTAGAACTCTCCCTGGCTGTCCTAGAACTTGCTATGTAGACCAGGCTGGCCTTGAACTCAGATCCCTCTACCTCTGCCTCCCAAGTGCTGAGATCAAAGGTGTGCATCAACACCACCTGACTCTACTTTCTTTCTTTCTTTTCTTTTCTTTTCTTTTTTTTTTTTTTTTTTTTTTTTTTTTTGGTTTTTTGAGACAGGGTTTCCCTGTGTAGCCCTGGCTGTCCTGGAACTCACTCTGTAGACCAGGCTGGCCTCGAACTCAGAAATCCACCTGCCTCTGCCTCCCAAGTGCTGGGATTAAAGGCGTGCGCCACCACTGCCCAGCCTGACTCTACTTTCTATCTCTACAGTTAGGTGCCTCTGTTACATGAAGGCATACTGCAATTTTCCTGTTATAACTGACTCATTTCACATAGCAGAATGTCTCAAGATTCACCCATGTTGTAGCACATGCCAGAATTTCTCTCTGTTTACAGGTTGAATAACATTTTACTCTGAATACATTTTGGAAGGCAGCTATGCTCACGACCCAGACCACTACATTTTGCTTAATGGCTCATGTGTTGATGGGTACTTCTGCTGCTTCTACTTTCTGGCTGTGGTGAATAGAGCTCCTGTGACCATGACCATGGGTTTACACAGTCTCCTTAGGACTCTGACTTATATTCATTTAGATGTACATTCACAAATGGACTTGCTGAACTTGCTGGGTCCTGTTGTACTTCTTTCTGGTGTGTGTGTGTGTGTGTGTGTGTGTGTGTGTGTGTGTGTATTTTAAAGCTTATTTATTTTGAGATAGGATCTTACTTTGTAGCCTTGGCTGGCTTGAAACTCACTATGTAGACCTGGTGAGGCCCAAACTCACAGAGATCCACCTGCCTTGCTTCCCCAGTGCTGGGATCAAAGTTGTGCAGTACCACAAGCCTGTTTCTATTATTTTTAGTTGTGTGTGTGTGTGTATGCACACACGCGTGTATGGATATATGTACATGAATGCAGGTGCCCATGGAAGTCAGAGCCATCGAATACCCTGGAGCTAGAGTTACTGGCAGTTATGAGCTGCCTGATGTGGGTGCTGCTGGGAAGTGAACTCATGTCCTTTGGAAGAGCAGCGAGCACTCCTAATCCCTGGGCCATCTCCTCAGCCCCTCTTTTTCTTGGCGGAGCTGATGTGCTATCTTTCATAATGGTAGCAACAGTTTTAGAAGCCCAACAACAGTGCACAAGTCTTCATGTTTTTAGCAACGCTTGTTACTTCCTGTTGTTACTGTTGGTTTTTAGGAATCAGTAGTCCTAGGGCTGGAGTTGGCTCACTCGTCCGTGTGACCAACCACCCAGCCTTCCTAGCGACTGTCCTTCCCTCCACCTATCAACCCTTCCGTTCACCTCACATTCACCCCCCTGTCTAATAAATACACTAAGGCACAGAGTTAGATGCTGTGAGGTGAACAGGACGCTGGTACGACCAGATTCAACTCTGTCTGGAAAATAATTAAAACTCCAACAATCAGGATACAAGTACCATGAGGCCTGCTCGCCAGGCCTTGGCAACAGGTCTGAAGACTTTTTGGGAGAGGCTGTTCTGCAGTGGTAGTAATTTCCTAAAAAGGGATTTTTGGGGCCCCTCCTTTCTTGATTCCTCATCTCCTCTGTGTTGTTTTTTTTTTTTTTTTTTTGGTTGCTGTTGTTCTGTTCTGTTGAGACATGGTTTCATATAGCTCAGGCTAGCCTTAAACTCCCTATATAGCTCAGGCTGGATTTGATGTTCATTTGCAAAGATTTGTTTTAATTGTGTGTAGGTGTATGTGTCTGCTTGTGTGTGCATGCATGTGTGTGCTTGGATCCTCAGAGGGCAGGGGTATTAGATCCCCCCGGAGCTGGAGTTGTTCTGAGTTGCCTGATGTGGCTCTGGGCACTGAACTCAGGTCCTTTGGGAGAGAGTCAGTGCTCTTAACCTATGAGCCATCTCTGCAGTCCCTGGTCTTCTGATTTGAGAATACTTGACTCTTCTGAGGACAGCCCTGGCCTCCAGGCTGAGGTTTCTGTCCTGAGGAGATAAGGTCAGCAGAGTGACTCTTAAGGCTTGGTGTTCTGTAATCTTAATATTGCTTTGTTCTTGTTCTTCTTACACATGGATGAGTGGGTGGGAACAAGAAAAGGTCAGGGCAAATGGACTGACAGCTGTAGTGGTTTCCACTTGGGATCCCGGCACATGAGGCCAGCTTGGGCTCTATATCAAGACCCTGTCACAAATGGGTTCTCATTAGGCTGGGTGGCTAGGTGAGTGACAAAGGACTGATAGGTAGACGGAGGTAGGGTGATGGGTAGCTAGATAGGAAGGTAATGATCAGATGGACGGATGTGAACAGAAAGATAGACAGGAGCTTCAGGAGAGGCTCTCAGGGCCACCACAGAGCCTAGATCCCGAGAGCTAGCAGAGTGTAGAAAGAGTTAGAGCACAGTACAAGTGCCTGGGATTACACAGAAGAGGGATCCGATCATGACACTATACTGCCGGTGGCCTGTAGACAAAGGACTTAACTTTTTTTTTTTTTTAATTTGAGATAAGGTCTCTCTATGTATTCCTGGCTGTCCTGGAGCTTGCTATGTAGACCAATCTGGCCTCAAACTCGCAGAGATCCTCCTGCCTCTGCAAGTGCTGGGTTAAGGGCACTTAACTTCTTAAGTCACAGCCTCCTTTACTGTCAAAAGGAAGAGTCCACACCAGCATCTACCTCCTCAGTGTAGAGTAGAGAAGAGAGCTGGTATGGGTTACACTCTTAGCATGGTAGGTTGTAAGTTAGCAACAGTGATCCCATCAAGCGCTGAGACCTTCTTTCTGCATGGTGGATGCCTAGAGGATATAGAAAGTGGACGCGGAGCTGTCACAGAGATGCAAATAACATGATAATATTCCCTGAAGAGCTGAGCGTTCTGCTAATGGTGTGTGGGTGGCTGGTAGGCCGAAAGCAAGGTGGCACAATAAAGGGGCAAAACAAAGTTAAACACTGCATTCACAAAGAGCTATCAAAGTTGGGTTCGGTGGCACATGCCTGGTACTTGGGATGTAGACACAGGAGGATCAAGAGTTCAAGATCATTCTCTGCTGCACAGCAAGTCTGGGGCTAGCCTGTGCTACATGAAACTCTGTTTCAGAAGGAAGGAGGAAGGAGGGAGAGAGGGAGGGAAGAGGGTAGGAAGGAAGGAAGGAAGGAAGGAAGGAAGGAAGGAAGGAAGGAAAGAAGGAAGGGAAGAAGGAAGGAAAGACAATGACAGAACAAACGAGAAAAGAAAAGAAAGGAGAGAGAGTTTTCTAGAGCCAAGCATGATAGTTCAAATCACCATGAACTAAAGGCTATCCTAGACTACATTGCCCATAGGTTCTGGGCCAGCCTGGGCTATAGAGCAAGACACAAGAAATGAGGTTCAGGAGGACAGAAAGACTGACCTTTGCTCTCTGAATCATTTCTTGGACGCTCTTTCTGGGAACTCCGTATTTGGAATGAGTTTGCCTACCAGACTGTTGGTTATGTAATTGCCTGGGCACCCAAATCAAGGGGAAAGGTGAGGTTTTGAAACTGTTGTAGCTCAGAGAGTCCTGGCCAGCACCTTCAGGAGACTGAGAGCAGGGAGCAGAGTCCCATGTGTCCCCCACAGTGCTTCACACTGCTGCCATCCACAGCAGCTTTGGGAAGTGCTGCTTTAGGCTTCAGAGCTAGGAGAGGTGGGGTGGGGCCAGAGTTAGGTCAGATGCCTCTCAGCTCTCTAGAGGACTGAAACATTCACAGTTCCTGTTCCTGGAGCCGGAGTGGGCCAGGGAGATACAGGGGAAGGTAAATGACAGTGACCAAGAGGAAGCTGGCTCTGAAATCCAAATCACAGAGCCCCAGTCTGTCCTTTTGGGTTTAGTGACCTTTGTTTCTGGTCCTGGGGCTCAAACTCAGGACCTTGTGCATGAGAGGCAAGTGCCTCTACCACTGTGCCCTGGGCTTTTTGTTTTTATTTTGGGCTTTCTAGCCCAAGATGGCCTCAAACTTTTAAAAACATATTTTTTATTATTTATTTGTCTCTCTGTCTTTGTCTCTGTCTGTCTGTCTCTGTCTGTCTCTGTCTGTCTCTGTCTCTGTCTCTGTCTCTCTCTCTCTCTCTCTCTGTACATGTGTATGCTTTAGGAGTCCAGAGAGGGTGGTGTTGAATCTTTTGGAGCTAGAGTTACAGGAGGTTGTGAGTTCCGATGTGGGTCCTGGGAACTCAACTCTGGTTTTCTGTGAGAACAAGTGCTCTTAACCACGGAGCTACCTCTCCAGACTCAGGCCTCAGACCTTAGTTTTTGAGTCAAGGTCTCATTATATCTACATGGCCTGGAACTCACCATGCAGGCCAGGGTGGTCTTGAACTCACAGAGATCCCTCTGCCTCTGCTTCTGGAGGCTGGGGTTGAAGGCATGTGCCACCACGCCTAGCTTGCCTTTGCTGCTCTGTCTTCTACTTTCTGATCATTGAAATTACAGATGTGCTAGCACAGGCTTTTTAGAACAAATGTGAGTGTGGCGGGAAGAAATGTTCCTCTTTTGTCCTAAGCACTCCCTGGGCACCAGATAGCTCATTTACCCCCTCACAGTATATGGATAAAATGGGTATAAACTATTATACCCACTCAGATGAGGAAACTGAGGCCCAGGAGCATGAAGCAGTAAATGCATCCCGGGTTTGTCTGCAGCTCCAAGGTATGCACTTTTTCTTCTGTGCCGAAGTCTCCTAGAGATGGATTCCACTGCCTGGCTCAGAAGACATGGCACATGGACAGAGCCGTGGTGACAACCTTTTCAGTGGGGAATCAGAGGCTCAGAGAAAAATGTTTAGGCTCACACAGCTCAGCACCGCTTAGCAGGACAAGAAAGCTAGAGCCAGGCATGTAAGCCAAACCTCAAAAATCTAAATCAAGATGATTACAAGTTCAAACTCGGCCGGGCAGTGGTGGCGCACGCCTTTAATCCCAGCACTCGGGAGGCAGAGGCAGGCGGATTTCTGAGTTCGAGGCCAGCCTGGTCTACAGAGTGAGTTCCAGGCCAGCCAGGGCTACACAGAGAAACCCTGTCTCGAACCCCCCCCCCCAAAAAAAAAAAAAAAAGTTCAAACTCAGCCTGGGTAAGACCCTGCCTCAAACACAAGAACAAGGATGAGTGAAACAGCTCACTTGCTGCCCCTTTCTGAGTTTGATCTTAGGACCCCTGAGGTGGCAGGAGGGAACAGACTCCTGAAAGTTGTCATCTGACCTCCACGCATGCACAGTATATTTGGCCCCTCCCAGTAAACAATAAAAGCAATGAAAAGATCTGATATTGGTACACAGCTGGAAAGGCTGTCATTTCTTAGAGGATGTGGGAGTGAGGGTGTGTCTGTGTGAGAGACAAAGAAAAAGCAAGAAAACCATAGGCATGCGTGCCCGCGGGTGCACACACGCACACACGCACACGCACACACGCACACACGCACACGCGCACACGCGCACACGCGCACACGCGCACACATGCACATGGTTACTGGTGGACTCCCCTGGTTCAGCACCTTCCACACTTCTTTAGGCCACATGAGGAAATCCCCCCTCTCTTTTTTTAAAATTTTATTTATTTAATGTATATGAGTACGCTGTATCTGTCTTCAGACACCCCAGAAGAGGGCATCAGATCCCATTACAGATGGTTGTGAGCCACCATGTTGCTGGGATTTGAACTCAGGACCTCTGGAAAAGCAGTCAGTGCTCTTAACTGCTGAGCCATCTCTCCAGCCGTCTCTTAACACCACATTTTAATTTTTTCCTTTCTTCTTCTTAAATGTATTTGTTGCTATCTGCGTGTATGTGCTTGTGTGCGACAGTATGCTGAACTCAGGTTGTCAGGCTTAGTGGTGACAGCTTTTACCGGCTGAGCCATTGCTAGCTCCATACCATACTTTCTTTTGGACTCCAAATTGTGCCCAAAAGTCCCTCAGACAGGCAGCAACTTTTGTTCCTGGAAAAGGTGTTTCTGGAGAAACCACATCACAGATCTTCCCAAGGCTATGTGGCTGCTTCCCGGAGTCAGATCCACCCTTCCACAGACACCAGACACCCACGGGGCGGGGGGGGGGGGGGGCTTTCTGGGGAAATCTCTTCCTACGGCTTCCGGGGAACCTGGGTGTGGCTGCCCCTGGCCGTGGTTTTACAGAAGCAGTTCTATAGGTTTGGACAAACTCTGGTATGTGAGAAATGTCAGCCCCGTGACTTTGCAATCATACCCTGATCATGTGACAAGGACCCATGCTTGTGACTTTAGGTAGTCAGGAGCCTGTGGAAGGTCACAGAGGCAGGAAAAGCAATCAATTTCCTAAGGCCTGCTGTGGGTCTAGAATGTGAGCTTCTTTGTATTCTCCCAAAAGCAATTCTACCTATTTTATAGGTGGGTCCACTGAGGCCAGAAAGGCCTAGGCCTGTGCTGAGGTCACGCAGCCAACAGATGGCAAAGCCAGGATTCAGACTAGGGCTCGGAAGCCTGTGTCTCTGGGCCCAGTCAGGAAGCAGGATATAGACTGGCTGCGGATAACAACTCCAGGCATGACTGGAGTCTTGAGACCCAACTATGGTTAGGTACTTTAATATTGACATGTTAGGAAACCTCTCTAAGCCTCAGAGTCCTTTCTACAAAGCAGCAGTGGAGTAAGTGAACATTACAGGAGATGATTAATGTACTTTCTGCCCAGCCTGAATGATTATTTTGTGTTATTATATCCTCTCCCTGCCCTGGCACCTTGGCTTATGCCCTCCTCCCCGGCTTTCTCCACAGATCATTATTGGGATTTCTCCACACACCATGTACACAGCGAGTTTGAGAGCTTCCCTGAGAACCACTTCACAGAGCTGCAGAGCGTGCAGCCCCCGCAGCTGCAGCAGCTCTACCGCCACATGGAGCTGGAGCAGATGCACGTCCTCGATACCCCCATGGCACCACCCCACGCCGGCCTCGGTCACCAGGTGCGTGCTGCTGGCTGTCCTCTATCCCCCAGACCTCCAGGCCTGTGGTGAGGTGTGGAACCTTCACAGGAAGCTGACATAGGCTCTTACTCAACGTGGCTTCCTGCTCTACAGAGCCAACGGCAGCTGGTACCCCAACGGCTGTGCTGACCTCCCGCCTGACCTTAGGAACCCATACCTTTATCTCACAGAGGATGGACAGACCCCATATGATCCACTAGCCCTCAGCCATCTTCTCCCACCCTGTTCCTGTTTGTGGCCCCCAGGGTCCCACTGACTACAGTCCCCATTTGCTGTCTTTTCACGTACCCAGAATCTGAGTCATTAAATGCTAGCCTCTACTGACCCTCCGGCTCCCTATTGATCTTCATTCTGACTGTTCTCTGCTCCAGGGACCCTAACCCCAACCATTGATCTCTGCCATCCCTCACTGACCTCCACTGCCCTTTCATTGGTTCTCACCCCTTATTAAGGCTCACTCACTTTCTTATTAAGCCCGAGCTCATTGCTCCCCAGAACCTCCCCTCTATTCCTAGTCCACTGCCAAGCCCCATGGCCCCTTTGCATGCCAGAGGCCACAGTGGGAAAGGAGGTAGGCTCAGTAATGAGCAACCCTTTGTACCATGACCTGCACCCCTGAGTTTTGGTCCCTTCTCGGTCCTCGCCCCTGCTGATCACCCCACAGCACCCTGTCGCTCACTCAGCTACCCCTCCTGCAGCCCTGGGCTGTCCCTTATTGACTTCATGTCCTTCCTTCCCTTTGCAGGTTCCCTACATGCCCCGAATGTGCTTCCCTTACCAACCTTTGTCCCCAGCCCACCAGCAGAGCTCAGATGAGGAGGAGGGTGAGCGGCAGAGCCCTCCACTGGAGGTGTCTGATGGAGAAGCCGATGGCTTGGAGCCTGGGCCAGGCCTTCTGCATGGGGAGACAGGTAGGGCCAGCCCCGGATCCAGCTGACCCTAGCTGCATTTACGTACCTTGCATATTCCTAGCCAAGACCAACTGGTCTAGTAGCCATGTTCCAGAGGTGTGTGTGTGTGTGTGCGCGCACACACATGTTTGTGGACGCTTCTCTATCTGTTCAGGTCTCTAAGTCTGTCTGTGTTGTGAGTGAACAGGCATCTCTTCAAAGTGCGTGAGGGTGTGTGTATGTGTGCATCAGTATTGTGTGAGCGTGTAATAGGAGACTGTATGTACATATGTGAAGACCTGAGTGTGTGTGGGTTTGTAAGTGTGTATGGGCCTGTGAGTGTATGAGGTCATGTGTGTGAGTACCTGTGAATGTGTGAAGGCCTGAGTGTTAGGTTGTGTGTGAGTGCCTGCTTGTGAAGGCCTGTGAGAGGACCCGTCGATAGGCATGTAGATATGGATATATGTATGAATAAGTGTGACATGTAGGTACAAGGATTTGTATACATGGAGGGGTGTGTGCATGGGTGGGAGTGGGCACGTGTGTGCTTGCACCTACCATGGCCAGGAGGAGCTGCTGGGAGGGTCCCTGCAAAGTCCTTGCATCCTGTCCATACCCCACTTGGTTGCCCATCTCCCACAGGCAGCAAGAAGAAGATTCGCCTGTACCAGTTCCTGCTGGACCTGCTGCGCAGCGGCGACATGAAGGACAGCATCTGGTGGGTGGACAAGGACAAAGGTACCTTCCAGTTCTCATCCAAGCACAAGGAGGCGCTGGCGCACCGCTGGGGCATCCAGAAGGGCAACCGCAAGAAGATGACCTACCAGAAGATGGCGCGCGCGCTGCGCAACTACGGCAAGACGGGCGAAGTGAAGAAAGTTAAGAAGAAGCTCACCTACCAGTTCAGCGGCGAGGTGCTGGGCCGCGGGGGCCTGGCCGAGCGGCGCCTCCCGCCCCACTGATCGCCCGCAGAGCCCGCCAGGCTCCCGGCCCCCGCCGGCCATAGCATTAACCTGTCGCCCGGCCCGGACACAGGGAGGACATTCCCAGGGCCGAGGCAGGACTGGGGGCCCGGCCTCGCCCTCCCATGCCCGGCCTGGCCCGCCCGCCCGCTTCGCCTCCCACCAGGACTCTAGCCCGGCCCAAGGGCCACCTGGGCCTCGGACCTCACCCGAGGGTCAGCCTGGCTTAGTGGCCACGGTGCTTCCTTGGGAGTCTGGCGTTGGCACCTTTTTGTATATTGAATGCTTTTTAAAAAGCTCTTCCTCTCCCCACCTCCCCCACCCATTAGCTTCCAAAGACAAGTAAAATTATCGTCAGCTATTATCCCAGCGAAGTCTCATTCAAGAGTTTGTGTGTGCCGGGTCCAGGGGGTGCCCCGTGTGCACTCATGTCTCTCTTATTTGTCCAGTGAACATGTTTCCAAAGCTGGACCCTAGGGACATGGGGACCATGGACATACAGCGCTTGTTTCTAGTGAAACAAGTCCTGGGTTGTTATCAGGGCTTTCATACTGAAAGGCCCTTAGCAGCAGGAAGGCTTGAGTCTCAGTGAAGCCTGAACTAATCTTCTGAGTGAGACTCATCCAATAGTGATGGTGGTGATGGTCATAGCGATAAGCACAGGTGTTCTGATTATTTAGCATCTGTCAACTTTGAGATGGGGAGCCTAATAGCTCCCCATTTTATAGAATGGGAAACTGAGGCTCATGGTAGTTATATAATTGGTTCAGTGTTGCACGGCTGGGTCCACTCCAGGGCTGTCCATCATGTCAGTGCCGGGTAGAAGCTCCACTTATCTGAAAGAGGAAATGCTTCTGCAGAAGTTAAGTCCAAAGCTCCAGGTGCCACACAGCCTTCTGGATGGTTTGATTGTAAGCCTAGCCTTTACCGGTTGTACCATCTCTCTAGCCTGGCCACAAAGCATTCTTAATGGAGACTCCACAGACACAGCCTTCTCTTCAAAGCGCTTTGCTCCCAGGGGCTGCAGACAAGGGACGTCTGTAAATATCTTGCTTCATTTAGGTGGCATAGTCAGAATGTAGGCAGGCAGTGGCAGACAGGGAGTGAGGACATTTCCCAATGTCTGCACACCTCAGAAAATACAAACCCTAGGGATGTCACTGTAGGGGAAAGGTCCCTGCACACCTCCTGGACATGCAGGTCCCTCACAGCCCATGCTGATGTCCCCTGGTCAGATTGCCATCCCAAGAGAAGGCTATAGGATATGGGCTGACGATAGCTTGGTGGTGGAGCAGCAGGGTTTTTGTTTGTTTGTTTGGTTGGTTTTTGGTTTTTCAAGACAGGGAGCAATTTTTTAAAAAGTATTTTTATTACGTTTTAATTCATTTATTTTTTGTGTCTGTGAGTGTGTGCACACGTGCCATGGCATATTATGTGGGAGTCAGAAGACGACTTGCAGGAGTCAGTTCTCTCCTTCTACCAGTGGGCCCCAGGATTTGAACTCAGGCCATCAGGCTTAGCAGCAGATGCCTTTACCAACTCGAGCCGGTTTTTAGTGGCTCTCAATCACCAGTCTTTCAACAATTAAAAAAATGTTTTGGTTGCATGTATGTATGTGTGCCCTGTGTGTGCCTGGTGCCTGCTGTTTAGAAGAGGGGTGTCAGGTCCCCTGGTGCTGGAGTTACAGATGGTTGTGAGGCACTGTGTGAGTGCTTGGAACACAACCTGAGTTCTCTGCAAGAACAGGTGCTTTTAAGCACTGAGCCATCCCTCCAGCCCCACACCAGTTCTCTGGGAGACTCAGAGATAAACATGGTGGTGCATACCTGGAATAGCAGCACTTAGGTTGAGGCAGGAGGGTTGTTAATGGTTTGAGACCAACCTGGATTACTAGTAATAGCTTCAAAATACACACACACACACACACACACACACACACACACACACACACACACACACTTAGGAGCAGGTGATGTGACTTTAAAGTAACTAAAATTGGGTAGAAATCATGGCTGATAAGTTTCTATTGAAGGGAAAATGCTTATGTATGGACTCCCTCCCTTCTAGTGATAAGCTATTTATTCTACTAGAATTGCTGGATGGGGATTCCCATAATTTATTTTTTCCCCTCTAACAACTGAAGAACCTGATACAATTGAGGGTCCAGTCACAGAACAAGAACAGTGGGAGTGGGGTGGGGCTGAGGGGATTCAGAATACTCATCATGCATCTTTGGTCAGTCCTCGTGACTTCAGCAAGAGCTAGCTCTGCTCCTGTCCTCTGCTTTAGAGTACATTTAGAGATTTGCTCCCCTGCCCTCACCTGCAGGCTTGCCTAGTTCGTCCCTTGGTCCCTTGGCAGGACACTAACTCCCAGCATTATTTCCTCCCTGCCTAACCCTAGACTAAGCCCACTCAGGATTCCATGGTCCAAGGCCAGCCCCTGTCCCTTGTGTGCCAAAGCACTGCTGATCAAAAGAACAATAGCAGCTAGCTCTGGACACCTTCACACCCAGCACATGTGCCCTTGATCCTTTAGCTGTGGGCATCACAGGCCAAGAGCACCTCTACAGTGTAGTTTTCTGCTGGATGGATACACAGACAAAGGTGGGGCTACCCCTGAGGTCAATAGAGGATTGGAAGGGCAGATGCTATCCAGTCCTGCTGGGGGTGGGGGAGAAGCCAGAGGACCAAGCAGCCCTATCTTCTCCATGAAGATACCTCAGCTGGATGGAATTTGTCTATATTTAGCAGGTGGCTAGCAGGAAGCTGATAAGCAGGGCTGGGGAGGGGTAGTCCTCATAAATAGTGAGAACACAGGACTCTGTTCAGTCCCTCCTTGGGTGACCTGCTTGGTGCCTGGTGTGACTATTCCCAAGATGCCTGAGCCAGGGAAGAAGCCAGGTAGCTCCATGGAAGGGGTTGGGTCTGGACCTGGGGCAGTGGTGTACACAGCTTGTGGGCAGGGTTAGGTCCTGGTGTAGGGTGAGGCTTGTGGGTTCTGGGAAGGGACAGGATGGTCCTCTTTGGCCTTTGTCTAATTCTCTGCTTCTTTTCCCATCCTTCTAATGAGATGGAGGATAAACTCAGTGTCGGGGTCACTGAGAGATGACTTCACTAAGTTAGGAAGAATCCAGGGTCAACATCCCATTCTACCTGGACCTGTATTTTCTTCTTCAGCCAGGGTCCTCGATTCATGGAGCTCAAACTTAGGCTCTGGTGGAGCCAGCCCACTGAGTCCCTGAGCACCTTCTGGTCTCAGTTTCTAAATGTACTGAGTATGTGGGGGTAGTGATCTTTTCCAGCTCGGAGTGTCTGCCACATGAGCCGGAACCCCTAGGGTACTCACACCATGCCTGACTCCAGATGTGGGGGGACAGTACTTCTCTTCTCTGGAATAGAACAGGCAAGCAAAGAACAAAGAAACTGTAGCCAAAAGCCTTGACCAGGCCCATACCCTTGCAGAGGTCATGGGGGCGGGGATCCAGTCCCCAACCCCCAGGCCTCTGCTGCTCTCCCGCTAGCCTTATCTCAGTGGCTCATTCTTAGTCTGAAACCCTCAGAGGACAAATTTAGCTATATTCCAAGTAGGCAGAGTCCTGGGGCCCTTGCCAAGGGTCCCACAATGGGAGGGGAGGCTGGGCCTACCCTTGGTGTTCCCAGGCAGGAGGGTAGGAACATCTAATATGGTGGTGGGGACAACAGCCTGAGCTCTTTCATCTGTCATGTAACCTCCCCTCACCTGAGAAATAAATATGGCTGCACCTACCCCTAAGAACTGTTGGACCATTAAACAAGAGGCTTGGAATGTGCTTACCACAGTCTTCTTGAAGAAGGGTGTCGGGGATGGGGGTACCAGGGAGCCTAGCTCCTGCAATTTCCATCTGGCTCTTCAGTGTCAGCCTTCAACAAGAAGCCACGGTCAGTGGAGGTGACCGCAGGCAGTGCTGCTGTGTTCGAGGTGGAGACGGAGCGGTCAGGCGTGAAGGTGCGGTGGCAGCGGGATAACAGTGACATCGCTGCCAATGACAAGTATGGTTTGGCAGCAGAGGGCAAGCGACACACGCTGACAGTGCGGGATGTGGGCCCTGACGACCAGGGTTCCTATGCGGTCATTGCAGGCTCCTCAAAGGTCAAATTTGACCTCAAGGTCACAGAGCCAGGTAAGAGCTTGCTGACACCGGGCAGTGGTGACGCACTTCTTTAATCCCAGCACTGGGGAGGCAGAGGCAGGTGGATTTCTGAGTTCGAGGCCAGCCTGGTCTACAGAGTGAGTTCCAGGACAGCCAGGGCTACACAGAGAAACCCTGACTCAAAAAACCAAAAAAAAAAAAAAAAAAAAAAAAAAAAAAAAAAGAGCTTGCTGACCTCTCCCCAGGGCCCGACCTGAACTTCAGCCGTAGCCCTGAACAGGGAATGGATTCTGGGCACTGGCCTTTGCCCTGGCAATGGGGTAAGCCAGAAATGCTCGTTCCCCTATTCTGCACCAAGATCTCTCTAAGCATTAGTTGTGACTGCAGCTCTTTCTGCATTGTGGAGGTAGGAAACAGTGAGCGGTGTTCTAAGAAGGGTCCTCTCCTATAGCAGACCCGGAGCCTGGTCACAAACCAGATAAGGACTTGGCTAGCTATATGTGTTGGTGGGGAAATCCTAAGAGCTTGGTGGTGGTGGTGCTGGGGCTGCTGGGTCAAGGCCAGAGCCTGGAAAGGGACAACAGATGGATTGCAGAGCTCTTCAGAGCAGAAATCTGGACGTGGGACAGGTGGACTGTGAGGGAGGCAGGCTGGCTCCTCTTCTTGGAGCGAGGCCAGTGGCTGAAAGAGCCTGGGACACTGCTTTACAAGTGGGATGCATCTTAGGTGGGACATAAGTCTGGTGTCCAAGAGGGGGTCTCTGATTAGAAACTGTTCCATAACCCCACCTCAGCCCCTCCAGAGAAAACAGAATCTGCAGTTGCTCCGACCTCTTTGGAGGCTCCAGAAGCCCCCAAAGAAGCCCCTCCTCCAGCCATTGAGTTGGAAGAAAATGTCTCAAGTCCTGAAGGTAAAGGGGGCTGGACAATGAGGGACAGGCCAATGGGCAGAGAATGTCCCAGGACAGACGTCGGAGGAAGTCTTCTTCCATAGGGTCAGTTTCGGTAACCCAGGATGGCTCAGCCGCAGGGAATCAGGGAGCCTCTGATGACCCTATTGGCCTCTTTCTGATGCGGCCACAGGATGGTGAGGTGACTGTGGGTAAGTGGGAGCTTCTGTGCTCATACTCAGGGGGAGGGGGAAGGAAGCCCCAGAGCACCAAGGTCAGAGAAGTCACCTTTCTCTTGCAGGCAGCAGCATCGTCTTCTCAGCCCGAGTGGCTGGGGACAGCCTTCTGAAACCGCCTGTGGTCAAGTGGTTTAAGGGCAAGTGGGTGGAGCTGAGCAGCAAGGTGGGCCAGCACCTGCAGCTGCATGACAGCTACGACAGAGCCAACAAGGTGGGAACCTGGTCAGGGGCACGGGGAACTATGGAGTACAGGCCATAGGAAGGCTTGAAGGCCGGGAAGCAAAACAAAGCTGGACACTGCACAAACAGTGCAGCTCCTAAGTGTAGCCATCTGCTTGGAATTTTATCATGGTCATGTGCCAGCAAGAGCCCATCAAGGGTCTTGGAAGGTGGATCCTTCTGTAAATTATACAAAAGCTCTGTATGTGTTAGCCCTGAGCAGTGAGGCCAGCAGGCTTTACCACGCCCATTCTCCGTAGGAATGCAGGGCCCCTCAGGCCCCAGACTTTCTTCATCCCCCTGCCCACAGGTCTACTTGTTTGAGTTACACATCACAGATGCTCAGGCCACTTCTGCTGGGGGCTACCGCTGTGAGGTGTCTACCAAGGACAAATTTGACAGCTGCAACTTCAACCTTACTGTCCATGGTGAGGGAGGCCCTGGGGTCTCGTCTGGTCTTGGGGTCTTCATGGGTCCTGGTCCCTTGGGCTTGTCTTGATCTCCCAAGTAAAGAGGGTGACTAGCTGTGGCCAGATGCCGGTGCTGACCACCCGATGCTCTCAGGAGAAGTGTGGGGGCAAGTTGAGGGTAGGATGCTGCTTCTATGGGACACAGTCTGAATGTGAACTGAGAGGTGAGCGGGGACAGCCCACTGTAGAAACTGGGGTAAGAAACTGTCTCACCTCTCTAAACATGAACCCTGGGAGAAGCTGAGAAGATGGAGTCTTGTGCCCCTGCTCCCTGAGGTCACCCCACCACTTCATTCTCTTTGTACACAGAGGCCATTGGCTCTGGAGACCTGAACCTCAGAACAGCTTTCCGACGCACGTGAGTGGCTCTTTTTCCTCAGGAATGGGGGGAGGACCAGTGTGAGGGGCTGAGTTCCCTTGGAGTTTTAGATAGGCCTGCATGGGGGTCCACGCTGAAGTCTGTGAGGGACAAGGACAAGCTCCTGGGTCACTGAGAAGCTGTCTAACTCCCACAGGAGCCTGGCAGGAGCAGGTCGGAGAACCAGGTACCCTTCCTGTCCTCCATCTATCCCACCACAGACTTGGGGTATATCAGAGATGGGTGGGAGTCCCACCTGGCTATGTCCCTTCCTACTCCACCCCATCGCCTAAGCCCCTGTTAGCTCTTCAGTGAAGCCTCATGGGGTCTCTTTCCGTAGTGACAGCCATGAAGATGCTGGGACTCTGGACTTTAGTTCCCTGCTGAAGAAGAGGTGAGTCCTTGGGTCACATCTTCCAGGGCAGGGAGTAAGACATGGCAGTGAGGTTTCCAAGCTGTGTGGCCCTGAACAAAATGAGGCACCTCTCTGAGCTGGTTTCCTTATCAAGTGGGATGACTAGCCATCCTCAGTGTAACCCTCCAAACCCCATACTGAGTCTACAGTAGACCATTTCCATAGATTCTGAAGGCTCTAAGAAGTAGGAAGAGGGTCCCCAAAGCTGTAGCAATAAGGACCTAGCCCAGCCCCTTACTTCATTTCTTTTTCTGTCCTTTCTTTCCCCCTCTCCCTCCATGGCTACTGCTGCTGCTCTTGCCCAGAGAGTAAGGCATGGGGTTGGGAGGCTCTGGGTCTTGCAAGACGATGCTAGCTTTGGGGACGTGTACTCCTTCTGCTGGGGTTTGGTGAAATTCACACACACTATGGTGACATTCTTGAGGCTTGGAGTGGCCCTGATATTGTCCAGTATTAAGAAGAATGAGACACCTGTCCTGAAAAGTAGGGGCACCATATGGGGAAGAGGGAGCCAGCGAAGGCTCTGGGAAGGGTCTTGGTCTTGGCAGGGAGGTGTCCAGACTTCTAATGTGTCCTTGTCCTTTTTCCTCATCTGGAGCAGCAGTTTCCGGAGGTGAGTGCCTGACCATCTCAGAGCCCTCCTCAACACCCTCTGCCCGGAGCCCTCCCTAGTTCAACACCCAAGACTCCTAGACTGGGAAGGAGGAGAGGGAAGGGAAGGGGAGGGGGCAGAGGCAGGGCCTCATCCTGTGTCCAGGAAGGGACAAGGAGGGCCTGCCTTGAGCTTCCCATCTGGTTGTGGGACACAGGGACTCGAAGCTGGAGGCACCTGCTGAAGAAGATGTGTGGGAGATCCTGAGACAGGCGCCTCCATCAGAATATGAGCGCATCGCCTTCCAGCACGGAGTCACAGACCTGCGAGGCATGCTGAAGAGGCTCAAGGGCATGAAGCACGATGAAAAGAAGAGCACAGGTTAGCCCTCCCCACACAAGGGAAAGGAGATGGCACCAGCTAGCTTCCAACAAAGGAGCTGGGCTGGAAAGCACCACACAAAACCCTGCAGTATGGGCAGAGGGAGCCTCTGGGGGCCAGACAAGTAGCGGTAGTAAAGAGAACAGTTAACAAAGAAAACCTTCAGCAAGGCACTGCATGTTTTACATAACTGCCTAGTTAATTCTCCCAACAGCACTGCCAAACAGGGAGTAGTATCAGTTCACTTTTACAAGAGAGAAGACAGAGGCATAGAGACCTCAGGAACTAGCTCAAGGTCTCGCAGCTGTCTCCAGGCTTTTGCACAGTCCTTCAGCTGCAGAGCTGGCTTTACCAACACAGCTACAAGGGAAGGCATTGTTGTGAGGTGGGCCTGGGCTCTAGACTCCTCCATACCACACATTAGTGGGGTGTGTGGCCTTGGGTCACTCGCCTAAGCCCTGTTCTATCTCTACAATGTAAGACCCATGACAATGGCCTTGAGAACTGGGTGGTCTGGCGCTAAGGGGGCGGGGGAAGCTGGCAGGGATGCTACAGTGGAGCTTGGCATTACCAAGAGGAAGAGAAGGACATGTGTTGCATTCCTAGTTCTCATCACAAGCTTCATCATGCTGGATGCCTCTAACCCTGCCCAGGAGCTGAGCAGTTAAAGAACACCAAGGAAGACAAAGCAGAGACAGACAGATGGATAGTCCCAGGACAGAGATGAGAAGACAGGGTCATTACAGAAACCCAGAGGGTGTGTCAGGGATACGCAGCAGGGGGAGGAAGATGCAGGCACCTGTCGTAGCTGCTGTGGTTGTGCTTGGGGGAAGGGCATGGCCATTGGGGCTGGCTGAGCTGAGTCGTGGGGTTCAGCCTTTCAGAAGAAGCTGGAGCCTGCCTACCAGGTAAACAAGGGCCACAAGATCCGGCTTACTGTGGAGCTGGCTGATCCAGATGCCGAAGTCAAGTGGCTTAAGAACGGACAGGAGATCCAGATGAGTGGCAGGTGCGGTGGAGGTGGGGCGGGGTCCTGGGTCCTGGGGTTAGGGGAGAGCAGCACCGCCCTGTAGTGTCCTGTGAAATCTCTCTGACTCTGGCTCCTGGTCCCTGTTTGTATCTTCCCCCATTTCCTTTCCACTTTTGGAATCTAATTCCAGGTCATTTGACCTAACCCATCTCTCTTTCTCTCTATATATCACCTCATTCTATGTGGAACACTGCAATGGCCCCTTCTGTTTCATAGCAAGTAAGTCTCCTCCTTGATAGCTTGAAGCAGGCATTGAGTTTGTGAAGGGCACCAAGCCCAGGAGGGGCATCCATGACCCTCCTGATATGCTGCTGTGCCCTGCCCAGGTACATCTTCGAGTCCATCGGTGCCAAGCGCACCCTGACCATCAGCCAGTGCTCACTGGCTGACGATGCAGCCTACCAGTGTGTGGTGGGGGGAGAGAAATGCAGCACGGAGCTCTTTGTCAAAGGTGGGCCTGGGACCAGGGAACCCTGGGAGGAAAAGAGGCCACAGGGACCAACCTTCATGCCGTTCCTCCCTGGACAGAGCCCCCGGTGCTGATTACTCGATCCCTGGAAGACCAGCTGGTGATGGTGGGTCAGCGAGTGGAGTTTGAGTGTGAGGTCTCAGAAGAAGGGGCCCAAGTCAAATGGTGAGTGCAGGAGCGTGGGGGTGTGAGGTGGGGCTGGAGGTTGGGGACATCTGCCCAGAGGAGACATTGCCCCATGTCTGGCCAGGCTGAAGGATGGGGTTGAGCTGACTCGTGAGGAGACCTTCAAATACCGGTTCAAGAAAGATGGGCAGAAACACCACTTGATCATCAATGAGGCGACCCTGGAGGATGCAGGGCACTATGCAGTACGCACAAGCGGGGGCCAGGCACTGGCTGAGCTCATTGTGCAAGGTGAGGGCCCCTGGCCCCAAGCCTGGCCGGCCACATGGAAGGAGCAGGCTTTGGGCTAGTGTTTGATACCTGACCTCGTCTTCCTATCTGTAAGATAGGTGTGCTGAAGTGTGTCCTGCAGAGAATGTTAGGAGGGTCACGTGGGCCTGGTCAGGGTCACCCCCTGAACCTGAGTTTCCTTGTATAACTATAATATCAAGACACACTTAATGTGTCACGCGACTGCACATAACTAATCAGAGGCCTGCATACCATTCCTTCAAGCCCACGTGCCCCCACAGAGGTCCACACTACACCCACATTCCTCCTGAGCTCACAGGCTCTGCCCATCCCCCAGAGAAGAAGCTGGAGGTATACCAAAGCATCGCGGACCTGGCAGTGGGAGCCAAGGACCAGGCGGTGTTTAAGTGCGAGGTTTCCGATGAGAATGTGCGCGGCGTGTGGCTGAAGAATGGGAAGGAGCTAGTGCCTGACAGCCGAATAAAGGTGTCCCATATAGGCCGGTGAGTGGGTGAGGTCACCATGGGAGGGGGTCACATGCGAGAGTCACCTAAGATAGAAGGCAGAGAAACAGAGGCAAAGAGTTTGGGAGACACTCAGGGCGGGGTGCCCTGCCATTCCCCAAACTGTGACCAGTGGCACTAGGCTACTGAGGTGGTGGCACTGGTTCATCCCAGAGCCTCTGGGGGCCGTGCTGGGCTCCAGTTCACAGAGATTACCCAGATCAGTGTTTGCCTGTTTCCAAGGGCCCTGGCATGAGGTTGCCCCTGTGCAGACATCACGTCTGTACTGTTGACCTCAGAAAACACATGAGGGAGCTGGCAAACACAAAATTAGATAAAGAAGCCACATTTTAAAATATCAGAACACTAAGGAGCTATGGTAAGGCACAGTACCCTGAAGTTGGGGGTATATGGAGAGGCCAGGATTGTGAGCTGAGTTACCACTGCCCTTTCAGGGTCCACAAACTGACCATTGACGATGTCACACCTGCCGATGAGGCCGACTACAGCTTTGTGCCTGAAGGGTTTGCCTGCAACCTGTCTGCCAAGCTCCACTTCATGGGTGAGCTAGCATTCTCTCTCTCTCTCTCTCTCTCTCTCTCTCTCTCTCTCTCTCTCTCTGTGTATATGTGTTTGTATGTGTATATGTGTGTTTGTGTATGTGTGTTTTGGGGACATGGCCAGGATGCCTTATGGCTTGGTCCTTCCTTTCCCTTAATGTTCCTTGCTTTTCTTCTCTTTCAGAGGTCAAGATTGACTTTGTGCCTAGGCAGGGTGAGTCTTGGGACCCATTTGTACCACCTCAGCTTTTTCTCCTACCCCTATCTCCCATCCCAACCCTAACTCCCTCCTACTCCAGACACAGAGATGGCAAAGGTCTGGGAATAATACCTGAGACCCGTCTTAATTAGGGCTTCTATGGCTGTAATGAAACAATGTGACCAAAATGTAAGTTGAGGAAGAAAGGGCTCATTTGGCTTACACTTCCACATTTTTGTTTTGTTTTGTTTTGTTTTGCTTTGTTTTCAAGAACACTTCCACATTGTAGTCCACCACTGAAGAAAGCCTGGACAGGAATTCAAACAGGGCAGGAACCTGGAGGCAGGAGCTATTGCAGAGGTCATGGAGGGGTACTGCTTACTGGCTTGCTCCTCATGACTTGCACAGCCTGATTCTTATAGAATGTAGGACCACGGGCCTAGGGGTGGCACCATCCACAATGGGCTGGGCTCTCCATATCAATCACTAAGAAAACACTCTACTGACTAGCCCACAGCCTGATTTTATGGAGGCATTTTCTCAGGAGAGATTTCCTGCTCTCTGATGACTAGAGTTTTTTCTAGTAGGATATCTGGTATTCCCCCAGACATAGTGGGTGAGATGTGATACTTGGTGACCAAAGTGTTATAAACTTCCCAAAGAACTTCCTGGGCATGATGGAAAGCTTTAGATCTTGTTCGGGTTGGTAGTCACACAGGTGTATACATTTATTCAGAATCTCAAGACTGGGCAAGTGAGAAAGCTTAGAGAAGAAATGGCACTTGTTACACAAGCCTGGGACCTGGGTTCAATCTCCAAAGGGTGGAAGGAGGAAACTGATTCCACAACGTTGTCTCCTGGCCATGTGTACACTATGGCATGCCCCGCCCACCTGTCATGTGTGCACACACAAGACTGTCAGGCATAATGACACATGTAATGATCGTAATGGTGGGTACCACACTGAGGTGCAGTTTGTTCTTCATGCCTTGCCATAGGCCCTTCATAGTTTGTGGGAGGCTGAGGCAGGAAGACCTAGAGTTTGAGGCTAGTCTGGGCTAAACTAGTGAGACCCTGTCTTTTGTTTTATTTTTTGCTTTTACTTTTGGAGACAAGGTACCTCTATATAGTTCTGGCTGTCCTGGAGCTCACTCAGGAGACCAGGCTATCATAGTTCACAGAGATTCACTGGCCTCTGCCTCCTAAGTGCTGGAACTAAAGGCTTACATCACCATGCCTGACTGAGACCCAAGAAAATCCTGCAGGACTATCTATGCTGAAACTTGGACTTTTTATTGTATATAAATAGATGAAATTGATAAAAACCAACAATCAGTGACATGAGCTCCCAGCACCCACCAAGTAACCTCTGTACCTCCTCTGCCACATTTGTGGGCCCAGACACCTCCCTTTTCTCTGAGCTGTACTCCTCCATACAGAGCCTCCCAAGATCCACTTGGACTGTCCTGGCAGCACACCAGACACCATTGTGGTTGTTGCTGGGAACAAGTTACGCCTGGATGTCCCTATTTCTGGGGACCCTGCTCCCACTGTGGTCTGGCAGAAGACTATAACACAGGTACTGTAGTTTTCTGTTCCCCAGTTTTCCTATCAGTACAATGGGTGGATGGGACCAGATGGGTGTTACGCTTTGCTGCATACATACATCCTGAAGGTGTAAGCTCCAGTCACTGGGAGCACAGAGGCCCCCACTGGCCAGAAGACAGCACAGTGGGGAGCACATGGGGGAATGGAAGGAAAGCTGACTCAACACTCCTAACCCTAATCCCAGTCCATTCTGTTCCCAGGGGAAGAAGGCCTCAGCTGGGCCGCCCCCTGATGCCTCAGAAAATGCGGGTGCTGATGAGGAGTGGGTGTTCGATAAGAAGGTAAGGCTCGTGGGCCTCACTCTTCTCTATGAATGCTGTATCCACCCTAAGGAAAGACCCAACAGGCTCTCTCATGGTGCAGAGGGAGAGAACTGACAAGCCCCTTGACAGGGTGTTGGTGTCTTTGAGGAAGTCATTGGAGTTTAAATGGTTCCTGGATCCCTGTCTCATTTCTCCCCCTTTCTTTTTTATTCATATTTTTCTTTATTCTTGAGAATTTAATACACATATACAATGAAATATGAGCATACCTACCATTGTATCTCTCCTACTCCCATATCCCCCCTCCCAACCCCTTTCTTTTTCTTCTTCTAGATAGAGTCTCATTATACAGCCCTGGCTGACCTGGAATTCCTCGTGTAGACCAGGCTAGCCTCTGCCTCAGGGGTGCTCAGTTTTTTTGTTTTTCTCTAACCCACTAAGTTCAATTAGTGCTGAAAATGCATGCACGGGCATGGGACCATCCACTGGAGCATGAGAAGCCTACCCCTACGAGCTGTTATGACCAGCCAACAGTGCCTCAGTCCAGGGTGGGGCCCGGAGAGCACTTCTTTGGCTACCTCCGACACCTGGCTTGCTTTAACAAGTGCGGGCAAGCACAGCTGCTGAGCGTTGATCACTATGACCAGAAGACAACATTTCTCAGCACTCTTTCCCATCCTTTAGATCTTTATCCTTCGTGTCCCATGTGCCAAAATGTCCCCTGAGCCTTTGGGTGGGGGAGACAGTGGGCTTGATAGAGATATGTGACTTAGGCTGGACATTCTGTCTCTTGCTCTCATCACTGACCTCTATGAATTGCTGTCTTGACTGCTTGCTGCCCCAAAAGAAGCTTCTTGATTAAGATTGAGACCATTGAGGTCTATGGGATAGGAAACCATTTAGAAGGCAATTTGACAACATGACAGCTTAGCAAAATAATACTGGCAGGTTCAACTCCAGGGCCTATGACCTCCTCAGCCATGAACAGGATTACAGTACTAGGTATGACATTCTCCTCTGTGGGACAGGTCTCAGATCCTAACAGAGAGCAGCACTTACCACATAACAGTTGGTGCCAGTGTACCCGTGGACACGTGCTTGGCAGGTTGGTATCTTGGCATACAGGGTCCAGTGCTGGGGAAGACCATTGATAGCTTTTCTTCTCCAACAACCCACATAGCACCTCTGGCTCTCTGAAAGCTAGCCAGCAGGGAGAACACTTCCATACTGGTTTTAGATTGTGTGCTTCTAGAGCTGACCTTGGCTAAGTTCGGGTGGGTTCCTTGGCACTCCGCAGCAAGTGCAGCTGCCAGCTATGGCCCAGTTCTGTCTTCTCTGTGTCACTGCTGGCTCTTCTGAGAGTCTGAATACCTGTGGTCTTTCTGTAGCTTTGTGGGGTCACATTCTTCCCACTTGACAGATAGGAAAACTGACACACACAGAGGCTAAGTTCCATGACAAAACTAGAGTCTAAGCCTTTTGCTTGTGCTTGCCTATGGTGTCACATTGAAATTTTTTTCTTTCTTTCTTTTTTTTTCTTAAAATTTACTTTTATTTTATGTTTGTGAGTACACTGTAGCTGTCTTCAGACACACCAGAAGAGGGCATTGGATCCCATTACAGATGGTTGTGAGCCATCATATGTTTTCTGGGAATTGAACTCAGGACCTCTGGAAGAGCAGTCAGTGCTCTTAACCGCTGAGTCATCTCTCCAGTCCCAAAAATTTTTAACTAGTCACTTACAGGGGTACAGTTTCCACCCAGGCTGTACCCCCTACTTCCCACAGACCCTGAACTGAACTTCCCTCTCAGTGAAGGGCTGATGACTACTGTATAGGCTCGGATGGGCCTTGTCCCCAACTCTCTCTCCCTTTCAGCTGTTGTGTGAGACTGAGGGCCGGGTCCGTGTGGAGACCACTAAAGACCGCAGCGTCTTCACAGTCGAAGGGGCAGAGAAGGAAGATGAAGGTGTCTACACTGTCACAGTAAAGAACCCAGTGGGCGAGGACCAGGTCAACCTCACAGTCAAGGTCATTGGTGAGTCAACCCAAGCTCCAGGCTGGAGAGCACAGGACAACACCAGGGAGAGCACATTCACTTACTCATTCAGTTACTCAACAATGATCACAGGGACACTCTAGAGCAGGCAATGGTAATGACTGAGACTGCCTGAGAGGAATCCTGTGAGGAGATGGGTGTGTAGAAATGTCACTGTGACAGTTCTCTGGGAGAAATGAGCATGGGACAATCATTGTGTTCCAGAGGGCTGGGTGGGGTCAGGTGGATGTACCTAATTGGAGCTGGGACAGGAGGTGAAAGTGAGCAGTGGGGAGCCGTAAGTGCTAAAATGGTGGATGGTAATGTAATCCAGTTCTAGATTGCTTTGACTCTGGTGGTGGTGGAGGTGGTGAAGAGGGGTGAGCAATGTTGTTGGACTCTGAGTTGGACATAGCTGATGTGGTTCCTCTTCCCCATCAAGACGTGCCAGATGCTCCTGCGGCCCCTAAGATCAGCAATGTGGGCGAGGACTCCTGCACTGTGCAGTGGGAACCGCCTGCCTATGATGGTGGGCAGCCGGTCCTGGGTGAGTGCTAGGGCACAGGGACAGCTAAGGGCAGCTGTCACCTGAGTGACAGGGCCCAGACCCAACTTCTCATCTCCTCTCAGGATACATCCTGGAGCGCAAGAAGAAAAAGAGCTACAGATGGATGAGGCTCAACTTTGATCTGCTGCAGGAGCTGAGCCACGAGGCGAAGCGCATGATTGAGGGTGTAGCCTATGAGATGAGAGTCTACGCAGTCAATGCTGTGGGAATGTCCAGGCCCAGTCCTGCCTCTCAGCCCTTCATGCCTATTGGTGAACCTGCCAGATCTCTAGAATGCAGGGGCCAAAGGGGTAGCAGCCTCTTAGCTGACAGGCGGCCTCTGCATCAGGCCTTTGCATGCATGGTCTCTAGTGCTCTAGGGGGGTGGGGGAGAAGGGGGAAGCTGCTTTGCATTTTAGATGAGGAAGTTCAGGCTGGACAAGTTAAATGACCTCGGGGTCACCTACCTGGTAGAATGGACACCCTAGTGAATGCTAGTTACATCCCTCCCAGATTTGAGGCAGGATTTCATTTATGTAGCCCTGGCTGGCCTGGAACTCTCTATGTAGACCAGACTGGCCTCAGACTCACAGAGATCCACTTTCCTCTGCCTTCTGAGTGCTGGGATTAAAGGCATGTGCCACCCCCTCAGAGACCACAAAGGGCATCAGATCCCCTAGAATTGGAGTCCCAGGAGCTTGTAAGCCACCAAGTCGGTGCTGGGAACTGAGTCCCCTGCAAGAGAAATAAGTTTCTAAAACAAATGAGTTATAGCATCATCCCCCAGCCTTCCCTTTTTAAAGGACCTAACTGTTGGCTTGTGTAACTCACCTAATCATACATTGGGAGGAAGTTCCCATGCTTCACACTGGATTCTGGCTTTCTCTTACCCTTCAGCATTCCCTACACTGACAAGCAAGTCCTTTCTAAATCCTTGTGTTCTCTTGGCTCCTTTCCTCTTTTGTGAGTCCATGCTTTGTATGAGCTCTTGGTTTGTAAGTCAATCCAGAGATATGTCTTTTAATGGAAACCAAATATTCCTGGAAATGCTTGGAAGCCAGCAGAAGGGAAGTCTGTCCTATGAGATCAGCAGACAACTGAGGTCCTGGTCATGAGTGGCAGCTTCCCTGCCTGGTACAGGCTCACTCAGACCCTTTCTACCTGTCTCTGTCCAGGGCCCCCTGGTGAACCAACCCACTTGACTGTGGAGGATGTGTCGGACACCACGGTCTCACTCAAGTGGCGGCCCCCAGAGCGTGTGGGTGCAGGTGGCCTGGATGGATACAGTGTGGAATACTGCCAGGAGGGCTGTAAGTACTCCACCCCTGGGGCCAGCCCTCAGAAGGTGGTAGCAAGGTAAGGTGTGATTTTGACACATTTATGCCTGAACCCAGGCTCCGAGTGGGTGGCTGCTCTGCAGGGGCTGACAGAGCGCACGTCGCTGCTGGTGAAGGACCTACCCACTGGGGCACGGCTGCTATTCCGAGTGCGGGCACACAGTGTGGCAGGTCCTGGAGGCCCTATCATCACCAAGGAGCCTGTGACGGTGCAGGAGATACTGCGTGAGTATCCTTCTGCTAAAAGGCCTGCCATTGACCATCCTTTCCCAATCAAGACGAGCCAGAAGTATGGGCTTTAGTAGGCAGGGGTAGGGGCAGGGACAGAGGCAGGAACAGGAAGGTCTAGGGCCTTCATCTATGCCTTGGGCTCTCTTGGTTTTCCCATCAGCCCCTAGTTCTGGAACAGGGACTCCAGCACATAGGTATTGTCCTCAGAACCGAACAATGAGGCATCTCGGGGCCATTTGGGGTCATCTGGCATACACTTCCCATTCTTCCGTTGGTCTTTGTTGTTGTTATTTGAGACAGGGTCTCTCTATGTAGTCCTGGAACTATGTAGACCAGGCTGGCCTCAAACTTACACATTGCCTCTAACTCCCAAGGGCTGGGAGTGTGCCATTTGCACCTGGCTCATTCTTCTGTTCTTTACCTCAGCAAAGGTAGAAAGATTGGTTCTCTAGGTTGGAAAGAAGCAACACTTTGAAATAGCACTGGGTTGAGGATCCAAGAGCCTTTGCTTACATTTTACAAGATGTGTGGCTCCAAATAACTTCCTCACCCTCTTGAACAGAAGCTGAACACAATGGCAACCACCTGCAATGCTGGCAGGAGAATGAGGGGTGTGTAGCCAGGCTGGGCTATATGAGCTTCCCCCTTAAAAGATAACACAGGGGCTGGAAAGATGGGTTCTCAGTTAAGAGCTCTTGCTGTTCTTGAAGACCAGGGCTTGGTTTCCAGCACACATATGTGTGGTTCATAGCTATTCGTAACTCCAGTTCCAGGCGACCTATTGCCTTTTTCTGACCTCTGCAAACACTAGGCACACACATGGTGCACATATATACAATACAGGCTAAATGCTCATACACATAAATAAATCTAAAAAGTGAAACACACACACACACACACACACACACCCACGATAGTAATACATGGAAGCCCAGTGTACAGCTTTTAGTATTGAGCCTACTAGAATTGCTGTGAGTTACGAGAGTCTGGCCCATGGCAACTTTTTTCTCAGCTACTGTGCTCTGGGACCTGCCCCAAGAGCAAACGGATGTGTGGGATCCTTAGGGTTGGGCTACAGAAGGGCCCTTGTTGAGCTGCCCAGCTTCTACCCACAGAGCGACCACGGCTCCAACTGCCCAGACACCTGCGCCAGACCATCCAGAAGAAAGTTGGGGAGCCTGTGAACCTCCTCATCCCTTTCCAGGTAGGTTGACTCCTTCCCTGTCCACCATTGAAGAATCTCCGGCCTCAGTCCATATGTAGCTGGTGTAGTGCCAGCCCCTCCTTTGGAGAGTCAAGCTCAGGGTTGGGCTGGTCATCCTCCCCCAGGGCAAACCCCGGCCTCAAGTGACCTGGACCAAAGAGGGGCAGCCACTGGCAGGTGAGGAGGTGAGCATCCGTAACAGCCCCACAGACACAATCCTGTTCATCCGAGCTGCCCGCCGCACCCACTCGGGCACCTACCAGGTGACAGTTCGCATTGAGAGCATGGAGGACAAGGCAACCCTGATCCTGCAGATCGTGGGTACGTGGCCCCGGAACCCCCCTTCAGCACCCTTGTCTCCTGACCCTGAGTCTGGGAACTCAGCTCAGACCTCCTGCAGATGGTTGTTAGAAGGAGGGGCCCCTATATACTAGCATGCTCCTGCTTCTGCTCAGGTAGCTTCAGGATATTCAGCGATCCAATCAAATCTGTTTCCTGCAGACAAGCCAAGTCCTCCCCAGGATATCCGGGTCGTTGAGACTTGGGGTTTCAACGTGGCTCTGGAGTGGAAGCCACCCCAAGACGATGGCAATACAGAGATCTGGGGTTATAGTATACAGAAAGCTGACAAGAAGACCATGGTGAGCCTGGGGCCCTGGGCCTCTGTGCTTACCATTGAACCCCCAATCCATTATTCTGGTTTCCTCCATGGTAGGGGTAGAGACATAAGGGGTACCCAAGAAAGGCAGCAGTCCCTCAGAGAGCCCCCCCTTCCCTCACATCCTCCAGGAGTGGTTCACCGTTTTGGAACACTACCGTCGCACTCACTGTGTGGTATCAGAGCTTGTCATTGGCAATGGCTACTACTTCCGGGTCTTCAGCCACAACATGGTGGGTTCCAGTGACAAAGCCGCTGCCACCAAGGAGCCCATCTTTATTCCAAGACCAGGTGCTGTACCCTCACTGTGGGGATCTGGGGAAGGGGGAGCCTAGCTTGGGGTAATCTTCTTAGTACCAAGACTTGTCACCAACAGGCATCACATATGAGCCACCCAAATACAAGGCCCTGGACTTCTCTGAGGCTCCAAGCTTCACCCAGCCCTTGGCAAACCGCTCCATCATTGCGGGCTATAATGCCATCCTCTGCTGTGCTGTCCGAGGTAGTCCTAAGGTAGGGACTCAAAGGTCCTGGGCTAGATTGACAGGAGACTTGTATCCTATATTGTCTTTGCCTCATCTCTGGATGTCTTCCAGTCTTCCCCTGTTCTCAGCCTTGGGCGGAGTCTGGTGTTCCAGTGGGAACTTCTAGAATAGTCCCTCTGAATTCCCACCAGTCCCCTGTCACCAAGATGCTTTTCTTTTCTTCTTCTTACTTGATGTTCAGCCCAAGATTTCCTGGTTCAAGAACGGCCTGGATCTGGGAGAAGATGCTCGTTTCCGCATGTTCTGCAAGCAGGGAGTATTGACCCTGGAGATCAGGAGGCCCTGCCCCTATGATGGGGGTGTCTATGTCTGCAGGGCCACCAACTTGCAGGGCGAGGCACAGTGTGAGTGCCGCCTGGAGGTGCGAGGTAAGGAGCCAGGGCTTGGGAGGACAGTGGCAGGGACCCTGGGCTTGGCTCTGCTGCCCTAGTCCAAGCAGTACCTCTGGCTGCTAGATCACTGACCCTGGCACATTCAGTGGCTCTTGGCCTCTGGAAGACTAGGAAATCACATGGCTTGTCTCCTTCCCTCTTACAGTTCCTCAGTGACCAGGATGACTCCCCAGAGATGGCTAGGTATGTATTCCAAACCACCTAAGACCAAGGACTTAGGGTGGCTATGAGGAAATGGAGGTACAAGAAGTCTCAGTTCATTCACAAGGCAGCCTATGTCACAGGTACAGATGGATGCCAGCCCGTGTACCAGAAGCCCAGAAGGGAGTTGGAGGAACACCCCTTCCTGCTACTGCATGTGTGTGTGTGTGCAACCGTGTGTCCTGGAAGGACTGGTCAACAGTTATACCAGGCAGGTCTGATGGGTTCTGCAGAAACTGATGTCACAGCTCCTGAGGAGTGCTGTTAATATTGGAAGCATAAAGTGTGTGGGCCTCAGAAATGGTGACTGAGGACAGGCCCTTCTGGCTGGCTCAGTGTAAGAGCAATAAAAGATCGGTGCAGTCATTGGGGGTAGACGTTTCCTGTTCATCTCCATGGGAAAGCATGCAGCATTTGCCTGATCTTGGCAGGCACGCCACTCTCCAATCAGTGTCCTGTACTTGTGAGACGTTAATTGGCCCTAGAAAGGATGCCATTCTCCCTCCGCCCTCATGCTCATGAAAGCCGCTGGAGCCATAGGTGTTCGGTTGTAGGCACAGGCATGAACCTCATCCCAAGAACCCAGGTAACACCAGCTGGGTGCCACACAGTGGGCAGGGCAGTAGAGCCCTGTACTGTACTAGATAGTAAGACCCCATGAGCCCATGGCTCATGACCACATCTCATGGGGCAGAGTGACTCCATCCAGCTCAGACACAGGAAATCACAACCTTCTCTGACTTCCTCCCCAGAGACCACATTTCCTTACAAATATTGTGGCCAGCAGGTCCCAGAAGTGTTATGGCAGTGTGGTGGGTATTCTGCCCACAAGTACCAAGGTTTCCCATGGCATAGATATCCATGAAGGTTGGACCTGGATTACTGCTTTGTGTTTTACTCAGCATACTAGCCCCAAGAGCACAGAGCCCTGGCCCCCAGGCCCTTGGGAGGTCCAGGTCACATCACCACACACCTGACCACACCTGTCAGGGGGTGTAGAGCAGCACCTGGGCTTTCCTGTGACTTCTTTATCAAGCTGTTCAGGTATGACTGCCCAAGTCACCTCCTCTCTCTAGTGCCCAGAGCATCCCAGGCCTTTACAGCCGTAGTGTAGCAGGTATTCCTTCTGGCACCCCAGGAAGCCCAGAAAGCAGGAGGCCAGAGCAGGATCTCAGGAGGCCAATGCTGGATGTAGATGAGCCAGGGACAGCCTTCCTCAGGCCTGAGCTGAGAGGAAAGTGAGGGAGCTCAAGCAGAGTTCAGGACATTTACTTCACATTACACAGCTGTACATTTCTCTATAAATAATGTGGAGCCGAAATATTTACATTCTTCTCCTGTCCAGTCCATAGCTTTCTTCTGGCACCGAAGCCAGGAAACTCTGCCTGCAGACAGGCATACATGCTGGGCTCAAGTCGGCCCTGACCCACTTATCCCTGGCTCTTAGGCAGAGCAGCTAGTGCTGTCTGGGGCACCATCACCTCACTCCTCTGTCCTCTCATGCCAAAGGCCAGGAAGACCACTGCAAAAATCCCAGCTCAGCACATGCAGTCATTCAGGACACCCATCAATGGAGCTGGGGCAGGCAGCAGCATGACTTGCAGTCACAGTTTAGGAACTGTGAGGAAGCAGGAAGGTTGCCACTTACTGAGCTTCCTGTGAATGCTCCCTTCCTCCTCCCCGACCCTCAGCCAGGAAGGCTGTCCCCAAGTGTCTCTCACTTCCCAGAGTGGAACTGTCCCAGGTGCCCTGCAGTGCCAGATCACAGAGGATGGAGAGAAGACCCCTAGACTGGAGTATAAGGACAAGGACATGGGACCACAGTGCAAACATCTTGAGGACAGGCAATAGTGGGTTCACAGTGACCACACACACACACACACACACACACACACACACACACACACACACACACACATTCTCTCTCTCTGGAGCCCTGAGGGGACAGAGGGCTACTGCCCTGTGACAGATGAACACAAAGACACACTCAGACATAAAATGAAACCAGCTAAACCGTGGGAAGGAGCTTGCGGAGAACATACACACACCATCCCCATCTCAGTCACATCAGCGTCGGTGCTTAGGAGCAGCAAGAGGTAAAGGGGTGATCCCTGGGCTGGGCCAGCTGTGTAACCCCTCTCTATCAGCTAGAGACAGGCCGAGGTGGGGTTCGGAGGTCTTCTTCACTGCTACGAACTGCGGCCACATACGAGAAGAGACACAACACAGAGTAGCAGATCTCGTGGGCCTGCAGGGAACAGAAGACCCATTGTTGGATCAGCCACACAGACTCCTGTACCTTCTTAGGTGGAGAGTCAGCCTAGAGTACAAGGCCTGTCCTAATACTAGCTCAGGTCTCTGGGCTGAGTGAGCCTCAGTCAGGTCTTTAGAAGCTTTTCTCCTGAGAGAGGGAGTCAGCACATACCCCAGGATGAACCACTGGCATCTAGCCCAATCCCCCATGAGGGTCCACCCTTCTTGTTGCAAGGCTCCCAGGGAGCCCTGTGCGCTTCTGCCTGTTGTGGCTGAGTAGTACACTCACCATTGGCGTCTTGTACTTGTGGCTCACCACTTCTTTAATTTCAGGAACTAAAACCGGACGGGCAAGAGACAAAACAGAAAGTTCAAAACCAAGAGCAACAGTGTCCTACTCCCCCAGGCGGCAGCGCCTGGTACCAGGCTCCCCTTCCCTCTGTATCCTCTCACAGTGGCTTAGGCTATGACAGAACAGAGCTCAGCCTGTCCAGCCAGACTCCTTGGGTTGTCCAGGCAGACTCCTCAAATAGAATTCAGAAGTCTGCTGTGGCTCTTGACAGCTGGGATCTACATGCTTCTTTGGGTGGCCCAAGGTGGAAGGGCTGGCCATTCTCCCACCTGGTCACAGCTACTGTCCAGGGCTTTTGAGGAGTTGCAGCAGGGAAGAGAGTGAGCTCTAGCCTGTGCCTCCCTTGCTGAGATGCCCATGAACTCGTCCTTGTCACCAGAGCCCACAAATCTAGTAAGGATAACTATCATTCCTCCCACAACCTCCCCACAGAGGGTCATAAGGTTGTATGATGTAATAGAATCCTAAACCCGACATCAGACTTGGAGGAGACATCAACTCCTGTGAGACAGGAGAATCTCGGGCCTGCCTGTGTGAGGGAGAGCGTCAGAGGGCTCTGGAGCAGACACACTGATCAGGAGAGAACGCGAGTACAGCACCCAGTGGACGTGATGGGGAGCATCAGGCAAGTACACACATGTCCACAGCCCAGAATGCAAGGTTAAGAGTCCACCCATCCCAGCCATGCAGGGTCTGTGCCCGGCCAGAGGAAGGAGTAGGGTCCCCCGGGTCCAGCCATCAGGGTGGCCTTGTGAGACTGGGAGGAGGGCATGGCATCCCTCTGGGAGCAGAAAAGATAGAATGAGAGTTGGCCACGCCTTCTTCTGACCCTGGGAGGTAGAATACCCAGAACCCAATGTTAGCATGAAATAAACTCATCAGAGGCAGAGCAAGAAGCCCCAGATCATTCTCCTGAGTTGGAAGAGTTCCCCAAGTATCTCTCTGGCAAAAGAGAGAAGGGAGCACAGTGAAGAGAGAACTCAGAACAGTGAGCCAGCACAGGGGGAGGGGCATTGGGAAGGAAGAGGGAGGGGAGAAGAAGGAGAGACCACTAGTCACGAAGCAGCTGGGTTGGTTGAAAAGAGCCCACCACCCACTGCAGGGCCCAAGGCTGGGCCTAGGGAAAGGCAGCACGAGCCGAGGTCACGTTACCTGCTGGAGAATGAAGGTTTTCATAGCAGCGATGAGGGGCACAAAAGAATGAAGCAAAACACAGCAGGAACTCAAAGCCCCAGGGTGAGCCCCACTACACCACTCCTTAGAGCCTGTTTGGGGAGGCTGGATCCAGCTCCAGATAGACTTTCCCTTCTGCCTCTGAGGCCCACAACACTTCTCTGGCCTCAGCTGAGTCTGTCTGTGATGCCCTGTGCCTCCTCTAGAACAGAGTGGTGCCAGGGAGGCTGGGTGGAACCCTGTTGGGCTGCTAGAGACATGGCAGGAGGCAACATGGGCACAACAGAGCCTGAGGATCACCAGTCTGCTCTGCCCCAGAACTTTCTGACCACTGGCTGGCCAAACCAGGAAAGAGGGCACTACATCATCGCCATCCTAGGCTCTAACCTGTCCAAGGCTTCCTGCTCTTCAGGGACCACTGGCTAGCCTGTTTTTCTCCTTTCTGTTCTGTCTTCTCCGGGCTCTTTTCCTTCCCTGTCACTCCTGCTCCTCCTGACCTCTCTGCAAAGGCTTTTGTCCCCTGGCCCTAGCCCCTCCTCTGGAGCTCCAAGGTTTGAGTTACTGCCATGTGAGTCCAGACCTAAGAGCAAAATAGTGTAATTACCAAATTCTTCCAGGACAAAGACGCCTCGAACTGTATTGCACTTTTTAATGTGATTCAGCTCTATGAAAACCTGCAAGAGAGGGAGGGGGCAGGGGTAAGGCCCAAAGGCTCCACCCCTGCCCCATGAAGCCCACTCTCCCAGCTACAGCCCATGCTCCCCAAGGAAACCTAGTTCCCAAAGGGAGGACATAAGAATCCACACACACACAATCAAAAGCACTAAGAAGCGAAGAAAGCAGAAAGGGCAAGTACCTTCCGCTCCTGGCCGGAGGAGAAAGCATGGGAGAGAAATGAAGGCATTAGTTTTAATGGTCAAACCCAACCCAAAGGCCCCTCTGCTGGCCTGGGCTACCTGCCCATACCCTCTGCCCAGGCAGTGTCATAGGACACAGTGCCCCAGGGATCTCTGACTCATTCCCTCAGGTCTCTACCCTTCCATACATACTCCTCCGGCGCAGAGGGCTGGCACGGGTGCAAAGCTCCCCTCAGACTGTCCTTAGGGTGGGAGATGATCTTATCTTCCTTGACACAGGATCCAGGACCTCCCAAAAAGTATGAAGTGACATTAATAACTGCTACCACCTGCTGAGCACTGACTGACTGGGACAGTCTACAGTACTGTCTCCATGTTACAGATGAGAAAGAAATAGGATCAGAACATGTGTTTGCTCGTGAGTGAAGCTGGGCCTCAGATCCAAGTACATTCTGACTCCAAGTCTATGCTTTTCCCATCTGTTATTCCAAGTGCCTAACCACATTGAGGGCCAAAGCTTTGTTCACCCCAGCTACCTGCTGTAGGCAGAAGATGGGTCAGGCCACAAGTCACTGCTCCATTAACATTCTAGACCATGGAGTCAGACCCACAAGTCAGCCTTCACTATCACTCTCTGTAGGATGCTACTTCTAGGAGCCAAGCCTTCCAGTACAGGCCAGTTTGGATGTGGTGTGCAACTGTTAATGCAGAAGGCCCAGGATGGGGAACACTGAGCACTGAACAAGGAGGTGGGCAGGGGGTGTGGGTATGAATTAACAAGAGCTCATCTTTTCTGGGAGCGAGGGGCCCAGCACTGAAACGGGATCAGAAGCCACCTCTCTAGCTCCTTCATGGTCTAAAAAGGTACATAGGCATTACCCCTCCTTGGGAGAACCCAAAGATCTTTATGGGTGTGCTGCCACACTAGGTTCCAGACTGGAAATACACTAATAGAACAACAGGATGTCTGGGCAGCTATTTAGCTATTTCTTGTTGTATCTAAACTTCTCAGCTAGGAGGAACAAAGTAATGTCAAAGTCAGATATCCACCTCCACTGAGTCCCTGTTGCTTCCAGGGGCTTCAGGATATCATACTAGGACCTAGTTCAGAGTCTTGGGGACTTTAGGGGAGGGGAAGAAAGGCACTTGTGTGAGGAGTCAGAGCCGGGAACGGACCTGGGATGATGCGCTGGCCTCAGAGGGAATTAGCTTAAGGAATGTCCACTGAGAGGAAAAAGTATCACTGTGTTAAAAGACCAAGAAGAAAAGGAGAAGTCAGCTCCTAGGGTGGAATCACAGTAGGAAAAAGGATCCTGAAGCATTCCCCCATCAAAGGAAGGGCATGAGGCCTGTGGAGCAGGGCAGAGTGGGGACACCCAGAGGAAGAGAAAGGACAAGAATCAGCAGGAAAAGGCAAACACCCATACTTGGAGAGGACAGAGACAGAAGGACAGACAGACAGACAGACACAGACACACAGACACACAGACACACACACACAGAGACACACACACACACACACAGAGTACACAGAGTACACAGGGAGATCGGCCAATCTATACTCTCAAAGCAAAACCACCAAGAGAAGCACACCCTGGGAATACAGGAAGGCAGAGACACGCAAGAGGGGCCAAGTGAGACGCTCCCACTCACACTGTGTGAGTCTAATGGGCAGGCAGCATAGCCACCAAGCCTCTTTCTCTTTCCCAGTTCCCAAAACAGGCTCCCTGCTGCATCTGCTCAGAGCCTGGTGGTCTCACCCTCACTGTGCCCTCCCCTTGGGTTTCTCTCTCTGTCTAGCCATTCACCTCTCTCTTGCCCAAGACTCTCCCTCTTACTCACTGGGAGAGCACCGAGAGCCTGGAAACTGACCTCACAGAGCAATAACTAGGGCCAGGAGGCCGCCTGCTGCTGCTTGCGCATACCTGGTTGTGCATGAACTTGAGATTGATCCCTTCCAGGGTGACCTGAAGCAAGCCACCCTCTCCAGTCTTCATGTCTTGCACAGGGAACTCACCACCTAGCTCAGGCCCTGTGGTAAAAGGAAGGTGTCAGATGACTGGTGACTGGAGAATCCCACAGCCCAACTTTCTAAGCGTGTCTGTGGTGAGGAGAAGGATGCGGGGGTGTCTGCTCCTTACCGGGTTTGATTCTTTGTTGTCGGGCAGCGGCACGCTCCATGCTGTCCTTCACACAGTAGTACAGCTCCCGACACTGCAGCACAGAGAGGGGAGGTCCTGTGACAGGAGCCCTGCCAGGATTCCATTTTCCCTGCTCTAGAGTTCCCAAAGGCAGGCTGGAGGCCAGAGTCTGGCTTGAGGTATGGATTTGGGATTTTTAACTTTCCAGTGAGAAATTCAGGACTTAGTCTTAAATGCCTATCTGATCCCCAGCCCAAACAGAGACCCCAGGTACCTTCTTGGTATAGAACTTGTTGAGCTGGGTCTCAGAGCCATTTCTACGCCATAAGCACAGGACCTTGGTCTTGGGACAGTAGGTCATGTTGATGAGCTTCTCATACCACCAGCGCTCGTACACTGTCCCAATGTTACTGCGTAACACCACACAGTCATCACACACCTGGAAACGCAGCAGCATCCATCAGCGGTCCTGGTCTCTGACAGGTTTTCCCATCCCACACTACATGGGGCTCACAGGGAAAGGATGGCATGACTGACCCTGGGAGCAGCCCTACGGTCAAGGTTTCTGCCCAAGACTTAGGGTCCCCTTAGGGGAAATACAAGCAGTGAACTGCTGGACGTACTTTCTGTTAGGATTACTGACAGAAAGGGAATCTTTGAAAATGCACACTGTCCAAATCAGTTAGTGTGTACCACCTCGTCTTTGCTCTCTAGACCAAGCACTTGGAGTGTATCTCCTGCCTCTATCTTGCAACCACATGGAGAACTCAGCTCTGTTACCAAGCAGGTTAGGCGTAGCTGGGGAGAAAACGCTGGGGACAGTACATTTTCTAGTCTTAACTCTTCTCTAAATACTTTTATTTAGAATTCACTAAATTACTTTAGTTGGAATTTACTTCTAAATTCTACTATAAAATACTTTTATAATTATGTAAGTGACACATGAACAATGGTTACTGCATAAAAATTACTCAACACAGGATGATAAGTGAGTGTTAAGAAGCAAGGTCCCCTTCATATGCTTTTCTTGTTCGACAGTTCCCTCCAGATGGACTCACCCATTGTCATAGCTTCAATTACCAGAGTGACACTGTGCCATGCTGGTTAGAGCATGGGTCTAAGGCCAGGCTGCATGGGTTGAGATCCTAGCTCTACCATACCTAGCTATGTCATGTTGAGCAAGCTCTTTTGTTGATGTCTCTTCATGGCTAAGGAGGGGGGTCATTGATAGTAAAACTATTAAATGTATTAATATGCACACTTTCTTGTGTTGTTCTGTTCTGTTTTTTTAAAGGATAGTGTCTCACTATGTAGCCCTGACTGTCCTGGACCTTGTTATATAGACCAGGCTGGCCTCAAACTTACAGATAATCCTGACTCTGCCTTCCAAATTCAGGGATCAAAGGAGTATACCACCATGCCTGTCACAACATCCATAAAATTCTTAATGTGCATCAAAATCCAGGTATGGTCTGGGAATGTAGCTCAACAGTAGTGTCCACACATAGAAAGCACCCAGCTAGCTGCTTTGACAAGCTAGTTATGATGCAAAACCACAATAATTAGGACCAGTGAGATGGCTCAGCAGGAACAGTGCTTGCTAAGCAAGCGAGGAGACTTGATTTTGACCCCCCAAGCCCTCCTAACCATGGGATGAGACAGAACCAGCTCTACAAAGTTATCTTCTGATCTCCAAACACACATGGTGGCACATACACATAACAAGTAAGTTATAGTTTATATAATTCTTAGTAACATATGGATGCTCTTTAAATCTTTCTCCATCCAAGCCCTCTCTTCTTCTGCTCCTGACCACTCAAGGTATTCTTGCCAAAATATTGAATCTAAAAATCAAGCATCTCTACTGGGATTATAATTTATATAAGAAATACAAATGACTGAGAAATAGGTTCAAGGAGATATGATCACCGAAAAGTCTAGATGCCCTAAGGGCAGAGAGTGAATTTCTCCAGCAAAATAACTGGCAATGGGTGGAGCCTATGTTAGGACATGCTCGAGAATTATAACTATCACAGCTGGGCAAGTGGTGCATGCCTTTAATCCCAGGACCAGGATACAGAGGCAGACAGATCTATGTGAGTTCAAGGCCAGCTATGGCTATGTAAAACCCTGTCTCAAAAACAAAACAAAACAAAACAGAAACCAAAAACAAACAAAAATGGAAACAGGGTGCCAAGATGGCTCAGTGAGTAACGGGACTTGCCACCAAGGCCGAACACCCAAGTCTGAGTTTGATACCCAGAGTCCATGTGGTAGAAAGAGAAAACCAACTCCTGTAAGATGGCCTCTGCCCTCCACATACATGCTGTGATGCATATACATAAATAAATATAAATTGTTCAAAAAAAGGAAAAGTACAAGAATAAAGTCTTTTTTATAGAGAAGTATGGCTGTCCTGGGATTCGCTCTGTAGACCAGGCTGGCCTCAAACTCTGCCTTCCAGTGCTGGGATTAAAGGTGAGCACCACCACTGCCTGGCTATGGTCACATCTTCTTGCTTGCCTACAGTCTCCTGGAGGATACAGAGGAGACAATATTTGTCAGATGAAAGGATGAGGACAGTAGAAAACGGAAGGAAGTGGGGGTGAGAATATACAGCAGCAGCCACCACCCAAGCACAGCATTTTATGCTCTCATTCATGGACAACGCAACTATGTCACACATCCAATACCGAGAGAGAAATGGTGAGGGACCACATAGTTACCTAATCATTGGCATAATAACTTGATAAATTATGATAAACGGGGGGGGGGGGGAAGAAACACCCTAGCATTGCTCTAGGAGCTTGTGTGTCTCTGAATATTCTTCTGGCTCTGCACCACGAACTCACTTCCATGAAAAAGATATCTCCATTTGTGTCTGTCCCTGCATGCACAACAAACGTCTGCTTCTTCATGTGCCGGCTGCCGCTGGATCGGACGGAGAGATCACGCCCATTCTGAGGGAAAAGAGATGCTTGTAAACCTTCAGATGCTGCTCTTACACACAGATCTGGAATTTTTAAAAATGTCTTAGGGAATGGGGAAGGGGTGGGCAGTTTATGGAGGAAGGACTGGGAAGGGGGACAACATTTGAAATGTAAATAAATAAAATAATTAATAAAAAATAAAGTCTCAGCAATTAAATTCCTAACAGCTTCCTTAGCCCAATCTTTTCATTTATTTGTTTCGTTTCTTTGTTTCGAGACAGGGTTTCTCTGTGCAGCCCTGGCTGTTCTAGAACTCTCTCTGTAGACCAGGCTGGCCTTGAACTCAGAGATCAGCCTGCCTCTGCCTCCTGAGTTCTGGAATTAAAGGCCTGTGCCACTACGCCCACTGCTTAGCACCATATTATCTGCTAGCCACTGGCCACAGGGAAGGACCAAAGACTTTTTGGAGTCAGGGTCCTTACACCTCTTAAAAACTGAAGATCTCAGAGAACTTCTGTTTATGTGTTATAGCTATGCTTATTATTCTTGAAATATTAATAACATTTTAATGTTTATTAATTAATTTAAAAATAACTGGACCGTGAGGAGAGGGGAGGGGCTGTGATCAGGACGTAGTAAAAGCGTATGATAAAGAACACACCTCTAATAAAATGTATTTTTCCTAATAACAGCAACAATAAAAGAGTATCAGTGTTTTACTTACAAATCTCTTTAATGTTTGGCTTAGGAGAAAATAGCTGCATTCTTGGGCTGGGCATGGTAACACACACTCAAGAGGCTGAGGCAGGAGAATCACACATTTGAGGCCCGCCTGAGCTACATTACAAAACACCCTTTAAAAAAAGAAAGAAGGTAGCTGGCCCTGGAGCACACCTGTTCTCTCCAGCACTTGGGAGCCGGGGCCAAAGGGTCAGAAGCTAAGATCGTTCTTAGTCGCATACCAAGTTGATCCATGAAATCTCATTCTCATCAGAAAAAATAAAATAAAATAAGGTATACACCTTTAACACTTGAGAGAGGCAGCAGCAGGTGGATTTCTGTGAGTTTGAGGCCAGCCTGGTCTACATATTAAGTTTCAGGCCATCCAATGCTACATAGTGAGACCTGTCTCAAAAATAAAATAGAACAAAATAAAATAAAAAGGGGGTTGGCAAGATAGCCCAGCAAGTAAAGAACTTGACAGCCTGAATTTGGTCTCTAGAACCCACACAGTAAGAGAGAACTCTAGCAAATTGTCCTCTAACATATATACACAAAAACAAATAAAAATCCAATTTAAAAATAAGAGCTGTCTTTGTTTAAAGGATTTCTGTGAGTGTAAGGTCAGCCTGGTTTATATAGCAAGTTCCAGGACAGCCATGGTTGTTGTATATAGAGAGATGCTGTCTTTGGAAGGAAGGAAGGAAGGAAGGAAGGAAGGAAGGAAGGAAGGAAGGAAGGAAGGAAGGAAGGAAGGAAGGAAGGAAGGAAGGGGAAGGGAAGGGAAGGAGGGAAGGAAGGAGGGAAGGAAGGAGGGAGGGAAGGAAGGAGGGAAGAAGGAAGGAAAGAGAGAGAGATCTAAAAGAAAACAGCTAAGTTCTCATACTTGTTTCTGTACACAAGCTATTGAATGTGCGGCTTTGGCTAAGGAACATAAAGAAAATGTGACCTCACAGGTAGGTGCTGGAAAGGGGGAGATTCTAAAGGCCTCTCCAGATAAACAGGCCTCCATACCCTGCTGGCCTAGGACCTGCTCTCTAGGCCACCAGGCTGGCCTCAAGCGTGCTAGTGTTCCTCTGCTGCCCTCTTCCCGTGCACAGGGATTAGCAGCATTACCCACAGCAGCTGAGAGTCTCTGAAAACATGCCAATGGACAGTTCATATAGTTACAGTAAAGCCCGCTTGTCTATTCTACACCTTGAGTAGAAAATTTGCCCTTATTTGTATTTGTAGTATCACATAGTATATTAGAAAGATGCTAACCAAATATTAGTACTTTATTATATCTTATTTTAAAAATCATATTCATTACGTCATCAATCTCATTAGAAAAGCCTTAAAATACTGGAAAGCTGGCCAGACATGGTGATATACGCCTTTATTCCCACCACTTGGGTGGCAAAAGTAGGTGGATCTCTGTGAGTCTGAGGCTAGCCTGGTTTACATAGTGAGTTCCAGGCCAGCCAGGACTCTACAGTGAGACTCTGTCTTTAAAAAACAAAAACAAATAATTAAAAAAAAAAACAAAACTCCCAAATTCTCATTTTTCACATTTAAAAATTTGGCAACAAATATTGTCAACTCCTATCTTAAAAAAACTAGTTCACATGGCCCACAGAATCAACTATTGAGGACTCAAGTGGTTCACAGAAATCAGGGAGCCTGCATGGGTCTGACATAGGGCCTCTGCATATGTTATGGTTGTGGAGCTCGTGTTCTTCTCGGACTCCTAGCAGGAGCAGCGTGGACTGTCCCTGGCCCCTTTGCCTGCCTTTGGAATCCTTTTCCTCCTACTGGGCTGCCATCCAGCCTTGCTGTGAGGCTACGTGCCTGGTCTTACTGTAGCTTGTTATGCCATATTTGACTACTGCCCCTGGGAGGCCTGCTTTTTTCTGAGGGAAGGTAGCAGGGTGGATTTGGGGGAAGGGAGAGGTCAGGGGGAGGAAATGGGGGACAGGAGGGAGGGGACACTAAAGTTGAGAGGTAATGTATGAGAGAAGAATAAATTAAAAAACAAAACAAAACAAAACAGAGAACTGGTTCACTGGATTGCTTTTTTAAAAAAGTGTCTGTCAACTCAACCTAATATTCATATGGAAAATGATGTTTCATGAACAAAGCTAATTTATCACAGACTGCTTTTCCTCACAACAACCAGTACACAGGGTTTGCAGCAGAAATGCTTTATGTATACTCCCAATTTTGTTACAAAATATTAAAAAGACATCTAAGCAATGATTAAAATTTAATAAAGGGGATATTTTTTTATTTCACCAAGAACATTCATAAGTGAAACTGGCTTTTTACTTTTTAAATTTTTATTATATATATATGTGAGTATTTGCCTAAATGTACATATGTGTACACATGTGTGCCTGGTGCTCACACAGGCCAGAAATGGGCATTGGATCTCCTGGAACTGGAGTTACTGATGGCTATGAGCCACCATGTAGGTGCTGAGAATCAAGCCCAGGCCCTCTGCAAGAGCAGTCAGTGCTCTTAACCACTGAGCCATCTCTCAGTCCTGAAACTGGTAGGGAATTTTTTGTTTATCTTGTTTTTTTGTTTTTCGAGACAGGGTTTCTCTGTATAACAGCCCTGGCTGTCTTGGAACTTGATCTGTAGATCAGGCTGGCCTCAAACTCAGAGATCTTTCTGCTTCTTCCTCCTGAGTGCTGGGGTTAAAGGGGTGCACCAACATGCCCAGAAAACCAGGAGTTTTTTAAAATAATTTTTTAGACAGTCTTACAATATAAGGCAAATTGTCCTTAAGCTTGTGATCCTCCTTGTGTTATTTAAGATGTAATTTTCAAAAAGTCGGTTTCAGGGTTCACAGAGATAGCTCAGCAGTTAAGGACACTTGCTTTTCTTCCAGAGGACCTGGGATTTGAGTCCTATCACCCACATGGTGGTTAACAACTGGCTGTAACTCCAATCTCAGGGGATCCAGCTCACTCTTCTGTACTCCTTAGGCACCAGGCACACGTGTGGTACACATACATACATGCAAACAAACAAATACACATAAAATAATAAAATTTTAAAAAATTGTAAGACCCAGTTTAGGCTAAAATCCTAAATAATAGGATCACTGGTGTACCTCATTATATTCAGCATGAAACTGTTAGGTTTTTTTATTTTCATTTTTTAAAACTTATTTTATTATTTTATATGTATGAGTATTTATGTGCACTGTGTGCGTGTCTGGTGCTCTCAGAGGTCAGAAGAAGGCATCCAATCCCCTAGATACAGATACAGGTGGTTGTGAGCTACCACATGGATGCTGGGAATTGAACCTAGGTTCTCTGGAAGAGCAACAAGTGCTCTTAACCACTGACCCAGTTCTTTAGTCCTTAAATTATATTTTATTTATTAATTCATTTATTCATTGTGTGAGTTTGTGTGGGTGGGTAGTGTGTCTGTGTGTGGGCATGCATGTGGCGTGAAGCTCATGTGCAGGTCAGAGGACAGCTTGCAGTTTTCTCTTTCTACCACATGGGTCCCAAGGATCAAACTTAGGCTGTCAGGTTTTGCGGCAAGAGCCTTTATTTACCTACTGATCATCTTACCAAAAACTGCCTTTGTTTTTTTTTTTCCTGAGGCAAGTTTCTCTGTGCAGTCCTGGCTGTCCTGGAACTTTCTCTGTAGACCAGGCTTGCCTTGAATTCACAGAGATCCACCTGCCTCTGCCTCCCAAGTGCTGGGATTAAAGGCGTGTGCCACCATGCCCAGCTTACAAACTATCTCTTTTAAAGAACAGAATGCACGGAGGTGAGGGTGGGGCTCACATGGTTTAGTGTCATGAGCAATGTGCCACAGTCTATTCAAGACTGCTTTTTCAGTTTTGGTACTAATATTAACCAGTTATAAAAGGCATTTTAGCTGGGCATTGGTGGCACACGTCTTTAATCCTAGGACTCAGAAAGCAGAGGCAGATAGATCTCTGTGTGTTTAAGGCCAGCCTTGTCTGCAGAGTCAATTCCAAGACAGCCAAGGCTACACAGGGAAACCCTGTCTCCAAAAAAAAAAAAAAAAAAAAAAGAAAGAAAGAAAAAGAAAAGAAAAGGAGAGAGAGAGAGAATGAGTTTTGGTGTTGTGATGAGAAGAGACTTCATCTTGTAGATCTCCAGAGCTCTGCAGACCTCACATGGAAACTGCTATACTATAATAGCTGGAGTACTGAGAGTCCCAACACTGAACAGAAGGGCTAGAACCTCACCCGGACTACTGCCCCATCTCTAAACTACTAACTATAACTACCCATTCTCTAAACTATAACTACTAACTACCCATTCTCTAAACTACTGCCTCATTCTCTAAGCTACTAACTATAACTACCCATTCTCTAAACTACTAACTACTAACAACCCATCTCTAAACTACTGCCCCATTCTCTAAACTAGGCATTAACTGGGCTGCATAGTGACAAGGCCAGAAGTGTTCCTTGTGCAAGCTCTGAATAGGGAGGGAGACACACAGAATGAAGGAAGCCCAAGGGATGGTCTGGTGTGCTCACCAGGTTGGTCAGCTGATCGAGCACCTCATTGATTTGTTGGCTGTACACCAGCCCAATGTGGGACTTTCCCATTAGGCGCCGTACTTTCTTCCTGATGTCATTCTTGTTCACCTGTAAAGCCAAGACAGGAGTCTTAATACAGGCTCTGCTCCCTTCCCAAGTGATGCAGGGACAAGAAAATGTCAAAGTTTCCACTTACTGAGAGAAACAGAATTCTGAAAGACTATATTACTGAACTATGACAGAACACTTTCAAGTGTGTATTCTGTCCATATGCTGGGGGAAATAAAGGAATTATCTCTGCCTCTAGCTATCTTCTACAGAAAAGTGGCTCTAGAGAGTTGGGCATCAAGGAGACACCTCATCCTGTTCTTTACCATAACATACTCCCCAAAAGGACTTCTTAGAGTATGATTTAGAACAGGAACACAGGTACAGTAACAGTAGGACTCTGGTACTTGAGACACCTTGCAGGTAAGCACCACCATCCACCCCTGACCACAGGGAAATGGAATTCAAGCATAGAGAAGCTTACCATACAGGCAATGCTGGCTATCTTTTGTCAATTTGGCACAAGGTAGAGTTATCTGGGAAGGACTCTCAATTGGGAAAATTCCTTTGTAAGCCTGGTCTGCAGGTAAGCCTATGAGTTGTTTTTTGGTTAATTATTGATGTGAGAGCCCAGCTGCTCACTGGGCATTTCCTTCCCTGTGCAGTTGGTGTAGGGGTCTATAAGAAAGCACCCTGAGCAAGCCAATAAGCAGCTCTCCTCCATGGTGTTTGCATCTGCTCCTGCTTCCAGGCTCCTGTCTTGGCTCCCCCTGATGATGGTCTGTCACCAGTTAGCCAATAAGTCCTTCTGTTCCCATGTTGCTTTTGGCTATAATGCTTATAATAGCAACAGAAACCTAACTAAGACATAAAATCAACTAAGTCTAAAGGCTCGCAGAACTGTCTCTGTGTTTGGGGACTGATCCCTTCACCTTGAAAAGCTAGGGAGAACTCAGGGAGGCTCATTCTCACAATAATTCTCTGCCACCACCAATCCAAATCCACATTTCTCTTTCAGAGAAGAGCTTGTCTTGATAATTTGCAATTCACTTCTCCACAGCTATAAATAAGAAGCCCAAACAACTTACACTAGAGCTACCACTCCTGTGTTAATAAGCAGGTATTTTTTTTTCTTTTTGACAAGATTTTATATAGTTTTATCTGGTCTTGAACTTACAGCCAAGCTTGGCCCTGAATCCCTGACCCCCCTGCCTCTGCCACCCAAGTGCCTTACTTACTGGCCTGAATCATCACGCCCAGCTAGGCGGCTTAGGGCTGGTGCTGAAAAATAAACTTTGAGCACCTGAGGTTTTAGAATATACTACTGAAAAAAATTAAATCAGCTGTAGTCTGTGGAGAGCTCTATTGTATCCTAAAACAACTTAGCAAAGGGAATACATAAAATTCAAAGCAAACAAGTAACAAGTGATAATCAATTACCTTTGTAACATTCATTAACAAAACAGCCTGGCAGTTTCAGTTAAAGGAATAGTGTGCACGCTGGCATAGGAGCCTTGGACTTTTCAGTCAGATACTTTGACAGCTTCCAAACTATTCCAAAATTTAGGCAATAGACCTAGTCTTGTCCTTCTAGCACCAGTAACAGCTGGACATAAGCAGTATCAATTTACCTTCATCAGTAGCATATAGGATATGAGGTTGTGTAAAAGTGTGGCCAGTAAGCGATCTTCATCATCCTCCAGGCGCTTCCGGTCATGCTCTCCTAGGGACAGGTACCTAAGCAGAATCCCAGGCACAAGTCAGTCCTCAGACAGGAGACTGTAAGACGATGTGGAAGGAACTGAACAGGCATACTGCCAGGTGTTTGTTAAGTCTCATACCTGTCAATCATCTCCTGAGGACCCTGGTCCATACCCATTCCTTCTCGTTCCAGCATCACAGCATCTAAGAATGCATCTTCCCAGAACTGCATTTGATCCCATAAAGTAGAGCGCTCTTTGCCTGTATAGAATAAGGTTATTTCCTGGGTGGGGAGCATGGCTTATTTAACATTTAAAGAACATAGCTGCTAAATAAAAAGAAAGTAAGCCCCAGATAAAACAAGGTCATTCCAAATTTCAGAGCAGAGGAAACGGAACCTTTCTCCCAGATCTAATATATTTTGCCTCCAACCCCAGAGGCCTCCAAATGAGGTCTTGCCCCTCCCAAGCAGGAGGGATGAACACATCACACGAAGAAAAGCAGTTACTTATAGAAAAGGTCTCCATAGCAGCATCCTCTAACTGGTCCCACATCGATCCTTTGTCCCTTCCTGCCAATTTGTGAGCAGGGAGGAACATGGTAGCAAGAGGAAAGAAGGAGACAGAGAGACACAGCCTCGTGAGTAATGCCCAAGCCAAGACTCATCTAGTTTTCAGCCCCTGCTTATCCCACAGGTTCCTTGGTTCAGATTTTAAAATGTTATCTGGACCACTGAGATGCCTCAGTGGGTAAAGGTGCGTGCTGTCCAGCCTGATGATCTGCGGTGAGTTCCGTCCTGGAGCCCACATGGTGGAAGGAGGAAAGAGAGAACCAACTTCTAAAGTCCCATGACCTCCATGTGTGTGTGTAGCATGCACCCTGTCCCCATTAAATAAATGAATATTAAAAAGAAATTTAAGAGGCTATCCAATGTCAAAATTGATATTAGTAAAAAGCCAAGCAGTGGCTGTTTGTTTGCTGCTACCCTCTCCCATGGCTGAGCCCAGCTTTCTTCCAACGCAGGGGGCCTTGCCAATCTATTTCTTACCTAGTAGTCCCTCATAGAGATAGACTCGCTGGCTTACATCTTCGGAAGAGCGAACCGGACTACCAGCCGGCTTCTCCTTTGGCTTCAAGTTATGGGCTTTACCCTAGAAAGACAAGATGGTAGGTCAGATGCCAGAGTTGCCAACCAGGAGAGACAAAGTAAGCCAGGCACCTCAGGGAAAGGCTCACACACTCAGGAGGCATCATCATTAACAACACAGCTTTCTCTGCTTCTGCTACTATGCTTGGCCAAAAGTCAATCTAATCATCCCATTTTCTGTTACTGCTTCCTAACGCAAGAAATGAAGTCTTTGTTCTGACTTACCTGTATTCTTTAGTCTCTGTAATGCTTTCTCTTAAAGCTGGGCGTCCCTCTAATCCCAGTTTGTGGGAGGTTAAGAAAGGAAATTAGACGTTCAAAACCAGCCTTAGCTTTATAATAAGTTTGGGGCCAGCCCAGGCCACAAGATCCTGTCTCACACCCTTACCCCACGAAACAAGGTAAAGTTTTTGTAGTAGCATGACACAATAGAAAGAACACAGAGTCTGAAGTCAGACTGGCCATGGTTCAGATCCCTACTTTTTATTAATTTTTGTAGTTGCTGAGGATCATTTTCCTTGTCTATAAAAGGAACATTATAATATCTACCCCACAGGACTGGAGAAATGATTAAGTTAATTAATTGTTTTTTATCTAATGTGTGTGCATGATCACATGTGTGTGCAAGTGTCTGTGAGGCTCCAACAGGATACCAGGAATCTTCCTACATTATCTTCTACATTACACACACACAGCTCTCACCTCAGCTGTTCCCTAGCATAGGACATTTAAGACTGTGTGGTAAGAAGAACCAGGAAAGGTAGCACATAGTGACCAGAATCTTGCAAGAATGACCTCATATTTGTTTTAACATTCAGAACCAAAGCAATGAAGGGATTTTTTTTTTTTTAAGATTTATTTTATACAGATGTGAGTACACTGTCACTGACTTCAGACACACCAGAAGAGGGCATCGGATCCCATTACAGATGGTTGTGAGCCACCATGTGGCTGCTGGGAACTGAACTCAGGACCTCTGGAAGAGCAGTCAGTGCTCTTAACTGCTGAGGCATCTCTTCAGCCTCAAAAGACTTACTAAAGTAACATTTATTCATTTTGTACATGTGTCCTGGGGCTAATGTGCAGGTTGTGGTCATGCATACAAGTGTAGGCCAGAAAACACCTTTTAGGAGTCGGTTTTCTCCTTCGACCATGCAGTTCCAAGGACGGAACTTAGGTTGTCAAAGTCTGAGGGCAAGAGCCTTTACCTGCAGGCCTGTCCCTTTTGACAAGGTCTTACCATGTAGCAGGCTGGCCTCAAACTTAAGATCCTTCTACCTCAGCCCCTGAGAAGGATCACAGGAATGAGCCACCACACCCAGCTGGAAGGACTTCTTAAATACTCTTATTAAAACAGTCTGTGTAGACTCAGAATGAGTCAGGCCCTTCCTTGAGTGGCCCTGCTAATTCTTAATTCTATCTCAGACTCCACTGGCTCTTCTAGGCACAGATAGACAGAAGGACCTAGAGACATATGGGCACCGGTAGTAATCCTATATTCCACTGTCCTCTCAGGACAAAAGGACTGGAAGGCTGTTGTGGAGAATATCCACTGTCCTCTTAATAAAGTGGCATGTGGCTCACAGTGGATAAGGCTTTCTAAAGAAGCAGGTGCACACTGCAAAGCAGGGGGTGGGGCGAGACAAGAGCTCAGTGATTTATTTCATTTGGGCGTCCTGGTACACACTTATAATCCCAGCCCTTGGGAGACTAAAACAGAAGGATCACAAGCTTACACAGCCTGGGTTACATAGTGAGACTGTCTCAAAAGAGGAGAGGGGGAGGAACAGGAGCAAGGAAGGAAGGAAGGAAGGAAACAAAACACCAGACATGGAAGGAGAGAAAGAGCCATTCCAGCTGAACCAGACCTCGCATGACTATGGCAAGGTCCCCCTTTCCTCTGCAGTACCAAGCGCATGCTCAGCTAGTGCTCTGCCACTGAGTTACACCTCCAGCCCCACCTTTTCCTTCTCTTTGTCTCTAAACCACTTTCCTCTCCCATTAAATAAATACTCTTTTGTTAGTAAATAAAGCTTACAAAGATGGTGCTTGTAGCAGAATTGGTTTCAATTTCACTATCAGACAGAGTGGCCCGAGAACTTGCCAAGTGGGCACTGCCTCCTCCTCCGGGCCCATCACCTGCATTGCTGCTCAGGTCACTGTCTGCTCCAAGGGTCTCTCCTGAACTATTACTCACCTGGAAAAGACAAAAGGTAGTAAGGGATAGTCCCCAGAGAGGGACTCCCAAAGCCAGTTAGAACCCTATACTGCTATGAAAAGAATAATTTTAAAGGTGTGTCAGCTTTCCCACACACCTCTTTATAAAATGAGTGACATCCTGTGTCCACACACCCATAAGAATCAAGCTGATCTGAGACTAAGAACAGCCTTCAAAGGGGAGGAGCCCTTCCAGGGAGAAATCCACACCCCACCCACAAAGAGGCCAATGTGGTATTCCCCTACCACGGTGCTAACTTCAGAATCCTGACTTGAGCTTCGGATCATAACAGCTGGACTCACACCGGTGACAGAGTCTTGATCAGTCCTCTGAAATAAACAAAGGCACACCTATTTCTAGAGAGATCCTGAGCAAATAATTTTTTCTTAGATGGGTTGTATGAACTTACATAAATAATACATTAAATAAATACCCATTGTAGAAAACAAAAGAATATGGAAATAGAAACAAGCAATAAATCTACTGCCCACATTAACCTCTACTTTTAGTGTATTTCCTGTTAGTCTTTTAGTCTTTTCTAAATATATTTTAAAACTAAATTGAAGGCGGACAGAGTAGCACACACCTTTAATCTCAGCACTTGGGACACAGGCAGGATGATCTCTGAGAGTTCAAAGACAGCTGGGTCTACATATAGCAAATTCTAGGCCAGCCAGGGCTAGACAGTAAGACACTCACTCTCATAGATTCATAGATATATCATATATATGAGAGAGAGAGAGAGAGAGTTATACTGTGTTGCTAAATTTTTGAAAATACAATTAATTTCAGTATTACATTTCATGACTCTATTTATTTAAGTATTCCTTATTATTGGTTATATTTGAGATTGTTTCCTTTTTAACTATAAAAAGTATTTTTGAGGATTAATGGTATAACTTAGTGGTAGTCTTCATCTAGAATGTATACCCTGAATTTAATTCCCACTGCCAAAATATATGTGTGTGTGTGTATGTATGTGTGTTTGTATGTGTGTGTGTATATGTATGTGTGTGTGTGTGTGTGGTGTGTGTGTGTGCGTGTGTGTGTGTGTGTGTGTGTGTGGTGTGTGTGTGTGCGTGTGTGTGTGTGTGTGTGTGCGCGCGCGCGTGTGTGTGTGTGTGTGCATGTGTGTGTGCATGTGTGTGTATTATTTTGAGATAGTAATTTACTCCTGGTAGTTTTCAGGAAGGCTCTCACAAACCTGGGAAGCAGATGTCAGGCTCACACCACTGTCTGCGCTGATCTGGGACTTCTTCTCCTCGGTCTCACCCAGGTCAAAGACAGGCTTGATGGCCTCTGGCCCTGAGTAGGGAAGACATGTGTTATTCAGCACAGAGACGCTCGGGGCAGGCTGGTGAAGGAGTGGGCCAGCAGTAGAGCCTGCTCCACCCCTAGTCATCACATCCTAGTCACTTCTCAGGGACTGCCCCTCTCTACCTGGGACCCAGGAGAAGAGGTCCCCAGAAGCCATAAGAATCAAGTAGTACATTAGACCTGGCCAAGGGTCTCTGCAACCATCTTCTCAACGTGAGAAAATCCAGAGCAAATCATCCTAACACAAAATATTCCACAAACAAACCCCATTCCATGGCACCAAAGTTAGAATTTCACCTGTGCCTGAAACAGACCATTAAAGTATTCCTAGATGCTCAGTGATTCCTGACAAATGTGTCTAAAGAGGCCAGAAAAGATTAGGCCAAAAGAAAGAAGGAAACTCTGTTTCCATAGGCCCTGTCTCCCCCACCCTACACCACCTATATTTGAGACCAAAAAAAAAAAAAAAAAAGCCCCTATTTTAACTCACCCACCCAGGATGGTATGGCATAAGGACAGAATGACAGAAAGCAAGAAAGTGTGCCTAGATAAGCCACCAGAGAGAGAGCTGGGAAGCTACAGACTCAACACAGAGGGACAGCAACCATCTCTGCCAACTGCGCCCACAGGCCTAATAGTGAGGGAGGTATCAGCCACAGAGGGCACTGCAATCTGCAGAAGTTCTCCCCACCAACTATAGAGCAATAGAAAACCAAGGCTTGTACTCAGTAGATGCCTGATTGCTAATGAAGGGAGGGGCAAGGATTAGCTTACACGCCATACACCGAGGATTCACACACCACCTACCTGCTTTCAATCCAAATACAGCACCGCCCGCTCCCCAAGAATTCTCCAACCTGTCTTTACAACTCTTCCTCCAAATACCACCCAAGAACAAATTTGGAGTGGGGCTGACAAAGGGAGCCTGCCCCAACTGGGCCTGGGAAGTTGGCAGGTATGGGAGACTGGGAGACAGGAAAGGGCATTCGTTCCTTACTCTGTTTTTCCAAAGCCTTTTGCTTTTTCACTTCCTGGTGCTTGTTCCACAATTCTACCCCAGATGCAATGCAAGCAGGAGAGAAAGACAGAAAGAGTCAGACTTGTCAAAGGACCAGAACCCACCACCCACACTCATTCCATTTCAGACACAGCATTATCAGTTAAGAGATACAAAGATATCTTTATTGAGTAGGGTTGAGGAATCAAAAATTCAATTTTTGTCCCTGAGGTCATGAACTGAAGACTCTAAATTTCTAGTCCTGTTCCCAATGTAAACACTCTACAGAGTTTTTAAGCTGGAAGGGCTTCTTCATGAGACTTTTGTATTTTGTATGAGAAACTGGACCCTAAATAGGCTAGAGACAGATTATTTGACTTCTACCACACTGTGATCTCTCTGCCAAATAAGCTGAGCAACAGCTATGCTTACAAATTACAGATAAGAGAGACAATCTGGTCAAGCGGTCAAAGAATTTCAGAGACATGAGCAGAAATCTGCTTGACTCCTGAACTGGACAGGGGCCAAGCATTCAGTTAGCATTCCTCCTGTTGCCACCAAAAAACCAAATTTACCCTTAGAACTATTGACTGCTCAACTAAAAGACCCATCCGTAGTCACTATCTAGGAAAACATGCTTCCAATAGAAGTAACAGAGAACAGAAAATGGTCAAGACTAGCTTATCAGTAATCCAAAACACAGAAAATACCAATCAGAGAATTTTTTTTCCTGGAAGGAACTTCAGAATTTATTTAGTATAATCTCTTCATTTTCTAGATGAGGCGACAGAGATTCTAACAGGGGAATGATCTGCCCAAGTAGAGTCAAGACTTTCAGGACAATAGATCAATATTTTCTAGAGCATCATATCAGGCAGGAGAAAGCCTGGCTTTACTACAGCTTCTAGGAGAATATTTGCCAACCAGAGAACCAGAGATGCCCTAAGAAGAGAGCTGCTTCATCCCCATGAGAACTTACGACAATGGCTAGAGGCTACAGCAAAGAAGTATCAGCTGAAAGCATAGCATAGAGACCAGGGATTTAGCATCAAAAAGAAAGCAGCCTAGATGACTCAAGGTCAAGTAGGAGTGAGCCACACAGGTGACACTAGAGTGTGAACAGAGAAACACCAAACATAAGCAAGTTTTCAGTCAAGTCTGGGGTGGAAAGACAGAAAGAAGAGCAGGCTCAGAAATCTGTGATTTTTGAGTCTAAAACCCAAGCATGCCATAATGGAACACATTCCAGAGCGTGTAATGCTTGGATGGGGGAAAACTGGATGCAGAAACCCAGATGACCATAATTTTACATCCCAAAGATGTACCTATAAATTTCCTAATAATTTTCAGGAATGTGTTTTCTCTATGTGAAGAGATTCAGATGTAAATTAAAAGGGATTGAGAATACAGCTCAGACTCCCTGAACTGCATTTCATGGGTCTCTAAGCAAACTTCCATTGTTCCTCAAAGAGGCTGGTGAGGCAGCTGTAGAGCACAGGAAGACCAGACACGGGTAAGAAAATATTCCTGGAAATGGACAAAGACCTATCTCCTCTCTAAAAAGCAAGGATGGGGAAGAGAAAGTCAGGATTCTGGATGAATTGAGAGAATGGAGGGATATTTTAAAAGCCAGGCCCATTTCGCCATATCAAGCACAATAATACATACCAACAGACGCTACAAAATTCTCTTCCTTTAAACTTCTGGTATCCAGTTCTTTAGGACCCTTTCCTGTAGCACTTGGTGCCCGAGGACCCAGCTGAGGGACCCTGAGCTGGGCCATTGCCTTTGGGTCCCCCCGCCCAGCCAGACCAGGATCCTTGCCAACTGGAGTATTTACATTCTCTGTTGGACTTCTCTTCCGTTTGTCTGGTTCTGAGGAAAAAAACAAATACAAAAAGTGTTTAAAGGAGATATCAAGTAGAAATCAAGTCAGGAAAGTGAGGTGTGGGAAGATACAGGAGGATGTGGAGCAGAGTTAGCACACAGAAAGAACAACCAAGGCCTTGTTTTGCATGGTAGGAATAATGTTTCTTACATATAAGCATACCAGAATCAGAATCACAAAGTGTGACCGAGCAGAGTAGCACTGGGAAGCCTGACAGGGAGACAGCAAGTGCATGCCTACCTTTACTATAGTAGTGGGTCTGAGCAATCTCCAAAAGCCCAAAGATGCTGGCCATGCCACCCAGACCCGCGTGGGCATAGGACTGCTCAAGGCTGAGGACCGTGCACTTGAGTAGGTCTAGCATTCCCTTGTACACCTTCCGACTGATCTCCTGCAACAAGAGCCAGGACCTAGGGCTAGCAGCTTGTCTTTAACACCCACATCCTTCTGCCCAGTTGATCCTGACTCCCTCGCCCAGACACTTACCACATCTTGGATGACATCCGGCCGGGCATCATCCTCTGACTGCACTGCGCGATTCAGCTTGCTCAGTACAAAGACTCGAAGCTGCTCACTCTCCAGCAGCCGGCGCACCTTTTTCATATTGAGCCAGCCCACTCCCTGGCCATCCAGCACACTGTGGACCACTTCCTTCAGGAACTGTTGGTTCTCACTACAGGGCCCACAAACCACTTCTGTGGTCATCTGATCCTTGGCAGAGCAACTAACCCCCCTTTCACCAGACAAGACACATCCCAGGGAAAAGCACAGAGCTATGTCTCCAAATGCTCCTGACCACACCCCTCTCTCCCCAAGGATGTTGTTTTGACAACTTCCTGCACTCCTGTAGTTTCCCTTTCTCCATACCATAAACTGTTGCCTGGGGACTGGCTAAAAATGGGAAGTGCTGACAGAAGACTGATTAAATCTACTGTCTTGAGAGCTGCTCCCCCAATCTAGAACATTCCTCAAAAAAAAATAAAAATTTTTTTTAAAAAAAATAGGAATCACTACTTCTGTCGAGACTTTTAAAGCTGTTCTGCCAGTTAAGTGTGGCGGTGCATGCCTGTAACCCCAGCACTTGGGAATGAAAGTAGAGATCAGTCAAGTTCATCCTCAACTACATATCGAGTTTGAGGGAAGTATTGTAGGGGATATGAGACTGTCTCAAGAAACAAACAAACAGACCACCATTTGTTACCTAGAATTGCTGGATCGGCCCTGAGGTGATGGAGGTTCTCTTTTCACAGTTGGGCTGTGTTTAATGACAGATGACTTCTGGTCCACTAAGGCCCTCCTGTTTCCTAAATTGGGAAGGTAGAATTGAGATACATCGTTGGCATAGTCCAGGGGGCTCACGTTATCATACCCCTGGGTTGCCATAGTCCACACCCATTCTCCAGCAGGGCTGGGCAGGGTGATACCAGAACATCACACAAAGGTAGAAAGCAGCCATGGCAATGTGCAGGAGATAGGGACAGAGATCAGGCCACTCCACATGCACCAGCAGCATGCCCCATGGGCTGCATGGGTGTCCTTGGGATACGCAAGGCAGGTCACTCATGTGACATTGCTTGCTTCATAAGGAGGAGGGCCCTCAGGCAGGCAGAGAAGATGCTAGGAAAAAAAAGGTCATGCACAGCTCACAGGGAAGACCCACCTTCACCACTCCCAGGGCCGGCTTCAGTAACAATCTCCATTAGAGTATTTAGCCCAAATACTGGGACAAAAATACACAATTAGTAGGTGCACCACACACAATACTTGAAACCCTCTACCCCTTGTTGGAACAGTAAGTCAGACCATCGGAGCACTCTCTCAAAGCCCAGAAAGTGCATATAACCTTGATTCTTGGGCACATCAAAGCTGGAAGCCAAGTGACCAGGAGATAACCAAGGCGCTAAGAAAGAACATTCTTAGGCGTGGGACCTCTCAAAGCCAGGGCAAGGGTAATGACACAGAGAGCCTTCAGATACTAAACAGGCACATGCATGAAAGGGGTACACTTGTTTTTGTGAAATATCTATCACAGGGATCCTGAGGGCCTGTGGGTAACCACAAGAGGAAGACATCTTGCAAATGCTGTCAGGGAAGTAAGGATGCTGTAGTGAGGGTGGGGCATGGGTGGAAAGGCCAGGTGCAGCACATGAGATGAAATATTGCATGCAGTGAGTTCCAGTCACTCTTCCCTTCAAATGCACTGGATGAGAGCCAGAGACCAACACTCCTTCCCATCCCCACTCCACCTGCCCATTTGAGATTCACTGTAGCAATATGGGTTAGTTTTTTGTGTTACTACTCTGCCTCCTCCACCACCCACCCCAAATCCCCGTCCCACGAAAGAACATTCCTTAGGCTCCTGAAATCTCTAGCTGGAGTGATGGGCCGTACATGTCTATAATCTTAGTACTAGGAAGGTTAAGGAAAGAGGACTCTAAGTATGAGGGGTTCAACACAGAAAAACCCTGTACCAATAAAATGGTTGCTTCTCGTTGTATGTACTACTATAATTAAATATTTCAGCACAATATCCAGAGATGACAAACAGAAGCCAAATTAAATTGAGAAACCCCCTCAAGCTACAAAGATCACAGATGAATTGAAATAAGATCTGAACTGACCCTAGAGCCATGAAGCTAGCTTCTTTTATTAAAGATTTTATACATACATATATATATATATATGAATACTCTATAGCTATCTTCAGACACACCAAAAGAGGGCATCAGATCCCATTTCTGATGGTTGTGAGCCACCATGTGGTTACTGGGAATTGAACTCAGGACCTCCGGAAGAACAGTCAGTGCTCTTAACCTCTGAGCCATCTCTCTAGCCCTGAAGTTAGCTTCTATAAATGCTGTTAGATTGCCCGTAATCATCCTCCTGTGGACTAGCTCCTTGGGAAGTTTACCCAAGTTCATGTAGTAGAAATCTGAAGATGACCGAGGGCAGCTGATTATCCCTGTGTTAGCATATACTTCTGAGAAGGTCCTCCCCAAAGCAGTGGTAATCCCGTGCTGCTACTTCCTACTGATAGCAGGGCCTCCTCCAGCTACAAAGATTATTTCTATCTGCAACCACCTAGTGCCTATAGTGTGCAGTAAAAGCCGTGATAAGCAAAATGAGGCAGCAGCCAGGCCAAATGGTTCATGGTATGCAGGCTCCTGACAATCACCCACATGTCTGACATGTCTCTCAGAGGAACTTGTAGTTACCTTTCAGGCTGGGGAATGGTGTAGTCTTCTCCCGGGCACCTTTGGTGGGCAGTGTGAGGTTTGAGAGACTGAAGCTTGTACTATGGTTCCGGTACAGGCTGCCTACAAAGGAGAGGGTATGGAACGGGTATGCCCATGAGTTAACAGGACAAACACTCACAACACCGCCTCAGTGGCTGTTGCATCATCGTCACCTCCCTGCTTTCAACAGTACCCCACACAGCTTGGTCAGATACTCTCTGCTCTATCTTAGGAAAGACTGAGTGAAACTTAGGGTAAATAAAGAAACCCCAGATAGATCTGCGCAAAATCCAGTCCTAGTTTTCTCGGGCTGCATACTGTGACAATATCCACATCTCATTTATATGGTTCATTTATCTTTAGATCTGAAGTGCAATTGCTAACCTGGCTTCTCAGGACATCTACAACTACAATCATCCTTTATGGTAGCTCTTGTTAGCCCCTAGTCAATCTACAGTCTATGAGTGATTCTAGCCCTCGGGTGCTAAAAGTAAGCATGAAAATCAGTTGCATATATATTTCAAACATGTTCATTAGAGCTCCTTATCAGGCAAAGAAGATAGCATATCCAAAACAAATATTTCCACAAAGTATATGTAAAACTGTATGATTTAACTATAATATTTAATATTCAACTATGCCCGACATACATATATGTGAGTGGGTTAGAGAGATGGCCCGGTGAGTAAAGGCACTTGCTATCATATCTAGCAACCTGAGTTTGACCCTGAGGAGACACAGGGTAGGAAAGAACTAACTCCTGTAAGATGTCCTCTGACCTCTACATGCATGCTGTGACCTGTTGGTACATTCATGTGTGGGCACACACACACACACACACTTAATACACACATACATACATACATACATACATGCATGCATACATACATGCATGCATGCATGCATACATACACACTTAATGACTAATTTGGTTGGTGTTTCTTTTACCTCATTTAAAAGTACTTCATTCAGTACTGTCCCAATGATCTGAATCAGCACTAATGTGAACCTAGCCCTACATCTCAAGTTCTGAGCAACACGTGCCCTAACGGAAATAGAGCAGAGGAATGAGAAAGTCTGAGGTACTTACTAGCAAAAGACATGATGCCCCCGAAGCCCTCGGTGCTGTTGTTAGAGACAGTAGAGTTGGGAGAGCTTGCTCGGGAGTCTGACTCTGCGTCTGAGTCACTTGCCAGCTTCAAGCTGTTGGGCCGCAGCAGCTTTTGAGCCCTTGAATGCACAGTGCCACCTGTGAGCCTCAGGCAGGGGTACCTAATCTTGGGAGTGGGCTGTTCTTATCCCATAACTTCTAAGTCTCTAGTTCAAACAACTACCCTCTGGCAGAACAGAGAGAGTCTATAGACTTTCTGATTAACCCCACCAGGGTCACTGCAGTGGAGTCCCTTAGTTGCCCGTCTAAAAAGGATCCCTAGGCTCTCACCGACTGCCACTGACATGTTGGCTGAATCGGGGAGTGTAGCTTTCCCCCTGCTCATCATCATCTTCCTCAGGGGGAAAGCCATACTGGGGCTCGAAGTATGGATTGTCATAGGCTCGCTGGCACACTGACCCCTCTCCAGTCTCTGTCTGCCTCCTGTCCACAGTAGATTTGCCAATGCTGGGAGGCGCAGGAGGAAGGGGCTTGGAGATGCCTGCTGCTGCCTTATCTCCCATCTCTGTAGAATCAGCAGCTTCCTAGGAGTCACATTAAATAAAGAGTGGTCACCTGGTGCCCAGTGAGGATTTCCCATAGTTTTTCAGTGGAGCAGAGCAGACCTGTCAGATTCCTAGCCTATGAAATGTATGGGTGAAACTACTGTGTTCTTTTTTGTTGTTGTTGTTGTTGTTTTGTTTTTTTGAGACAGGGTTTCTCTGTGTAGCCCTGGCTGTCCTGGAACTTACTCTGTAGACCAGGCTGGCCTTGAACTCAGAAATCTGCCTGCCTCTGCCTCCCAAGTGCTGGGACTAAAGGTGTGTGCCACCACTGCCCGGCTGCTACTGTGTTCTTGATCTCTGGACTTACAGACTATATAAGTAGATAATAGTGACACCTTAAAGGAAGTCCAGTGACCTTCTTCCAGGTCATCTCAGAGGCTTATGGAGAAAATAGATGGGAAGAACATGGAAAAAGGCAAAGGAACAGCTGCAGTAAGGGTTTCCATCCTAAACACTTTAGACCCACATCCTAACAGTGGCTCTCACCACCTGCCCACCCCTCTAGGTCCTCACGTACAGAGTGGGTACCGTGGACGAGGGTGCTGGGGCTGCTGCTGGCAGTGGTGCTGGAGCTGGAGCGTAGCGGAGGGTTCTCCTGAGAGCTCTCGCTGTCCGGGCCAGGCTCCTCTCCCTCCTTTTGGGGCTGCACCTCATCAATCTCCACTTCACTGGCATCTCCCAGGGCTGCATGTGTCAGAGGATCCACATCTACCAAGAGAGACCAGGAGGTACAAACCACCTCAGCCCAAACTCAAGCCCCGCCTTGCTCGTACTGGCCGGTCTTCCCTACTGTACTTACTGGGAGTGTCACCATTGATGTCACATTTCATCATTTCACTGACGAAGTCCCCGAGGGAGGAGTAAGAAGAGCTTGAGTCATCATAATCCTGACTATCACTGCCACTGCAGAGTCAAAACAATACAAAAGCAAGGGAGAGGGGCTGGCCCAGGCGGCTCAGGCTCTTACACATCTCACTGCCAAGCTTGGTAACCCGAGTTTCATCCCTGGGGACCACACGGTAAAAGGAGAGAACCACCTCCCAAGTTGTCATCTGACCTCCACATACACACAAGGATGGACGGGGACACACACACACACACACACACACCATAAATTGCTTTTAAAGAAAGGAGGAGAAGCTGAAGATGTGGCTCATTTGGTAGAGTGCTTGCCTAGCGTGCAGGAAGCCTGTGCCTGCCTGTGCAGAAAGCCCTGGGCTCTATTCTAGCACTGTAAAAGCTAGGTCCTATAATCCCAACATTTGGAAAGTAGAGGCAATAGGATTAGAAATTCAAGGTCATCCTTAGTAAATTTAACCAGTCAAGGACACAGGAGACCTTTTCTCGAAATAAAATCAGAAAGGGAAGACAGAGGAATCCACAATCAGTACTTACAAAAACAAAAAGATGAGTGCAGCTAACTCTAACTCAAGGCCAGGGTACAAGATAAAACAAGGTGTCAAGGAAACCAGTCAGAGCGATGATGGCAGTTTACACCTGTAGTCCCAGCACTTGGGAACTTGAGGTAGGAGAACTGAGTGAGTTTGAGGGCATCCTAGACTATACAATGAAACTCTGTCTCAAAACACAGTAACAGACACGGGGCTGAAGGGATGGCCGAGTAGTTAAGAACACTTGCTGTTCTTTCTGAAAACCCAGTTCTGTCCCAACACTCACATGACTAACTGTAACTCCAGTTCTAGGGGATCCAATGCCATCTTCTTCCCTCTACGAGGCATATATATGGTGCACACAAATACATTCAAGCAAGATATGTATGCACATAAAATGATAAATAAATAAATACTAACAAACAAACAAAACCTACAAAGAGCAACCTACCAAACAGGACTGGGGATGTGGATCAAGTGGTAGAGCGCCTGCCTAGAAGGCAGGAGGCCCTGGTTTCATTCCCAGCACCACATAAACTGCTGGGCGTGGTAGTGTATACCTGTAACCCTAGCATTCCAGACGCTGAGGCGGAAGATCAGAAGTTCAAGGTCATTGTAAACTACATATTGAGTCTAAGGTAAGTCTGGACTACATGAGATCTTACTTAAAAAGAGAAAAGCAAGCAAGCAAAGAGCAACAAACACACAATAAAAAGAAGGGAGGAGCAGAAGCGGGCTGGAGGGGGACAGGAACAAGATATAATATATGTATGTATGAAACTGTCAAATAATAAATAAAAATATTCAAAGAAGGAGGAGAAGGCGAAAGAGAAGAAGAGACCCCAGGGGTTAGGAGAGCTTGGTGCATAATCATGGGTTCAGATCCCAGCAGTCACCTGACAAGCTAGGTGTACCACAAAGTTCTGTAACTCCAGCCCTGAGGGATCTGAGGCCCTTTTCTGGCTTACACACACACAATCTATTTTTTTAAAGGAGAAAGCTGGCTAAAATGTAATGCAGAGCATCAAAGAGTCACACCTACAACTGCTATGAGAGTTTTGCCTCCTTGCACAAGGGACTGCTCACCTGTCATCAGTGGGGTCAGAATCAGAATCGCGCTCCGGTGGCACACTCAGGGCCTCGGCCAGCTGAGAATTGCCGTCATAGACTCGATAATGGATGGGCTGCAGCTGGTGAGCGTACCACTTTGGCTTGTCACCAATAAGGGCTGGGTCAAACGTATCTACCCAAAGAGAAGCAACAGTGAGCAGACAGAAGAAAGTGGGGGAAGTCTAATGCAATAAAGAGGGAGGGAAGAAGCAAGGGCAGGACTGTCAAGGGGCAAATGCAATGGGGGCAAGCAGAGAGCAGGTGGACTCACTGTTGTGGATCCGCTGGAAGGCATAGTTAGAAGGGTTCAGGATCCATTCTCCAAAATACTCCACAGCTTGAGTCCTGGCCAGTTTCTCAGCGAAGGGAGTCTGCCGGGGACGTGAGGCCAGAAAGGAGCCAGCTTGGAAGGCTACCACAGGCCGAGGGAAGAGTCGCAGGGTGCGTGTGTGCATCTGAAAGCCCTGCAGCACGTTAGCAGAGTTGAAGAAGCGTACCATGGCCACTCTGGGAAAGAAGCAGGTGGTGAGATAATCCAAGACCCATGCCCTGAACCGTTAGGATAGCCATGATCCAAGGTCTTAGGCCACCTCCCAGCACCATCACTTAACAGGTGTCAACCACCATCGTGGAGATCTTAAAGAACCATCAGCCTTTCTCTTCATGCTGAGAGTATGAGCTACTTCTTCTCCTTACTTTTGCTAAGGTAGAAAATATAACCAAATATCATACACATTTTGTATATAAGGTAAGTCTGGCTTTTAGAAGTAGTCTTCCCCAAAACCAAGAGATTAGAGAAACAAACTTAAGAACTCATGGTCTTACCTCGTTGCAACGTCGACTGAATCTACATCGTTGCCATAAATGAGCGGGTTGAATTCAGTGGAAGGTGTGGACTGAAGGTCATTAGAAGGCCTTCCCAAGAGAAGTGGGATCTCCTGGCCCTCATGGAATTTCTCCAGGTTAAGAATGGGCTGGGTGTTGAGACTCATGCTGGCTAGGGCCTGTGGAACAACAAAAAGTCCTCATGCCTCATGTAAGACAGATTCTCAGGCAGCCCATCTCATCTCCTAGGAAAGAGCCGTTTAAGGTCTTCACTTGCCATTCTGATCAAACGTTCTCTACAAAGAACTGTGCTCATGTAAAAATCATGACCAATTCATTTTTAGAGTCTGTATATTTGAAAAAAGAGAATCCAAATGTCAGGCAGAATTATATAGCTGTCCATCTTAAGTCAACCAAGCTCAAGGCATTTTTAAATAAAATTGAAGCTCAAGACAATAGTTTCCATTTATTTTAGCCAAGAAATAATTTTCAATTGAAATATACATAGATATATAAACAAGTGAACTGTAAAAACAGAGCTACTCGGACAAAACAAAAACAAAAACAAACAAACAAAAAAACCCAGAGCTTTGCTGGACAGTGGTGACACATACCTTTAATCCCAGCACAGTAGAGGCAGAGGCAGGGAAATCTGAGTCCAAGGCCAGCCTGGTCTACAGAGTAAGTTACAGGATAGCCAGGGCTACACAGAGAAACTTTGTCTTGAAAACAAACAAAACAACCAACAACCACTACCATCACAAACAAAAAACCAGAGCCTCTCCAAGGCAGTCAGAACTACAAAGTGAGACCCTGTCTCAAAATAACAACAACAACAAAAATCCCAAAAAACAAAACCAACCAACAAACAAAAAAAAACCCCAGAATCTCAAGTTCCCAACTTAAATTAGCCTCTAAGAGACTCCATGGAGCACTTTGAAAACTACTGATATAACAGAGCTACTCAGAAGCGCTTTTTAAATGCGGGTGAGCTCAGGAATCACATGGGCTGGTGTCACAGTATATGCGGAATCAATACCTCTGTGTGATTCTGTGTTTCAGTAAGGCCAAGTGCTAACGCTGCTCGTTTATCGACTGCACGGCAGTAAACTGGCATAAATTCATACAGCATTCTCTCTTCCTATTAGTCGTTTCTCTCTCTCTCTTCCTCTCACACTCTCTCTCTCTGAAACAAGGTCTCACTATGTAACATGGATGACCTGGAACTCCCTATGCAGACGAGGCTGGCCTCAAACTCACAGAGATCTGCTTGCCTCTGCCCCATAAGTGTTAGAATTAAAAGTGTGTACCACCAAGGCCAGCTCCACATTAGTCATTGTGTGTGTGTGTGTGTGTGTGTGTATTATTTATTTTTTATTTCATGTGCATTGGCATTTTGCCTGCATGTATGTTTGTGTGAAGGTGTCAGATCCTCTGAAACTGGAGTTACAGGCAGTTTTAAGCTGCAGTGTGGTTGCTAGGAATTGAACCTGTGTTCTCTGGAAGAGCAGTCAGTGCTCTTAACCACTGCGCTATCTCTCCAGCCCCTACATTAGTCATTCTTAAGCAGCCATCAAGAATGAAAACACAGCAAGAGAAAACAGCTGGAGAACTTTCTGAACTGGCCACCCTCACCAGACTCTCCTGCAACAAGGCATCATATTACATCAGCAAGGATGGGGCAAGAGAGCTGAGAACCAACGCGGAATGTCCCAGTGCAGTTGTCCCAGTGCAGTTCAATACCACCTAGACTCTAGATTCTAGAGGAGCTTCTAGGTACTTCAGACAACACAGAAGGAAGACTTCTGAGGAGCTTGCAAACGAGACTCCTTAGAAGCACAGCTGGTGGTCCTACATAATATATACAACAGGAAAGGGAACAGAGCTTCACTGTGTTTTACCTTCAGGAACTGTTAAGCATGCAGAAGAAAAAAAAAATCAATCAATAAAAACATGGATAGAAGGGCTTACTCAAAGAAAGGTATTTTTTTGTTTTGTTCGTTCATTTGTTTGTTTGTTTATTTGTTTTGTTTTTTCGAGACAGGGTTTCTCTGTATAGCCCTGGCTGTCCTGGAACTCACTCTGTAGACCAGGCTGGCCTCGAACTCAGAAATCCACCTGCCTCTGCCTCCCGAGTGCTGGGATTAAAGGCGTGTGCCACCACTGCCCGGCTAAAGAAAGGGATTTTTAGAAAGGGTTTCTATAGGGACTTTGGGATTGATTTAAGAAGAAAATTTGTCCAAACTTCTAACTTCTACCTTATAAGACAAATAATGGCAGATATGAGAAGAAACAGAAAGTGAAGAGTGGTTTTGGTTTTCTATGTTTGAGTTGAGATGATCTCACCATGTAGGCCAGGCAGGTCTCAAACTCACAACCCACCGCCATCTTCACCCCCATCCCACCAGCCTGAGTGCAGGGACTTCTGATGACCTGAAGTCTACATACACATAGCTTCATGTACATTACAGGATAATAGAGCAAACAATGAGTTAGAAAGAACCTTTTCAAGATTTAACCTGTTACTCAAAACTTAGATATACCTCTTCTTAAGCCCATTCAAGGCAAAGAAAGCCTATTCCACGCAGGGGTTCTCAGACCAGCTGCCATTGTACAGCAAGCAACCTTAAGTCATCTGTTACTTTCTTTATTTAAAAAATGTTGTGACATTTTAACTTATTCTGTGTTGAGTATGTCTACCTGTGTGTCACGGCGCATGTGTGCCACAGCATACGTGTGGAGCTCAGAGGATGACGTGCAGAAGGGTGGGGCCCAGCTGTCAGAGCTGATGGCAGGCGCCATTACTGGCTGAGCCATCTTGCAGACCCTTCCCTTCTTCTCTTTCATTCCTTGCCTACCTGCTTGAGGTGTTTTTTCAGCTCTAATGATTCTGGTTCTGGCAGGATGGGTAGCACTTCTGCATTGGTGGGGGCAATCACCTGCAGCAAAGAAAAGAAAAAAGACAGGAGCTTAGCATGGACTAACAAGGAGCTCTACTTACATAGAGCAAACACCATGCTCAGGGAGATTTGATAGACGCAATAGTATCTATCGTATGTTACAGTAAACATAGGAGAGATCTGTATACAGACATAGCTAGACCTATATGCCTAAAAAAATGCCTACATAACATTGGTGACTATCTCTAAATACTAGGATTATAAATCATAGTTTCTTTCTTAAATTTGCTTAATTATGTATAGATATGTGTATCTGCATGTGGGTATGCACATGACTGCAGATGCTAGCAGAAGCTGGAGGCATCAAATCCCCTGCTCTGGAGAGATAGAGGGCTGTGAGCCACCTGATGTGGCTGTGGGATGTTTGAGAGCAGCAAGTGCTCTTACCTGCTGAGCCATCTCTCTAGCCCCTACACTCACTTTCAAGTTTTTTTCTTATTACATTTATTTATTTGTGTTTGGAGGGAGGAGGCATTCCATGCCACGTGTTTGGAGGATGGAGGTCAACTTTCCACCATGTGGGTCCTGGGGGTTGAACTCAGGTTGTCAGAGTTGTAGGCAAGTGCTTTTCCCTGTTAAGCCATTTATTTTCTTAAAATTTAATAATGAACACATAGTAAGCTTTCTATGAGAGGTTTAAAACACTCACATCTCAGATTATGTTAATATAATTGTAAATGTGTGCTGGAAAACAGCTTCCTACTTGAAACTTATAGGAAAACTAGTACCTGATTATCTACATTTATTAATGACATTTACAAATGTAACAGTCTTATGGCTCTTGGAGCATGCAGGAGGAGCTCCATTCTGGCAAGACTAAACTCTATAACCTGTCTGCCTAATAAAGTCAAAGCAGCATTAAAAAAAATTGCTTTAATGAGTGTTACGATAGAGTGGTAATGACAGAAGTGGGTTCAGAGCACGATCTTACTAAATGCCTCACCCTACTGCTGTCCAGATCCACTAGCCACACATCATCAGGCATTTTGAAATCTAGCTTGTAGAGGAAGAAGCTGGCAGGAACTCCAATGATGTATGGGGTTGGAGCCAAGAGTAGCTGTGGAAAAGATAGAAGAGGATAAGAAACAAAGACAAGGCCTATTGTGAGCGCTCAATCACGTCAGAATTTTTCTACATAAGGAAATTCAGGCAATCCCTTTCCCAGAATACCTGCAGACAGGTGTATTGCAAAATTTAGAATTTTTCAGATCTTAGAAAGGTAACAATACATTTCAGCATATTAATGCCTATCGCACCATAGCAAGGAGTCTACAATCACTCTCTGCAGCAAACAGAAACTACAAATACCATCGTTTTCCTATAGATTCAGTGCAAACCCATCCAAAATTTCAAACTAGTGAGTTCTGAGGGATAGAGGGCAGCTTGATGAATGGCCTCCTCCCTCAAGAGCCAGGGACATCACAGCAGGAAGATACCTTGAGACTCACCTGCTCTGCGGATGCCATGCAGGTGGGAAGCAGTGGGATGACAGGGAACATGTACTCCAGGGGGTAGATCATTGCCACAAACGCCATCACAGACATGGAGAGTGCATTGTAGTCTCGAGACTGTAGCACCACCTGCCATGGGCACACCATAAATCACTCAGCAGTGTAAAACAAGGCTTGCTCGGAAAAAGCTCCCAGGGCTCCAGTTTAACTTCAGGCTCTCCAAGCCTACAGCTGCATCTTATCCCAGCAATCACCACAGCTCAGTTCCTGCCCTGTCAGCCCTTCCAACCCAAACACTGTAGTAATCCTCTCTTGAACCACTACCTTCTTAGTTCTGCCACTCCCTGTCCTAGGACTACACAGGGAGAACTGATATCCCCCAGAGAATTAACTCAGTCTAACAAAGAACTCAACTAAACATTCCACAGGACATCAATATCACAATTTAACTCACGCACCAAATACCTGCTGTCTACCTGCCATCACATTACCTTCTGGAAATAAAAAGACGAAAAGGACACACTTCTGGTTCTCAACAGACTCATGACCTAGTTCCCAACAGGGTGTGCAGCTCTCTCTCTCCCTAGAAAGGTCTACAGAGCTGATCCTCTCACCTTGTGCTCCAACAGGATACAGGTTAGCACCTGAAGACAAGCATCTACTCCCAGAAGTTCCAAGGGAAGGTGAAGAGGGAAATCTACTAGGGTGAACCGAGATGGATCTGGAAGAGCAAATGTCAGGGCCTGCTGGATTTCCTGGGGTAGGACCTCAATGTCCACTCTCTTCTGCCCAGAGACAGGCACTGGGGAGCGTAGCAACCGATAGATCCAGGCCTCAATCTCTCGAAGGTCATGCAGAAGGGCACTGGACTTCTCCTCCACTTGCAGTGATCCAGTAAAGATTCGCCACATGGTGTCCCTAAGGAACACATGGCAAGACTCAGACACAGAAGTGTTACCAGCTGATACCACTGCAACCCAATAAAACCTCGATATTAACAGGGAGAGGAGTATTGCTAGAGAAGCCCGCTCTGTAAGCTCAGATGGGACCAGAGGGGATATACGATGACAAAAATGGGTGTAGAAGGTATGTGTGATGGAACCCAACGCCACATCCACAGCAAACTCCTCGGCACTTCTCAAAATACAGCTGGTACTAAGTTGTTTAAACAGTCCTAAACGAGCTGAAGAGGAAATTTCTTTATTTTCTTTCCTTTTTTTTAAGATTTATTTTATATGTGAGTACTGCACACTGTAGCTGTCTTCAAACACACCAGAAGAGAGCATCAGATCCCATTACAGATGGTTGTGAGCCACCTACTGGGAATTGAACTCAGAACCTCTGGAAGAGCAGCCAGTGCTCTTACCTGCTGAGCCATCATCTCCCCAGCCCTAGAGGAAATTTCTTTTCCTCTCACAAACGAATCATATCAATCACTTAATGTTTTCCCTTTCTTCCGAGCATAAGCAGCAAACCATACCTTTGCACGCCTCGAGGGATGCCCAGTTTCTTGCCTAGCAGCCGTTCACTAGAGCAGTCTACCAGACGTTTGAGAGTATACAGACACTCTCTGAAGGTGGAGAAGAAAGGGTAGTGGCTAAGCACGCACAGGGATGTCAGGGTACTGTTGCGGGAGCGGCTGCCCACTTTTGCCCTACGTTTGCCCCGAGGAGACTGGTTTACGTCAGGAGTGGAGTCGGCATTAGGAGGCTGCAAGGTTGAGCCACTCTCTGAGCTCCCGGTGGCAACCTCTTCTGAGGCACAGGGGGCATGAGCCCCTTCCTTCCCACGGGGTCCTGCTCCACCTTCCACCTTTTCCTTTGGCATGCGCTTTTGGAAGGAACGGTAGAAGTTGACACAGATGCCATAGCGGGTGACTCCAGTGTCCTTATCAGTTAGGGTGAAGACAAAAGAGGTATCATCTCGAAGGCTCATACGCCGCTGCCGCACACTCAGACATCCCTCTGGCTGGCAGAAGAACACCACATCCGGGGGCAGGGGAAACTCCGGGTGATCCTCTAGTGGGTACCTCCGTAGCAGTTCAGGAGTCTGAGCCACACTGTCACTGCTTGGGTGCCTGAAGGACAGACATAGAGACACACTCAGCAGCCCAACAGCATATAACACAATATCACACTTGAATCACCATCAACAAATGAAGTTCAAAGGTACTTTAGGATTGAGTTTAACCAGCAGACTAAATGAAGTACACACTGTCATGAAGACACTATCCTGAAAGTTTCAACAGGAAAATCATCACTAACACCTAAAGATGATCAGCACCTTAGCTAAAAGATTACCATAAGAATGTAGGTATTTAGAGAAGTACAAACTATGAAAACTTGGCTATAAAAAATATATTTGCTCAAAGCCCATAAAGTATGAGTTAAAGTAATTTAGCATGTATTTATTTATGAGAAGTAGCATACATGAAGTGGAGCATTAAACATAGCAAGAACATAGAGCTACAGGAAAGGATAAGATATTCAAAGCAACATGAAAATAAGGTCTGCGAATAACAAGGCATTGTGGCTGCCACAGGGGACAAGACAGCTGTCCGTCTTCTTGGTTACCTTGCCCCTACGATCACTAGATAGTCAAGTAACCGAGGGCAGAACTTCTTTTGCACCATGGTTCCAATTTATCAGTTCATCGCAGAGAAACTTGAGGGCACTGAGCCAGGAGCCAGCATTCCCAGGAGAAATTCTGATATAATCTGAAAGTCCAATAGGGGAAAAGTACAGATAAATATCCAGTGTTGTGCAGAAGGGAACCATCCTTCTCGGGTTCGTCCCAGCAAGGGGCGGAGGTTGGAGGCCTTCCACTTCAGCACTCGCGATAGAGTCTGACACTTGCTTTGCCTGGTCAGCGTCAAAGTTCCAACAGAATAGGGTTGAGGATACAGCTTGGTGATCAAGGACTTCTCTAGTATGGATGGAGCCCTGGTTCAAATCCTCAGCACCACAAGAAGGAGAAGAAGAGTTGAAGAAATAATGGCTCAGACTTCTAACTAGCTCATTTCCAGCCTAGTTTCTGGGACTCTGTTTCTGGAAAAACAGATCTAGATAGTCTAATCTAGATTGAACAATTATAACAAAAATGTCACTTTCAGGAGTACCCCAGGGGTGATCAAGATAAAAGCAGATTCTTTGTACAGCACTAATCTGCTTTTCTGTCTACATGGAAACCTAATTATTCTGTCTCACTGAGCAGCGTTCAGCTTGATGTGTAACTATCATATAGACTTTCCAGTTAATTGCACCCAGACAGTAACAACAGCAGGACACTGTAGTTCATGTGATCGCACATGAAGAACATCCGTGTCCCAACTGTCTCATCCCTAACCAATGTTCCCACTTCAAGGTAGAAAGGGGGCCAGCAGCCGCTGCTATTTCCTCTGCCCTTGGTGCTGAACCATAGCTCTTGTCTATTCTGGTCTCGGGATCAGAGTCAGTAATACAATACGTTCCCAGGAGGCGTGGTCTTTCTCCATCTTGCAGGGATTATGAATTAGGGACTGAAAATACCAGGGTTTCTGCAAATATAGGGGAAGTGTCTAAGGGAATTTCTAAACATATTAGAAATCAATTCTTTCCTGGGGGCCAGAGAAATGGCTCAGCAGTTACAAGCACTCGTGGCTCTTCCAGAAGGCCCAGGGCTAGGTTCAGCTCTGAGAACTGGCACTGGGTGGCTCACCACTGCCTTTAATGCTAGTTCCAGGTAAACTGCCGCTCTTCTCAGTGCTATGCTGACAGAGTGCACATACGCACGCTCAGGCACACACGTGCATAAAAGAAACAACTATGTTTTTAAAAATAATCTGTATTTCTTATTAGATTTTCATAGACTTCTAAATAAAATAAAGCTATACTCCTGTATAGGGCATTTCCAATGCTCCAAGATTTTGCTTCTACGGCCTCACTGAGGCTTTGTTCAGTGTACACACACACACACACACACACACACCCCTAAACACGCACTTCATTTGCCTTGTACACTCCCATACTACAGACATAGATACTGCCTGTGCTGTGGCACTACTTGATCTAGATAGTTACTTCTTTTATTTTTTTTCCTCCTCGACCCACAATCAAGACCTATTTACAATACCTCTGGTGTCCTCAGAATACTGTTCCTACTTTCCCCCTTGTTCCCAATAGAGGACCCATAGGTAATAGGATTCAGTTTTGTCTCCATAGCGACTCTGGCTCCCAGAACTATTTATAGCAGAGCCATAGCCCCTCCCCTGCTTGGTGACCGAACAGTGCTAGCAGCTGCTACTCCAAACTCAGCCATGGCCCACAGCATTTCATTCTCCCTAACCCTGGAGATGCCAGTTCCATCCATGGCGCCTACTAAGAATCAGGTTATCTTCACTTCTGTCTGTGTTTAATTTTTTAAATCCCACGTTCAGCTTTTAATAGAAATAGTTCTTCACCACCAAGTTCCTGAGCATTGCCACACATTCAGTCATTTCTGGGTTTATCACTCTTAATGATCCTAAACAATCCTCTGGGTCTCCCAACTACATGAACATATTGCATGAACACATTGCAAAAGTGGAGCTCCCTTACAGAGCTGAGCTCCCTTCTTCCTAAGAGAAACGAAGCTATGAAATGGGACATAGGCAAAAGCCACACTGTGTTCTGAACAGACATATCTACCTAGAAGCAAGCTAAATTCGGCTCTGTATTACAGCACCTTACCATAAAACAGAATTTGTAGGACCAGAGGCTGGATCTTTAAATACAGGTTTACACTGAAAACCAGAAGCATCTTCTGGCTAAAAAAATCTCAAAAAAAAAAAAAAAAAAAAAAAAAGTGGGTGCGCTGAAGCTTTCTCTTACTACTAAATTAGTTACGGGGGCCTCTCTAGTATTGGTGAGATGAAACCCCTCTACAAATTCAAGTCAATTGCCAAATTCTATAGTTCTCGTCTCCTTTCAGAGCTGCAAGAACCCGAGACCTTGGGACTATCCTTGCTAGCAGTGGTAGGATATATTTTTAGCCTCAACTCTTATCCCATCAATAGCCACTGACTTCAGATACTCAGGCCACAAAGATAACCAACACTGTCCTTCTCTGCCTTCCCCACAGACTCTAAATCCTCTAACACCACCTATAACTCATTCAGTCTTCATGACCAAGGCCCAGACTCTATCTTGCCTCAACTTTATTTACTAATGTAAAGCCACTCACTAGCTCTTGTCCCGCTGTAGTCCAAATCTCTAAATGCACACCTTTCTGCTATAATCCTACATCACCATCGCCACTCACGTGTAGAATCCACGGACTTTTAGGTAATCTCTGCCTTTTCAGCCTACAATGGCCATGCTACCAACCCTGTGGATTCGTTTCTCATTTGAGGCAGGATCTCATAGTAAAAACCACAAGAACCCGACCCAAGGACGGTATGACATCTTTGCTGACGTGAGCACAACGGGAGGCTTCCTCTCCTTCCTCCTCCTCCCCAGGCAGTGACCTTGCAAGCTCATCAGCAGACTGGTCCAGCATGGGGGAGAACTGGAGCAATGAAGCTAGCGAGGGCTAGGACTGAGGAAGGAGCGAGCACGAGGAAGAATTGAGCTGCGAGAGGATGGAAAAGGGAGCAGTTGCAGCAAATGATTAAATGGTGTGCCTAGTTTTCAGCAAGCCAATATTGCAGGATGAAATGTAAAATATATATGTATATTTTAGAGAAACAAACGTGGTTCTCCAAACGCTAATCAAAAATAAGGCGTGCGCACGCACGCGCACACGCGCCAGGCGCTGCTGCCATCCTCGGGCCCGGGGCTGGACAGCTCTGCCCGCCCCCTCACCTGCTGGACAGCTCCTCACCCCCACCCGGGACCCCGCACCACTGGCCCGCAGCCCTTCAGCGGCGCGGGCGCCCCGCCTCGACCCCCGCCTCACTTTCTCAGCAGGCTCCACGCCCCCTCGCGCTCGCTCCTTCAGGGCCGCCTCAGAGACCCTTTCCTCCTGGAGCCGCTTTTCCTTTCAGCCACTTCCCCCTCAAAGACCAACACAGGGCTCCCGACCGGGCGCGCTCCCCTACCTACTCTCGGAGGAACCTGCCAGGCCCGCTCGACGTCTCCCGGGTGCGGAGCGCTCGTCGCTTCCTAGCCCGGCGCCCCGGCGAGCGGGCGCCAGTTCCGCGTCTGCACCGGGGGGGCGCGTACCACTCAGATCTGATGCGGGAGGGGGAGGCTGAGGGGGCTGGGGCTGTACCATTCGCCGTCCGGGGGGACGGGGCTGCACCAAGCAGAGCCCAGGGAGGAAGGCGGCTACGCACACACCTATCGTTGTGGGAGTAGGAACGGGATGGGAAAGCACTGGGCCAGCCCAGTGCAGGTAGGTGTCAAGGGGAGGACCCAAAGGAATGCATTTTGTTTTGATGCTCAAACAGCTTTTAATTCGACTTGGTTATAGAGTCCGTCTTGAGAAAATGCTGACCAATCTGAAAGTACTTCGCAAGATAAACTGCCCCTAAGACTTTCTGACAGTTTATTCAAACCTTATCTGGCTCCCCCTGCACGCTGTTTGGATGTGCCCAGCCTCCCAGCCTGGAAGGCCAACTTGCGGGTCGGTGGAATCTACCAAGTATTACCTACACCAAGGTAGGGGAAACGAGAACGGTGCCGCGATGCCCTCTGGGAAATGAAGTCCAGTCCTTTTGACAACTCAAGCATTTGTCATCCTCCACTAGCCCAGAGCCCAAAGGAAAATATTATTGGGCCCTGGGTCTTTAAATCTGTACTCTTTTTCAGATGCCAATGGAAAAAGTAAGACACTTTATACACACACGTGAAGTGTACTGCTGAGTTATTGCTGAAGATCCAACTCCTCCCTTCACAGAGAGAGCCTGCTCCTACCTGGATCTTTAAAGGGGAAGGAGCACCTAAGCCGCAGGCCTAGTAAACAAAAGCTGTCGCTTGTGATTTGCCCCTCTCCTCTGAGTCTGGAGGCAGATCCTAACAGACACAGGCTTCCTCTGACACGGCAGCACCCCCCACCCCCCAGTCCAGAAATTTGCTTCCCTATATTCATCTTGGCTTTCCTGTTTCAAGTGCCAGATCTGTTGGTGAATCAGCCCTGAGGCACTTACACCCAAGCCACAGAGTGATAGTGGAGAATTTCTTTGGGGCACCATGAGGAAAAACAGGAAGCGGTAGAGGCAGGATGGGCAGGGCCCTGAAGAACTCTGCACAAAGTGGCTCAACTGGCTAGTTTATTTGGTTGGGTCAACAAGGTCTTCAGATGGCATACAACATTAGTAGGTCCCCAACTGCCCAGCAGCCACAAAACACCCAACCCTTTGACTCTCCCTTAATGCCATGCAAGGATCTCCTTCACCCAGTTCCCAGGAATGTTTGCCCTTCTCAGTCAGCTCCACCCCTAGGAAGCAGTCAGTAAACCTCAGCTGTGCAGCCAACACAAAGGACACGGAGAAACAGTCATTCGTGGACATCCCAGATCTCAGACAGCAGAGGGGGAAGCTTTTTGTCCTGCAGGCGAAGTGCAAACACTTGCTCTGAATGGACGCTGCTCAGAGTCCGGAGGCTCACCAACTTCATTAGCATCCGTGGGAACATCAGTCGGTCCTGGGGGTGTGGGGGAAGTCTAGTTGTTGCTCTTCCCCAGAAAAGGTGAGACAAGGCAGGGGAATTGTTAGAGACACAGGAATTACCATGCTAGGTGGAGACAGAATTCTTGAAAGAAAGTGGGGTATCAGAAAATGGGCCTGAAGAGCAGAAGAAAAAGATACGGAGGGAGACTCACGTGGGGATGGTTGATGGACACATAGGCATGCAGGGCCTCCACATATGTGTGCTGCAGCCTCTCTACTTGGAGCTGGTCCTGCACGTTGGGCCGGTCTATAGGTGATCAACAGAGTTGAGGAGCAAGTCTGCCAAAGTCTTGGTTCCATAACCCAAATCACAGCTCCCAAATAGGGACATGACCCACCCAACCTCTCTCACCCACTGCAGGGACTATAGCCCTCCTGGGCGAAAGCCTCTTACTCGGTTTCCCTCTTGCCCCTCCTCCATACCTGCAGAGAAGATGCTGATGGCAATGAGCAAAGCAAATTCAGCATCATTGAGTTGCAGTTCATTCATGGCTCTGGAGAACTCAAAGATGGGGTTGATGAACTCCACCTGCAGCCCTGGGGAAAAAGAAAGGAGGCTGAAGATGGTGGCAGGAGCAGGAAGAACACCTCCAACTCAACTTCCTAGTGCTAGGGAGTCACTAACAGGTCTCCAGGTTTTCTGCCATGTCAGAACAAGCTTCTAGGACTGGAGAGATGGCTCAGTAGTTAAGAGCACTGCCTGCTCTTTCAGAGATCCTGAGTTCAATTCCCAGCAACCACATGGTGGCTTACAACCTTTACTTACACTGGGGTCTGATGCCCTCTTCTGGCATGCAGGCACACAAGCAGATAGAGCACTCATATATAATACAATACAATACAATACAATACAATACAATACAATACAATACAATACAATACAATACAATACAATACATCTCTGTTTTGTTTTGTTTTTTGAGACAGAGTTTCTCTGTGTAGCCCTGGCTGTCCTGAAACTCACTCTGTAGACCAGGCTGGCCTCAGAAATCCACCTGCCTCTGCCTCCCAAGTGCTGAGATTAAAGGCCTGCGCCACCACTGCCCAGCTAATAAATCTCTTTAAAAAAAAAAAAAAAAAAAAAAAAAAAAACCAAGGTTCTAAATTTCTCTAAGCCTCCCCTGTGAAATTCGAGTCATGGTTGAATCTATCTAACAAAACTCTGGGCATGGTGGCACATGAATGTAATTGAAAGGCTGAGGCAAGAGGATTCCAAGTTCCAAGCTAGTATGGGCCACATAGCAAGATCCTGTCTCAAAACAAAACAAAACAACAACAAACCAGACCAAAACCAAATATCTATTGTGGTGGTGTGATGGTTATTTGACTGTCAACATGACAGAATCTAAAATCACTTAGGAGACAAAGCTCTAGGGAGGTCTGTGAGGGACTGGATAAAGCAAGCTGAGCACCGGCACTCATCAGCCCCTGCTTTGCTGGCTGTGGATCCCGTATGACCACCTCCATTGGCTGCCACCCCTTACCCCATGGCGGACTAGACCCTTAGACCAGGAGCCAACACTGCCCTCCTTCCTAAAGTTGCCTTTGCAGGTATTTTATCATGGGGTTGGGAAACATTATACAGATGGTTATATGATAAAGTATGCACAAAGTTTAACACAGTGTCTGACACATAAAAACTGTTGAATTAGGTCAGGCAGTGGTGGTCATGCCTTTAATCCCAGCACTGGGAGGCAAAGGCAGGTGGATCTCTGAGTTTGAGGTCAGCCTGGTCTACAGATGGAGTTCCAGGACAGCCAGGGCAGATACATAGACAAACCCTGTCTCGAAAAACAAAACAAAAAGTGTTAAATTAAATAACAATTATATTAGGATTCTCAAGGGTGCCACTTTTTTTTTTTTTTTTTAATTTTTATTTTTTTTGGTTTTTGGAGACAGGGTTTCTCTGTGTAGCCCTGGCTGTCCTGGAACTCACTCTGTAGACCAGGCTGGCCTCGAACTCAGAAATCCACCTGCCTCTGCCTCCCAAGTGCTGGGATTAAAGGCGTAGGGTGCCACATTTCTAAAAATATAGGTGTCTCTGACTTTTCCTATTAGAGAAACCCTATATAGAGGGGCTGGGGAGGGATGGTGCTGCCTTTAATCCCAGAACTCGGGAGGCAAAGGCAGCAGATCTCTGTGAGTTCAAGGACAGCCTGGTCTAGTGGGTTCTAGGACAGAGAGAAACCCTGACTCAAAACAAACAAACAAACAAAAACAAAAGAAGAGCCGGGCTGTGGTGGCGCACGCCTTTAATCCCAGCACTTGGGAGGCAGAGGCAGGGCGGATTTCTGAGTTCGAGGCCAGCCTGGTGTACAGAGTGAGCTCCAGGACAGCTAGAGCCATACAGAGAAACCCTGTCTCAAAAAAAAAAAAAAGAAGAAGAGGAAGGGAAGAGGAAGAGGAAGAAGAGAAGTAAATCCTTCTTGGCTTATCTGAATACTAGAGTTACAGCTGATATATCACATTATCACATCCTAGAGAGAATACAATGTGGCTAAGAGTGTGGATGGAGGTTCAAGACTGCCAGGATTTGACTCCCTTGAATCTACCATTAACTAAGATGGATGACTTGAGGTAAATATTTAATCTGCCTGGGTCCTAGAGTTCCCATCTGTAATACAGAGGTCATAATATCTACCTCATAAACTTTTTTGAATAGTATATAGTATATGTGATATCTACTTGTGTTCATTAAGTTTTTAAAAAGACTACATCTGGCCAGGCAGTGGTGGTGCACGCCTTTAATCCCAGCACTTGGGAGGCAGAGGCAGGTGGATTTCTGAGTTCGAGGCCAGCCTGGTCTGCAGAGTGAGTTCCAGGACAGCCAGGGCTACACAGAGAAACCCTGTCTCGAAAAACCAAAAAAAAAAAAAAAAAAAAAAAAAAAAAAAAAAAAAAAAGACTACATCTTTGTGATAAGGTCTCAAGAAGCCCAGGGTAGCCTCGAATGTAGCTGAGGATGACCTTGGACTTCTGGTTCTCGTTCTTCTCTACCTTGTTGATTATTTTGGGTATCCACTACCACAACCATGTGGTACTGAGAGTTGAATCCAGGCTCTCATATAACGGGCAAACACTCTACCAACTACACTATATTCACTTTAGTTGTGGGGGAGGGGGGTATAGCTCTTGGGTGTCCTGGAGCTCATTATGTAGAGTACCTGACTGGCCTAGAACTCACAGAGTTCTGCCTGCATCTGCCTTCCAAATGCCTGGCTTCTCTCTTGATTTCTGTTTTCGGGTTTGGGGTGGTTGTTTTGGTTTTGGTTTGGTTTTGTGACAATGTCTTCTTTAACCCCAGACTAGCCTCCTATTCTGTATGTAGCCAAGGATGGCCTTGAACTTGTGTGTGTGTGTGTGTGTGTGTGTGTGTGTGTGTGTGCGCGCGCGCGCGCACACACACATGTATGTAGGGAGGGGGTGCACTTGCCTATGCATGCTCATGTGGAGGCCAGCAGTCAATATCAGGTATCTTTCTCTATTGCTTTCCACCTTAGTTTTTTGAGAGACAGTTTCTCACTAAACTTGGAGCAAGCCATTTCATCTAGATTGGCTGGCCAGTGAGCCCCAGAGATGCTTCTGTCTCTGCCCGCTTCCCGGCACGGGAAGGTTCCAGGTGTGTGCCACCTCCCCAGCCTATGGACTTGAACCATTGATCCTCATATTTGACTCCCAATTTAAAACAATAAGAACAAACCCCAGCCGGGCACTGGTGGTGCACGCCTTTAATCCCAGCACTTGGGAGGCAGAGGCAGGTGGATTTCTGAGTTTGAGACCAGCGTGGTCTACAGAGTGAGTTCCAGGACAGCCAGGGCTACACAGAGAAACCCTGTCTCGAAAAACCAAAAAAAAAAAAAAAAAAAAAAAAAGAACAAACCCCAACATTAATAGACCAATCTTCCTGCAGAGAAGACAGTGAGCACACAACAGCCTGAGCTGCAGCCTGGACCTGATGCACTCTTCTTCCATTCACACTGTCAGCCTCTCCACCCCACACTGTTTTCCAGGCTTTCTCGGATTTCTTTTAGCAACCATCTGCTATACTTTTCCATTCGAGGTTTCTTGATGAGTCATTTCCTGTAGCTTCACCCTGATGTGTACCACACGTTGTGGGTTCATCTATTCAATAGGCAAGCTTTGTTTTTCTAGAGCATTTCTTGATGAAATTTTAAGCTCCAAAATATGCTTTAAAAATCCCTTCATACAAAATAAAGAGAGAAGATTCTAGAATTGAGCTGTACTCCTGGGAGGGTCTGCTAACGCTGGAAGAACCCCTCAAATGAGATGGGTCCGTCATTAGTCAGCTGCTGTGAGCAGCACATGGTTGTAGATGTGCAGTGTAAGGAGACTTGACAGAACAGAGCCTCCAGGGAAAGAAACAGGACACAAAAATGAGAGAGAGAGAGAGAGAGAGAGAGAGAGAGAGAGAGAGAGAACAAGGCAGACAAACCTTTTTAAAAGAAAAAATGATTAAAAGGAAAAGAAAAAAATAAAGAGCCTTCTGTTCCTTTTTCCCCAAGAACATACTGATAAAGTGAGAAATGAAAAACATGATGAAATCAGGATTGCTTAAATAAAGACATCTTATAAATAGGTACAGATTCAGATAACAAAGTCCACAGATGCTGAAGAAACTGGAATGGTCCAAGAGAGAGGGTGTTCTGACAGAGGTAAGGGTTAAAAGATAGCAACCTTTTTTTTGGGGGGGGGGAAGGTGCTTGGCAGAAAGGGGGGACAGGGCTGGGTTTTAAGACTGGACAGAGCCATTGCATAGCCCAACAGGTACCTAGACATTCAGAAAAACAAAGAAACACAAGAGGGTCTATCTGAGTCTTGCCCCTTCCCTGCAGTTAAGAAAGGCTTTCCTAGAAAGCCCAAATTGGGACAAGAAGCTCATGGGTTGGTCTGAGTCACCAAATACCAGCGAAAGCTTTCTGAACTCTGCCCTGGAAGACAGGATCTATCAGTGCTAAGGACAGAGTCACAACATTAGCTACATTTCACAGCCTGCTCTCTCAGCTGCCAAACTCCTCACTCCCCCCCCCCCCCCGAATTCTCTCTTTCCCAGCTCTAGTCTCACAAACAGCACTAACATCACTATGAGAGAAGCTCTGCTGCTTGGCCCTGGGCAAGCATCAGACCCCAGCACCAGTTTGAATTAATTCTTAGAGGAGACACCAGCTCTCCTAGTTGGCATGTCGGTCATGCATCAACTCTAGTTCTACAGCTCAAAAGGAGGAGGGACAGAAAGAGATTAGGGATCAAGTGAGCCTGAATATCCATAAAGAGCATTATCTGGAAAAGGTTTCTTGCCTTTTGACTCTTAAAAGGCCTGATAGAATGCTTTTCAGTTTTTCTTTCCTAGCTACACAATATTTTTAAATGTTGAGCACAAGCTCAGTGCAGAGTACCACATCCTCACTAAAGCAAGAATGAAGGCCACTGCTCCGCCTTGCCTGGTCTCTTCCAAGGAGATGCTTGCATCGACTCCTCAGATGCTTCAGTGGAGAGGGGTCTGTTTGGAGCGGTGGAAGTGGCTGATCAACATTCCAAACTCCTCTCTTGGAAAAACAAGTGGCATCTTCACTGTATAAGCACCCAAACCCCAGGCCCATGGCTTTCTTTCTTTCTTTTTTTCTTTTTTTTCTTTTTGGTTTTTGGTTTTTGGAGACAGGGTTTCTCTGTGTAGCCCTGGCTGTCCTGGAACTCACTCTGTAGACCAGGCTGGCCTCGAACTCAGAAATCCACCTGCCTCTGCCTCCCAAGTGCTGGGATTAAAGGCGTGCACCACCACTGCCCTGCAAGGCCCATGGCTTTCTAATCATGATGGGCCCCATGGTGGAAAGCGCCAGTCCCCTGGCCATCTCAGATCTCACCTGCTTTGGCAAAGTCTTCCCGGTTGTAACTTAAATCCTTGAGGAAGGTGATGCTTTCACTCCCAGGGTTGTACCTCCGTGACGTCTCCAGAAGCATCACCTGCACACAAGCAGCGTCTTTCAGACAGGGACGAAGGGGCTGGTCTTGGTACGTGGCCCTTGAGAGGAGGTTGATTCCCTTTCCCAGTGGCTTGGACTCTCCAAGCTGGATATCTGGAGGTCCCCTATAGATAATCCTACTCTGTCTCTCCCTTCACCCCATTCCCTTTCCAGCCACCTCGATTGCAGAGGTCTTCAGCAAGGCGATCTGGTCTTCCCTGCTGAGCTGTAGGAAGCCAGGGAGCTGTTTGGCAAAGTCAACAATCTCCTGCACAGATACGATGGCCAGCTCAGTAAAGTGGGCAAAGCGCTGTTGGCGGGCTTCTCGGCTCTGAGGGTCGGGTGCAATGGGCCAAGGCTACCCGGGGCGAGCAAGGAAGAAAAAGGTAAACTGCTGTGAGTCAAGAAGTTAGCTGGTGCTTCGGGTCCTGCCACCTCTCCCCAGGTCAAGTACCGTGACTCGGAGTCGGTCAGAGAAGGAGCGCCTGTTACACTGTTGCTGAGCAGCCACCAACTTCTCGATCATGCCCAGCTGCTCTGGGCTGAGCTGTGGCAGGACTTGGGGAGGTGAGGAAACCCTTGGGGACACCGATGTGGCTTGAGCCTGTTCCTCTTCTTGCCGTTTCAGTTTCTTCAAGCGGATCTGTTCTTCTGACAGGACACCTAAAGACAGGGCCAGATATGAGGTGGGAAGTGTGCCAAGGGTGGGTTGATGCCCCAGAAACAAAAATGTGTGTAACAGCAAGGAGGATTTATTTATTTATTTATTTATTTATTTATTTATTTATTTATTTATTTATTTCCAATATATAGCTCTTGGCTGTCCTGGAACTCACTATGTAGACCAGGCTGGCCTTGAACTCACAGAGATCCACCTCTGCCTCCTGAATGTTGGGACTCTGCCCAGATAAGGAAGTTTTAATCCACACTCAGGATATCCCTGCAAAGGTAAGCATCTGTCTGCCTTAACAGCTCTTCCCAGTTCCTGTCCTGGACACTTACATTCCTCCCTCATGCCTGCCTGGCGGCATTTGCGAAGTCGACACTCCTGGCATTTCCGCCGCATGTAGGTGTCCATGGGGCAGTGGCCACCGCTATGGCAGACATAGCGTGCTCCCTTGATGACACTGCGGCGGAAGAATCCTTTGCAGCCCTCGCAGCTCAGCACATTGTAATGGAAACCAGAGGCCTTGTCCCCACACACACTGCACAGTTCATTCCCCAGCATTTTCGGGGCTGGCCCTTTTTTCCGCTTTTGTGGACGAAGCTCTGGACAGAGACACAAGGTTTAATGTTCTCCTACTCCTAGCTTGGCATTCTTCATTCCCTTCTCTTCACTGAATGATATTCTCTCTCACTCTTCTCTCTCTCTCTCTCTCTCTCTCTCTCTCTCTCTCTCTCTCTCTGAACTCCTGGGTTCAAGGGATCTTGTCTCAGCCTCCAAAGTAGCTGGAATTACCAAGACATGCCCCGGTGCCTGCCTTAATCTATTATAATAATTGTTGTCCTTTACTGAGGACAACATTTTACATCCTAAGTTCTACATGAGCTCTTTATAAGCATCGATCCTTAAGACGATCATAAGGATTAATTTAAATTCACAAGCACAGAGATTGAGGCTCAGAATCACCTAAGATACGGACACAATTCACATGGAAGTTATTCAGGTCTATCTGGTCCAGAGCATTTGGACTTAATTATGACATTAGAAAGCAAAGAGCCCCAGAGTTTCCCTCCCCTATCTAGGGAGACTTTACCTTCTCCAAATCCAGGTGATTCTTACCTGTAGGCTCTGGAAGAGTCTCTGCACTGGGAAGCAGGGCTGTAGGCTCTGCTGACTCCAACCCTATCCTTAAAGCACCCCTAGATGATTGGGGCATCCTGGCTTCCTCCCTGAGGATGCAAGCGTTGCCTCCTTGGTCTCTTGCATCTTGAGGTTCTGTCTTCCACAACTCTGTTGCAGAATCTGAGTCCATGAGAAGCACAGGGGAATGGATGTGGGTTCAGGTCCTATCTAGACTCCATTCCCAAATGTCTTGGCTGGGAAACTACAAACTCTGCCCTTAGAAGGCAGGCAAGCTAGCCAGGTGTAGTGGCACATACCTTTAATCCCAGCACTTGAGAGGCAGAGGCAGGTGGACCTCTGAGTTTGAGGCCAGCCTGGTCTACAGAGTAAGTTCTAGGACAGCTACTTTACACAGAAAAACGCTGTCTCAAAGCAAACAAAGAACAAACAAAAAAGAAAGCAGCTAAACCACAGCTCATTATTTCAGATTCCAGGACTCTGTGGGATCTAGGACTACTGGTGTCAGTCACCGTCTTTTGCATATCCAGACTTTTTTTTCCCCCCATGAAATAAGGTTTCTCTGTGTAGTTCAGGCTGACGTTGGACTCACAAGATCCAACTGCCTCTGCTTCCTGAGTGCTGGGATTAAAGGCATGCACCACCACTGACCAACTAGCACATCAAGATCTTAAATAAAGGTGCTAACCTTTGTCCCCTGGGGGATGATGGAGGACATCCATTTCATAGATCAGCCAGAGTTGTCTGAGCAAGAGACATGTCAGCTTTCCCAGAAAAGCAAGCCCAGACTGAAGATTTCACTGATCAAGCACTAGAACCAGGGAAAAGGGTCTGGGCAACACTAAGAATAGATCTGGCTGTGCTTCTGAGGGGTGTTGGATGCAGGTAGGGGAGGAGCCAGAGGCCTGGGCTTGGGGGAGAAGGTTTGAATAAAACAGCTTACCAGGAGAAGCATCAGGCATTGGGGCCTCCAGCCACAAGGACATCTCTTCCTGGAGCCCTGGACATTACCAAGACACTGTCCTGCAGGAATGAGCCAGGTTACACCTTTCCAGAACTAGGCCTGGGCTCCCTTCTGTGCTGCCTTTTATCTGTCCTCACAGCATCAGCTGACATTTACTTATCATGGATTAGCTTGTGAAGCCTTCTTTGTTATATCCCTATGAAGTCTGGATTTGTTTGTTTGTCTGTTTTGTTTTTTTCGAGACAGGCTTTCTCTTTGTAGTTCTGGCTGTCCTTGAACTCTCTCTGTGTAAACCAGGCTGGCCTCGAACTCAGAGATCCACCCGCCTCTGCCTCCCAAATGCCAGGATGAAAGGCAGGCACCATCACACCTGGTTGAAGTCAGGAGTCTGTCTGTCTGTCTCTGTCTCTGTCTCTGTCTCTCTCTCTCTCTCGTATGTATGTATGTATGTATGTATGTATGTATGTATGTATGTATGTATGTATATAATTTTTTTCCCCAGTTCTGGAGATTGAACCTGGGACTTCAGGCATTCTAGGCAATGATCTGCCGTTGAACTCTACAGTTCACCCTGTCAGTACTATTCTTAAATTCATTTTAAGATAAGCAAACCAAGGTTCAAAGAGATTGAAGAAACTGCCTAGAGACACACAGGTGGAGGTGGTAGAGCCAAGAGCAGAATCCTGACTTGTTTGAGTCCTCAGCTTTGTTCTAGCCTTCTCTGCACCCGCCTCCAGGCTATGTGTAGGGTCCTTCCCTCTGCTCTTAAATTAGGGCGAGCCAAAGTTGGCAGGACCATAAGACTGGATCCAAGCTCACTCTATGAGTCTGTTTATTATAATCTTTTCCCTGCCGTTTCTGAAGTCCTAGCATAAAGTTCTCGTCTCAAGAATCTTGCCAATACAGGGCCTCCTCTCCCAGAACCCCTCCAGTCCTTCTGAGACACAGTTAAACTCTATCCCTGCCCAGATCTCCCATTAGCATTATTCCTCACTTTTAGAATATCCTCCCATCACATCCCTCCCCACCCAGATGCAAGGATAGAGACCCCCAGCCACTGAGCAGACCCGCCGAATCCCCAGGCCGCCAGACTTCCTGGCTGCGTAGTCTCTGGAGCCCCCTTGCTGGGAGAAGAGGGTGTTGCAGTACCTGGCCCTCGAGGCCGCCCGGGCAGCCACTGACTAGAGCTGAGTGCACAGGGGCCAGCGGGGAGAAGCAGTAATGTAGGAAAAGGCCGAGGGGAGGGACTGCCAAGGGGTCCTTCCTACTGGCAACCCGGGGCCCTTAGCCTCATTTGGCCCCCGCCCACGAGGTAGCTTCCCCACCAGACTAACTCCTCCCCAGCCGGCCACCCTCTTAGCCGGCGCCACCCTGTCCCCTACCCTCTACCAAGACTGTCGCGTTTCCCCGCAGACCGGCCTAGTTCCATCTCTCTCCTTCCTCTCCTCACCCTGGAGGCTCTTTGCTCTTACAGAAGGACTGCTTCTCAGTCACCCCCACCCTAATCCCAGCAGCCTCCAGAGTCAGCGTTCCCTCCCCCCTCCTCCCATAGACACCTCGCGAGCAAAGGTCCCGGCACGGCCCGGAATTGCGACACCAAGCCCCAGCCTGTGTTCCCAGCCTCCCTCCTCCCCTGCTTCTGGGAAGGCGCCAAGCTCTCCCCACTAGCCCCAGGACTGAGCCAAGCCGGGTAGAACTCCAAGGGTGAATGAAGATAGGCAGGTGCTGGGCCTTCCAGTGAGTTTGTGTGTGGATGCCCTGAGGGGGACAGAGAAAGGAAGAGGCCAATAAAGAGGCCCGGAGAGGAGTGAGAGAAGCAGACGCTAGCAACCCAGGGGCCAGTTCAGAATAGACCCCCGAAAGATTAGGTGGTTGCCTCCTCTAGGGAACAGTCCCATCTGAGGTGGTGTCAAGATCTACAGAATCTAAAGCTATAGCTTTCCTGCCTTGCTTCCTGGGACAAGAGATTCAGCCCTGAAGGAATACATCATGCTTCGCTGATTTAATCTCCCAAGGGGATCAGCAGCTGCTTTAGAGAGGAAACACAGAAGAGGTTATGTTTCTTTTTGTTGAATGATAAGTAAACAAACAAACAAACAAACCTCTCTCTCTTCTATTCCACACTTGTTAGCTTGGGTTAATTCCAACTCACCGCAATCATTTCTCTTTTGGGTTCTGGGTTCAAACCTCCGTGTTAGGGTTACAACCCAGGGAGGGCTATAACCTATGCTAGGAAAGCACTTCTTACTGAACTTTGCCCCATCCAGCTGTGCCATCTTGACTGAGCAAGCTAATGTCTCTGAACCTCTCTTTATCTTTAAGATGGAGACAACAACGACGACGACGACGACGATGATAGTTTTGCCACATATGATCAATGTGTGAATAAAAATCAACTCAGTGTGTCACAGTAATATCCAAGGATAGGCAGAGGTTTTCTTTTCACTCCCAGGTCCTTTAGTGGTTTGTCTTCCCATAACCTTGAACTTGTGCATTATCAACCGTTTGAATCTTTGTTGCCATATACAAATCTCTCACTATCTCTTTGGTTCTTGAGAGCCGCTCCAGAAGGGAGGCAGTAAGAGTAAATCACTCTATTTTACAGAGTACACTGATGCTTGTTTGTAAGCTTGCCCAAGACCACACAGTGGCCAAACTGAAATCAGAATTCAGAGGTCTTTTCTCCAGGCTCTCTGATCTTTTCTTCCTATGTTTGAGTCCAGAACATTCTCAGGTCTGAAGGAAAAGTTCTGAGATGAAAGAAGCCAGGGCTGGTGGTCAGCAGGGCTGGTGGTCAGCAGGGTTGGTGGGCTGCAGAGAACTGCAGATGCTTCAATTCAGATGTGAGAAACAGGAGTTGAGGTTACTGCTGGCCATTCATCCCCTGCCCCATTCCCAGTTTCCTGTTCACAGGCCCTTCCTGTTTTGCTGTGAACCCCAAGTCCCATGGGTCCACATTAAAGCATAGGGCAGTGGCCAAACAAGCAGCCAGAGGGACCAGAAGAGATGAACAGGGCACAAGGGAAGAAAACAGAGGAAACAGGGAAGGGTGAATATGGTTGTGGGGGTGGGACAGAAGGGACAGGATGGGGGAAGGATGAGAAAAACTGAAGTAGAAAGGGGCTTGGTGAGAGATGAGAGGAAGCGCAGGGTGAGCCAAGGGAACAGGCAGACTGGGAACACATGTGAGAAGACGGCAGGCTGTGGGGGTGTTGCAAAATCTGCCCATGTATTCATTTCTCACATTCAGAAAAAGCCCCTCTGGCAGCCCCCATCTTCAGCTTCTGCCTCTGGCTTTTGCTCTCGTTCTTTCTCATTGCAAGGTCATCCCCTCACAAGGCCTCCACCCCGGTCTGGACACTTATGAATCATAAGCACAAGGCTCTCTGTTCTTCTCAAGGGTTCCTTCCCCAATGTTCACAAAGGCCTGCCACCCTGGGAAAGTAGAAACCAAAGGCAGCAGCCAAAGAGACTGGGACAGCTCAGTCCCAGCATCCATCAAGTGTCCTTGCTCAGATTCCAGTGTGGTAGCTCACTCAGAGATGTCTCTGATATACCTCATTTCAAGGAACTTGAGATGTAAAATTGGCCTGAAGCCTAAAGACATTATTTTCTAGGAGTTTAAAAAAAAAAAAAAAGTCTCCCTCGTCCTGATTCTAATCCTCCTGACTCCCTAAGCTCTTCACAGGGTGCTTCCCAGGCCCCAGGAACATACATACACAAACCCAGGCTGGAGCCCACTGACCCAGACTACAGGCAGCTGCTGAACAGGCAGGTCCTCCCTCAAGCCAGTGAGGTAGGGCAGCCTAGTTTCCTGTAGAAGAGGCAGCATTGTCAGTACCTCACCATCACAGGTTACAGGCAATGAAGGATCTCGCCACAGAGAGGGGAGAAGGAAAATGTGGGGGAAGGTTAAAACCCGTTGCTGGTATCTCCATGGACTTTCTGGTGAGCAACCACTGGGACTTCTGCCCCAAGCCAGGGCAAGCAATCAGGTGATCAGCAGGTAGAAGCACATGTCCCACTTCACCAGCCCCACCCTCGTGGCACAGTTCCATCAGCCGGCAGAAAAGTGTTCAGGCCAAGGCAGCCCAGTCCTATAAGTCTTTCCCTGTTTTCTTCACTCTTACAGGAAGCAAGATCCCTGGGAACTTCTTTGGGGAATCTTACTAGCCACAGCTCTGACTCTTCTACCCCAAACTTTCAGAGGCCACCTCCAGGCTTAGAAATAGCACTCACAAGCCCCTAGTCAAACGGACCACTAAATAACTCCCCCAAAGGCAATCCTTTCACAGAGAAGGGCTAGGGCAGATATTGTTTCTAAATTCTTCTTTTGGTGCTCTGGATGAGTAAAAAATGAGGGAATCATCTTTCAGAGCCCTGGGAATCCACTCAAGTTGACTTTTGCCCAATCTCCTAATCACAAGATAAAGAAGAATCTAGGGACCCCTATTCAGACCTGAACCTGTATACTCAGAGATAATATAGAAGGCAGAACACAGAGAAAAAGAGTAATATTTACTCAGGCTCTTCTGCATAATTTATTCTACATGTATCATAATTTTACATCTTATCATGATGAAGGTTACTAACAAGATGTACATATCAAAACTGATTACAGATAAACACTGATTCATAAGCTCATGCTCCCAACTAGAGAATGCTTGGCAGTTAAGAGCCCTTGCTGCCCCTCCAGCCGACCCAACTCCAGGTCCCTGTGCTCATATTGAGTGGCTCACAGCCACCTGTAACTCCAGCTGCAGAGATCTGCTGGGCTCCATGAGTACCTGCGTTCATGTGCATACACCCATACAGACTTGTAAGTAAAAATAAGTTCCTGCTCAGATTCAAACTAAAATAAAACAAACAACCCCACTTTATCCCATTATACAAACTACCTCCAAAAAAGGAGGGAAAATGGTTAGTTCACCTGGACTTAGGTTTGCTTCTGCCAACATAGGATAAGCAGTTGTTCTCAAGTCTGACCTCACCTTTGGAAACTGATGTATTTGATCGGGAATAGGCACACGAATGCATCTATCTATCCATGGACATAATGATTTTTTTTTTTCAACTCTAAGGAACCAAGGCGGGAAGAACTTGAAATCACCTGTAGAAAATGATGTAGAAGCTAAGGAATTGCAAACTTGAAGCCTTGCTCTGGTGAAGTGCCCTCATTGTCCTTGAATCATTTCTCACTATAAAGATTGAAATAACATCTGCTTCACCAGTCCTTCCTACACAGAGGCTGACAGACACAAAGGGTATAGACACACTTGAGCAAGTGGGAAGAAAATCAAAGCATAAAGGAGTTCTGTTCTATTTGGTGAGCTAAAGATTTACACTATGAAAACCCAGTGGCCTGGGTAATTTTGTAAAGTTTATAATAAAAATTTTTGGTTTTTTTGAGATAGGAACTCCTGTTGCCTAGGCTGGCCCTGAACTTGCTATGTAACTGAAACTGTCCTTGAACTCTAAAATAGTCTTAAAGATGCCAGGCATTAGTGGCAATCTCAGCACTGGGGAAGCAGAGGCTGGTAGATCTCTGTGAGTTTGAGGCCAGCCTGGTCTACAGAGCTAGTGCTAGGACAGCCAGGGCTACACAGAGAAACCCTGTCTTGAAAAACTGAACAAAACAAAAGGTAAAACAACTCCACAAGCATATGTGGCGGGAGCATGACTATACTACCAGCATGGAAGAAGAGTGGCAGGAGAGCTTTAGAGCCTACAAAGTGAGACCTTGTCTGAAAACAAAAAACATCCACTAAAATCATGTCCTATTTGATGCCACTTATGTGAAAGGTTTCCTTTGATAAAATCTCCAGATACCTTGGGGCTACCATATGTAATTTAACAATGCAGTTTGAATGGGCTACAAGAAATGGTCCAGGGCTGGAGAGGTGGCTCAGCGGTTAAGAGCACTGACTGCTCTTGCAGAGGTCCTGAGTTCAATTCCCAGCAACCACATGGTGGATCACAACCATTTGTAATGGGGAACTGATGCCCTCTTCTGGTGTCTGAAGACATCTACAGTGTACTCATAAATAAAATAAATAAATATTAAGAAAAAAGAAAGAGGGGGCTAGAGAGATGGCTCAGCGGTTAAGAGCACTGACTGCTCTTCCAGAGGTCCTGAGTTCAGTTCCCAGCAACCACATGGTGGCTCACAACCATCTGTAATGGGATCTGATACTCTCTTCTGTTGTATCTGAAGACAGCTACAGTGTACTCATGTACATAAAGTAAATAAATAAATCTTTGTTCAAAGTAAATAAATAAATCTGAGTTCAATCTTTGGAACCTACATCGTGGAAGGAGAGCATGGATCACTGAGAGTTGCTGTCTGACCTCTACACATGCCACGCACAAATAAATAGATATTTTTTAAAAAATAAACGGATTATATACTAACCACAAATAAGAAAACTTCAATTTCAAACTAGGTGTGGCAATATATACTTTGTACATTTTGGAGATGAGGCAGTAATAAGTTCAAAGCTAGCCTGGGCTACACAGCAAAATTCTAATCCTGTCTGGAAGAAGAGAGGGAGGTTGAGAAGAAAACTGCTGAGTTGGGTAGTACACACTCGTAATTCCAGTGCTTAGCAGGTGGTAATATAAGTATTAGAAGTGTGAGGCCAGCCTGGGCTATATAAGACCCTGCTTCAAAAGACAAACAACAACAAAAATAAGCAAATGAATTTCTTTTCTTTTTTTCTTTTTTTCTTTTCGAGACAGGGTTTCTCTGCGTAGCTCTGGCTGTCCTGGAACTTACTCTGTAGACCAGGCTGCTGGCCTCGAACTCAGAAATCCACCTGCCTCCGCCTCCCGAGTGCTGGGATTAAAGGCGTGCACCACCACCGCCCGGCAGCAAATGAATTTCAATCCATTCTCTAAACTGTGTAAGCTTAGGCACACGACTTCTCTCTGGGTTGGTTTCCTAAGTAAGGAAGGCTATATGGAGGATCTCTGTGAATCACTTGAGATTATATGCAAAATTGTATTCTGTGTTCATGTGTGGAGACTTTTTTTTTTTCAGGAGAGAGGGCTAATTTTTCATGTGATTTATAAGGAACCTGTAATTAAGAAAGTTAAGAACTAGCCAGGCAAGGTGGTATACACCTTTAATCCCAGAACTCAGCCTGGTCAACAGAGTGAGTTCCAGGACAGCCAGCGCTACAGAGAAACCCTGTCTCGAAAAGCAAAATAACAAACAAGAAAGAAAAGAAAAAAGAAAGATAAGAACTGAGGCTGGAGCCTTAGCAGTTAAGAGTACTGGCAACTCCTTCAGAGGACTCAGGTTCTATTCGCAGAACCCACATGGCTGTTTAAAGTCTGTAGGGGATCCTATGCTGCCTTTTTGCCTCCAAGGGCACTGTATACATATGGTTCAAAGATATACATGCAAGCAAAACACTCATACATAGAAAATAGTTTTGTTTTGTTTTTTTCCAGACAGGATTTCTCTGTGTATCTCTGGCTGTCCTGGAACTTGCTCTATAGACCAGGCTGGCCTATATACAACTCAGACATCTACCTGCCTCTCCAAGCGCTGGGTTTGTTTGTTTTTAAGTTAAAAACTATGTAGTTTTCAAGCCTTCTTATTCTGCTCACTTCCTCAGCCTTTGTCAAGGTGGCTTAGGAAGTAAAGTTTAGGCAGTAAGGTCTACAGTTTTATTTGAAGTCCTGGGACAGTAACAGATAGTTCTGATCAGATTTGTTTACAGATAATCTGAGGTGGGTTTGCTTATAACGAGACAGATCTGCATTAAAGCATATCAAGGGCTCAAGATCTGACCTGCAACTGTGTGTCATTCTAAGGTTTGGAGTCACAACATCCAGAGGCCAGACTGGCTGCCTGCATCGAAATCCTAAAGGCTAATGTCTAGAGGAACTCCGAATCTGTGGCAATTCCATAGTTATATGCCTGCATCAAAACTGATGCAGTTATCTGAAATTCCTCCCATAGGAATTCAATGTAGTGGGTTTGGTAAATCTGAACATCCTATACAATCCAACTCCTCTAAAAGGAAGCATGACATGTTGAGTCTAATTTAATTTAGAGACTGAAAAGCACAAGGAAATGGCTAAAAAACTGGGGAGTGAGGTTTGTTCAGGACATGAATGGTAGACTAGACTGGATCTACCTCAAGGGCACAGGGAGTCCAAAGGGCTGTTTACATGCAGTGCCTTACATCTCAAACAAGACCGCTTAGAGGAACAGTGCCTGAGCCAAGGCTTAAACTAAACTACACATGTAAGAGTAGAAAATTAGGCTCTGTACTTCCCCACACCTCGCCCCAATTTTGTACCAGCCGAGGCTCTGGGACTACTCTCAGAAGCACTCCTCAGAGGAGGCACTCACTCTTCAGGCCCAGACTCCATCCAGGGCAAGCACCAGCTTGGCAGACTAAGGGGTAAGCCTGATCTAGTGCCTCTAAAAAAACGAGGTCTTTAAGTTTTTTCTGCCCAGAAGATCGCGCTACAGTCCCACACTTGTTCATCACCGCCAATCGCAAACCTTCCCCGTTTGCATTCCCTCCCAAATTCCGCCTTCTCCCACCAGACTTTCTCATCCCCTTCTCCCGCAACCAAGAGAAAGATGGCGAAGGCTGCACTTCCGGCCAGTGTCCTTACGAATGCATCCGGGCGGCTGCAGCAGGTACCGCCCAAGGCGTTCCGGCCCCTTGCTGCACAGCCTACAACGGTGATGGCCGGCAGACTGTCTGGTTGGAGCCAGGCGGCTCTTCTCCAGTTCCTTCTTGGCATATGCCTAACGGTGATGCCACCCATACAGGCCCGGAGTCTGCGCTTTGTTACCTTGGTAATGGGTGACGGAGTCACCAACGGGTTCGCCAAAGCTGAAAGGGCAAAGGCCGGCTGGTAGAGGGAGGGGCAGAGCTGTGTTCTGGGGTCGGAGGTCTCACTTCTCAAGGATGAGAAAGAACCGGTTTAGGAAGCAGCTGGTCCATAGTGGGCTGCGCGGCTGGATTCAGAATTGATTTGGAGCCCTAGGCTATTTTTTAGGGCAAAACGACCGAGCAATGTTAGGAGATATTTTTCCCTGGGATGATTCTTCCCTAGGATGGGAATTTAGTTAAAAGGTTGAAAGTCACCCATAAAGACGACTTTGATCATTGTTTCCCCAGTCTCATTGCCCACTTCCTCCCCCAGAAGGCATTGCTTTCACTACTCTTCTACCTGTGCTTTTGAGCTTTACCTATTATCTCAGGTTACATTGCATGGCTCGAACTGGGGTCTTTTTTCATCGCTTAGTAGAGAAAGATGGAGTGAGATTTCCTTTCCTGACATGTGCAGAGGTGGGTCCTGTCTTTAACTAGAAGACCCTTCTGATTCTGTAGATAAACCATTTTCTTTGCTCAGCTGTATCGACATGGAGATCGGTCACCAGTGAAGACATATCCTAAGGACCCCTATCAGGAAGAGAAGTGGCCCCAGGGATTTGGTCAGCTAACCAAGGTGGGTCAGAAGCCAACCTTTGAGGTCTCAGGATATGCTACAGAATGAATCACATCTGGAGCACAGAAACTGGGGCTCCCTAAACTGCTAGTTTCTCACATGGGTTCTGATGGACCAGATGTCTATTTTGTTGTTTTGTTTTTGTGGTTTTTGGAAATTAAACCTTGTCTATGCTAAGCACAGTGAGCTACATCTCTGGCTATGACCAGATTTCTTTCTTTTTTTTTCTTTTTTTGGTTTTTCGAGACAGGGTTTCTCTGTGTAGCCCTGGCTGTCTTGGAACTCACTCTGTAGACCAGGCTGGCCTCAAACTCAGAAATCCACCTGCCTCCCGAGTGCTGGGATTAAAGGCGTGCGCCACCACTGCCCGGCTATGACCAGTTTTCTTAACTCTGTGCCCGGGACAGTATCATTCACAACTGGCCACTTCTGGAAGCAAACTCACTCCTTATCAAGGAAAGAATGCCTAAATGCCATAGGCCCATCCCTTCCCTTTGGACTTTTTTTTTTTTTTGGTGGGGGGGGGGGTGGAATGGGGGGAAAGGTTTGAGACAGGATTTCTCTGTGTAACAGAGCCCTGGCCATCCTGGACTCACTTTGTAGACCAGACTGGCCTCGAACTCAGAGAGTGACTTCTGGGATTAAAGGTCTGAGCCACCATGCCTAGCTCCTCTTTGGACTTTCTTAACTCTCAGGTTTGCCCACAGGAAGGGATGCTACAACACTGGGAGCTGGGCCAGGCCCTGCGGCAACGCTACCATGGCTTTCTGAACGCCTCTTACCACAGGCAAGAGGTAAGGCTGGAAGCTTGATTGGCAAGAGGATTGGAATCTTTGGATTATCTTCTAACCTCAGAGAATCTAAGGGTGAGGCTGGGCAGTCAAGTTTCCCTCCTGAACTTTTGGTCCCTGGACCAGACATCTAAGAGCTGTTTAGAATACTCTCTGGAGTCTGAATTATTTCTGCTTGTCTGGGAAAAGACAAAAATGACCAGGGGTCCAACTCAGACATGAGGAAGGGTCTGATAAAGTCCTTTCTGACTCTGAAACAACAAATAGGTATTTTGTCCAAGATATTTATTGTCACCTAAGGGCCAAACACCATGGTAATGCTTTTCCTATGATGGTATACCATAGAATTATGATCTGTCTTCATGGAGCTTATATTGGAGCAGTCTAAAAAGCTGGACAGAGCCAAGATAAAGTAGGGGAGGGGCAGTGAAAATTGGCAAGCGTGCTAGCTCCTGAGGTCCTCTGCTTATCCCAGTGGAGATAGCTGTCCCCATAGTTACTGCTTTCAGCCACAGTTGTCTCAGTCCTCTAGGTTACTGTTCCCTAAAGACATAGCTCTACCCTGAGTTTCCCCTTCCCTTCCCTATTTTCTTCCTCCCTTTTCACAAGCCACCTCTCTCTGTTCCTTTTTTCCCCCTCCTTCTATTTATAAAAGGGAAGGGAGTGTGGTGGAGGAATGGTATCTGCCATTTGGACTCTAGGGTATTGTTTTTGTGTTTTTAAACAGGGTCTCACTTTATGGCCCTGGCTAGTCTTGAACTCAAGAGATTTTCCTGTCTCTGCCTCTCAAATTCTGGATTAAATTAAATTAAGAGTGTGTACCAAATCAGTGGTGGTGGCACACACCTTTAATCCCAGTACTTGGTAGGCAGAGGCAGGCTGATCTCTGAGTTCAAAGCCAGTCTGATCTACAGAGTTCTGAGACAGCCAGGGCTACACAGAGAAACCCTGTCTTGACCAAAGAAAAGGGGAAAAAAAAAAGTGTATACCAAGCTGAATTAGAGGCACATACCTTTAATCCAAGCACTTGGGAGGCAAAGGCAAGCAGATCCCTGAGTTTGAGGCTAGCCTGGTCTACATAGTGAGTTTTAGGACAGTCAGAACTATATACTGAGATCCTGTCTCCATGTATAAGGACAGGGATGTACTACTATGGCTGACAAGGACTCTGTTCTTCATGTGAGACAAACCAGTTATTGAAGTCTCCCAGACCAGATAGTTTACCAAATGAGTGCTTTTGATGAACAGGAAGCAGTGTTTGAACTAGAGTCTTTCCTATAAACAGAGTTCTTTATACAGTGGTGATAGCCTGTAGCTGAATGTTTGAGGCCTTGATGAATAGGGAAGAAGCAGAGAGGGCGTGTGTGCATGGTGAGTTTATGATGTACTGAGTAATCATCCAGAACAGGTTCTCTCCTGGGGCTCTGGGGAGGAGCAAAAGTGCTCTACACACAGAGAGGTTTGTGTTGTGAATCTACAGGTCTATGTGCGAAGCACAGACTTTGACCGTACTCTCATGAGTGCTGAGGCCAACCTGGCTGGACTCTTCCCTCCCGATGAAGTTCAACATTTCAACCCTAACATTTCATGGCAGCCTATCCCTGTCCACACCGTGCCTATCACTGAAGACAGGGTAAGACTGGTCAGCCCTTCTTCAGTGGTGAGGGAACAACTATGCTTATGAGCCTTCTGACAGACTCCTTCTCTGCCTGTTTTCCGCTTAATTCATAGTTGCTGAAATTTCCTTTGGGTCCATGTCCCCGTTATGAGCAGCTGCAGAATAAGACTCGGCAAACACCAGAATATCAGAACATGAGTATTCAGAATGCAGTGAGTTGGGGCCAAGGTGTAGGTCATCAGATTGCTCTTTCCCCAGAACAGTACTGATCTCCTGATCCATTTTTTATAGCAATTTCTGGACATGGTGGCCAATGAGACAGGGCTTACGAACCTGACCCTAGAGACCATCTGGAATGTGTATGACACACTCTTTTGTGAGGTGAGCTGACCAGGATGCCTGTTGGGATTGCTCTTCTGTCTTCAACAGACCCAGGTCTCTAGGGCAATAGAGCACATTGCCTTGATACTGCTGTCCCCACTGGGAAGGCCCAGCAAGCCTGTGCTTATGTAACCTGGGAACTTCCCTCAGGGGTAAAAAGAACCTCAAAGTGGGAAATGGTTTACCAGTTGTCAGCACTCTCTACCTTCTCCATCCAGAGCTCAGTGCTGTGAGATTTCTTCTGTGCTGAGTCTGCTCTTCATTCTTGAGCTTCCTTTCCAATGCCCCACTGTCTGCCATGTCTGCAACGGCCCCTCTGCCTCACCTCTGCTCTCCTCTTCCTCCCTCATACACACAGGCACCTTCCCCACCTGGGGAAGAAAGCCACTCTTGGAGAGGCTCTGGCCTAGGCCTAGGGAGCTAACCTGCCTGCTGCGATACACAGCAAACACATGGGCTGCTCCTGCCGCCCTGGGCCTCACCCCAAACCATGCAGCGTCTGAGCCAGCTAAAGGACTTCAGCTTCCTCTTCCTCTTCGGGATCCATGAGCAAGTACAGAAGGCCCGGCTTCAGGGGGGTGAGTGATAAGAACAACATGCCACTACCCTTTCCTCAAAACTCTCTAGCACTGAAAATCGGCTGTGGGAGCTTCCATACACTATGCTGCCTCAGATAATTCTCTGTTCTTTTAAAACCAGATTTCCCCCTTGCCATCCCTGCTAGTTGCCCAACTCTCCCAGTCTGATATTTAGCTAGAGTCTTAACTCTGTAGCTCTGATCAAGCCAGCTTGAACTCTTATGTAGACCAGGCTGGTCTCACAGAGATCCACTTGCCTCTGCCTCCCAAGTGCTGGGATTAAAGGCGTGTGCCAACCACACCTGATGTATCGTTCTTTTTAAAGATTTATTTATTTTTTGTATATGAGTACACTGTAGCTGTCTTCAGACACACCAGAAGAGAGCATCGGATCCCATTACAGATGGTTGTGAGCCACCATGTGGTTGCTGGGAATTGAACTCAGGACCTCTGGAAGAGCAGTCAGTGCTCTTAACCAACTGCTGAGTCATCTCTCCAGCCCTAGCCAACCATTCTTACTCTTACATTTCACCCATGTTGAAAGACCCTTCCTCTCTTTCCTAACTACATACCTCCCTCCAGAGAATTTTTAAGACTTTTAGAGAAAAGACTTGGGGTAATACATGTGACAGTTACTTTGAGCATTCAGGGGTACCCATTCTTAAACCTTCAGAATGCAGTAGTTTTCAAAGTGTGCATACAGCAGTTGCCTTGGCATAAACCAACATCTTGTGTGCTGTAAAGCAGTCTTAAGTTTACACTGTGTTCGTACTGTTAAGTCATGATCAGTGCCTCCTAGCTCGTTTCTATACCTGTGTTTAAATACTACTAGCTTGCTTTATCTGTCTTCTCTATAAACTTGACAGTTCTTAGCAGTAGGTGGTGTAGAGTTCCAGTATGGTCCCCATGAACTGGAAGAGTTCTCTGGGTTGGTGATCAAACTAAGACTAGCATATGATGAGAGAAGCCAATCAGTGATGGTTCAAGACACTGACACTTGGAATTTTTCTTCTTCAGGAGTTCTGCTTGCTCAGATATTGAAGAACCTGACCCTAATGGCAACTACCTCTCAATTCCCTAAGCTTCTGGTTTATTCTGCGGTAAGCTTCAACCCCCCTTAAACCCCTCATCCCGACTTCCCACCCACCCAACACACAAGCATCAAAACAGGAATTGGGTACTTCCCCCAGTCTAGTCCCTAGGATGTGGAGGAGCAACAGTCTTATGGGCAGCCCTTTTCCCTTACAGCATGACACTACCCTGGTTGCTCTGCAAATGGCACTGAATGTCTACAGTGGGAAACAAGCCCCCTATGCTGCCTGCCACATATTTGAACTGTACCAGGAAGATAATGGGTAAGTGGAGCTACCAGGTGTCTCCTAAAGAGGCATTGGGATGGCTGAGGGCAACCCAGAGACTCAGTTATAGGCGTGGTGAGCATTCCTATCTTGCCTCCTGTCAACTCTCAGGAATTTCTCAGTCGAGATGTACTTTCGGAATGACAGTAAGGCGGCACCCTGGCCTCTGATCCTGCCTGGGTGTCCTCACCGTTGCCCACTGCAGGACTTCCTTCACCTCACAGAGCCTGTCATACCCAAGGACTGGCAGAAGGAGTGCCAGCTAGCAAATGATACTGCAGACACAGGTGAGCTGCCACCTGCTTCTGTACTAATCACATCCCAGGACAGGGTTCAGATCACATCCAGAAATCTTCAGGGAGCAGACATATTTGCAGCCATCTTCTTGCCTTCCCTGGACAGCCTCCTCAACCCTAAGATCATATCTATGTACTCCCCCCATTCTTCACCCTCAGACGATATATTTTTTTTTTTTTTGGTTTTTCCAGACAGGGTTTCTCTGTGTAGCCCTGGCTGTCCTGGAACTCACTCTGTAGACCAGGCTGGCCTTGAACTCAGAAATCCACCTGCCTCTGCCTCCCAAGTGTTCAGGTGATATTCTTATCACTGAGAAATAAGAGTTACCAAGAGAGGACTGTCATTCTCCCGCCACATCTATCAGCTTACCTGCTTATATAAGATAGTACTCAAATGCAGCCGGTCCACTTAGTCTGTGTCAGTCTCTTCTCCCTTTCACTGGTATCATGGTTCCTTCTCTGCTGGATAACTCCCATTGCAAAGCTTAACAAAGACTCACTTCTGTAGTCTCACTTTCTCTCTCTGATCTCTTTGAGGGATCCTTCAAAGAGTTGCCTACATTCTGGCTTTACTTTCTCAGACTTCAGACTTTTTTATCTCAGACTTGATATTAAACAATTTTGTTATCACCTTTTGCTGCAATGAAGCTGTCACCAAAATAATCAATTCTTAATCAGTTTCTCTCACCTCAGCAGCACAGTTGCCATTTCTTCCTTAAACACATTTTTTTCTTTTTTAGTATTATGGACATAGCTCAGTGGTAGAATCCATGGCTAGCATGTGTGAAGTCCTAGATTCCTTCCCCGACCACACTGCAATACTGTGTAACAACCGTTTCCATGACTTCAGTTTTTTACTTACTACAAATTTCTTACTGTTTTCCCTCGTCTCTAAATAATGAATGCCCTGAGGCTTATGCCTATCCCCTTTCCTATCTGTCCTGACTCCCAAGGGATCTCATCCAGCCTCATGGCTTTCCTACCTCATCTCTGTGGTAAGTTAAGTTCCACTTTTGTAGTATGACTTCCATTTATAACTTCTGAGCTAGGCTTTCCCCCAGCTGCTGACTTGAAGCCTCTTCTCTTCATGGATGTCACATGAGGCATCTATGTTGTGTCTTCTCAGATCTACTTGTTCATCTTACAGTTGTCAATTTAATAGACGTTCCATTAGTTTCATAGCCATACAGTGTACCATTAGGCATTATCTTCCTCATACCCCACCACCCAGTCCACCAGCAGATTCTATCTGCTCAGCTTCTTAGCTCTCGCCTCTCCAGTCTAACATTATCAGCTCTTGCCTGAACTTCTCAAAAACCTAACATTTATTCTGGTTCTATTCTTTCCCCTACCCAGTTTCCAGACAGCAGAGTTAATTTCTTAAGAAATATAAATTGAGACTAGTTGGTAGGGCACTTGCTCTACCAACTAAACTATGGGAAAAACCCCTTAGTTTAATTCTCAGCACTGCATAAACTAGGTGTGGTGATGCACACCTCTCATTCCCGCACTGGGTGTGTGTGTGTATGTGTGTGTGTGTGTGTGTGTGATAAGTTCAAGGTCATCCTCTACTACATAGTCAATTTTGAGACAGTCTGGGCTATGTGAGACCATTTCATTTTTTAATGTGCATGTATTAATCACACACCAGACTCAGGTTCTCTACCATGACTGCCCTGCCTCTGCTTGGCCTGCATGTCTTCTGTTTCCTAGTGCCCCTTGCTTACTCTGCTCCAGTGATACTTTCTTGTTGAATCCAGAACACCAAGCCTGTTCTACTATCAGATATGGTCTCCTACACCCACTCCATGACACTCTATTCTCATCTGTTTTAATTCTTGACCCCAGGTCTAGTCCTATTTCCTCAGTAATTTATCTTGTTCATATAGCATCACTACTGTGTCATTAAATGCTTGCTTGTTTACTAGATCTCGTCTCTAGAATGCAAACTCCAAGAGCAGACTGTCTTGACCACTTTTGTATTTCCCTGTTTTGTCAACATAGTACCTGGCTTGGGGTAGGTGCTCTGTCCTTGCTGGATGAACACTGATGTTACCTTTCTCTTCCTCTCCCTGCCCAGAGGTGATTGTGGCATTGGCTGTCTGCGGCTCCATCCTCTTCCTTCTAATAGTGTTGCTCCTCACTGTCCTCTTCCGGATGCAGGCCCAGCCTCCTGGCTATCACCATGTTGCAGACAGGGAAGACCATGCTTGACAACCACTCAGTCCCCTTCCCTCTGCCTCCTAGGGGAGGTGGGCTGAGTCCTCACTCCTGACTATTGCTGATCCCAGCCCAGGGACAGGTTTAGCCTTCCTGATTACCTACGCCCAAATGAATGAGTGAGGCTCTGCTGGGCGCATGACACCTGTGACTCACCATCTTCATGCCTGATGTTTACTATGTACTGTGTTGGACACTGGCTTTCTCTAAACGGGATTTGCCTCTTCTATACTCCCTAAAGACTTGAGATACAGACAAGCATTCAGGTTTCACTCAAGACCTGGGATTAAAAAACAAAACAACAACAACAACAACAAAAAACCAAAAAACCTGAAGAAGCTGGTACTTGATCTGCCTAGCTCTTCCACCAAGCCTTGCTCTTTAACTTCTTGCCCATATCTTTGGCAAATGGCTTGGAGGACATTGTTCCTTGGTACTTTTTTAGAGGCAAAACCTGCAAATCACTAGGAGTATAAAATATGGCTATCAAGAACCTGGATCATCCAACAGCAGAGCTTCCCTTTGGCTGAGGCTACTGTCAGTGTCAACCTCAGGCAGGTCTGAAGGATATTTGTGCTGTACCTGGATGACAGCGGGAGGACACAGGTAAGAGTAAAACACGTGGAATCATGAAGTGACTCCCCCTCAGCTGGGCTGGACTCTTCAGGGACGTGAAGTAAATGCAGCTGGTGAACCGAACACCTTGATTGTGGCCCAAAATAGGGCTGAAGTAACTCCGAGGAAATGAAGGTTTTGACTGTGAGTGCTGGTTCTGTGCCTTTTTTCCTTTCCCGTTTCTGACATCCAAGGAGCACTCTTACCAGGCCAGTACTAGGTCTACTCAGAAGCCCCATTGGGCTTTTGGGTTTTTAGTTAGTATACAAAGAATATGCTTTTATTGGCCATGTCAAGATTGAACATAAAAATTGAAAATTTTCCTGGTTATTCTGCTAATATAAATCAGAAAAAAGAAAAGTACCTTGGCTCTAGCATAAACTTGGCCTCCAGGCCTGAGGGTAGTTGGTTTACTCTTTAATTTTCTAGAGCAATATCTAGAGCAGTAACATGCCAGTATCCTAGTCCCACAGTATACCATGCCACAAGTGTCCCTACTCCAACCCTAAGAGTTGGGTATGTATGGCCTATTAACAAACAGCTGCCACTTCTTACAGAACTTGTTCCCATCTGTGGGGTCCAGTATTGCTGTCCCACACCATCTTCATAGTCTTTCATGATCTTTCTATGACCCATCTTCCTCTTGGCTCCAAATGAGAATATGATAACCTAGAAGAAACAAGAAGTCTGATTGACACCTTCTGTTACTGGTCTGTCTCAGAGGTTAGGGCTATCTTGGGGAACTAACAGAATGGCATTGCCATGACCAGAATAAAGCCAGATGGGTGATCTAGGCCAGAAACCACTGTCTCCCAGATAGGCCTACTGCCCTGGGATGAATAGGGCAGGGCTAAGGTTAATTTAGCCTCCACTGCAACCTTACGATAGGGTCAGACTTAGATAGTTTGACATACAGTTGCTTTTACTCACCCATAGTAGAGGCCAGTGTGTCTCCCATAGGATTGAACTCATTGAGCTGCAAAAGTAAGAGTATCCGTGTGAAGCTGGGATGAAGGCAGTACATGGGGACCAATTCTGATCAGAAAGGTAGCTTGACTCCCTGCTTCCTCCCTTCACTGTCGGAGGGTCCAAGGCTCACCGAAGTAATACCGGAATATCCTGGATCATAGAGCTGACACATCATCTTCCCCGAGCTTCCATCAAACACATCTATTGTCCTTAGTTCATAGGGAACACAACTTTTAAGATTAGGATCTGGGTATCGGCCTACAACGATGATGTTGTGCCGTGAATGCCAGGTTGCCTAGGAAACGGAGAGGTCAGTCAGAATGTAAAGTATTCTTAAAGCCAGGGAAGATGACTCAGTTGGTAATGGGCTTGCCACACAAGTACACCTGAGTTTGGATTCCCAGCTCCCCTATAAAAATCTTGAAATGATGCACCTAGAATTCCAGAGGGAGGTGGAGAGAGGATACCTGGAACTTGCTAGCTATCTACTCCAGCCAAATCAGTGAGTTCCAGGTTTAGTAGAAACTGTTTCAAAAATAAGGTGGAGAACAATTGAGAAGACACTGCTGTCAACCTGTAGCCTGCACACACAAAGTATTCTTTAAGGACTGGATATCTAGCTCTGTGGCAGAGCACTTACACAGTATACACAAGACTGTATGTTTGATCCCAGAAGCTCACACACAGGCCAGCCTGGTCTACACAGAAACCATGTCTTGAAAAAACAAAAGTCTAAACAAGGATGATGGGAAGCATTTGTTAAGAGCCAGAGGTGTTCAGTGGTAAAGACCTTGCTTAGCATGCACAAAGGTTCAATCCCCAGAACTGCAAAAAACAAACAACAAAACAAAAATGCCCAAGTTGGTGTCATCTTAAGAAACTGCAAGAGAGGAGCTAAAGAGATGTCTCAGTGGTTAAGAAAATATGATATTCTTATAGAAGGAACCTGGGTTCAATTCCTAGTACCTACATGCCAGCTCATAACTGTCTATAACTCCACTTCCAGGTGATAAAGTGCCCTCTTCTGGATTATATACACACACAGTATGTGAATACGAATATATATGTATGTGTATATAATATGTATACATATGTATATATGTGCATATTTTTCTCATTTTTTTTAACCACTGATAAGTCAAGAAGAACCCAATACTTCATACAAGACAAGTATGAAGGCTGACTAGATCACCCAGGAGATAAAGGCATCTGACCCCAACCAAGTCTGATAACCTGAGTTTGATCCACAGGGCCCATGGAGTGGGAGGGAAAAACCAACTCTGCCCACCTGCCCACCATGGCATGAGGGTATAGGCACACACACAACATTAATAAATAAAAGTGTTTTTAATATTTAAAAGATTTCTTTGTGTAGTCCTGGCTGCCTGGTTTACACAGTCAGACCAGACAGGACTATCATATATCTAGGAGGGGACTTAAAAGTGAGTTGTCCTACATTACACATGTTTACTTTCCAGGTCCTTAGGATGCCTCAGACCTTTTCTCTTCTTTCAAGATTTTTTTAAAAATTATTTTTGTGTAGTGTTCACTCTATGTACTCCTGGGTGTCCTGGAACTTGCTCTGTAGATCCAGATGACCTTAAACTACTGGGATTAAAGGCATGTACCACCACCACCACCTGGTAAAGATTTATTTTTATCTTATATGCGTAAATATTTTGCTTGCATGTATGTGAGTATACCGTATGTTTACCTAATACCTGCAGAGGCCAGCAGAGGGCACCGGACCACCTGGAAGAGGAGTTAGAGACAGTTGTGAGCCGCCATGTATTAGAATTTGAACTCAGGTCCTCTGAAAGAACAACATTGTTCTTAACCACTGAGCCATCTCTCTAGCTCCTTTCCTGCATTTTCTTAAGGTGATACAACTTGGGCATTTTCTTTTTGTTGGTTGTTTGTTTTTTGTAATTCTGGGGGCTGAACCTTTGTGCATGCTAGGCAAAATCTTAACCACTGAACACCTCTGACTCTTAACAAATATTTTTCCATCACGTTGTTCAGGTTTTTTGGAGGAGGGATGCTGGGAGTAGTGGGAGTTGCATTTTTTTGTTTTTTGTTTTTTTGTTTTTGTTTTTTTTCCACCAAGGCAGAGTTTCTCTGTGTAGCCCTGGTTGTCCTAGAACTCCCTCTGTAGACCAGGCTGGCTTCAAACTCAGAGATCTGCCTGCCTCTGCCTCCTGAGTGCTAGTATTGAAGGTGTGTACTACTATTGCCAAGCAGCCTTGTTCAGACTTTAACCTAGGAGATAAAACTATAACAAAGCAAAAAGCCTCTGATAAACAACGCCAAAGGACTTAGGTTCTGAAGTGGTTCCACTACTAATTTTCCTCTATCCACACATAACAAAGACGTGGATATAAAGTCACTGGTATGAATGGGAAAGGAAAGAAAACCTTCATTCCCTAGATCATACTACTCACAACAAATCTTGTAGTTATTGGTGTGAGAGAATTGGATGGGCTTTTCCTAATTTCAAAACAGTTCTTGATTTTTATGAGACAGGTTATACTTTGTAGCCCAGGAATCCTAAAATCTCCAATCCTGCCTCAACCTGAAGTGCTAGGATTATAGTTTGTGCCCCATGTATGGCTTCAAGGTAGTTTTGTCCGTCCCCCCCCTTTTTTTTTCGAGACAGGGTTTCTCTGTGTAGCCCTGGCTGTCCTGAACTCACTCTGTAGACCAGGCTGGCCTCAAACTCAGAAATCCACCTGCCTCTGCCTCCCAAGTGCTAGGATTAAAGGCGTGTGCCACCACTGCCCGGCTTTCAAGGTAGTTTTGAAGGAAGAAAGATAAGACTAAAAGAAGAGGGGCTGGAGAGACAACTCAGTGGTTAAGAGCACTGGTTACTCTTTCAGATGACATAGGTTTCCTAGCACCTACTATGTTAGCTCACAAACATCTGTAATTCCAGTTCCAGGAGATCCCATGCCCTCTTCTGACCTTTAAGGGCACATATGCACATGGTACACAGACAGATAAAACACCCATACATGCGCCTGGAGAGATGACTCAATGGCTAAGATCACTCACTGCTCCTTCAAAGGTCCTGAGTTCAATTCCCAGCATCCACATGACAGTTCACAACTGTCTGATGCCATCTTCAGGTGTGCAGATGTATATAAAGTACCCATCTATCTATCTATCTATCTATCTATCTATCTATCTATCTATCTATCTAAATACATAAATAAATAAATCTTAAAGAAAAAAATCACCCATACACATTAAATAAATAAACAATACTTAAGAGAAAAATGGTACATGCAGTGGCTTGAAAGTAGTTGCTAAAAAAATTAAATAAATAGATGTTGTCATTAATGGATATGATGGGACAGAAGAACACACAGCCTAGCAAGAGCAATAATTGGCCTTGAACTCCTGCTTCTACCCCCCAGGTGCTAGGATTACCAGTGTATACTACCACACCTGATAATTTATGTGCACCATCACTGCCCCCTGGGAGGGCATATTGTGCATGCTAAGTAAACACTCTGCTACTGAGCAAGCAACATTCCCAGAAAAATCCTTTTGTGTGCATGTAACAGAATCTCAATATGTAGTTACAGCTGGCCCTGAACTCACATAGATCCACCTGCCTCTGCCTCCCAAGTGCTGGGATTAAAGGCATGTGCCACAATACCTGGCTTCAGAAGAATTCTTTTTTTTTTTTTAAGATTTATTTATTTTATTTAAATGAGTACATTGTAGCTGTTTTTTGCACACCAGAAGAGGGCATTGGATCCCATTACAGATGGTTGTAAGCTACCATGTGGTTGCTGGAAACTGAACTCAGGACCTCTGGAAGAGCAGCCAGTGAGTGCTCTTAACCACCGAGCCATCTCTCCAGCCCAGAAGAATTCTTAATATTGTTTATTATTGGTTTTGATTTGAGGTACGTGGAATACTAAGTTTTATTTATAAGTGTTTATTAAGTATTTATCAAGTGTTAGGCATGGTGTTAGGTGTTTTATGTATCCTGACTCATCTTCACAAAACCCTACCAGTTAGGTACTATCCTTCTTACAAATTAAACAGAGGTCTAAGTTGGGAAACTGAGGGTCTTATTTCTATTAGAAATCACTTGGGCTGAAAAGATGGCTCAGCAGTTAAGAGCACTGACAGTTAAGAGCAACCACATGGTGGCTCACAACCATCTGTAATGGGATCTGATACCCTCTTTTGGTGTGTCTGAAGATGGCAATACTGTACTTACATAAAACAAATAAATAAATCTAAAAAAAGAAAGAAAGAAAGAAAGAAAGAAAGAAAGAAAGAAAGAAAGAAAGAAAGAAAGAAAGAAAAGAAAGAAAGAAAAGAAAGAAACCACTTAAACCTGCAAGGCAATCTAATAAGGTTAGGTTAGTTTATGGGTCAGCTGCAATACATGGGTAACTGAAACAGAGGACAGAACAAGGTTGTAGAAAATGCCCACAGTAAGATCAATGTTAGGCTGAAAAGTTTAGAAAGTTAGCTTATAAGATATACTGAGAAAACTCAATGGGTGCTTGGTGTGGATGGTGGTGCACGCCTATAATACCAGCACTTGGGAGGCAGAAGCAGATGATCTCTACTAGGTCAAGACTAGCTTTGTCTACATAGCAAGTTCTAGGCTAGCCAGGGATACATTGTAAGACCCTACCTCAAAAAGACAAAACTCTCAATGGAATTATAGAAATGGGATAAAAGGAACAGAGAAAGCCAAAGGGTTATGGGGCCTTTTTTGTGTTATCTGAGATTATAGGCTGAGCATGTGACCCTTCCCCCAACGTGGAAAGATCTGGCCCCTTCCCATGACAGATCCCTTTCTCTTGTCACTCACCTTGATGGGTGTAAGGTGCTGAAAATGGCGGTGAGGGTGGGAGATCAGACTCAGGGGGCTATCCCACTGGGAGGCAGAGTAAACCCGAATCTCATTGTTCTGGTCAGTAGTCAGGAGCCGAGCTCCATCTGGGCTAAAACAAGCTGACAAAGTGAAAAGCCCTTAAGCTGAAGGAACTCTCAACCTCTGGTATTCTGACCTTCCAAAGTACCATTCCTTTCTAGGTAAGGGTAGGAGAGGTCAATCTGGACTATGAACAAAACTACCATAGAAACTCCACAGCCAAAGGAGCAGTCAGAGCCTGAAAGATTCCTAGACATCACTGACCTGATGGCTAGTGGTGAGAAAGACAGGGTCCATAGAAAGATGGGATTTGGGATATCACACCTGCATTGACAGGATGCCTGTGAGGCAGTGAGTAGAGGAAGCTGTCTTTCCCTTTAATTTGGCGCAGGTCCCAAATTTTCACTGTTTGATCTATGGAGGCTGTAGCCAGAAGCCAATCACAGCAGGGATTCAGGGCCACATGGGCTACTTTCTTTTTGTGCATTCTGAGGTTCCAAAGCTGCAAAGAAAAGTTTGGTTCAGGTGAAGGTACAGAACCAAAGAGGGTGAGAGGATGGGGAGTGGGCCACACAGTACCCACCTCCTTGCCATCTGTGCTCATCAGGATCACGTATCCCATATTGTCTCCTGTAACCACCACTCGGCTCTTGGCAGAAACATCAAGGCTGCAAAACCAGACCCTAGAGGGAGAGAGTGTGCTGCAAGACCCTTTGAGGCTGAAATAGTCTGTTTAGTCACTGTGGCAGCTCCAGTATCCAACAGGCATCAATAAATATTTGTTGAATCAATAAGTAACTGTCTTACTATAAATTCCAGTAGAGGGTACTCAGCCTTGTTTACCTTGCAGAAAAAGGGGGTGAAAGAGTCCAGAAAGAGTTGACAGAACTGAGAAATTTGTCCGGTTATTGCTGGGCCCAGAATCCTCAGCTAGTCCATGGAATCTCAGAGCCACAAAGCAAATTCAAAGACTAGCTTGCTCACAGCCCAGGTTCTGAAGAGCCTTATTTACTAGTCCCACACTCATCACTCTTCAGTCTTTGCACCAAAGGAGAGGACAAACCAAACAGGAACTGTTCAGCACAGCTCTGTGAATATCTGTCCCCTTCTGAGCATTTAGAGGGGGAAAAAAATTAAATATTACCTTTACTCTTGAAAACTATGTGAGAACAAAGAGACTTGAGAAGCAGATATTTCATGGATCCTGATTCAAAGCCAAGAGAACTCCAATTCCATATAGTCCCCTCTCCTGATGGTGTTGTTCTCAATCTTGTGGGACAGCCCAGAATAATACCCAGGCTGCTTAGACTCCCTGCACACCTCTGCCTATCATTCCTTAGCAGAATTGTGGCTCTGGCTAGACATCAAAGTGGCTTACGTGTGTAATTTCTCCAGCCACTTGTTCTTAGGAGACGATTCTTCTACCCTTTAGCACTTCCACCAAGGAAACAATAAGGCCATTCCATCCCAGAAAATGGAGGGCAATAAAATTGCACTTTTTTCTTTTCTTTCTTGCCCCCTCTTTTTTCTTTCCTTTTTTAAGATAGGCCCCCACTATGTAGTGCTAGATGGATCAGGCTGATTTAAAACTCATAGTAATCTACCAGCCTCTGCCTCCCACGGGCTGCCATTAAAGGCAAATGCCACCACACGTGGCTAAATCAGTTCTTGTCCCATTCTACTCTGTAAATACCTTTCTAAGCAAATACCATGTTGATTTATCCTGTGAAAGTAAAGGTCTAATTTAATACGGATATAACTTACAGAAATAATTAAGCCCTTCCATCAAAGACAAGCGCTAAGGATCCAGAACACCGTCCTAGTGTAATGACCCATTTGGATCAAAGTCAAAACAGTCAGAGTCTAAGGAAGAAAAGGAATGGTGCAAAGTGGCTAATCTCCCTATCTTCCCTGTGCCGGACCAAAGTGAAAGAAATGGAACTGGGTATGTTCTCAGCAAAACTGTATCTAGAACTTAGAAGCCATTTCCCTTACTAGTTAAACTACTCACTTGCAAGAGTTTGAGCTGGTATAAACTCTGAGAATGTTGCCTTTAAAATCCTGCAGCCTGGTTGTTCCCTCCATTGAGGAGGCAAAAAACTGGTTGGTATTGAGATGGTTAAACTTCAGCCCAGTGATGCTTCCTCCAGCTCCAATCTAACATGAGGAAGGAAAAAGCCAGTGAGTAATGATGGGCCAGAAGTGAGGAACCAGGTCTGGGCACACAAACAGCACTAGGGCAGCAACACCAAGGCTAGCTTAGATATCTGATATATTTTCGATTAAGAGGTAGTTAATGTGGCTGGTTCTGGTACACAGTTCTTTGAATTTCAACACACACAAACATTGGAATAGATTGCCACCCTGAAAATTAAGATACAAACATTTTTATTGACTATAAAAGCTCCCTCATGCATCCTACTTTATGACATTTCCCAGCTTACGTTCTTACATTCAGCCCTTGGAAACCACAGGGTGCTCTTATTAGAAGAGCTTCAGCTCAGAAAAAGTGGTGGGGTTTGGAGGGCAGGAAACCATCTGTGACACGACTGTGAAGAGCCTGGAGGTACAGGAAGTATTAGAGCATTTGCCTAGTGTGCACAAGGCCTGAGGTGTGACCCACCCCCAACTACACACACCCCACAAAGTAAAAGGGGGGTAACACCTATGGCTTAACATTATTAAGAGGTTAGAGAGATGGCTTCCTGGTTAAGAGCACCTACTGCTGTTTTGGAGTTCAGTTCCTAGCATCTTTTTTTTTTTTTTTTTTTAAAGATTTATTTTATGTATATGAGTACACTGTAGCTGTCTTCAGACACACCAGAAGAGGGCATCAGATCCCATTACAGATGGTTGTGAGCCACCATGTGGTTGCTGGGAATTGAACTCAGGACCTTTGGAAGAACAGTCAGTGCTCTTAACCACTGAGCCATCTCTCCAGCTCCAGTTCCTAGCATCTATATAAGATGGCTCAAATTGCATGTAACTTCAACTCCAGGGCATCCAATGCCCTCTTCTGGCCTCCGATACACATGGCGTGCAGACACACACACACACACACACACACACACACACACACAAATAAATAATAAAATATATTTTAAAAAACATAAAACAAAACCAAGCCAGGTGTAGGAGCACATACCTTTAATGCCAGCAGTTGGGAGGTAGAGACAGGCAGATCTCTGTGAGTTCAAGGCCTGCTTGATCTACATAGTGAATACATATATATTTCCCCCCAGGGGTAATAGACTGTCTCAAATAAAGTAACAACTACAATAAGAGCTGAAGAAGACAGGTAGTGGTGGTGCACACCTTTAATCCCAGCATTGAGTAGGCAGAGGCAGGTGAATTTCTGTTTGTTTGAGGCCAGCCTGCTCTCCAAAGCTGGTTCTAGGAGAGCCAGAGCTGTTATACAGAGAAACCCTGTCTTGAAAGAAGAGAGAAAGAAGAAGGAGAATAATAATAATAATAATAATCAATAATAATAATAATAATAATAGGAAGAAGAAGAAAAAAGAGAGAGAAGAAAGACCTGGTCATATTCGAGCACTGTTTTAAGAACTCGGCGTCTTCAGGAGACCCTTTTCCACTTCTTATACTGCTGCAATCCAGCCTCTTAAATTTGAACAAGGTCATCAATATAACAAGCACTTAACTGATTTAACATACTAGCATGCTTTGGTTTTGTTTTGTTTTTAGATAGGGTCTCATGATGTAGCCCTGGCTAGTCTCGAACTCAGATATCTGCTTACCTCTGCCTCCTCGAGGCTAGGATTGAAGGCGTGTGCCACCACTCCCAGCTGTGAGAACATTCTAACCAGTGTCCAGTGTTCATTGTCTCTTAAACCTTTGCTGCTAGTTAGTCAATCTACTGTTCCCACTAGTTGATCAGGTTTCACTATTTTGAGACATCACCACTGCCCCCCATCCCTCTCTCCTACCTGCTGAATGACTGACCTTACCCTGTTTAGGCCCTGACTATATTGCTAAGCTACCATTCTGATACTACCTGCACTGACATCCATCTCAACTTAATGGGATCCAGAAACTGATCTAAGGCCATTGTGCCTCCCTACTGTGTAAATGTCTCCCTTGCTCCTACTTAATAATTTTTGGGTTGAACTACTCAGAAAGGTAAGGAAAGAGGAGGTGGCAAAGTATGGATGTCAATCTTGAACGATCCACTGACTAAAAAGAGTGAATGATTTCCAAATTTAAGGTAAATGTAATCTTGATGCGTAAATCTGTCAAAGAATTTAGAAGAATTACGGGTAAATTTTATACATGAACACAAAAAAAGAAAAATTCTGAAGAATATTATCAAACTAAGTCCAGTGATTATTTCAAAAGGTCAAGTATATTATGATTAGGATGGATTTATTCCAGAAGGCAATGTTGGTTTAAATATTAAAAATTAATTGAGCCAGGCATAGTGGTATGTGTCTGTAATCCCAGCACTAGGCAGAAGGCCCACCTTGGGCCTTGTTTCTAAAACAGTTAGAACTTGGTTCAAAAAAACCCCACAAAACAATAAAACAAAATTTAATTAAGCATCAAAGGAAACAAGAATAAAAAAGCAACCTAGAGAATGGAAGAAAATACGTGGAAGTCATAAATTTGAGAAGAGGTTAATAGTCATATTAACTCAAAACCATAACTAAACTAAACAGCAAACAAAACTCCAAATATACACTATAAATACACATAGATGTCCAACACACATAAAAGATACTCATCATCATTTAGAGAAACACAAAGGAAACTACAACACCACCTCCACATCTTACAGAGAATGGAAAATAATGTTGGTGAGGATTTGGAAGAACTGGAATTCTTGTGCATTCTTTTAAAAAAATTATCATTTTTTATTGAAAATAGACTTTTAAAAATATAATGTCTTCTAATTATGGTTTCCCCTAGCCCGTCTTGTGCATTCTTGATGGCAATGCAGTGTAGGATGGTATAGCCACTACTGAGAACAGTGTAGGGGTTCCTCAAAAAGTCATTAGCATTTGATCCAGCAGTCCCACTGTTGGCTATACATCCCAAAGAATGGAATGCAGGCTATCTCAAAGAGCTATGGACACACCCATCTTCATTACAACATCATTTATAATAATTAAGTAGTGGAATAATTCAAATGCCCATTTATAAGAAAATGCGAGCTGGGCAGGGGTGGCGCACGCCTTTAATCCCAGCACTTGGGAGGCAAAGGCAGGCGGATTTCTGAGTTCAAGGCCAGCCTGGTCTACAGAGTGAGTTCCAGCCTTATCAAAGAAGGCCAAGCATGGTGGCACTCAGGAACTGAGGCAGGACTGCATGCTTAATACCATTCTGGGCTAGTGAGAATTTCTTAAGTGAGTATTTAAAAAAGAAAATAACAGCTGGGCGGGTGGTGGCATACGCCTTTAATCCCAGCACTTGGGAGGCTGAGGCAGGTGGATTTCCGAGTTCAAGGCCAGCCTGGTCTACAGAATGAGTTCCAGGACAGCCAGGGCTACACAGAGAAACCCTGTCTCGGGGAAAAAAAAAAAAAAAAAAAAAAAAAAACCAAAAAAAAAAGAAAATAACAAGGATGGATGGCATGGCCACATATTTACCATCATACTAGAGGTCTATGTCAAAGAGAGAGTGGGAGTAAATAGTACTAGACTGATAAAGAAACTTTTATCATATTTAGTTAATAATATTATGTAGGAAAAAGTTAAATCTTGAGCTGCAGTTTTCATGTTTATTATGTGTATAGGTGTTTGTCCTGCATGTATGCCGGTGAACCACATGTGTGACTAGTACCAGTGGAGACCAGAAGAGGGGAGACATGTGAGTGCTGAGGATTGAACCTAGGTCCTCTGTAAGAGCAGTCAGTGGTCTTAACTGCTGAACCATCTCTGTAGCCCCACACAGAAACACAAAAAACAATCCCCCCCAACTTTTTGGATTTATTTTATGAGTGTTTTGCCTGCATCTATGCATATGTACCACATGCATGCCTGATACCCCTGGAAGTCAGAAAAGGGCCTTGACTCCTCTGAAACAAATTATGGATATTTTTGAGCCACTGTGTGGGCGCTGGGAACAGAAACCAGATCTCCTGCATGAGCAACAGGTGCTCTTAACCTTTGAGCCATCTCTCCAGCCCAAAGTAGGGAAAAATGTTTTAAGTAGAGTGTTGCCAGGTGTGGTTGTGCAACCTGTAATCCCAGCACTTGAGAGGCTAAGGAAAGTCTGCCGTAAGTGAAACCAGCCTAAACTACATGAACCTTATCAATACAAAAGGAGGGAGAGAGAGCTCTGTCGGTAAAGTACTTGCTGCAGAAGCACAATTGCACTTAACACCTGGCACCTGCATAGAAAGCTGGGCTGGTGATGCTCAGTTGTAGTCGCACTAGGGAGTCAGACCAGATCCTTGGAGCTCACTGGCCACCCTACCCTAATTGGTGAACTTGAAGCCACTAAGACTGTCTCATAGGCATACAGTTGGACAGTATGATGGCACAGCAGGAAAAGTAAGGCAAAGCTGAGCAAGCATTTGTCTCCCATGCTGAGTTTACAGGTGGGTTACCATGCCACCTACTGGAGATTCGAATTCTGTCCTCATTACCCATTGAGCCTCCCACTAGCCACTGGGTAGGAAAAACATTTAAATCTTCAGATAAACTATGACAATTAATAAATGTTGATTTCTGCTTCTAGCCATGCTAATACCAGAAATCAAACATACCTCATGTTTTAAACAACTAGAAAAATGAACGAAATACATGAAACATTTATAATACATGTGCATTATTAGGCAGACAAGAAAGGAAGGGCCGGGCAGTGGTGGTGCACGCCTTTAATCCCAGCACTTGGGAGGCAGAGGCAAGTGGATTTCTGAGTTCGAGGCCAGCCTGGTCTACAGAGTGAGTTCCAGGACAGCCAGGGCTACACAGAGAAACCCTGTCTCGAAAAACCAAAAAAAAGAAGAAAGGATAGAAAAGTAATGAGGTTGGTCTATGACTGCTTATTGCTTGGAGAATATATCTATAGGGAGAATATATATATTATATATATATATATATGGAGGTAGAACAATAGCCGCCATGTCTCAGTAGGATGGGCAGAAAGACTGTCAACATGGAGTGTTGAGGAGGCAGACGGACAGAGAACACTGTGGAGATTTTCCCATGGATTTCTTCCAGACTTTGGCTGAGTATTACTGTGTAAATGTATTTGAGGAAATTACCCTAAACTGAAGGAAATAAAAATGCCACAAATTAGTTGAAGCTAAAATGATCTGTAATCTCATCATCCAATAAAAAGATTTGGGTTTTGTTTTATTGAGGCTGGTTTTCACTATTCAGCCCAGGCTGCCCTCTATCTTTCTGTCCTCCTGTCTGCTTCCTGAGTGCTGAGGTTACAGGCCGTGTAGCAACACTAAACACATCTTGAAACTATTCTTAATATACAGGGTATCTACTGGCTATATTAACCACACACTTCAGGGCAGGGCCCATGCCCAGGAGTAGTTGGCCGACACAAAATTACTCAATGGTGTTTTTGTAGACTTTTTGTCTTATTTTTCTTTGTTTGGCTTATTTATTTATTTATTTTCCCGAAACAGGGTCTCATTATGTAGTTCTGGCTGTCCCGAAACTCGCTATGTAGACAAGGCTGGCCTTGAACTCACAGACTTCTGCCTGTCTTTGCTTCTTAAATACTGGGATTAAAGGCATGACCACTATGGCTGGCTGTTTGGGCATGTTTTTATCTTATTTGTCTTTTGCTTGTTTATTTTTCCATTTTTTGGGTGGGGTTTTGTATGTGTGTTTGTGTGTGTATGTGTTTCTTGGGATGTTTTGTATTTAATAACAGAAAGTTGGAAGGTAGGGAGGTGGGGAGAATCAGGGAGAAACTAAGAGACGAGAAAACATGAAAAACATTTTTTTCTTTTGTTTGTTTGCTTTTTTTTTTTTGTTTTGTTTTTTCTAGACAGGGTTTCTCTGTGTAGCCCTGCCTGTCCTGGAACTCACTCTGTAGACCAGGCTGGCCTCGAACTCAGAAATCCGCTTGCCTCTGCCTCCCAAGTGCTGGGACTAAAGGTGTGTGCCATCACTGCCCAGCTTACCAAAATATATTGTATAAAAATTAAAAAAAAAAAAAAGGCCAGGCATGTGGGTACATGCCCTTAATCCCAACACTCAGGAGGCAGAGGCAGGCAGTTGGGAAAAGAGGGGAGTGGAAAGGGAAGAACAAGAAAGAGAAGGAGATAAGGGGAAAGAAATTACTAGAAAAAAAAAGTGGCCTGAAAATTGCCAAATTTGGTGGCAACTATAAATTCATTGGTTGAAGCTCAATGATAACAAGCAAATGAACTTGGAAAATTAAGAAGCACATCACAACCTTTTGTTATTTATTTATTTATTTATTTATTTATTTATTTATTTATTTATTTATTTTTGGTTTTTCAAGATAACGTTTCTCTGTGTAGCCCTGGATACCCAGGAACTTATTCTGTAGACTAACTGACCTCTAACTCCTCCTGCCTCTGCCTCCCAAGTTCTGGGATTAATGGGTTGTACCACTACTGCCTGGCCTCTTTTTATTTCTTTTTGAGGCAGGGTATCATGTAGCCAGGTTGGCTTCCAAATCAGCATGTAGACTGTGGCTGGCCTTAAGTGCTGTGACTATATAAGTGTGCCATGTATTACATGAGCATAGATTACATGTGCATAGATTATATGAGAATTTTTTTAGAGGAAACAGAAAAAAATATTCATATGTAGGGATTTTTATAAGGATGGTGGCAAACCTCTCACTAAAAAGCATTTTTCTAAGGGGCTGGAGATGGCTTAGTAGTTAAGTACTCTTTTTTTTTTTTTTTTTTTTTGTGAGACAGGGTTTCTCTGTGTAGCCCTGGCTGTCCTGGAACTCACTCTGTAGACCAGGCTGGCCTCGAACTCAGAAATTCACTGCCTCTGCCTCCCAAGTGCTGGGATTAAAGGCGTGCGCCACCACTGCCCGGCTAGTTAAGTACTCTTGAAGAGAGTACTGATGCCAAGTGATCTGATGCCTTCTTCTGAACTCTGAGAGCACCTGCACTTAAATACACATACCCACATAGAAACACACACACACACACACACACACACACACACGTACAAAATTTTAAAATAAAATAATAAAAGTAAATATTTTTTTTAAATATTTTTGAATATTTTAATATTTCAATACTTTGAAGTATTGAAAAAAAGAACCAACAACACATTGTGCAACATAAATATATCGATTTTTTATTTGTAATTTAGGTCTGGTGAGAGAGCTCAGTAGGTAAAAACACTTGCTGCCAAAACTAACAACCTATGTTTAAACCCCAGAACCCACGTGGCAGAGAAGAGAACTAACCCCTACAAGTTGTCTTCTGATTCTCATATATTCAAGTACTCTGTCTCACAAACAATAAAGAAATGTAAAACATTTCAATTGATTTCCTAAAAATTATAGATCTAGAATTCTATATCTAATAAAAACACCTTCCTTAAAAATACAGCAAAATTCTCTTTTAGGGAAATTGAAATGGAAAGATTTCATCAACAACTAATCTATATTATAAAAAAGAGTAAAGGATTTCTTCAGACAGAGGAAGATGTTTCTAAGAAGAAATCTAGAGCACACAAAAGAAAGAAGCAGTGGAAGTAACAATAGACGAATATAAATATTTTCTACACTTTAGAAAATCTTTGAAGCTAGGTATAGTGATGAATACTTTTAATTCCAGCACCTAGGCAGCAGAGGCAGGGGATCTCTGTGAGTTCAAGGTCAGCTTGGTCTACTCAGGCAGTTCTGGGACAGCCAGGGCTACATAGAGACCCTATCTTAAAGAAAAGGGTGGTGAATTAGGCTGGAGAGATGACTCAGCAGTTAAAAGCACTTGTTCTTGTAGAGGACCCACATTTGATTCCCAGCACCCACATGGCCAGTCACAACCATCTGTGATTCCAGTTCCAGGGAGTCCAATCCCTTCTTTGGACCTCCTAATACCAGGCTGCACAGGACACACATACATCCATGTAAACAAAACATTCATATGCATAAAAATAAAACAGATAAATCTAAAAAAATATACTTCACATTGTTAAAAAATGGGGCCTAGGGTTGTAACTTAGAGTACATGCTTAGCATGCACAAGGCCCAGGGTTCAATCCCGCAACACCCCCTTACACACCTGTAAAAAATTCTAACACTATAGCTGGCCTCAGGACTGTTGGTTCAAGACCAACTTGAGCTATATAGTGATACTTGGTCTTAAAGAACACACACACAAAAAGATCTCTACCCTAAATCCAAGCCATTCCAGTCCTATGTATTTACTAAAGAAAAAAATTATTTCACTGGGCAGTGGTAGCACACTTAATCCCAGCACTTGGGAGGCAGAGACAGGCGGATTTCTGAGTTCGAGGCCAGCCTGGTCTACAGAGTGAGGTCCAGGACAGCCAGGGCTATACAGAGAAACCCTGTTTCGAAAAACCAAAAAAAAAAAAAAGAAAAAAAAAAAAGGCAAAATTTCAAAAAAAAATGTAAATTAATCTATAGGGTTAGAAAGCAGATCAGCAGATCCAAGGACAGGAGCAAGAATAGAAAGGAATGGATTATTAAAGGGCATCAGAAATTAATAGGAATATAGACATTTTTATTGTGGTAATGGGTTAACAGTTGTATATATGTGTCAGAAGTCATCAAATCAAATACTGAAGTTTACAATATATCAATTACAAAATAAAGAAATGATAAAATACAAAGAAATGGGGCTGGTGAGATGGTTCAGTGGATGAAGTCGATTGCTGCTAAGCTTGTCTGAGTTTAACCCACAGAGCCCATGTTGTAGGACAGAGCCAACTCTTTTTTTTTTTTTTTTTTTGGTTTTTCGAGACAGGGTTTCTCTGTGTAGCCCTGGCTGTCCTGGAACTCACTCTGTAGACCAGGCTGGCCTTGAACTCAGAAATCCACCTGTCTCTGCCTCCCAAGTGCTGGGATTAAAGGCGTGCGCCACTACTGCCCGGCAGTTGTCCTTTAACCTTCACATGCATTCCATGGTACCTGGCCATGCACCCACACAAATGTAATTTAAGAAAGAAAGAATGAAGAAAGGAAGGAAGGAGCGGGAACATATTGTTCCTGCAGAGGACCCAAGTTCAGTTCTCAGCACGGTCATTAGTTGGCTCACAACAGCCTACGTCCAGCCTCAGAGAATCAGATTCCTTCACATAGACATTCAAATTTACACATAATTAAAAGTAAAAATAAATAGTTTTTTAAAATGAGAAAGTGCTGGGCATGGTGCTGCACACCTTTAATCCCAGCACTCAAAAGGCAATGGCTGGTAGATCTCTGTGAGTTTGAGGCCAGCCTGATTTTACAAAAATTTTACAAAATGAATTCCAGGACAGCCAAGGCTGATTTTTGAGAATCATCTCAAAAAACAATCAAACAAACAAAATACAACAATGACTAAAAGAAAACCCAAAAATCTAATATTAAAATTAAATGAAGGAAAAAACCCTCCAAGTACAAATGGCTTTGCTAATAAATTCTATAAAAGAATTAAGGGGCGGGACAGTGGTGGGGCACGCCTTTAATCCCAGCACTTGGGAGGCAGAGGCAGGTGGATTTCTGAGTTCGAGGCCAGCCTGGTCTACAGAGTTGAGTTCCAGGACAGCCAGGGCTACACAGAGAAACCCTGTCTCGAAAAACAAAATAAAACGAAACAAAAACAAACAAACAAAAAGAAAAAAACCAAAAAAAAAAAAACCAAAACAAAGAATTAAGGGGGGCTGAGGAAGTGGCTCAATTAGTAAATGAAGCCCAAAGTTCTGATTCTTTCTGAGTATCCATGTAAAATGCTTTGCCATGGAGGTATTGCATGTCTGTGCTATGAGCTGAGGAGGCTGAAATAGGTGGATCCCTAGAACTTGTTGCCAGCACCCTAGCCAAATTGATATGCTCCTGGTTCAGTGAGAGACTCTGCCTCAAAAATTAAAGTGGGGGGTGACTAAGGAAGACACCCAACATTGAAATTCTAGCCTCTACACATACATGTGTATGAGCACCCATATGTACATGTACAACTCATATGCACCATATACATACACACAGAGAATTAAAAGTTGAAATAATACCAATTCTATACAAACTCCAGAAAACTAAAGCAGAGGGAATACTTTCCAACTCATTTTAAAAGGTCAGCATTACACTGATACTAAAACAAAAGGTGATGATGATGATGATGATAACAATGACGAGGCAACAACAAAGAAAGAAAGAAAAGAAAAGAGAATTACAGAGTCAAGCTGATGGCACATTCCTGTAATCCCAGATGAGGCAGGTGGATCAAAAGATCAAGATCAGCCAGACAGTGGTGGCGCACGCCTTTAATAACAGCACTGAAGAGACAAAGGCGGATTTCTGAGTTCGAGGCCAGCCTGGTCTACAGAGTGAGTTCCAGGACATCGAGGACTATGCAAAGAAACCCTGTCTCAAACAAACAAACTGCTCAAGACCACAGTGAGTTCAAGGCCAACCGGGGTACTAGCGTATATGGCATACATATTTGACATAAGTTAACCACAACATTCTGTGATAGAATATTTGTGTAGCACAAAATGGTAATAGTGGTGCTCAATTTATATCGGAGATAAAAGAATCTTTTAAGTGGACAGAAAGGGGGAAAGTGTTGTGGATAGCCCTGGAGCTGTTTGTATTTTGATGCTAATTCCGCCCTCCTGGGAGAGGCTTCGGACAAGGAGTGAGTTACATACCCATGTGACTTCTTGTGAACCAATCCCCTAATGAATAAAGGAGTCAATCACTGGGCGAGTAGGAGGGACTTTCAGGTTGGAGAGGAAAAGAGAGGAGGAGGCAAGAGAGAGGGTCCTTTTGGAACGGGGCAGCATGAGGGGTAAGAAGTAGCTGCTACAGTTTCCTGGTATCATGGCAGATCTGCAAGGATTCACCACTGGAGGAATCAGATTTTAATAAGGCTTACAAGATCAGGTTTTAGTTGTTGCACCCAGAGTTTGAGTTACCATTGTTTCTGAGCTAAGTTTGTGTGGTTTTTTTTCTTCTCGCTGCGGCTTGTCTGGGTTCAAGAGAGAAAGGTACGGCAACAAAGTGTGGGTTTGCCAGATGTGCACCACAGATGCCGTAGGGGTATTGAAGCATGGGGCTGGCATGGTAGCGACCCGCCAGTGGGAACCTAGCGAGCTGAGTGGAGAGATCACAGAGCACTGAGTCAGAGTCTCCACGAGATAAAAGCAGGTCGGCCATTGCCCACCAGTGCATGGCCAGCCAGGCCCCACGGGGCAGAGAGAACCAGAGTGTAGCACAGGAACTTGCAGGTCATTTTTTAAAATAATTCCCGCAACAAATGGATTTGTGTAATAGTGTATACATTCAGAGAAATGTTCAAAATGGATTGTTTTGGATATTTACTTAAATCTTTAAACTTCTATTACTTAAATTTTATAATAGACTTAAACTTGACAAAATTTCATTAAACATATTTTCACTTTGAAAATGTAATGTAAAGTACCTCACCAAGGGTTTGAAAGATGTCAAGACCAAAGCCAAGATCAGATGACAAAAGTCACAAGACATGGCCCTATTGTTCCCCTGTAACTGTTCTCAAGTCAACTTCCTATCAACATCTGGGGTAAACAAAGTCCTCTACACCAGCATACCTTCTCTCTGCCCCAAGCTAGCTCACTGTGAAGCAAAAAATTCAAATGCTCAAACCAATCTCCATGGCAGTGTAAGGAAACTTCAGTTCTATGCATGTAAGATAATATACATGTACAGTATATATAATATACATGTATAACATGTATAAGAAAAGGTGATATAGGGTGAGGCTCAGAAGTATGCTTAGCAATGTGGAGTCCTTCAGCACCCTCTACTAACAAAAAAAAAAAAAAAAATGGGGGGGGTGGAATGTGCAGAAACAAAAGCAGGCTCCATTTGGCACAAACTCAAAGCAGCTGTCTTTCTCCTTTTCATTATAATGCTGTTACCTAGAATATTTCAGACTATTTACCACCTCCAGGCATAACTACATTTCTCTATTCCCATGTCCTAGATTCCTGAGAAAATAAAAATCTCTTGCCAGAATTCTTTTTTTTTTTTTTTTTTTTTTTCCAAGACAGGGTTTCTCTATGTAGCCCTGGCTGTCCTGGAACTCACTCTGTAGACCAGGCTGGCCTCAAACTCAGAACTCCACCTGCCTCTGCCTCCCAAGTGCTAGGATTAAAGGCGTGCACCACCACTGCCCGGCTCTTGCCAGAATTCTTTGTTCTGGTTTAAATTTAAACTTCCCCTCCTGGAAGTCACCTGTTTTGTTACCTGCACTGTTACAGGGGCCAGAAATCTACCCAATCCTGTCCTCTGCACTCAGTTGGTTGTCTTTCTTCTAAATTTCTTCTGGTATTTGTATTCTTGACACCCATCTCAGACCTGGACCCCTGGTCTCCCATGCCTGTCTAACCTGGCCTTTTGGATGAGCTGTTTCCCCAAACCTCCCATTTAAAGAGGTCTCATCTGGGATACTTCTTTCAACTCTAAACCAGAGTGGGAAAAATGGTAAGCTAGAACGTAAGCAAGCTCAGATGTGTGCTTTATTTTATTTAGTCACAAAAACACTTAAAACCACTGAAGACTAGTTACCTAGTCCCAGTATTAGACTAGATACAATGAGCTGGTTCAAGTATCAGTTATTTAGGAATCACTCCAACCTAGAAGTTTAGGGCCAGCCAGGGCAACATAATGGGACCTTGTCTCAAAAAATAAAATAAAATAAAATAAAATAAAATAAAATAAAATAAAATAAAATAGTTAATATGGTATTTTTATATGTATTTTAAAACAATTAAAAATAATTTTAAAAATGGTACTTGATGTTTGTTACATTCATTTTGGAATTTTTTTTTTTGTAACTTTTTTTTTAAATGTATGAATGCTGTCTGCATGCCAGAAGAGGCATCAGATCCCATTACAGATGGTTGTGAGCCACCATGTGGTTGCTGGGAATTGAACTCAGGACATCTATCTGAAAGAACAGCCCAGTGCTCTTAACTGCTCAGCCATCTCACCAGCCCCCATTTTGGAACTTTTTAAAATTAGGAGTAGGCTCCATAGGGTATTCAAGACCAGTCTGGATTACTAGCAGATTTGATCTCAAATGATAATAATTGGACATTGTAATCACCCCTTTAATTCTACCACTCAAGAGACAGAGGCAGGTGGATCTCTGTGAGTTCCAAACAACCACAGGCCACATAGTAAGACCCTGTCTTAAAAATAAGAAAACTAAAACCAAATAAACAAAATAGCAGCAAAAACCATACAGCACTCATGGAGATCATGCATACACTTTCAGGCTTTATTTGAAGAGGAAAACAAATTAAATCCCAAAAAAATTTAAGACTTACATTTTTGCATGAAAATTGTCTCTTCACTATTAACGGTATATCTTTTCCCCCCAAACCTGTTTGGCATCTTGAGGTCTATTGAGTTGGTTTTTTTTTTTTTTTTTTTTTTTTTTTTTGGTTTTTCGAGACAGGATTTCTCTGTATAGCCTTGGCTGTCCTGGAACTCACTCTGTAGACCAGGCTGGCCTCGAACTCAGAAATCCACCTGCCTCTGCCTCCCAAGTGCTGGGATTAAAGGCATGCACCACCACTGCCAGGCTTCTATTGAGTTTTTAACTTAAGTTCTAAAACTAGAAAGTCACTTTTTATAGAACAACTCTCCAATGTCAGCTACCAACCAGATAAGGTAAACTTCCTAAACAGCTAACACCTCAGTAACTGAACTTAAACCTTAGCATTTTAGACCATTCCTAAGAGGACTAGTGAGAAATGGAAATGGCAGAATCATCTGGAATTCAAAGCCATCCTTACCTACATAGCAGTTCAAGACAGCCTGGGCTAAAATGAGACCCCTTTTCCAGAACATCAAATAGTCAGGCATTGTGGCACATACCTTTAATTCCAGTACTCACGAAGCAGAGGCAGAAAATCTATGTAAGCTCAAAGCTATCCCTGTCTAAATAGAAAGTTCCAGGTCAATTAGAGCTACATAGTGAGACCCTGTCTCAAGAAAAACCCCAAATCAAACCAAACAAATACAAAATAAAAGTAGAAACTGAAGTGAGGACATCAAGATGTAGTTCTGTGGTAAAAGGCTTGCCTTTGAGCCTAACAACAGAAGCAGGGCAGAGTATGACAACAAAGCGCCTAAACTCTACTTCAAATCTTCAGATCTTGCCTGACACCTGACAGCACCAAGCCTTTCCTCTTGTCTCCTGATTATTTAAATAGTATTTTTCAGTCATCTATGAAGACTTTGACAACATCTATAACTCCCAGGGACTCTTCTTTAGTGTTTGAGAGCATCTGGCATCTGCATTTGTCCAGCTGTAGTTCAAGCCCCTCATTCATTCAACAAATACAAAGCAGCTACTCTATGCCAAAGACTGTTTTAGGCCCTGAGCATAGAGTGATAAAGCAGAAAGACAAGGTCCCTGCCGCCACGATTATTTTCCAATGGGCAAGAAGAGAAACACAATGTTTCAAATACTGATAAATATTTGGGGAACATTGTGAAGTGGGGGCAATATTTAGTAAGTGATTGGGTTGGGCAGGGGCTACTTCCTCTTTAACAAGGCAGATCAATGGTGCATGCCTTTAATAGCAGAACTCATGGGGCAGAGGCAAGTGAATCTTTATGAGTTCAAAACAAACTTGGTCTAAATAGTTCTAGGCCACCCAAAGCTACATAGTGAAACCCTGTTTCAAAAATAAATAAATAGATAAATTCTAAAAGGCAGATTAGGAGCTGGAGAGAGACCTCAGCTGTTAAAAGCACTTGTTGCTTTGCAAAGACCCAGGTTTGGTTCTAAGCATTCATTTGGCAGCCCATAACCATCTATAACTCCGTTCCAAAGAACCTGAGGCTCACTTCTGGCCTCTGAAGATACCAGGTATGCATACGGTACACATACATACATGCAGGGAAAACATTCATATGCAAAAGTAAAAATAATTAAAATCTTTTTAAAAGGCAGATTATGCAGAGACCTGAATTGTAAATGGGAGGCAGCCATGAGAAAATTGCAGAAAAGAGAACTCTAGCCAAAGGGAAAATCAAGTCCAGAGTCCCAGTTTCAGGAACAGAAGTAGCTGGTATACCTGAAGCATGGGAAATACTATGGTTTGTGTATGAATTGCCCCCTACCCTGACCAAGGCTCATATATTGAAAGTCTGGTCTCCAGATGATAGAACTATTGAGAGGTAACTGCATCATGAGGGGACTAACTTCATCACTGCTTTAATTTATTGATGAGTTTCAAAATGAATGGGCTAATAGGACAAGACCTGGTTAGAGGAAGCAGGTCTCTGAGGGACAAGGCCATCACTTACTCCAGATCCCTGCAGTTCACTCTCTCTGCTTCCTAACTCCTATGAGGAGATGAGCAGTGCTGCTCTACCATCCTCTTCTACCATGATACCCACAAAGCAAACAAGCATGGACCAAAACCTCTGCATCTGTCTTTCTTCCCTTAAATCATTTCTCTCAGGTACTGTCACAGTAATGAAAAGTTAACTAACACAGGAAAGGTGGACAAAATGGGGTTAAGCAAGAAGGGCATGGCCGAGGCAGGCAGATCGCTATGCATTTGAAGCAAACGTGGTCTACATAGTGCATTCCAGGCCAACCAAGCTACAGCGTGAAATTCTATCTCAAAAAGAAGATAAGGAAGAAAAGGAGGAAGAAGAGGAGAAGGAAGAGGAGGGGGAGAAAAAGGAAGAAGAAGAGGAAGAGGAGGAGGAGGAGGAGGAAGAGGAATGCTAGACTTTATGGATAACTAGTCTATACCTTCTAATATTTGAAAGGCCAGCATTCAAAACATATTTGAATTTTGTTACCATTTCTAAGTTTGAAAACACCCAGTTACTTTTTTCCCCAATCCAATGTTGTTGGATAGCAACATTCCTTCCATTCCTCCAAGAAACAGTTTTACAGCAGAACCGTCTGGCACATGTGACCACTTACCCCTTTAAGGAAGATAGGTTTGTCCTTTATGCCAAAGTTCCAGATCATAATATCTCCCCCTTTGGAGCCCACAGCCAGGGTACTGGGATGAGTCGGGTGCCATGCCAAGGATGTAGTCCTCCTGTCAAAGGGGGCAGCTTTTTGGAATACCCGGTAAGAAGCTAGAGAGTGCAAAAAGGACTTCTGGAGACCCTAATACAGAGAAAATAGAATTAATCTGGATTCACTGAATTAAAACTCATGTCATGAGCTCATGTCATGAGCTCATGTCATGGTGATGCATGCCTTTAACTCCAGTACTCAGGAGGAAGAGGCAGGTGAATTTCTGTGAGACTGAAGCCAGCCAAGTCTACATACAGAGATCCAGGCCAGCTAAGGCTACACAGTGAGATCGTGTCTCAAAACATAAAATAAATAAAAATTAAAGTCAAGTCCTGGGTAAACTGTCAATCTCTGGCTCCTTTGTGCATAGGCAATAAGTCTTCGCTGGCCTTGTGCATCAACTATCTGCAATGTATGTGAACTAACCCCGGAAAGCAAGAGGGAGAATGCATGCTGTAGCTAGGACATCTACAGAGTAAAACCTTTTCTCTTTGACTGAGTGTCCAGTAGGTCAGTCACCATACCTGGGGTGACCTGATGATTCTAAACCAATTTATCATCTAGTTAGAGAGGGCAATAGCTGAACCTCAGACAGGAAACACCTCACCTGCTGTAGTGATGGCCAGGTGGCTTTGCCCAGCTTATGCTGGTAAAGATCCCTGATAATGCTGCTACTCCGTGGGGGGATCTGCAGGCTGGACAACTCTGCCAGAAGGCAGCACGACTCACATTTCCTGCTAGAAGCTGCCAAAGAAGAATACAGACATTTTCCTCTCCCCAATCTCAGGAAGGTTTTTTCCCCTGAAAACCCTTTGTCTCATCATCTCCTAAAAGCCTTTCTATGCTGTTGAGTCTCACTCAACTCAAGAGAGAAATAACAACCTTTTCCCAAAACACTCCTCCAAACAGTCATTCTGAAGGGGAACTAAATATGACCTCGTGGGTTCCTTAGAGCTCTGCCAAGGAGATACAGAATTATGTACGAATTTTGTACGCTGAAGACTTTTCTTGTGTGGGACGACAAATTAATGGGAGTTGAGGGACAATCTTTTTTTTTTTTTGGTTTTTCAAGACATGGTTTCTCTGTGTAGCCCTGGCTGTCCTGGAACTCACTCTGTAGACCAGGCTGGCCTCAAACTCAGAAATCCGCCTGCCTCTGCCTCCCAAGTGCTGGGATTAAAGGTGTGCGCCACCACTGCCTGGCAAGGGACAATCTTAAAAATCACAAAACTTCTAGGACAGCATAGAAGTAATTGCTTAGGGAAAGAAGTTTGTTCAATCTTATATTAAAATACTATAAAAGCTATCCAAATATAGTGGTGCATAACTGTCATCCTAGCACTCAGAGGGCTGCAGCATCAACAGCTTGGATTGGAGGCAAGCCTCAGCTACACAGCAAGACTGTGTATTTAAAGAAATACTAAAAAAAATAATGTAACGAACAACCATTACTTGGGTGGAAACCAGAAGAATGCAGTGGGGTTTAGAAAAGCTCTAAATTGATTAGGTGTCTTCAGGGAGGGGAGGTAAATCAGAGTATAATGAAAATAAAGCCACTCTGTATTACTAAGCCCTTCTGGTGGACCCAGTATTATAGGTCCTTTCTCTTGACAACTTTCCTTTCTTCTCATGGCTAAAACCACTCTTATCAACTTTCCACATTCCTTATAGCCACAGGTTCAAGCACTGGTAAACCTCCGAGAATGAGCTTCCTGAAGAAAGGGAATTTCAGACTCAGAGCTGAAACCCAAGGGCATATAGCTAACAACACTGACTATGGAAATTCTGCAACCGAGGGGCTATGGAAAAAGGGAGGATTACTTTGGAACAGTAGATGTTTAAAACTTCTGGAACAAGGAAAGTGAGGACTGTGGCTTTTATGGTAATGGAGCTCGTCTGATTCTTAATATCACCTGGGGTAGAGGTGGGAGGCAGTTAAACTTAAACTCTCTGGTGTCAATGAACTGGCAAATAAAACTAGTCCGAAGAGTGTAGCTAAGTGGCAAACCACTTGCTGCGCGTACTAGAGGCCTGAGTTCGAACCCTATCTCTCAAATAAAATCACAGCCTGAGGCGACTGGGACCAAGAACTGCTTCAGAATCCTAGGCACAATCACCCACCACCCCAACTTCGGCCTCCGGCGCGAGCACCCCGAACCACCGGAAAGCTAAGGCAGCAGCACAGGCCGTACCGGGACCCTGCAAACACAGCTTCTTGGCTTCGGGCTCCAGCTCCTGAGGACTTCTGCGGCTTTTGCTCTTGAGGAGCACCGCAACGTCGGGGGACTTCTGGGTTTCTGGGCATTTCTTGGGAGCCATGACGTACTCGGTGAAGAGATATCAAGCTCTAAAAATAACGAAGCAAGGACTGAGAAGCCTCTGAGGAGAAAACAGGAAGGGACTACGTACGAGGCAGCGCCGTCGCAGGTAGCTCCCCTAAGACAACTTCGCGCCAAACGCTCCTAGGGCTGCTTTACTTTTAGCCCCGCCCTGTCCCCTCAGGGCTGCCCCGCCCCTTAGAACTGCCCCGCCCCCTCAGTATTGCCACAGTAGGGGCTGTCCCGCCCCCGGAACTGCCCCAGACTGCCCCGCCCCTTTAGGCACGGCCCGCCCCGGCTGCTCCGCCTCTTCCGTAGTCACGTGTGGAGCGTGCTGGGAGGGTTTTTTCCTTTTAACTCCCTAAGAACTGGGACTTCGCTTGTGTGCTGGACCTGAAGAAACCGGATGGTTTAAACCTGGCGGAGGTAGTGCATGCCTTCAATCCCTGAGCCAGGCGGCGTTGTGAGGCCAGCCTTGTCTACAGAGCGAGTTCCAGCAGTCAGAAGAACTACGCAGAGAAACCCTGTCTCGAACAACAACAACAAAAACAAAACTAAAAGAAAAAAGTAGGTAGTTTATGTCTTAACAAGAGGAAAGATCCAAACGTGGCTAAATATTTCCCATTTTGCCCATTAATAATAGGTGCCTCTGATTACCCAATCACAGCTTTAGCATTCGATTCTTTCCTTTCACTTTACAGATGTATTTTATCTCATAGATACTGTAGGGAAGAGCAGTATCTATGGTGGCGCACTCTATAATACTCAGCACAGAGGAGGCTGAGGCATGAAGAGTTAGCCTGGACTACGCTGACATCCTGTAGGGGTCAGATAAGAGTGAGAAAATCTGGTGTGCTATCGCAAGGCAAAGTGACTGCAGATAATGGTCATTTGCTGTATAGTTTTTAAAAGTAGAAAGATTTTGAATGTTTTCACCATAAACGACATCTGAGAAGATATGTTTAACCCAATTTAAAGAATACAATATGTGTATGTGGGTCAAACGTAATGTATGTATTCCTTATGAAGATGTATTCCATAAATATGTAAAAGTCGTATGTTTTTATGTAGTTTTATTTTTCATTCATTTATTTTTATTTTGTTTATTTTATTTATTTTAAATTAAAGCGATGCTCTAGAGGAAAGTAAAAGGTTGCACCTAGAGCCAGTTGTGGGGCTGTCCTAAGATGGGCTTGAATTAAGAGCTGTAGCTTAGTGGCTAGAGAGATAGTTTAATGGTTAAGAGAACTTGCTGCTTTTCTGAAGGACCTGAATTCCGTTCCCAGCACCCAGGCAAGTGGCTCACAACTACCTGTATGTAACTCCAGCTCCAGAAGACCAGACACCCTTTCTGGACTCTGCAGGCAGATGCACTCATATGTACACATAAGCACACAAAGAAACATGTATACACATAAGTAAAAAATTTTAAAAAGCTGGTCAGTGGTGGACTATACCTTTCATCCCAGCACTTGGGAGGCAGAGGCAGGCCTCGTCTACAAAGCAAGTTCCAGGACAGCCAAGGCTACAGAGAAACACTGTCTAGAAAACCTAAATAAGTAAATAAATGGCCAAGGCTACTGAGAAACCCTGTCTGGAAAAACAAAACAAAATTAAATAAATAAATAAATAAATAAATAAATAAATAAATAAATAGCTAGGTCTTGGTGGAACATATTCTTCTACATAGTGAGTACCAGGACAGCCAAGGCTAGACAAATCCTGTCTCAAAAATAAATAAATAAATGAATGAATGAATAAATAAATAAGTATAAAAATGAATCCTAAAAAAGTTGTAAGATAGTAACTAGGAAGATTATGAGGGAAAATAAGTTATTTGAATTTATATAGGTCCACTTCGAGGTGGTGTCAGCCTCTAAGGATCTATTTTATTTTCAGACTTTGTTTTGGCTTGCTTCATGTGTGTTTTTTTGTTGTTTGAGAGAGAGTTTCACCATGTAGCCCTGAATGGCCTAGAACTCAGTATGTAGACCAGGCTGGCCCCCAACACACAGAGATCCACCTTCCTCCAGAGTACTGCGTTCAAAGGTCTATGCCACCACATCTTCTGTTATTTGTGCCCCCCCAACCCCCATTATTTTTTCGTTTTGATTTTTCTAGACAGGTTTCTGTGGAGCTCTGGCTGTCCTGGAACTCTAGAATTCACTCTGTAGACAAGGCTGGTCTCAGACTCATAGAGCTCCACCTGCCTCTGCCTCCTGAGTGCTGAGATTAAGGTGTGAGACACCATTGCCTATAATGTTATTTTCTTAATCAGACATGGTGGCTCATACTTGTATCCCACCTAGGCAAAAGCAGAAAAATTGCTTGAGTCTGAGTCTAGACTGGGCAACACTGAGTTCCAGACCAGTTCAAGCTACTCAGTGTGTCCCTGTCTTAAAACAAGTAAACAAATAAACAACAGTAAAACCCCAAAGCAAAAATAATAACAAGCAAACCAAAGAGAATGCCAGCTTTCTGGTTCAAGGGGTGAATACTTTGCTCATAAGAAATATCATGATTCAGTTTTAAATGAGTGTGTGTGTGTATGTGTGTGAAAAAGAGAGAGAAAGAGAGAGAGAAAGAGATTAGAAGCTTTCTTACTGATTTTTTAAGTGCCCTCAGCTCAAAATAACCATCATGCCAAAGTAGTATATTTGTGAGTAGTTATCTTTTAAAACCAGTAGGTGATCATAGGATTACACCGATTTCCTGAAAGCCTCCAATTCAGAGCAAAGCCTCCTGTGGTGTTTTGAGTTTGAATGGCCCCCACAGGCTCTTGTGTTTGAATGCATGGCTGTAGAGCATGGTACTATTAGCTGGTGTGGCCTTATTGGTGTAGGTGTGGCCTTGTTGGAGGAAGTATGTCACTGTGGATTTGGGCTGTGAGGTGGTATATGCTCAAGCTACATCTAGTATGGCACCCAGTCTCCTCCTGGCTGCCTTTAGATCAAGATGTAAAACTCTCAGCTCCTTCTCCAGCACCATGTCTGCCTGCATGCCACCATGCTTCTCTCCATGACGATAATGGACTAAACCTCTGACACCGTAAGCCAGCCCCAGTTAAATGTTTTCCTTTATAAGAGTTGCAATGGCGGGGCTGGAGAGATGGCTCAGTGGTTAAGAGCACTGACTGCTCTTCCAGAGGTCCTGAGTTCAAATCCCAGCAACCACATGGTGGCTCACAACCATCTGTAATAGGATCTGACGCCCTCTTCTGGAGTGTCTAAAGACAGAGCAATGTACTCACATAAAATAAATAAATAAATAAATCTTTAAAAAAAAAAAAAAAGAGTTGCAATGATCATGGCATCTCTTCACAGCAATGGTAACCCTACCTAGGACACCTCTGTTCCTTGAACTCTTTCCCCCAGAGCTGCCAACACATGTTAAACCCTATAAATCCTAATACCCTCTGGGAGCCGTGTCTTATCTTCTGAAGAGTTGATTACCTAAAAGCCTCAAGTGGACTGAGAAACTCAGATAGGAAAGTTGACTTGACAGCTAATACGAGTGGAGATTCACATCTCAAACCCGCTGGCATCTACCCCTTCCAGCCCGAGGGAGAACTGACCTGCAGACGGATTTCGTCCATCCTCAAACTTCCTCCTTTTCTATCCAATGAAGTGCTGAGGCCCCGTGGCATGTCCACACTGTCTCATTTCCTTCAGTTGTTCTGGGTACAGGAACAATTCTGCTTCTGGAGAATGTCTGCTTTATTTATATTGGCTCCAGACCTTCCAGACCCTGCTCTAACACCTTTCCTGTAATATGCACTCTCAGTTGTGAAGAACAGTGAGCCCAAATTTCAAGGACGATAAAATGGGATAGGCTGAAGGTAGAAGGCTAAAGGCCAAGAAAGTGGCACACAAAGGGGATGTTTCTAAAAATGTATTATTAGGGCCAGAGAGATGACTCAACAAATAAGAGAACTGACTGCCCTTCCAGAGGACCCAGGTTTGATTCCCATCACTCACATGAAAGCTCACAGCTTTCTGAAGCTCTGGTTCTAGGGCAGCTGATACTCTCTTCTGGCCTTCAAGGTCACCAGGCACGAAAATGCTGCACAAACACACATGCAGGCAACACTGATACACATAAAGTAAAATCTTTTTAAATACAAAATTTTCAATTTAATTGGGCATGTATGTGACTGAATGTGCTTCACAGAGCATGTGCAGAGGTCAGAAGACAATGTTGTAGGGTTGGGTTTCTCCTTCAATGTTTATATGGGTTCTGGGGTTTGAACTTGGTTGGGTACTTTACTCACTGAGCTATCTTGCTTGCCACTATCACTACCACCCTTTTTCGAGACAGGTTCTCTTGTCACCCAGCCTGGCCTTGAACTCATTGTCTATCTTGTAATCTTGGCATTTGGAATGTTGAGGCACGAAGACCTTGAGTTCAAGGCCATCTTCTACTACACAGCAAGTTGTAGGCCAGCCTGGGTTAAAAGCAACTGGCTGTTCTTCCACAGAATTTGGGTTCAATTTCCAGCACCCACATTAACACAGCATCTATAATGCTAATTCTGTCCTCCTCAGGCACTCTGCACACGTGGTACACAGACATACATGCACACAAAAAACCCATACACATAAAATAATAAAAACCTGTAAAAGAAGATGACTCTTGACTGTGTAGAGGAAAAGGGGAAAGTGCTTCAGGCAGAGGGAACAGGAAATGCAAAGGCCAGGGAATAGTGAGCTGTGCTGGACTCAAACATTCTGCCTGGTGCCAGGTTTCCCCAGAATCTGTTTCTTTTCTTTTTTTAGAATTATTTATTTTATGTATATGAGTACACTGTAGCTGTCCTCAAACACACCAGAAGAGGGCATTGGATCCCACTACAGATGGTTGGAAGCCACCATGTGGTTGCTTAGACTTGGACTCAAGACCTTTGGAAGATTAAGTGCTCTTAACCACTGAGCCATCTCTCCAGCCCCCAGAATCTGTTTCTTAGAGCTGGAAATTTTTCCATGATGGGTAAATGTTGGCCTGCATGCTAGGAGCCTTCCTCAGGGATCTCTGGCCCGGCCAAATTCAAGGGTTCAGGCAAAGGGGAGAGCCTGAGCAGGGACAGAGTCTCCTCCGCCTCGGTCTCCACAGTTGCCACCTTGGTTGCACCAAGACGCTGCACCCACTGTCCTGTGCTGAGTCGGGCCCAGGCTGAACCCATGAGAGGCTGACTAGCTAGTGAGGAGTGCGGGAAGCTTCTGGTGACATTCGTCTTCCCAAGTGGCAGTGTTACAGCTCTTATGATAGAAGCTCTCAGACGATGGAGTAGTTCTCACACCTTTATTCCTTCCGGATGGGGATCTCTCCTATACAGGTTGGGACGGTCTAATATACTGTTTGGGAGGGGTCAGGGGTTTGACAACAGGTACTTCCCAATGGCTTGGTCTGAGGGCTTAGGGGCACCTTATTTTTGTGTGGGAGGGCTTGGCGTTGCTCCTACATGACAAATCTCACATGACAGGCCTCTCTGCAGGGGAGTGTGGAGGCTGTAGCTGTTTTACGAGAGTCTTCCGGGAGTGTTGGCAAAAACGTTTTCGGTCCCTTGTGGATAGTTCCACTGGGTTGCCCAGAGTTTTCAGCCTATGCTCAACCGGGTGCCAGATTGCCTGCCACAGACCACTGCCCCACAGGTAGAACTGATTGTGAACAGTGGTGACCTGCTTTACACACACCAACAAAACACTTGGTTTCACGTTGTGGTTTTGAGGCACCTTTAACCCAGAGTTCACTTTGTTTCCTGATTTCACAATAAAGCTTCTGCCCAGTGGCCTGATGTCATTCATCCCCAGCTGATGAGCCACCAGGTGCAGGATGGACAAGGTATTTCATATGAGTATTTTCAAGACGCTAATCTGATAAAGGGGTGCATGGTATATTATTGCTTCAGTTTCAGGCTGTGGCCGTGAAATTTCATTATAGATGTTTGGATTTTTCTTGGTTTTGTTTTGTTTTGTTTGTGTTTGGATTGTGTGTGTGTGTGTGTGTGTGTGTGTGTGTGTGTGTGTGTGTGTGTTGAGAGAGAGAGAGAGAGAGAGAGAGAGAGAGAGAGAGAGAGAGAGAGAGAGAGAGAGAGTCTTAGTCAGGGTTTCTATTCCTGCACAAACATCATGACCAAGAAGCAAGTTGGGGAGAAAAGGGTTTATTCTGCTTACACTTCCACACTGCTGTTCATCACCAAAGGAAGTCAGGACTGGAACTCAAGCAGGTCAGGAAGCAGGAGCTGATGCAGAGGCCATGGAGGGATGCTTCTTACTGGCTTGCTCAGCTTACTGTCTTATAGAAACCAAGACTACCAGTCCAGGGATGGTACCACCCACAAGGGGCCCTCCCTCCTTACAGCTGGATCTCATGGATGCATTTCCTCAGCTGAAGCTCCTCTCTCTGTGATAAGTCCAGCTTGTGTCAAGTTGACACACAAAACCAGCCAGGGGGAGGGAGGGAGAGAGAGAGAGAGAGAGAGAGAGAGAGAGAGAGAGAGAGAGAGAGAGAGAGAGAGAGAAATACCACTTTTACTAAAGGGTACCACAAAGCAGCTCTTTCAAAAACTGCTGGCTGCAGTAAATCATGGTCTTGTGTTTGTTCACACTGGAAGCTGGGGCAGACCATGGGCATGACCCTAAATAATACCAGTTTCTTTGATCTGCAGAACAATACATGGCTTCTTTGGAGTGTTTTCTAGAACAGATAATAACACACAGTGGGATGAAAGTTGCATTTAGACTCTGGCCTAGAACTCATATTTTCTCTTTTTTGTTTAGGGTCTTTTGTTTGTTTCTGTTTTTGTTTTTTAGATAGGGTATTTCTGAATATCCCTGGCTGTCCTGGAATTCTCTCTGTGGACCATACTGGCCTCAAACTCAGAGATCTGCCTGCCTCTGCCTCCCGGGTGCTGGGGTTAAAGGTGTGCACTACCACTGTGGGGGTTTCTTTTTCTATGCTTTAGCCAGGAGTTAGTAGAAGGGTAAGGAGGAGAACTGTTGTTTCGCTCCCAGGTTTAGGATCTGTGATCCTGTGAGTTGCTCTACAGGCAGCAAACAGCAAGATTTCAGACCGCCTGTGGAAGTATTCAGCTAGTAGGAATCATTGTTGTGGTGCAGGCTGATACATGACTCCAGCTCTGCTCAGGCTGTCTATGAATCCAAACCCTGCTGAATCTGCAAACCCTTCTGTGATCCACACAGATGCTGGTGTGGGCTTCCCACACACACTGACTGCAGCCAGTGGTTTGTAAATGACAGGTTTGGGGATTCCGCAAAGCTTGCAGAGAACTCAAATTCTTCCCAAAGAATTGGAAACAGACTAAGTAGAACTCAAGTATTCAGAGTTCTTGTTTGGCATCTCCAATTCATGTTTAAATGTCCAAATATGAACAAATTCATAGCAATATTAAATGAGATTCTAGATCCACCCCCTGGGAATATTGAATATCAGATTAAGCACTATAGTTTTGGAAAAAAATAAGTCAAATATTAAAGCAAAACAAACATCAGCTAGCTATATTACTGAAAATTACTTTGAATAATTTGTTGTTGAAATCTTTTATTTTTTGAGACTTGCTTTTTTTAATATAATTTTTTCAAAGATTTATTTATTTTATTTATATGAGTACACTGTAGCTGTCTTCAGACACCCCAGAAGAGGGTATCAGATCCCATTACAGATGGTTGTGAGCCACCATGTGGTTGCTGGGAATTGAACTCAGGACCTCTGGAAGAACGATCAGTGTTCTTAACCACTGAGCCATCTCTCCAGCCCAAGACTTGCTTTTACTATGTAGCTTTGACTTGGGATTTGCTACCTAGACAGGTTGGCCTCACACTCACCTGCTGGAATTAAAGCATGTACTAGTATAATATATCCAGCTTTATTGACTATTTTTCCAGACAAGATTTTGTTGTGTAGCCCTGACTATCCTGGAACTCACTCTGTAGACCAGACTGGCCTTGAACTCAGACATCCGCCTGCCTCTGTCTCCTAGGGAGTGGGACAAAAGGTATTCACCACCACCATCTGACTATTGAAAATATTTTTCATTGGATCTAGACAGATAACTCAATCAGTGAAGTACTAACTGAAAGCCTGAGGACCTAACTTCTGATCTTCAACACCCACATGAAATGCTACATATATTGGCACTCACTTGTAATCCCAGTGTGGGGGAAGCAGAGACAGAAAGCTCCCTGACCAGCCAGCCTCACCTAACTAGTAAGCTACAGATCCGAATGCTAGACTCATTGTCTCTAAACACAAGCTGAACAGCTCCCAAGGGATGACCATTGAGGTCATTGTACATATACACATGTTCACACACAATTGTGTTAGAGTTATTTATTTTATATGTTTGGAATTTTACTTGCATGTATGTATGTGCACCACATGCATGTCTGGTCAGTAGAGGACATCCAGTGCCCTGGACCTGGAGATATGGATGGTTGTGGAGGAACTAATCCTCTGCAAGGGCAGCAAGTGCTCTTAACTGATAAGCCATATCTCCAGCCCAACATTAAGAAAGGAAGAAAGGCCGGGCAATGGTGGCGCACACCTTTAATCCCAGCACTTGGGAGGCAGAGGCAGGTGGATTTCTGAGTTCGAGGCCAGCCTGGTCTACAGAGTGAGTTCCAGGATAGCCAGGGCTACACAGAGAAACCCTGTCTCGAAAAAAACAAAAAAACAAAAACATACAAACAAACAAAAAGTTAAGAGCACTATCTGCTCTTCCAGAGGTCCTGAATTCAAGTCCCAGAAACCACATGGTGGCTCACAACCATTTGTAATGGGATCTGATGCCCTTTTCGGGTGTGTCTGAAGACAACTACAGTGTGCTCATATACATAAAATAATTCTTTTTTAAAAATCTAATGATGAGTTTCAGTTTGGATCTGCATAAGTTTTTCTAGCTAATGGCAGTCATCAAGTATTGAAATATCTTCTTAAACTCAGGTAAACTTTACATTATTTTATCACAAAAGTTAGAAAATCTAGATTAAAAAATTACTTTCCTATCTATAATCCTAGTATTTGGAAAAGGCTGATGCAGGGGATAGTGAGTTTGAGACTGTAAGAGGTGGAGAAGGGAAAAAGAAAAGAGGAGGAAGAACAAGAGAAAAAAGAAAGGGAAGGGGAACCAAAAGCCACTGGGGAGACGGCTTGGCTGGTATGAGGACTCACTTCATGAGTGGAGGCCCTCACGAGGCCCTGAGTCCATATCTACAGCCTTCACAGTTTAGAAACTGCATATGGCCGAACATGCTTCTATCAACCCCTGAGAGGTCAGACAGGTCCTGAGAGCCCACTGGCAGCAGCCTAGCAGGAACAGTAGGTTTCCGGCTCTGCCAGACCCAGTCTTATGTGAATAAGGCAGAGAGCACAGGAAAAAAACACTTGAAGTCCTACTCTGGCCTCTACATGTGAGGAATGAAGGCAGGAGGTTCAGTATCTCCAGGAATTTTTGGCTACAGAGTGAGTTTGTGGCCAGCCTGGGCTCTATGAGACCTTGTCTCAACAAACAAAACCCACCAAAAAAAAAAAAAAAAAAATCTGAAACAAAAGTTTCTCTACTTAAGCAACCCTCCTAAAATAGTGGTACATTTAAATAACAATTAAAATTATTGTGCTTTATTTCCTTCATCTTTTCTCAACTATTTTAAATTGCTTATTTCTATACAAGATTTATAAAAGTATACTAAGAGATTGCTAAATACACATGACATATAAGTAAATACACTTACATGCATTAGCGTTTTATATATAAAATTATATACATAAACATTATATATATAGAAAGGTGTATGCCACCATGACCAGCCCTGAAACTATTTTGAGTTGTTCTGTCTTAAAGAGTTTCCCTGCAAATATGGATTGTTTCAATTTTTTTTTTGTTTTTTGTTTTTTGGTTTTTGGTTTTTCGAGACAGGGTTTCTCTGTATAACCTTGGCTGTCCTGGAACTCACGCTGTAGACCAGGCTGGCCTCGAACTCAGAAATCCACCTGCCTCTGCCTCCCGAGTGCTGGGATTGTTTCAATTTTTAAAGAAACAGTTACATAACACACACACACATATATATATGTATGTATGTGTATATGTGTATATGTGTGTGTGTGTGTGTGTGTGTGTATAATGTTGGACTGGATAAGTGGTATGGCACGTGCTTAGCATGCATAAGGTGCTAGGTCCAATCCCCTACACCACTATAACAAAATTACATGTACACAATTTGGGATAGCTTTAGAAATGTTAGACCACTATGTAAAAACCAAAGCAAAAGAATAAATGAACACTTTCAGTGTTTACTGTGGGGACTGAAGCACTGTCCACATACTAACTTAATATCCTGTCATGAAATAGCATGGTAAGCATGCCAGGGATCTCCAGCAGCCAGATTTGCATAGCAATGGCCTCAGGGCTAAAGTGATCTATGTAAAGCAGTTGCAAACAGAAGTTGTTATATAATCTCTGGACTAAGAGTTCTTTACTATAAGGCCTGATAAAAGTGATAAAGAAGCTCTTTCGGGGCAGTGGTGGTGCACGCTTTTAATCCCAGCACTTGGGAGGCAGAGGCAGGTGGATTTCTGAGTTTGAGGCCAGCCTGGTCTACAGAGTGAGTTCCAGGACAGCCAGGCTACACAGAGAAACCCTGTCTCGAAAAACCAAAAAAAAAAAAAAAAAAAAAAAAAAAGAACCCTCATCAGGGGATAGAAATATAGTTTAGTTGGTAAGTTGTTTGCCTAGTGTGTGTGATGCTCTGAGTCCGATCCCCAGTATCATATAAACCGGGTGTGGCATACCTGTACAGTATAGTCAAGTGGATTAAGAGTTCAGGTTTTGAGGCTGGAGAGATGGCTCCGCGGTTAAGACTGCTCTTCCAGAGGTCCTGAGTTCCATTCTCAGCAACCACGTGGTGGCTCACAACTATAGGTGATGGGGTTTGATGCCCTCTTCTGGTGTGTCTGAAGAGTACTCACAGTGTACTCACATGCATAAAATAAATACATCTTAGAGTTCAGGTCTTTATTGGCCTGAACTTTATTGGTCTTTATAGCAAGTTTAGATTTGTCTTAGGGATTCTGTTACCGTGATAAAACAACAGGATGCTGTGTGATAAGACTGTCCCTGGGAAGACACGACGCACTCTAGGCAGCCCATGGCAGGCCAAAGTACAGGTACTGGCAAAATCCACTACGCTTTATTGGGATTCTTATAGGAATATAGGTGAAGGAGTACTTACAAACAGAAATGATTAAAAAAAAGACAACTGCATTATCAAAGCCCACCACCCAGCATTGGTGAAAGCTCACAAAAGCTGGGACCTGGGGCACACTGCACAACCCACAGGCAAATTAACAGTTGGGACAGTGTCCCTTCCAAGTGATACAGTTGATCTAAACATTCTCTGGGCATCTTGGCTGATCTCAGAGTTTCTTTTTTTACTTACTCTGAGAGGGAGGGAACCTAGTGAATCTGGTCAATTTCAGGGACTTCCTGAAGCTATGTATTGTTTGTTTTGTGACAGAGTTTCTCTATATAACCCTGGATGCCCTGGAACTCACACAGTAGACCAGGCTGTCCTGAAACTCAGAAATCCCTTTATCTCTGCTAGGGTTAAAGGCACATGGCACCAGGACCAGCCCAGGAACTATTTTGAGTTGTTCTGTCTTAAGGAGTCTCTCTGCTATATGGATTGTTTGTTTCTTTTTTTTTCTTTATTTCTTTTTTTTTCCCTCTATATAGCCCTGGTGGTCCTGGAACTCACTCTGTAGACCAGGCTGGCCTCAAACTCAGAAATCCGCCTGCCTCTGCCTCCCGAGTGCTGGGATTAAAGGTAAGCATTACTACTGCCCTGGCCTATAGGCCAGTCTTTATGGAGGTATCTTCCCACTTGAGATTCCCTCTTCACAGGTTAGTTTGTGTTGAGTTGACATAAAACTAACCAATACAAGGTTCAAGGCCATTCCAAAGGGAGCAGAGAGGCACTGACTGGTAGGATAGTCCTCATGGCTGGGGTTGAATTCTGGCAGTGCCTTGTACTCTTCTGACCCAAAGTTCTCGTCTAAGTACTGTAGAAATCCCAAATGACAGAAAGGAAAATGCTCCTTTGTGGTACAGCAGAGAGCTGTTTCCTATGGGAGATGAGTCATATGCTCGTGGGCTGGGAGAACTTCATTTCCATTTCTTCACCTTTCATCTTTCCACTGCCCTGCTCTGGCTCCTGGCCCTACTATGACATTGTAACTCCAGGAGCATGTGACAATAAAACTTTCCCAAGGTAAGTTTCTTAATGTAGAGGAAAGTGTGGTTCGCTTTGTTAGCTGTGGTTCTTATTGGTGAAGCCCTTAGCCTGGTGGTGCAGAGTGATGGTCAATGTTGTGAATTTCACAGAATCTAAAATCACCCGAGAGCTGGGGTCTAGGTCCTGACGCCTTGACTTCCCCACCAAAACAGACTGTATTTTGAACTGTAAACGAGGAGAAGTCCTTTCTCTCTTAAGTTGCTTTTGTTGAAATATTTTATCATAGCATGAGAGAAGAACTAAGAGCTGAAAAGATGGCTCAGTAGTTGAGATCACTTCCTGCTCTTCCAGAGGAACTGAATTCAATACTTCGCCTCTCATCTGGTGCCTCACAACCACCTGTAACTATGGCTCTGAGATGTCCCTCTTCTGGCCTCTGTAGGCATCTACACATGTGGCACACATTCTCAAAATTATACACACATGCAGATAAGTAAAAATTTTTAAAAAATCTTTTCAAGAAAGAAACTAAGGTCTGGGTGATGGAATTCTAGCACTTGGGAGGCAGAGGCAGGAAGATCTCTGAGTTCCAGACCTGCCTGGTCTACATAGTGAATTCTAAGGCAGCCAGGGCTACACAGAGAAGCTCTATCTTGAGAAATCAAAAAGAAAGAAAGAAAAAGTAAGAAAGAAAGAAAAAAAGAAACTAAAGTAGGTGGTGTTTGTACAAATCCTCATAAGTCCTCCTGAAATGTCAACTTCTGCACGGGTTCACAGACACTATCTATTTGGATTTATTTTATTTTTATTTTATGTATGTACTTGGTTTGCTTTCATGTATCTAGGTATTATATGCATGCAGGGTCCAAGGGAGGCAGAAAAGGGCACAGAATTCCTTGGAACTGGAGTTAGAAATGGTTGTTAGCTGCTACATGGGTGCTGAGAATTGAATCTGGGTCCCCTGGAAGATCAAGAGGTACTTTTAACTACTGATCCATTTTTCTACCTCTATTTAGTTTCAGTTTTGAAACAGGGTCTGTTGTGGCCCAGGTGGGCTTTGAACTTGCTATCTATCTGAGCCTAACCTTGACTTTTTGTTGTTGTTGTTGTTGTTGTTGTTGTTGTTGTTGTTTTGGTTTTATTTGTTTTTCGAGACAGGGTTTCTCTGTGTAGCCCTGGCTGTCCTGGAACTCACTCTGTAGACCAGGCTGGCCTCAAACTCAGAAATCTGCCTGCCTCTGCCTCCCGAGTGCTGGGATTAAAGGTGTGCGCCACCACTGCCGGGCTAACCTTGACTTCTTGATGCTCCCACCTCTACTCCTCACACCCTGGGATTGCAGACATGCATCACCCATCTGGCTCAGACACAGCTATTGTTCCTTCTTTTCCCTGCATTCATAACTATGCCTATTTCCTCTGGGCTCAGAACTGAAGTGTTCCATTATGATTACAGGCAGTCTAGACGACCAAGCCACCTCTGAGTTGGCAGCATGAGGGCTTCTGATCCATTATGCAAAGAGGCACACTTATGAAACTTGGTGAAGAAAACTTGTGAAAGCTGTCTATCTTTAAAACTCAAGAAGAATGTGATGAACTTTCCAAGGTTAACAGTCTTGGCTTTCTAGGGAGCCACACACAATGCTTTAACTGATTAGTTTCTGGAAAGATATGTGTACATCCTCTTCCCCAGAGCCTGTGAGTGTAAACTCATTTGGGAAAAGTGTCTTGCAGATGTAATTAAGGATTTTAAAATGAGACGGTGAAAGCCTGGAGTAGGGGTCCATGCCTAAAATTCTAACACACACTCCCATTATTATTTTTAGGTTTATTTTATTATTTTTAAAACTATGAATGTGGATATGCACATGTAAATAAAGTGACCCAGATGAGGGCATCAGATCCCCTGAAACTGAAGTTACAGAGTTGCTGGAAACCACACTCTGGTCCTTTCTGAGAGCTGTAAGCGCTTCTAACTACTAGACGTCTTTTCAGCTTACCAGCCCACTGTGGCTCAAAATCACTGTGTGGTCAAGGATGCAGAAGTTAACACTAAAACACTAATGCTGGGCAGTGGTGGCGCACGCCTTTAATCCCAGCACTTGGGAGGCAGAGGCAGGTGGATTTCTGAGTTCGAGGCCAGCCTGGTCTACAGAGTGAGTTCCAGGACAGCCAGGGCTACACAGAGAAACCCTGT
>CM052701.1:79889036-80012757 GCA_028551405.1 Uromys caudimaculatus | reverse complement strand
TTTTTTTTTTTTTTTTTTTTTTTTTTTTTTTGGTTTTTTGAGACAGGGTTTCTCTGTATCGCCCTGGCTGTCCTGGAACTCACTCTGTAGAGCAGGCTGGCCTCGAACTCAGAAATCCACCTGCCTCTGCCTCCCGAGTGCTGGGATTAAAGGCGTGCGCCACCACTGCCAGGTTCTCTGGGTCATTTTAAAGTGCATCTCATCACTTCAATCCATCCTCAATTCTTCTTTTCCTTTTTCTTCTCTTCCTCTCACATCTCTCTGCCTTCTTCCTTTTCTCTTTTGGCCCCTTCCCCAATCAGATAGGGTCTTGTTGCTATGTAGAAGAGGCTAGCCTCAAACTTGTATGGAAAGGCTGGCCTCCAACTCAAGATGATTCCCCTGCCTCATCTCCCACATGCCATTAGAAGTTCTGGAAACTCTTTCCTTAAATTGCTTCTTCAGTTCATCCACATCTCAGCTCCACTATCCTCAAGATGGAGGAAGCCACTGTCATCTCATCCTGGTGTCTGATGCAACCTCCTGTTTGGGTTTTCCTACTTTTAGTCTCTAACCCACAGGTCACTTAGTTTTATTGTGAAAAGAGCCAAGTTAGTTAAAAGACAACACAATCTCTGATCCACCTTGGCCAATGTAGTGAGAAATGACAAGAGACAATTTGTGTGTAAGTGGGCAAGGTTTACTTTATTTTTGAACACTAGAATTTTAATTTCATGAGGAATATTTTTTTTGGTTTATTTTTCAGGCATCTTTTAAAAATGTTAAAAGCATTCTTTGGCCTGTGGACCATACTAAGCCACTGTCTGCTGATTCCTTAGTCCCTTCCTTGTCCAGCATCCAAGACCAGTCAGCTTGCTCCTCCCCTGTGCTGCTCCCAAGCCTCCTCCCCTAGGAAGAAACTCACAAAGCCTGGCAGTCTGTGGGTGCTGTGGCCTCCCCACTCTGTCACCACGCCTCACTCATGCTACATTCTTTCCAGAAGGTCAAGGGCTCATTTCAGGGCCGGTGTCCTCATCAGTCACCAGTCCTTCTCGGGTGCTCTTGGATACATCTTCCCTTCACCTGCCTGTCATTTGGTATTTGGGTTTTTGGGAGGAAGAAAGGGTTGTGCTTCTAGAGTCTTTTCTCACACTTTCCTAATGGAAATTATGCTCCATCTATTATTAACACACAACGCCTCCCCCCACCCTCGGCCCTAGACATTGCTTGTGCTAAGCACACTTTCTACCACTACTGAGCTTCAGTCCCAGCCCTGCACTCTCTTTTCCTCACCCATTTAAAATGCTTACCCCAACCCGGAATCATGTACTGTTTAATTTTACTGGAGATTTTCAGGAAGTCAGGGATTTTGTCTGCTTTCCTTAAGTTGAAGGCTGAACACCCAGAGGATATCTGGCACACTGTGGGTGTTTCCAGAAAATGTGCTCAGTGAAAGGGCCATCGAGTATCACTGTTTAGTCACCGCGGCAGACCTTCTCAGCAGAAGCCTCCCTGACATGCACAAGCTGGAGGCTGAAGCTGCTATGGTAGCTCCTGGCCAACTCCTGCCTATCTGTGGTACTAACCAAAGGTTCTGCCCTGAGCAAATCCCTGCACTTGGAAAAAACTTTGTGCTCTGTAACCTGCTTTGCATTTCCTCTCTGGTGCCTTCCTCTGCTGTTCTTCCTGTGAATCCTAATGAGGTAACCCCTCACTCATAACTCTGACCTGTTTTTCCACCCGGAGTTGCCTGGGATCTTAAAGGCATAGCAGTTAAATCAGATACATTACTCAGCTGCCTTTTAGGAATGCTGGGGTAATATCCAGAGGCTGAGAGAAACAAGGCAGCCTTCAGAGGAGCCTCGCCCACTCTGGAGCCCTCTGTGTGCTGTGCTTCACCCTCCATAGGGAACCTCTCCCAGAGTTTGAAAGGGTAAATCTGGGCAGGGATACAGTCACCGGTAGAGTGTGTGTTTAGTATGTAAGGCCTGGGCTCCAGCCCCTCAAGGAGAAAACAGCTGAGACAGGAAAATTGTTTGAGTCCAGGAGTTTGAGAATAGCCTTGGTAACATAAGGTGACCCACCCCCAACTAAAGAAAAAAATAAAATTCAATTCTTTGGATACACTAGCTACCATCCAAGTGCTCAGAAAGCCATGTGTGACTGGTGGCTACCAATTGGACAGCACAGGTGTAGGACCTTTTTACTGTTGCACAAATTTGCAGAGCAGTGGTGGCTCATGCCTTTAATCCCTACTCTTGCGGGGCAGAAGCAGGTGGATCTCTGTGAGTCCAAGGTTGCTCTGGTCTACAGAGCTAGTTCTAGGACATCCAGGGATACACAGAAAAACCATCTTGAAAAAAAAATCTATCGGACATTGGTTTTTTAGACCCAAACCCTATAGACCATCGTTGGCCAGTTTTCATTTTAATTACAGTTGATGGCACACTGCTGTAACCCCACCCAGCATTTGGGAGGTGGAGGCCAGTATCACCTATCTCACCAGCTTTCAAAGGGGGCCTGAGCTATGAGACCCTGTCTTATGAAACAAATTAACAGAATTGCCAAATTTACATATAAGTACATTAATTTCTTTTCAGTGCTGGGAATTAACCACAAGTCTTTGTGTGCTGAGAAAGCTTTCCACCAACCACTGAGCCACACCTCAGCGTCGCACAGTGACTCTTCCTTTTTTTTTTCTTTTGGTTTTTTGAGACAGGGTTTTTCTCTGTGTAGCCCTGGCTGTCCTGGAACTCGCTCTGTAGACCAGGCTGGCCTCGAACTCAGATATCCACCTGCCTCTGCCTCCCAAGTGCTGGGATTACAGGCGTGCGCCACCACTGCCCGGCTTGACTCTTCCAACATGTCATTTTGAGACTCTTTTCCCAGAGATAGCTTCCAAAATCAGCCTGATGTGTTTCCGCTCCAAACAGTGTTTTGCATTTTCTTTCCGTTTAGCAGTGTCTTGGAGATCTTCATATGAGAATGTGGGTCTCAGGCTGAGGTGGAGCTTAGGAGCAGAGCATTTGCAGAGCAGAAACGGCTCTGTGTTTGAACTTCAGCACTGTAAATAAAATGTTTAATTAAAAAACATGTTTCCTCTGTTCTGGAATTGTAGAGTAATCCATAGCTTTATCTCCTCAGCAATGATGGGCGTTTGTATCTTCATTTTCTTGGATTTTGAATAGTGCTATATACAAACATCCTGGCACTTCTGTCTATATCTGTACACATTTGTCTATGGTGGGTACCAAGTAGTAGAATTTGCTAGGTCATAGAATCACAGACCAATACCACTGGGGCTTGGCACACCCTATTGTTCCCGCCTAGAATACCTCTCTCCATGACTAACTCCTACTCACCAAGCCCAACCAAGTATCATGCTTTTGTGGAAGGTGGTCCTTCCTGCCTCAGTTTACTTGTGGGACTGTCCCCCCACATCTTATCATTGTTGAATACATAGGGCTCAGCCTGATTTCTCTATATATCCCCAAAATATACCTAGGATATATCTCTATATATACCTGGGATAGGCTTTAGCATAAAGCAAACATCCAAATGTTTCCTCGGGTGAATAAACAAACAAATGAAGGCTCAGTGGTTAGGACATTCCAGAAATTCAAGGTGAGGCAGAGTGTCCTGAAAGTTGGCTGTAGATCACCCTGCCACCTGGTACTCTGAGCCAAGTGACTTCTTGCTGGGTTTCTGTCTTTGGCCCTGGCCCTCTGGGCCTGGGCCTCTCATCTTGAACTGTGGAAGCACTGTGTAATTAAGGGGTCTGTTCAAGGGCACAGAAGTCTGAGTCCCTTGGGGAGTAGGAGCTGTGAGCTGGGGATTCTAAGCACATGTCTGTTTCCTTTCACCTAAAGTTCAAAACGGTCTGTCCTTTGCCCCCTCCCAGTACCTTAGGGACAATTAAGATCAGCTGCAACATTTCTGCTTTCTGATTCCAGATTTGAACCCAAGGGAAGCCAGATGTTTTCCAATGCACATCCTCTTCTCCCTGTGGTCTGATGAACAGACTTGTTTCCTGAGCCTCTATATCCTGACTTCCCCACATCCCAGAGCCTGGCTGCCAACTTTATTTTTAATGAGGTTTTAATAGGCTGCTTCTGTAATTAATTTCATTCTTGTATTTTCACACTTTCTGTCTAGGTGCCTAAACGCCTCCAGGCGCTAGGTGCGATGTTAACTGATTCCAAATAATGCAAAGCACCACGGCTGTGATTAGACATTTCCCAAGCCCCTCTCATTTGCAGTTGTTTAACAATCATAAATTAACTGGGGCACACGGCTCAGTGGTAGGTCAGCTGAGTTACCTGTCAGGTTTTATAGAGGCAGAAAAAGATAAGGAGAAAAGTTTTGAAGAAGCCCTGAGAGAGTGGGTGTTGAAATTGGTTTCAGAAACCACATCCTCAGGTTTCAAATCTCCTATGCCAGATTTGCTACACGCGCGCCGCCAGTCCTCAGGCCGCAGGTGACTCGCGCGTCTTTGTGACAACACAGGCAACTAAAGGAGATAGTTTCACGCTCCTAAGTGAGCCCAGCAGCTGGTGTCACTCCTAAGTTACAATTATCCTCAGCAGCCTCTCTTCCCCTTTTGTGAGTGGACTCTACTGAGCAAAGAACACGTCAGTGATTCCTTCCAGATTTAGAAACAACCACGATTTTGCTATTTTTAAAGTTGTCTTTTAAAAGTCCGCGCGCGCATGTACACTTCTAAGGGAGTGGAGGGGGCTGGGTTGGAAATGTGTGTGCTGGAAAGAGAGCAGTTAGGCTGGTTGCTTCCCAGAGCGCGTCTGGTCCTCTAGGGGGCGGTTCCTTGGGCGCTCCAACCCAGAGCGAACTGTGACTCCAGGACCCCTGAGCACCAGAGGCCTGGGACCCCGCTGGCCCGCATTCCCTCCTGTCTCTCTGGTCCCGAGCACCTGCTGCTGGGTCACCCGGCTCAGGAGAGAGCAGGAGGGGCGGGGAAGCCGAGCAGGTGGCGATTAGGTCAGCCTCAGAACATTCTTGGACCGCTACAGTGGATATAAATAACAGACCCACAGGCTCTGAAATCCCGAGAGGCTGGGGGTGGGGCAGTGAAGAAGGGATCTATTTAGAGTGGGGTGGTATCGTGAGGATTCGGGAAAAGTCTACATTGGACTAGGAGGTGAAACCAAGGGATTTAAAGATGAGTCGAGATACAAAATCTGAAACCGTGAACACGGAGGAGTAGTTCGTGGGTTTTTTTGTTATTGTTGTTTGTCCCACCCCCACCGCGTGTTTGTCTCAGGTCTCGGAATGCGCGCTAGAGCTGCAAGCAGAGCTGCTCTAGGTAGGCATGGCTTTTCTAGTCTCGCTTCTGCTGGACTAGAGATCTTGGGCAAACCGCTGAAGGTATCTCTAAGCCTCATTCACGTCAGTGTGAATTGTAAGGTTTACAAGGAGTGGGTGGTTGTGAACCTGTCTCCCCGTAGCTAACTTCAAGAAAGGTGCTCTAAGCAAAGAATGTGATGCAGCATTGTCCCCGAATCCCACCTCAATGATTAGTGTGCAAGTTCCCGCTCACTCCCACCGGCCTCCCAGGCTCTGGAAAGGTCGGAGAGCGACAAAGCTCAAATCTAGCTGTCTGGTAGCCTCGTCACGCCACCTTAGACTATTGGCTCCGGCTCTCTCTGCACCGGGGGAGTAGATCCTATGGTTCGAATCCCGAGCCACCTGGCGCAGGGACGCCTGCAGTCCCCGCCGCCGGGATGCTCTCGGTGTGGTTGGGGCGGCGGCTCCGCGGAGAGGGCGGGGCCGGGAGGCCGGGCTTCCCGGGGGAGGGCCCGAAGCGCTCCAGGAGGCGGTGGCCCGAACCCAGCAGTGGTAGGACTCGGGACCGAGCGTGGCCAGATCCCCCTAACCTACCGAGGGTCCCTGAGAGGATACGGTGAGTGCTTTTGAGGGGATGCCGGGGGACACGGCGGCGGCGCGGTGGCTCTAGCTCGTTCTTCGGTCCTCCGACTCCTGAAGTTGGCAATGGGACGGACTCCCGCGCAAGAGACCCCGGCCATTGGCTGCCACTGAGCGCAAGGCCATCTCATCTCCTACGCTAATTAGGCGTTTCTTCAGGCCAGCCAGGGGAAATGGGGCGTCCATGCTGGAGGAGCAAATCATCTCTTGGGGCCCCGAGAGGGTCCCAAACTGCTCTCCTTGCGCCCGTTCTGAAGCCCTAGAAGGGGCCTCTGTAAAAAGCCCGGCCCCTCCGCCCCTTCGCGCCACCATCTGTGTGGTTAACCCTAGTAGGCAGCGCCCCTTCCCCGCTGCAGTAACCAGCTGGCCCCACCTCCCAACCGAGACCAAGTTCAACAAGTTTGTCCAAGAAGTCCTAGAGCCTCCATGTCTAGGCCTGGCTATGCCTATCCGTGTGGCTGGCTCCACCGGCTTGGAGTTGTTCAACACCGAGCCTTCTGGGATTTGGAGGTGGTTTGTCGGGTGGCGCTGTCTATAAGGGTGGAGGCCAAAGACCGGCAGCCCCTGGGTTCTGTGATTTGAAGTGGAAGCTCGAGGTTAGGAGTGCGTCATCAGAGAGCAGGCACCTCAGCCGGCAGGTCGGGTTTCCAAAAGTGCCCCTTTGTTATGCCCCTCCCTGGCTTTGCCTCCTCCCCCGTTCTCTGAGCCACCCCTCCCCCATACTTCCAAAAGACTGTGCCAGTCTCTTGATTTTAAGTGCCCCTCTCTGGATCAGCAACCAGCCCCTCCTGCACCTCCAAATCCTAGGTCTACAGGCTGACAGGGAGAGGCTGCTGAGGAAGCCCTTGGGCGCAGCCTGTGACTCAGGACACAGGACTGGGCTGGGCAGGATGGCTTTGCTCTCTTCCAGGCCTGTGTCCCCAGCTACTGGAAAAGGGTGGGGGCTGGCTTATGTGTAAGAGAGGAGCGAAGCAGAAGCCTCTGGAGCTCAGATGGGGAGAGTGGGCTCTGTCCTGAAGCCCAGAACTCCCAGTTCAGCACTAGCAGCTGAAAAGAGACACTGCCAATGTCCCAGAAGCCTTCTCTGACAGGCTAGGTGGAGGGCCTGGGCTGGAAAGATTTTAACTACCTGTTCTTGCTCTCAGGGTTCTTGATGTGGTAGGATGTGTTTACTCAGATGTGGGTCTCTGCTAATGTCAGGAGGCACAAGATGCCAATCCTCTTCAACAGGGACCAAGGTGCCAGGTCCACCCCCATAGCTGGATGAAGCTGGGGTGCCGGGTCTGGCTGTGCCTGGGACTCCAGCTTGTGTTTGCTCTGTGAGGCCTGAGGGAGCTGTGCCAGCACCACACACAGCCTGCTCTGTTCTGGGGCCAGGGAGAAGGAACGGGTTGGGGGCAGCTCTCCTGGGAGCTAGGAGCAGGGAGGCCAGAGGAGGCAGGGGCCCCAGGTCCTGGATGGTTCACTGGGGCAGCTCCAAAGGCCCAATGATTTATAATTAGTGCTCTTCTCCCCCACCCCCACCCCAATTTGGCTGGCAAGCCATTCTGGACAAGTGGGGCTGACTCAAGAGGAAACAAGGTGAAGAGCTAGTTGAGGTTGAGGGGGCAGTTTGCTCTGTGTCCAGAGATCTTCATTGCCTATAGGCTAATGAGGTCCCAGGGAGAGGCTGGTCTCCCTCCTGCCAGCAGAAGTAGGAAGTCAGCTTAGACCAGGCTTTTCTCAGGGCTGCTGTAGCCAACAGCTTTTCAGGTCTTCAGATGGGACATTCTTCTTTCCTTTTTGGTGCTGATGATGGACCTAATCTCTGGCCTCAAGTATGTCCTATCTCTGAGCTATGCCTCTAGTCCCTTGTTTTCTGATTTAGTTGTTACCGATTCTAGTGCCCCGGGGGTAATGTGAACGGAAACTGCAGAAGTCTGTCAATGACTTCGGACAGATCCAGTTACAACCTATGGAATGCCTAGTGGGACTGGGAACACAGAGGCTATGGGAACCCTGAGGAAGGCTGAGTGAAGTTTGGAGTTTTGAGAGTGAGTACACCAGTTTAGAGAGCACTATGTCAGAGTCCTGCTTTGGTTGCTGCAATCTCAGACTCTTGTCCCCTTGACCCAACTGTCCCTATGGCCTTGGGCTATCTCAGGGAAGGAAGTAATTTCCTTCTATGTACTAAGAGTCAATTGGTACTGGGGAGAGCTGAGACCTTGCCCGGAGCAGGAGGCTGCATGTCACTGTGTCCTCTAGTGGCAGGGGAGAGAGAGAGAGAGAGAGAGAGAGAGAGAGAGAGAGAGAGAGAGAGACTGACTGACTTTGGGGGTAAAATAGCTCTTCTGGCTGTGTGGATTGCTGGCGGTTCATGATGCCCCACCCTGGGCTTTTTGAAGGCAGAATGGAATTGTCATCTCAGGACCCTTTGAGACACTCCTGGATGTTGTATGGTGGTGGTAGGGGGCAGGCAAGCGCCTCCTTATGAATGATGGATATTTCAAGTGTTTCTGGTTCATTGCCTAGTTTTGCGTTTTACATCAGCCCTAGTGTGGACGCTGACTAGGCGGGGGAATTTCCACCTTAGAGTGAGCTGAGGTTCCCTTAGGACAGTAAAACACAGTTGTCCAAAAACTTCCTGGTCATGATAGGACCCGGGCCTTCTGGCTCTCTTTCCGTTCTGCTCAGCATGGACAGTTGCTGGGGCTGTGACAGGGTACCTCCTCACTTGGACTGATTTGTTCATGGAGTCGCCTTGTCATCCAAGGGGCCTAGTTAGGCAAGAGTTCTCTTCTCATCTAAAGTAGGAGTGTGGGGCTTTCTGCCCACCATCCACCCCTGTCTGTCACCTAATCCCTTGCTGGATTGTGTGACCAGTCTGGCATTCTCGGCCTGGAATCTGGCACTTCTGACAGCAGTTGCTATATTGGGGGCACTGGGCACCGCCCTGGACACTGGAGGCTCCCACTCTTGCTCCCTTCTATGCTCTTGTTAATGTCAAGACAGAGTCAGTGGCAGCTTGGAGACTTGGACACGGGTCCTTGACGTGATCTGGAGACCCCAGGTATGTTGAGGATGGACTGAGATGGGTAAATCCAGAGGGAGAAGGGAACTTGGGAGCTGCCATCTTTGCCACTCTCCTGGCTCCTCCTGGGGACTTCTAGCCCTTTATTGCTCAGCCATTCCTCTGCTCGTTCCTCGGGTGGTGGGATGGTTCCTCGGGTGGTGGGATGACAGAAGGACAAAGCTTTGGACTGTTAGAAGGTCTTTCCCCAGCCCCCAACTGCGGGTCTCACTTTTCTGCTTAATTACCTGCCCTCACAGCACCACATCTGCCACCATTCCGTGCTGCACGGATACCATGGCTCCGGAAGAGGACGCTGGAGGGGAGGCCTTAGGGGGCAGTTTCTGGGAGGTAAGTGGCTGGGGACTGGGTTTGGAGTGGCAGTCAACTGTCTCTCTCTTTCTGGGCTCAGCCACCTGTCCTAGCTATCAGCCCCAGCTGGAAAGGGGGCTCATAAAGCCATCTCTTCTCTGTGCTCCAGGCTGGCAACTATAGACGGACGGTGCAGAGGGTTGAGGATGGGCACAGGCTGTGTGGGGACCTGGTTAGCTGCTTCCAAGAACGTGCCCGCATTGAGAAGGCCTATGCCCAGCAGTTGGCTGACTGGGCCCGCAAGTGGAGGGGTGCTGTCGAGAAGGGTGAGCCAGTCTGCAAAGGCCTCACAGGTTGTGAGGGCAGGACCCTCAGGATAGCTTCTTGAGGTTTTGTGGGTACTGGGGATACAATTTAAGACCTCAAGCACGCATGACAAGAGGGATCCATATTCCTACTCCACCTGTTTTCCAGAACAGAAATGAAGGTCAGAGAAGGGGCGTGCCTGAAGTCACAGCTAGAGAAAGCTAAATATGGAGTGCAGGTCTTTTATCTGGGTAGAAAGATCCCAGGCATACAGAGCTTGTACAGCAGACTTGGCTTTCTCTGCTTTGGACAAGTTAACTTGGCTTCTCTAGGTTTAGTTTTTTTGTTGTTTTGTTGTTTGTTTTTGCCTGTTCCAGGTTGGCAATGGCAGCGTCCCATGGTAGTAGTGAAGGCAAGGATTCATGAGACTGCTCATGTCAGGGCAGAGTAGGGAATCCTAATGTAGCCCTTGACATTGCTGCTGTTCAGCTTGCACCCCAACTTCTACCATGCCCCTGTCTGGCACCCAGAGCAGGATGCGGGAGAGGGAAGGTCGTATTTAAGATAGCAACCCCGCCTGGCCCAAGCTCATCCCTCTGCAGGCCCACAATATGGCACTCTGGAGAAGGCCTGGCACGCCTTCTTCACTGCAGCTGAGCGCCTGAGCGAGCTGCACTTGGAGGTGAGGGAGAAGTTGCATGGTCCAGACAGCGAGCGAGTGCGGACCTGGCAGCGCGGGGCTTTCCACCGGCCAGTGCTGGGGGGCTTTCGGGAAAGCCGGGCTGCAGAGGATGGTTTCCGTAAGGCCCAGAAGCCCTGGCTAAAGAGGCTGAAGGAGGTGAGGCCAGGAGCAGTGCTTACTGGAGGCAGGCACCTTCCAGGTCTGCATGGGACCAGGGTGTGGCATCTAGGATTCTGAGTTGTTCTCATGCTTGTTAGGTTGAGGCTTCTAAGAAGAGCTACCACACAGCCCGCAAGGACGAGAAGACAGCCCAGACCCGGGAGGGTCACGCGAAGGCAGACAGTTCCATGTCTCAGGAGCAGCTTCGAAAATTACAGGAGCGGGTGGGACGCTGCACCAAGGAGGCAGAGAAGGTATGGTCCCTGGCAAAGCTTCCTGGATGCCTTTTCAGACACTAGGCTCCTCCTGCTCTAATCCCCGATGCCACCACTTCTTGAGATGGTTATTTAACACTGGAACTTGGACTGGGCGTCGCGGTGCACACTTTAATACCAGCACTCAGGAAGCAGAGGCAGGTGGATTTCTATAGGTTCAAGGCCAGCCTGGTCTACATAGAGGCTAACTTTGTCTACATGGAGTTCCAGGCCAACAAAGGCTACTGTAGTGAGACCCTGTCTCAACAAACAAACAGACAAACAAACAAACAAACAAACAAACATGGGACAGGTGGATCCTGGACCTGAATGGCCAGCTTGTCTAATGGCTGTGCGTGACTGAGGAAAGTACCCCATGTTGACATTCTGCCTCTACCACACACGCACGTGCGTGCATGCACATGCACAGAGAAACATGAGGAAATATGATGTTTTGCCCAGGAGAGGAATGGGATTTTGAAGAATGGTATTTTTTTACCCGAGAGAGTAATGGCTGGGTTTTGGGCAGTTGGGGACTTAGTTACCTGGAATCAGTTCTCATATTACATTCTCTGTCCCCTGCCCCGAGTACCATTCTCTCTAGCATTCTACCCTCCCTGAGGGTTGTCATTTCTATAACACCTCCTCCAGGAAGCCTACTTTGATTTATCTCACCTTATCATCTAGATTGTGCTCCATCCAGATTCTGATAGGTGTTTATTTGTGTGTCACTTCCCTTATTAGGATGCTTCTGTCAGTCCCTGCTGGTAGGAAGTGAGTTTTAGACCTGACTGCCCCTGGTGGCTATACTCAGTGAATATGGTGCAGGCCTGAGTGGAAGGCGGTCTGTTCTCACTGCCTCCCTTCTCTCCCACCCAGACGAAAACCCAGTATGAGCAGACCCTGGCAGAGCTAAATCGCTATACCCCACGCTACATGGAGGACATGGAGCAGGCCTTTGAGAGCTGCCAGGCTGCTGAGCGCCAGCGACTTCTCTTCTTCAAGGACATGTTGCTCACCTTGCATCAACACCTCGACCTCTCCAGTAGTGCCAAGTATGGCCAGCACGCTGGATAGAGGCTCCCCTGGCCTCCTCTGGGTTCTGGTTGGGCTGTATGACTTGAAGTTCTAGGGACTTTGGCCTTCCCCATCTGACTGAGTGCCTCATAGGTTCCATGAACTCCATCGAGACCTGCAGCAGGGCATCGAGGCTGCCAGTGATGAGGAAGATCTGCGCTGGTGGCGTAGCACACATGGGCCTGGCATGGCCATGAATTGGCCACAGTTTGAGGCAGGTGTTATAGGCTGGGGGGGCTTGGGTTGGGCTCCCTGTGGGTCCCAAAAGGATGACAAGGTTTGCAATGAGGTCAGTGAAGGTAGTCCAAAATCTCTCCACAGGAATGGTCCTTGGACACACAGAGAGCCATCAGCCGCAGGGAGAAGGGTGGCCGGAGCCCGGATGAGGTCACTCTGACTAGCATTGTACCCACAAGAGATGGCACCGCACCCCCACCCCAGTCCCCATCATCCCCAGGGTGAGAGCTGGGATCCTGGTTGACACAGAGGAGCAGCTCTATCCCTTGCTTGTCCCCACCCCTTACTTCTCTCCCATCACATCAGTACCCAAGGGCCATTTTGGGAGAGCTAATAAGGCCATTTCACAGAGGTGTAGATTGGCTCCATTGCAGTGTCCCTCACAGTTTGTCTGTATAACAGCCCTCTGCACAGAGTCGGCCCTGCATTCACAGCAGCGAGTGTGACTGTCCACTCAGCTCCTTCCCACCCGCCTCTACAGCCATCCTCCAAGTGGCAAAGCCCTTTGTCTTGAGTACTGGATACAGTCAGTCTTGTGCCCTGAGTTTTCCCCTTGTGTTTCCTTCTCTAGTAGTGGGCAGGATGAGGACTGGTCAGATGAGGAAAGTCCCCGGAAAGCTGCCACTGGGGTGAGGGTTCGGGCACTTTATGACTATGCTGGCCAGGAGGCTGATGAGCTGAGCTTCCGAGCAGGTAATGCTGGGCCCTTTCATGTTCCTTCCCGTTTCAGCCCATCCTGCCTGCTAGAGCCAGGCTGTAGAGAAGGAAAGCCAGAGACTCCCCTCTCACGGGCTGCTCAGGGTCCAGCTGCAGCCTGCCAGTTGCTTCCCTGGGGTCTAAGGTTGGGTGGCTTTTCCTGGCTGTGTCCTATCCTGGTCTGAGTTGGGTATCCTCCAGTTTGTAGGCCCTTGTGCTATCCCTTCCCCCAGTCCATGACCTAGTTTTGAGACCAGTGAAGCCAGAGGTGCCTTTGGCAGTGACCAATTTCTCTTTCTCCAGGGGAAGAGCTGCTGAAGATGAGTGAGGAGGATGAACAGGGCTGGTGCCAAGGCCAGCTGCAGAGTGGCCGCGTCGGTCTGTACCCTGCCAATTATGTAGAATGTGTGGGCGCCTGAGCACCCTGACAGCCCTACCATGGCGTCTCTCTAACCGGGGACAGAGCTCAACCCTTCCTGGACTGCTGGACCTGAAGGCCCTGAACCATGTGCTGCTGCTGTTCCTCTCTTCCCACAGGAGAAAGTCTTAGGGCCCATGAAGGGAAGGGGGTCTATGTCTAGAAAGAGGACAACAGAGTTTAGGTTGAGGGTAGGATGGGAGGTTGGAGTGACAGAGGGTTGAGAGGTGCCTGAGCCTTCCAGGGAGCATTTGGGTCATCCCAGGAGTAGGGGGATCCAGTTCCTAAACTGTTTAGGAGTTCCTGGGGTGAGGTTGGGGAGAATGTAGGTTGGGTCTAGCAGCACCCTCTTTTGTGATTTGTTGTAGTGTGTATTAAATTTGATCAAGAATAAAAACCCAATCAAGTGTTGTGAGCATCTTTTGATATCCCACTCTTGCTGGCAGAAGGCATAGGGGAGGTCCGTGGGCGCGCCATGTGTTTTGGAACTGGGATTGGGCAGGCAGTTGCCTCCCGGTATCTGCCCCTGGAATTTCAGGACTGTAATCTGGACTGGAAGGGATTTGCGATCAAGTTCGTTGTGTGCCGGTCTCTGCTCCAGGCCAGTTGCTGGATTGTGAGCTGAGCTGGAGTCCCGCCAATGTCTTTCCGATGGGACTAGGAGCACTTGGGAGATTGTTAATCATTACTCATCCATCAGTAACTCATCATAGAGTCTGTTGCCATGGCTATCTGCCTGTTTGCCCACAGCCAGTGGTCGAGCGGTATGTAGGGTGCCTGCGTCCAGCAGGAACTCGCGAGGAAGTTTGGGCCAGCCCACGAGCCGTCGCCGGCTCTGGTTGCGGATTGGCCAGGTGCAGCGCGGCGTTCACTCTCGGGCCCATTGTGGAGCTCCCGGCTGCTGACGTCATGTTTCAGTCCCTCCCGACGTTCATTGGCCTTGATCTGGTCGAATCACTCCACTCGTAGGCGGGTCAGGGCCCTGTCGTGACCGGCGCGGTTAGCCTGCCTTCGCAGCCGAGGATTGGCCCGCGCCGGGACCTGTCGGTCGCGGTTGTGTCTGGGAAGGAGAGAAAATGGCGGCGGACCCGAGCAAGACCGAAATCCAGACGCTTTTTAAGAGGCTTCGCGCAATTCCCACCAACAAGGTGCTTGAGCGGGCGGGACACGGGTCCTGGCGCCGGCGAAGATGATGTCTCCGGTTCCCTGGGTCTGAGGGAGGGCGGGGATGGAGGTTGGAGGCTTTCTTGTGGTTTTTAGCGTCGGGCCTCGACTCTGGGCCCTAACCATTCACTTGTCGCTTCTTCCACTTTAGGCCTGTTTCGATTGTGGCGCCAAGAGTCCTAGTTGGGCCAGCATCACTTACGGTGTATTTTTGTGTATTGACTGCTCCGGAGTGCATCGCTCCTTGGGTGTCCATCTCAGCTTTATCAGGTAGGTTCTGTGTGAGGGTGCTGTGCCTCCACAGGGGCTGTATGTATGGTCAGCGACGGGGAGAGGACGACTGGACTTGGACTTTTCTGAATTCGGCGTTTCGGTATCTCCTGGCGGGAGTTCTGGTAGCCTACAGCGGGGGTGGGGGGCTTGGGGGGGATCCACCTCTGTAGGCTTCTGTCCTCACGGTTAACATGATACTCAGGATCAGTTTGGGAGAGAAGTTAGATGCATTGACCTTGTTATTGCAGAAGGATTGGCCCAATAGGTCTCCAGTGCGACTTTGATCACTCTTAGAGAAGAGCCAAACTCATGCCTACATTCCTGAGAAGTCGACCTCCTTTCGGATCTACTTTCAGAAATAATTAGTACCCTTTAGATTAGGTGAAGAGCAATGATTTCAAATACAGGGAAGAAAGGAGGAAATTGGGCAGTGACTGATGGTTCTTCTACACCCACAGAAGCCTGAGGGCAAATGACAGGTTTAGTCTTGATAGGGAAGCATGTTCTGGTGTCAGCGGGGGTGACACTTAGCCCTTGTACACAGGTCCACAGAATTGGATTCGAACTGGAGCTGGTTGCAGCTGAGGTGTATGCAGGTCGGCGGGAATGCCAATGCGGTAAGGTTCCTTTACCTTCCTCCACCCCATCCTTCTGCCTGGATACTTAACTTTTCTTTGATTTCTTAGAAGTGAGTTTGGTTTCGCTGTTCAGAGAGTTCGCAGCTCTGGAACATGCCATATACTGTTTTCTAAATTCAGAAAATTTAAAATAGCTTCTTCCAAAGAGACTTATTAAATACAAACTGAACTAGATAGGTGCTCTAGGGAAATAGCTGTGACTCCATAGTCATTCAGGTTTTGTGGGCTCCTGGAGGGAGAAGTACCTACATTCTTCAGTCCCCTAGACTTCATTCCCTGGTCTCACAGGGAGGGGATGGCATGGTGTTTTTTTTGTTGTTTTTTTTCCGTGAATTTTGGAGGAGGGAAGAGTGAGGCCAGTTACTGAGTGAAGGTGTGTACTAAGTGAGCCTGGTAACCTGAGTTCAGTTCAGGGAACCATATAAAGGTGGAAGGAGAGAACCAACTCCACAGAGTTGGCCTTTGACCTCTGCACACATGCTGTGGTGCACATATAATAATAAAAACTAAGGGGTTTGTTGTTGTTCTGTCTTGTTTTGAAAAGAAATTTTGGAAGACCTTTACCTCTATGAAAATCTGTTGGTGTCAGTCGTGTGTCATCATGTATAAATACTAGATCAGTTGCTTAGTAAAGTGTCTCCTAAAGTGTGAATACAGTTTTCTTTGATGAAAGTATTTGCACATACATATTACTTCTCTTTCTCTACAGACTGCTTTTTTCCGCCAACATGGATGTATGGCCAGTGATGCTAACACCAAATATAACAGCCGAGCTGCCCAGATGTACCGAGAGAAGATCCGGCAGTTAGGGAGTGCAGCTCTGGCTAGGCATGGCACTGATGTGAGTGCTGCTTCCTGGGCTACGGTGTTGGGATAAGAGATGGTAACAGCCCCGAGTTTCACAATGTCTCCTCCCTTCCAGCTTTGGATAGACAATCTGAACAGTGCTCCTAGTCACTCTCCAGAGAAGAAAGACTCTGATTTCTTCACAGAACATACTCAGGTGAGTACCGGGGAATATTTCCTCTGATGAATGCTTTACTTACCAAGGCTGTATATACCCTTTTGTGATCATGACATAAATTCTTGTGTTTAGGTACAATATCTTAGAGAATGTTTGTAGTTCAGAATTGGTAATTACTGCCTGCTTCTTATGGGAGTACAATGGAATCTTCCTTAGAAATAAATCTTGGAGTAGAGAGTAGTTTGAAAGCTCAAGAAGTCTCAGGGTCCCTAAACAACTTCTAGATTTTCCAAAAAGGAACAGAAGTTGGAGACAATGAGGATTGTCTGTCCTGTGACCCACCTATAAGAAAGGTCTCCCCTCTGTTGGCAATGAGTATGGAAGTTAGAGCCTCAAGTCACATCCCGGCTTCTCTGCAAGTATTTCTGTGATGTGACCAATTCACTTAACCTGGCAAAAAGTCAGTTTCTAAAATGGAGACATAGTTACTTCATAGGGCCTGAACATAGTTACATCAACTGAACTTATTGTATCTGTGAGCACCAGTGGATTTGTGCCTGGTGCATGGTTAGTATGTAAGAGTTGTTAGTGCTTTATCAGTTAGGAGAATGGGCTCGGCTGTAAGTTGAAGATGCTAGTTTCCTACATTTGTCTTCCGTGGTAACTGGTATGATTTCTAATCTCCAATCTTGTCTTACAGATGGGAGCAGTGCCTCCTAGCCACTGTTAGCTGTGGTTTTTTAGAAGGGCTCACTGAGGCCTCTGATCTGGCTTCCTTTTTAGGCCCCTGCTTGGGATACAGCAGCCACTGATCCTTCAGGGACCCAGCAACCAGCCCTACTACCTTCAGAGAGCAGTAGCCTGGCACGTGAGTTCAGCCCAGATCTCAACCAAGTGCCTGGACCTGGAAAAGGACTAGGGTATAGGAAGTGGACACTTGGCTAGGGACATAGGAGTTCGGAGAAGGTTTCACTTTAATCCTTGGAGGAATGGGTGGGCATACATCTTTTGATGGCAAGCTGAGGAAAGCCAGTGACTCCTGTCTTACTACCTCCTTAATGTAACTCTTGTCAATTGCATCCACAGAACCTGAACATGGCCCTAACACTGATCTGCTTGGAACCTCACCCCAAGCCTCTCTGGGTATGACAGTTGGCAGGTGTGGGAAGGCTGGGAGAAGTGGGCTTCAAGTATTTGTTCCAGATCTCTGCTGCTTACTCATGTGAACTAACCATAAGACACGGAGCAACTGACCCCTCTTGGGTGGGCACTGGAATTGAAGCTCTGACTGCCACACTGATCTCAGAGCCTTTGAGCTGACAAGCCTAGATGGCTGTCATTTTGAATGTGGGAGTAGATCTAGCCAAAGAATGGGAGGCTGGAATGGGACTGGTGTCGGGTAGAACTGGCCCGTTTTGCCCATTTCATGAGGCATGGGGATAGCTTTGAGCTGCTCGTGGCTAGAGGAAATACTGTCCTTTCAAAGTTCAGCCTTCTCCCACTCCTTTGTGGCCTGCAGACTCGGTTATGGTAAACAGTTCCTTTGCTGACCTTGGTCTGTTCTGTTGACTCTTGGGGGTTGGGGCAGGAAGCTAGTGACTATCCAGTTGATTCTGTGAGAAGGCAGACTTTGAAGCAGGCTTTGCATAGGCTTCTGGGTTTGGGAGCTTTATGAAGCTTCTGGGGCAGGCCCTTGTTAGCCACACATCTGTTTCTCCTCCAGAGTCCATGTATCTGTCAGCTAAAGGGCCCTCTTCTACCAGAGGTAAACAGGGGTTTGGGAAGCCTGTCCCCGCTTGGCAGCTCCCTGCTCTAGCAGCTGAGAGGCTATTGCTTAACAATTGTCAACTTTGGTTGGGTACTTTGTCTTTGGTGCCTCGGGTATAGGCTCTTACTGCGACTTTTTGGGCATCAGGGAGCTCCCCTAACCTTGTCTGTCTTTGGCTTGAACAGTCCTGGTTGGAACTGGTGGTGGCAGTTTTGCCTTTCCATCTGAAGGAGTTGTTTTTACATGCTCCTGTTGTGAGACTCCTTGGTGCAGACTGAGCCGCATTCTCTGACCTTCCTTTGTCCTAGCTCATACTCAACCTTCTTCCTCACACAGAATTGAAAAGCTCCATTATTGGCAAGAAGAAGCCAGCAGCAGCTAAGAAAGGGGTAGGTGGGTGAGGCAGTATCATAGGGTGGTTGCGAGCTGGAACTGGGCTCCTTCAATTCTTCCCATGTACCGGCAAAGGTACTAAACTTGTCTGAACCTTGCCTGTGAAAGTGATTTAAAGATTCTCATCTTAAGGGTACTCCTGGGCAGTAAGCAAGATCAAGCACATCTAGTACTCAGAGAGCTTGGCACATAGCAGGCCCCAGTCAGCACTTACTAACTGTTGTCCTCAGTCCTGGAGCCTGTGTGGTGGGTGTGCCAAGCTCCTCATCACCAGCTCTAGCAGAACCACTGTTGTCTTAGAATGCTCCTTGGACCATGAGGAGGAGGACCCTTCATTGTGGATGTGGCTAGAGTGACCACACTGGGGAGGGAGCTGAGGAGACTGGCTGGCCAGACCCCCACATCACATGGTTTTCTCTTCAGCTGGGTGCCAAGAAAGGCCTGGGAGCTCAGAAGGTGAGCAACCAGAGCTTTACTGAGATTGAGCGGCAGGCCCAGGTGGCAGAGAAGCTCCGAGAGCAGCAGGCAGCTGATGCCAAGAAGCAGGCAGAAGAGTCCATGTGCGTGATCGCTGTGGTGCCCTTGGCTTGTGTGGGGGTTGGTGGCAGGTGGCATGGATGGCAGCCTCTGAGTGTTCATTCCCTCCAGGGTTGCCTCCATGCGGCTGGCCTACCAGGAGCTCCAGATTGATCGCAAGAAGGAGGAGAAAAAGCTACAGAACCTTGAAGGAAAGAAGCGAGAGCAGGCTGAAAGGCTGGGTATGGGCTTGGTGTCCCGAAGGTGAGGCTCGGGCCCTGGTGTCTTAGAAAAATGCCTTTGTTTTTTCTGGGAGCCAGAACAGGCTCTACCCAGCAAGTCAGGGTTTCTTGCTTAGTCTTCCTCTGAGGCTGAAGAGAGAATATTTTGTTGTCTTAAAGTACCTAAGACAGTGGTTGGCCCACACGTGTTAGTTGCTGTTTTACTCTAGGTTAGGATGGCATCACTTATTGATATGGCTGCTTTGTGACTGGACAGTTCTTTTTTTTTCTCCCAAGACCTGAGAACCTTAGGACTTTTTGCTTTCTTAGTCCTTGTCCACTAAATGTCATTCATCCTTCCAGATACTATAATATCTCATACTAGCCGGGCAGTGGTGGCGCACGCCTTTAATCCCAGCACTTGGGAGGCAAAGGCAGGTGGATTTCTGAGTTTGAGGCCAGCCTGGTCTACTCAAAAAACCAAAAACATAAAAACAAACAAACAAACAAAAAACACAAAAAAAACCCCTCAAACTATTCCACATTTCAAATGCCTCTGGGTTGAGGAGTTCTGTGTGTGTTTGCGTGAGTGTGGGGGGCGAGGGGGCACTTCTCCCTAGCTGGGAGTCTTTTGTTCCAGAACTACTTGGTTTGTGTTCTGTGCTTGCTTAACAAAAGCAGAGCTGCTCTCTGAAGCATTTTGAGTTACTATTTAGAGATTTCAGTAATAGTGGTTTTGTTTTGTTTTTTAAGATGGTCTTAGTGTGTAGTATGGGCTGACCTCAAACTCCCAGAAATTCTTTTGCCTCTACCTTCCAGTTGCTGGAATTAAAGATAGTAATAGATTTTTAATCTTTTAAAAATTAAAATATCTGGGGCCTGTGGATGTAGCTCAGTTGGTAGTGTGTTTGTCTTGCATGCATGAAGCTCTGAGTTCAATCCTCAGTACTATATAAAACTAGTGTGTTGGTGTATGTCTGTAATCTCAGCACTCTAGAGGCAGGAAGATCAGAGGTTCATGGTCATTCTTGGTTATATAGTATGTTTGAGGCTAGCCTGGGCTACAGTGTATCTGAGAGGAATGGTGGCATACACTAGTGATCCTAGCACTCGGGATGTGAAAGCAGTAGGGTCAGGAGTTCAGAGTGATCTTAGCTATATAGGAACTCAAAGTCAGACTGGGTTCTGGGGACTGTCTCAGAAGAGAGATGATTGATTGATGATGATGATTGATGATAATCTGCTGGTGCCATTGACAGTACTGGCTGCAATTAGCCTGTGCCATGGCTCTTGTTAGGAGAAATGTCTTAGACATAATAGTCCTACGTTGGAGGCCTTGTTACCTCTTGTACAAATGAACTGAGACACTAAGCAGCTTCCTCAAAGCTCCAAACCTAGCAATTGGCAAATGAGTTGACTTTTTAATTCTAAATTCATTTGTAGTTTTGTTTTTGTTTTTGCTTTTTTAAACACTTTATGGAGCCCTGGCTGTCGTAGACTTACTTTGTAAACCAGGTTGGTCTCTAACTCAGAGATCTGCCTGCCTCTGCTGAGTGCTGGGATTAAAGGCGTGCACCACTATACCCTCCAAGGCAGGTCTGATTGTTGTGATTTAATCTTTCAGAACATATACTTGGTATTACCTTCGTCCCTTTCAGTCTGTATGCTAGTAAGCACTAGTGTCATTAGTGAAGTGCAGGAGTGCCTACATGTGTGTGTTCATGTACGATGCATGTGGGGTTTGTTTGTTTGTTTCTTATTTGTTTCCTGTGTCCTAAGCTGGCTTCCAAATTGCTATATAGCACAATGGATGTCAGGGGGCAATGTATGGAGAGAGATCTTTTCCTTTTACTGTCCGGCCCTAGGGGTTAAACTCAGGGCACTACACTTGGTAGCAAATGCTTTTACGCCATTGAGCACTCCTACCAACATTTACTAAGTCATTTACTAAATCTTTTAAAAATAAATTTTTATTTACTTTTTTTTTTTTTTTTTTTTTTTTTTGGTTTTTTCGAGACAGGGTTTCTCTGTGTAGCTCTGGCTGTCCTGGAACTCACTCTGTAGACCAGGCTGGCCTCAAACTCAGAAATCCGCCTGCCTCTGCCTCCCAAGTGCTGGGATTAAAGGCGTGCGCCACCACCGCCCGGCTTATTTTTTTATTTGTATGTATATATGGGACCTGTGTAGGTCCTATGGCACTCATATGGAGGTCAGAGAACACCTTGTTAGAGGCATTTCTCCCCTGCCATGTCCTAGGGAGTGAACCCTGGTTTTCTTATTTTTGCTTTATTTGTTGTTTGTTAGTTTGAGACAGGGTCTCATTAGTCCTGGCTGGTTTTTTTGTTGTTGTTGTTGTTGTTTTTTTGTTTGTTTGTTTGTTTTTTTCTGGACAGTCTTATGTAGCTCAGGCTAGCCTCAAAGTAGCTATATAGCCAAGGATGACTCATGGTCAGAGAGGGTACTGGGTTACCTGGGACTGGAGTTAGAGGTAGTTGTGAACTGCATGTAGGTGCTAGGAATTAAAACACGTGTCCTTTGGGAAAGCAACCAGTGCTCTTAACCTCAGAGCCTTCTCTCTAGCCCGTGGTTTCTTTTCTTTTTCTTACAGTGCAACTGAATCTCTCACTTAAATCTAGTTTACCTTATTTAAAATCCAGTTGCAATATATTCATTCCTTGGGAGTTTTCAGTTTGGAATCTATTGGTGAGTTTGTGAACACAACGGATCCTGACAGGAGTGAGGCATTGGCTATGTGCCTGCCCACCCTGGGAAGCACCGGCAGATCCGGGTTTTGGTGCATGGCCAGACCCTGTGCTAGGAGATACTCTTTTCTTCCTCTTCCTCTTCCCCTTTTCTTTTCTAAGAGATGGAATGATTAAGGACTCACTGTGGTCCCATGAGGATCAGCTGTGTTTTCATGCTCTGCTTTGTGCATGTGTACCTCGGTCAGGATCTCAGGAGGGAAAGAGTCTGTGGTATAAGGCTCTGAGTAAGGATGGAGATGGAGTGGGCATGGTGGCTCATACCTGTAATCCCAACACTGGAAAGGCTGAGGGAGGAGGATCTTAGTCTCCTTAGAAAATGCAAACGGAAAACCAAAAAGGGAGGAATCATCACTCGATGTGCATCATTAAGAGGACAGCCAATAGCCATTGTCTGGGGAAAAGCCTTCTGAGAGAACAAAGCTGGTATTTAACATTTCTGAGTCTGTTCCCAGGTCATTACACACAGTTTAGAGCACAGTTCAGTTCTCTGGCCCAGTGCATTGCACAGGCAGGGAGCCACACTGTGGGTGGTGGTTGGGGAAACAGACCCATCAGCCTGGCTGCTGCTCTTGGTCCGTGAACAGTTGATGCTCATTACCAGCCTTTGGTCTGCTGTGCTTTCTCTACAGCTCCATCTCCCACTCTGTGCTGTCTGAGATGCAGATGATTGAGCAGGAAACCCCACTGAGCGCAAAATCCTCCCGTTCACAGCTTGACTTGTTTGATGATATTGGAACATTTGCTTCTGGACCCCCAAAGTAAGGCTGTTGCTGGGACCTAGACTTGGCTGTTTTGTTCCCTCACAGGTTTCTCTGAGCTACTCTGCTATCTCCCTAGGTACAAGGATAACCCTTTTTCCTTGGGAGAAACTTATGGTTCCCGATGGGATTCAGATGCAGCCTGGGGTGTGGACAGAGTAGAAGAGAAGGAATCCGAAGTTACCATCTCCAGCATCCGGCCTGTTTCAGAAAGGTATGGTGGGCAGGCAGCGCTGTCTGCAGAACTTGGTACAGTGATGGAAATGGTTTGACAGCTGCACTAACTGTGTGGCTGTTGAGCAGTGCAGCTGAGGAACTGAATTTTTAATGTAATTTTAGCAAATGTGAATAGCTACATATAGCTAGTGACCATTCATTAGACAGGCGGGGAGCTTTTAGCCTGGGATCTGCTTTATGGTGGGAGGAGCCTGATTTTCTATTTCAGTTCTGATGTCCCTTCCAAAGGCTATATTTATGCTTCTAGTTTTGATTGACTGCAGTATTACGAATCAAACCCATGTTTTCCACCTGGTAGGCCCCCTTTAAAAAATCTTATTCCATCTTACTATGAACAATGTTTTGTTACTATAGATTATCCATTTGTAAAATAAGACATAAGTAATAACTTCACTGGATTGTTGGGAGGAAAGTTGTAAAGCTCCAGCCTAGAGCCTGTGTGTCATCAGTGAAGTGGCATGGACCTCTTATGCGAAGTAACATGATTCTAAGACAGTGATCATGGCACTGAATAGTTATGGCAGGAGAATGGGGGTAAGCCAGGCAAACAGACCTGGTCACTTCAGCTTCCGAGTAGGACAAGGACAGCAGCAGTGATGATAGGACCTTCTTTCTGCGTCTTAGTGAGATCACAGTGAGCCAAAGCCCTCGGAACCATATTTCACTCCATCTAATGTAGGTAACTGAGGCTCTCTGTACCTTGGCTTCAGTGAGGAAACGGGAGAGGACCTCTTGGCATTCCTTTGGAGGGTACCCTAGGGGAGGTCCTTGAATCCCAGAGTCACAGGGTAGACGTGGTAAGCCATGGCCACAAAGCTACGGGTATAGTTTTTTTGTCTCTGAACTCTACTTTCCCTGGTGGTAATGAGAAGGGACAGAGATGTTCTGCATTTGCCCACAGAACTACAAGTCGGAGGGAAGTGGAAAGTCGGAGCTCAGGTCTTGAGTCCAGTGAAGCACGTCAGAAGTTTGCAGGAGCCAAAGCCATCTCGTCTGACATGTTCTTTGGTCGAGAGGTGGATTCTGAGGTTAGTGAAGTTGTCTACTTGGCAGCTGCAGGTAGAAGCTGAGCTTCCCTGTGTGTCCTTGGGCTATAGCATTAGGATAACCTAATTTGGCATAAATCAGTTCTTTTATCACTGGCCAAAGATTGCCCAGACATTGTCTTTTCTCCAACACAGTATGAAGCCCGGTCTCGGTTACAGCAGCTTTCGGGCAGCAGTGCCATCAGCTCTTCAGACCTTTTTGGGGACATAGATGGAGCTCATGGAGGAGGTAGGACCTCGGTGTTGTCGCAGGCACCAAATGAGCCCAGCTGGAGTGCCCTGTTGATGGGAAGGACTTCTTGCAGAGCTCTTGATCACCCCTTCCCTTGATTTTACAGGAACTGTATCTCTGGGGAATGTACTTCCTACAGCTGACATTGCCCAGTTTAAGCAGGGTGTCAAGTCTGTGGCTGGCAAGATGGCTGTGCTGGCCAATGGTGTGATGAATTCATTACAGGTGAGGCTGGGCTACTGGACCTGGGAAGAAGTGTAAAGAGGTTTGCCTTCTACTGTCTCTAGATACTACTGAGTAGCCATGGGCACCTCCATGGAGAGCGCTTGATTTTCTCAGGTGATCTGCACTGATTTGGCTAAGTTTGTTACTTCTGCTCTCTCTTCCCTCCTAGGTTCTGTCAGGCAGGACTTCCCCTTTCATTAGTATCCAGGTGGCTTTCTCCCCAGCTTCCATCACATACTTCCAACATGGGGGGGGGGGGGCTGCAGCAGCCAGCCCTTGTTCTGCTGTGGGTATGCGGGAGGCATTGTGTGCACTGGAGAGCCTCTGCAGATTAGAGACTCTGACTTTGTGTTTTTATTCTCCCCATTCAGGATCGCTACGGTTCCTACTGATCCAGGCTCCATGGCTCAGGCCTGTGGTGGTGACAGCAAGAACCCTGATTCCCAGGCCAGAGATGCCTGTCTTGTGGATCTGGGGATTTGTTGACTGTGTGTGTGTGGTGTGTGAGTTGGATTACTTGGGAGGAGAGGGGAATGGTCAGCATCGAGTTCTTGTCCTCACGCCCTCACACTCTCCCTCCATGCTCGTGTCCTTCCTTCCAGTCCTGCCCCAACACTGCTGCTGCTTGGCCTGCTGCACTGGGGGTGAGGGGAGGAGTTCCATCAGGATGGCTTTATGGGTCTAGTTCTTCCCCAAGGAAGAGGGAAGGCATAAGGCTTTTGCAGGCTCTAGGATCCTTGTAGGTGGTCTGGGGGCTTGGGCCTCCATCTTCTGGAGACAGGGGAGGCCTAGCAAGAGTTGTGCTGTATCAGCCCTCAGGGAGAAGATTTGGACTTGCTACTGCTGCTGCTCCTGTCAGTGGCTTCTTCTGGGTTCCAGGGAAGGATGGGTTAGGAGGACCCTGATAGATAGCTCACTAAGAGCTAGAACTTTTGCTTGGTACCTGAAGGTTTTATTTGGGATCAGCCTGGAGGCCTGAGCAATCTTCTGTTGTCACAGCTGTCCCTTGGAGGCTGACTTCTGCCTGGGTGTTTGAGAGCCTTTATCTATCATTACTGTGGGTCACAGCCCTCTATGCTTGAGATCCTCTCTTTCTGTGTCCTGCTTGGCCCCATGGTGAGTCTCATCTGTGTCCTGCCTGGATGCTGTGAATCTACTATTAGCTGAGGAAACTGAGACTCTTGAGAGAAAGAGGCCTAGAGCTCAGCTTTTATCCTCTGCGTCATCCTGGGTTTAAGGGTCCTGGACAGCACCCCATCAACCAGTGAGAGCGTGAGGACCTGCAGCTGCAGGCTCCATGCACTGTGTCATCCTTGGTGCCATCTTACCCTGCCATGATGGCAGTCTGGGTCCAACCTCTACCTGTGGATTGCAGGTTGGGCTCCCAAACAACACAGACCACTCTTCCCTCATCCCTCCCCAGAGGGACATGACTTTCTTTCAGCACTGTTTGTATTGAAACAAAGTGGTGTCAAAATAAAGCCCCCACAGGGGCCTGTGGGTCAGTATTCTCTCCGTCCTGCCTCCCTGCCCAGCGTGGCCCTTCGCTCACTCTCTGGGCTCCCACCGATATGTGTTGGGCGTTGGTGCCAAAGCTGAGGGCACTCTCTCCAGGGCCTCCAGCTTGTCTCTTCTCTGAAAGCCAAAGGCCCCTGGTTCCTTGCCCCTTTGCTGCCGCGGGGTCCGGTACAGCCTCGACCTCACCACCCTGTTGCACGTGGAGGAAAGAGGTGGTGTTAGTTGGCCCTTTAGTTTGTCTGCAACCTCAGCGGTTCAGCACCTCATCACAGGAGGCAGACAGGGACCTGTTTGTCAATGGAGCTGTCTGTTTTTGTTTTTGTTTGAGACTGTCTCCATAGCCCAGACTGGCTTTGTACTTGAAATTCTCCTGTCTCAGCCCTGGTGCTGAGTGACAGGCATGTACTAAAATGCCTGGCTTGGAAAAGCATTTTAAAGATTCAGACTGTCTGTCTGTCTGTCTATTGGAAGACTTAGAGATGCTATGTATAAACCCCTTCCCTTACAGGGCCACTTTGTCCTTGGAACTCTTCAGCACTGTACAGTAACAAGTCACTCTGGGAAATGGAGGGTTAGAAAGGGAGGTACAGGGAACCAAGTTCTAAGCGATTTCTAATACCTTGGAATCATCTGGGGTGTTGAAAATACATGATTTCTGTTTCTAACCCCAACTTGGTACAGTAGGACTCCGGCTTGGTAATTGGCACTGTGACAAGCCTCTCTGTGGTTCTGATACACACCAGACTTTGAGGAACCTTTGAAGGCTCACTCAGATGCCAGTAGGTAGGCTTGGTACCACAGGGTTTTTGGAAGCCACTTGCAATCATCCATTGGCAGGGAAGAATGCAGGGAAATTATGTGTTCAGTAAGTGGTGACATTGGCCTTACTCGGAGCAGGTGGCCATGACTCCTTAGTGAATTTTATTTTGCTGAGATATACCTCATTCAAGAAAGATGAGGCTCACCTCTGACCTTTTCCAGGCTCTGCTCCAAAACCTTAGACCTGCTTTGTGCAGATATACAACACTGCCCTAACCTGGGGCCTGGTCTTCACAAACATCTAATGGAACTCAGGAAAAGGCTGTGCAGCTCTTATCTAGTTCTTGTGGCCAGGGTCTCATAGGTGGAGAGAGCCTGACCGAAAACCCAAGATGTTTCTGAAGGCCATATTCAGAACACCTGCTTTGAATGGCTGTCCTCATCTGTAGGAGGCCAGGTCCTCTGTCAGCTGAGGCAGGTTTCCATCCTGGAATGGCCCCCAGGTTCCACCTCCAATCCAGTCAGAAAAGCACACAAGTCACACTTTCCCTCCCCGGAGCCTACTGGCTTTAGACTCATTGCTTACCAGACACAAGGGACTTTATTCATTTCACAGATTTGACTATTTGATACAAACTTGAAGCAGATTTTGAAAGTGAAATTCTTGCCCACCCTCCCTCTTATTCCAGCTCGTGGCTGATCTCTCCAGCAGAAGGCCAGTTGATTCGTCTTCCCAGCACTTGCTCTCAGGAGTCACCCTCCACCATGAAGATCTGCATTACTAACCCATGCTTCCCTTATAAGAGCTGCTGTGAAAACTTAATCCTTACTAGGGGATCATGGGCTGGCTGAGACGACACCGTACTTAAAGCATAAGCAGCCCTGCCAACAGAAGACTAAAGCCAATACCCTTTTCTGTGATGAAGTGGCCTTGGGACAGTAGTATGTCAGCTGAGGGCCCAAGGGTTGCTGAGAGCATGAGTTAGGGAATTTTTAGGATCACTGAACTGGGCTGGTCTTACTAAGGCTGTTAGTCACCCTTCTCTCCAGCAGAGGGCGGCACAGTGATGCTGGAGAAGTCTGGTGAGGGCAGCAAAAGCAGGGTGGGAACAAGGTACAGGCCACAGATGGGACCCTTCAGATTCAAGTCTCAGACTCATCTGTCTCTTCAGTGGAGCCATCGCTCTCTGCATCCAATTTGCGGGAGCGATGGAGGGGTTTCCATGGGGAACCAACCCGGGGAGGGGTTCGGGAAGGCAGGCAGCTGGCCTCAGAAGTGGCAGGGACGGAGTTGACCAGGCTTGGGACCTGGACCAGCCTGAAGAAGGAAAGAACCCCAGAGGGTAATGTGATGAGTCTTCTATTCAGAGATCAGGACCTCTACACTTACTCTTAGACTTGAGCAGAGCCCCAAGGACTTATGGTACCTCTCTTCTCTCCTGGCCTCAAGCCTTTTCCTGACCAATATGGTCAGTTGTTAAAAACAAAGTGCTGTGTAGCCCACAGTGTGGCACAGCCACATCTGACAGATTTGGCTTCCACATGAGGGCAACATCTTCCCACTTGACACTTACAGCCGTTCCAGCTCCTCATCCATGGCTGGGTCATGCATCAGGTCTCCTTTGTCAGGCAAAGCTCCTGGAAGACATGGATTTGGGGTGAAGTCATAACAACATGAGGGCCCTTCAACCAGGCAGCAGATACTTTGCCCTTTGCCTTCATGTCTGACACATGGTTGACCAGGGTAAGTTAGTTAATGTGGAACAAGAAGTCTTGGGTACCACTTTATAAATTTAGTGAGCCTCGCTATTTTCCCTTTCTCATTTGGGACAAGAGCTAAGGAGATATCTACAAACAGGTGATCAATCCCCTTCCAAGATTGGATGTGGTTTGTGACCAGCACTGGGTTTTTAGTTCTCGAGGCCCCAGGTTCTGAGCTGGATGATAATGGTCTAAGCTAACTCCAGAGGGTAGAAAATAGCAAAAGGTATGTCCCTAAGTCAGGGGATATGTGGAGACATGTTACAACTGCAGCTTGTGGTAGAAAGGAAAGCAGCCCCACCCTGAGGTCTGATACTAAGGTCTGTTTGGGTTGGTGTCCTCAGCCAGGAGGTCTAGTTTGGTGATGCTATTGGGAAGGGTATGAAGAGTCTTGAGTGCTTCCCCACTTAAATAGTCTTTGTTTTGCTCTTCTTCAGATTAATTTCCATTCTTTAATTTTTTTTCTTTTTCTTTTTTTGTTGGCAGCTGGGGATAAATACAATTGAGATTTGTTTGAGGGATTGAAATTTGCAGAGAGGAAGTTTGTTGCCAGTAAATTGTTGAAAGAACAGGGCTTAATGGTAGTTTAGTCCCTAGACTGAACAGTCAGTGGTGCTGGGCTTCAGAGAGACTCAGAAGTGTCCAGCACTGACTCTTCCAAGAGGCATCAGATGATTCGTCTTAGGATCTTGTGGGGTGTTTCAGGGATACCCCACAAGTCTTCCACAAACTGTTTGAACCAGGGTATTTCCAAGTTCCTATTTCTAACACATGCTGCCTTCTGTCACTGCTTATTCTACACACTAGCCATTAATCAGTGTGTGGAGAACACTGCACAAGGCTCCTTTTTATTCCCCTCAGAAGGGTCTTTCCTTTAGTTTGTTTCCTTCCTTCCTTCCTTCCTTCCTTCCTTCCTTCCTTCCTTCCTTCCTTCCTTCCTTCCTTTGTTGGTGTTGAAACAGTATTCTTGGCTATCCTAAAACTCTGTAGACCAGGCTGGCCTCACAGAGATTCATAGAGATCTGCCATCCTCTGCTTCTACCTCCTGAGCACTGGTATTAAAGGTGTGCACCAGCACTGCCTGAGCAGAGGGGATGAGGTTAACGCAGGCTGTGATCATTGCTAACAGCTTTTTCTTTTCCTCTTTGCAGAAGTCACTGGTAGAGAAGTGGTCAGTTCCTTGGATTGTCAAAGAACAGCTAGAGAGTCCCCACTGGCTCTTGAGTCTGATTCCCAGTTGGCCCGTTCTCCAGCCCTAGTCCAGCAATCTTGGTTGTGAATCTAACTTACTTGAGCAGGTCCCTGACTCAGAGTAACCCGGCTTCTGGTTGATTACTTAGCTTGCCTGTCCCCTCCAGAGCTCGGGCAGATGTGTGTGTGCAGAAGTAAGTGTAAAGGTTCCAGTGCGGCTTCTGGCCCCTGTGCTGGGCATTTAGCAGATGTTAGTTAGCTGCCCTTCCCTTGATGCCATTCCCTGCACTGGCACAGAAGGGAGGAAGGCCTTGTGTCTGAGACTTGGCAACCTGGGTCTAATCACACAAGGAGAGACTCCTGAGCAAAGACAAATAGTAAGTGCTTAAAACTTACTAAAACACCTTTAATCCCAGCACTCACTCAGAGGCAGAGGCAGGTGGATGTCTGAGTTTAAAGCCAGCCTGGTCTACTTAGTACACTCCAGGCTACACAGAGCTATATATACAGTGAGATCTTGCCTCAAAACAACAAAAATCAACAAACCTTCAGAGCAAGGGTGGCCTGCTGGTTCCTAACCGGGAGAGGAGTGATTGTGCATGGGGGAGGGGTACAGTGGGTAGAGGAGGCCAGCCAGGGAGAATAAAAATGATAGGTATTAAAACTGGGCCAGTCTCCACTTTTTTTCTCTTTTTCAGATTTATCAGATTTCTCCCACCCCCACCCCCAGCTGGGAAAAAACCACCTCCCAGACACACCTTTGCCCTGTTTCTAAATGGGATCCAGGTTGCTTTGATATATAATCTCCAGAGTCACTGAGTAAATAGCTTTGTGTCTGCCCAACCTGCAGGCCATTCCCTAGAACAGAACCAGGGATTCTGTAGGGAGGGGCTGGGCAGGCCTATACCAGGGAACAGGGAACAGCTCATTCATGTTGGGGCAGGGCAGAAGGTTGTCAGTCACATCAGTCGCAGGCAGATTATGCACACCGCAGCTTCTAGGCTGGAGAAATCAGAGACTGTCATCCTACCCCTGTAGGGCCATGCTGACAGGCCAGCTGTTAGCTGTTTTCTTGGGAGGAGCACAGGTGATCACAGTGAGCTCTGCTTACCCAGGGCTTGGTTGATCCCATGATGCTTTGAGAGGGCCACAAGGAATCCATAGAAAGTCAGCCTCTGGACATTGCTCAGGATCTCTTTGACAAGTGCTGGTGGTGGACAGCTAAAAGGGAGAATGCAGAGGCCAGATTCAACTCTAAGTGCTATCTTTTCATCCACACCTGTAGAACACTCAAAGCTGAGAGACCCTGCAGGAGCAGGGCCAGACTGCCCACACAGAGGGCTGATATGCTTACTGCTGTTTAGCTCGTGGAATTGGAGATGGGACACGTGCTGTGCCACATCCCACCCCCATAACTAACTCTTTTACAGGGAACCTAGAAGAGAGGGAAAAAGGACAAAACTACTGTTAGCTTCTTGCCTGGAGGCTATGTCCCTCAGGGGCCCTTGTGCCATACAGGACAGTGTAACCTCCCCTGTCTGTGAATGTTTCCTTTTCAAGTAGCCAAAGCTAGTCTTCCCTTAGTAAGCCAGTCACTTCAGCTAGTCTTTCCTGGGTGAAAGTGAGCTACCTGCTTTGGGGACACATACACATGTTTTAAAATCATGACCATCCTGGGACATAGGAACCCTGAACCAATCAAAATATTCTGCTAGAGACTTGTTCTCAGCAGCAACCTGATCTCCGGGGCTGAGGTGGGGCCTCTGCCCATGCCCACCTGTACTTGTGCCGGTCACACAGGTTTTCCAGGCGCTGATAGAACAGGGATGCTTCCACTCCATCCAGCATGCCCGCATCACCCAAGGCAGGTCGTTGGCGGTGTTGCCCACTGGATGATGTTGGGACAATCACTGTGTTGGGGTTTTTCCCTGACAGCAAGTCCTGATAGATGGCAGCCACACTCTCCAGAAATTCTGGTGCCATGGAAACAGGGACAGGTCAGGCAAGGAGGTCATATTTCATTTCTTCACTATGCCTTCCCTTCTCTGATACTCAGTCTGTCCAGCCTCAGTGTAGATACCAAAATACCTGGAGTGACTGCTGCCTCATGACATTCCCATGGGCTTCACCTGGGACAGTTCCTAGACTAGATAGGCCCCACTGCATACTTGCAGAGCACTGTACTCAATGATGAGTTTGCTGTGTAATTATTTGCTTATGTTTCCTTGCTGGAATGTAAGATCCTTGAACAATGGAGGAGACAGGACCTGATGATGTCCCCTGTCCCAGTGCCTAATACTATGCTGGTGTATGTTATGTTTTTTTTTAAAGTGAACACATGTACATTCTCACTTAGTCCCATTTCATGAGGCCATCTGCTTCATGAAAGTGTATCTATCGGAGGCTGCATAAGTATCCTTGTTACTGCCCAGACTGGGCCTCTTATAGTGTAATCAATATACCTTGAAAGAAAATAAAAAATTTCATTGAGGAGGAGAGGACCTTACAAACTGCTAATTTATTAGTCATTTGAAGTTGAATTTGTTTTCCAAGCTTTGTAGACACACCATTGTTGGTAAACAATGACTTATGACCTGTTCTTACCCCTAACCCCTGTATGTTAGAGGACCGGAATTCTCAAACATGGCTGCTCTTTCCTTATGGTCCAAGAGCTTCAGAGAAATGAGACATAGATGCTGCTGCTGCTAGGAGCAGGTGGTGGAAGTCCAGATTTAGCCCCCACCTGAACAGCCCTTGGGCCACCATCAAGTAAACATAATGTGGCACCTGAGTGCGGCCAAAGCTGGCTGTGGCACTGGTTGGCAAGAAGGTGACCCCCAAGCTCCACAGAGAGCTTTCTTTATGGATGTAACCATTTTTAATTTGTACTCACTCACATTTGAGGTGTATACATATATATTTATTCATCTGTTTTTATTCCATTAAGTCAGAAGGGGCTTAAAGGTGTAACTGGTATGATCTGGGGAGCAGAATGGGAGCCTGAGATTGTGTGTGTGTTTGTGTGTGTGTGTGTGTGTGTAGCTTTGATTATAATCATGTACCATTGTTCGTTTCTGGTTTGCTTTGAGTAGGTAAATGACATGCCACTGGTGATCAAGGACTGAGGGAGTGGCTAAAAGCACAGGTCTGGGTTCTAACCTCTATAAACTTATCTGTTAGGCCAGTGAACAGACTAAAGTCCTCAGTGCAGCGGCTGAGAGGCAGTAAGTTTTTAAGAGTGAAAGCTATTGGTGTCCTTATTGCTGCTGCTATCATTTAAGTGGATTTTTTTTTTTTTTTTGTGCTGCTGACTGGAAGCGGTGCATTTTGTCCTCAGTAGGCTTAGCAGATTGCATCTTGTGACCACCAGTGCAAATCATAATCCTGTGAGTGGGCCATGATGAAGCATACCTCTAAAGGGAGTGGGGATGGCGACTGTGTGTGCCAGGCACACAGATGGGACAGACAACAGGATGAGAAAGGGAGACATGGCCCTGACAAAAGCCACACAGGGCCTGGAACATTCTCACCTGAGTAATAAAACTGGATCTGGAAGGCGAAAAGGAAATCTGAAAAAGACATCAAGCAGTCCATGGCATCATCCATGAGCACAATCCTGGGGGGAAAGAGGGAGAGAAGCGTGTGTTACATGTGTGTGTCTGGGGGGAGAGAAAAGGTCAAACTGACAGAGACAAAGATTATGCACAAACAAGTTGTTTCTAGGCCTCCAGTCTCCCTTGGGACTGTAGCATATTTGGGGAAAGGGTTCCAAAAGCAAGCTCCTATAGTCACCTCATCTCCATCAATCCAGCTCTGTCATTGAACTGCACTGAGCACGCTGCTCCAAGGGCAGGCTCCCAGGTCAGTCTCCGCGGCACCAGTCAATGGAGCATGGGCAAAGTGGAGTGGAGGCAGCAAAGAGAGGGTGCAATTGTAATGCAGCCAAGATTTCCTTTCATATACTTAAAGCAGTAAATCCTTTCATTCTGCAGTGAGGACCATTTAGTTCCAAATAAATACTGCTGATCAGAAAAGGCAAAAAGAACAGCCAAGAGGTTTAAAGGGGTCTTGGCAAATGGTGCTGAGATTTAATAAGCTACCAAGTGGACAGAACAGCAATGGGCACCTCTACTCTAGGACACAGAAGGTAGACTGGGAACGGGACGTGGAGCGTGGACAGTTCTGCCCAGAGAGCGCACATCAGCTAGTAGAGCTGTGAAGCCCACTACAGGCACCTGCCCCTGCTCTCCTCATTGAGCACCCTCCGGGGTAAAGAGACCACACTACGGCTGAGTCTGTGCTCTGCTCAGGGATGAAGCCGAAGGACAACAGGAAGGGAAGGAAGTTAGCCTTTGCTGGGCTCCCGCCATGTGCCAGGCAGAGTGCCAAGCTCCTCTACTGGGGTGAAGCTGGACCTCCAATCTGCTTCTGACAGGGCCCTTTTGGCTTCATCTTTCTTTTTTAATTTTAAACTGTTTTCTTTTGCTTTGGGCTATTTTTCTAAATCTCTACTTCCTTGGATCAGAGGGGTCAGGGTTAGGGATATATTCCCAAAGACAGAAAGAAGGTTCTAGGTAGCTGCAGTAACAATAGTAGTGACAGGTACCATTTACTGAGCCCCTTGCTCCACAGTGGGCATTGCATCTACCATTTAGCTACCTTCATTAAATTTCACCCATAGCACCATAAGAGCTTGGACTGGTTACTTCCTTGTGCACAAGAGGGGTTTTTGATCCCTTGTCAACTTGTGAGTCTGTATGACTTCAAAGGCTGAGTGCTTCCATTAAGTCACGCTATTTCTTTTAAAAGAAGAAAGAATGTCAAGTGCATGCCTTATACCCAGCACTGGGGAGGCAGAGGCAGGTAGACAGAGCTCTGTGAGTTTCAAGTCAGCGCTAGCCTGGTTTACATAAAGAGTTCCAAGACAACCAGAGCTATTTAGAGAGACCCTTTCTAAAAACAAACAACAATGAATACACAACAGAAACACTAGCATTAGCGTATAAATTAGATTCTAGGGATAATTTATATTCTTTGCCATGTATATCTTAGAGCTTTAACTGTTTCTTTGTCTCTTGGGAAGGAAAGCTGCCCTCTGCTATCCTGCTGGAAAAAATTTGAGGCCAAAGTGGGAAGCAGCAATGCTGCACGGGCCACAAGAGGGCGCTCAGGTCCCTCCGTCAACGACTGCGAGACTAAATGCAGCGCCATAGTTCAAAGGTTACGTTGAGTTCTCATATAGAAGGGAAAAAACAAACAAATCCAAAAAACAAAATGGGGGGGGGGGGGAACGCACTGAGTGGATCCACTTCAGACATCTAGCTGGGTAGGGAGTAGAGACAAAGTCTGGGTTAGTGAAGATGCACTGTAGAGGGAACACCCAGGGAGGAAGGAACACCTTGGGAGGAGAGAAGGGACATGCCTGGCTCTCCTGGCTCTACTTCTGGAGTTGCCCTGGCGGCTAAAAGCAAACGGCATGGAAGAGCACTGGGCTGAGCCTCACCCTCAGGAAACCTTGGTCGAAGCCTTGAAGCTTTCAAAGCCGACAAATGCTTCTATCATTAATCTGGAACCTAGGGCTTGTGCTGATAGTCATAGTTGGTCTGTATCTTTATTGATCATTACATTGTGATGTAATTAAGATACCATAAAGCCAACCCATTAAATATTTACGGCAGTGTTTCAGTCTATTGAGAGCACTGTGCATTCATCATCACAACTGTGATGATTCCAGAAGTTGCTTCTCTCTGTGTTTCTCCCCCATCAGCATGCTCCCGAGGTGCATTCTGCTTCTCTGAGGCTCCAAGCAAATCCTGCCAGCACCTCTCTGGAATGTTAGGGAAATGCCCTCCCTAACTCTTTCTGGGCAAAACAATATACCATATCCCTACCTCAGAACTGGCTCCAACTTCCTGTCAGAGACTTTTTTTTAAAGATTTATTTTATTTTTAGGTATGTGTCTGTGTGTCAGTATGTGCTCATGAGTGCAGGTGTCTGTGCAGGCCAGAGGCCTTGGAGTTACGACACTTGTGAGCTGTAGGTGCTGAGAACCAAAGCTGGGTCTTCTAGAAAAGCCCAAACTTTCCTAACTACTGAGCCATCCTCTAGCCTGAGAGGCCATTCTTAGAACATTAGCCTCCTTGTGTTGTATTTGGTTTCAGGTTTTGTTAAAGTACAATTAAAGTATGCACACATGCTGTGCGTAACCCCACACCTACCCTGCTGTGCAGCTAGCTGTTGGACTGTTGACCTGATGGCCATAGAGATAACAGTTCTTATCTACTCCAGGGATTTGCTGCTCTTTCTAGGTGGCTTTGCTGTTCTAGGAGGAAACACCTCAGAGAGTTTTAGCACAGAAGAATTTATGGCCAAAAGCAGCGCTTAGACTCTGTGGATCAGAAATGTGTGCCTGTCACTCACCCAGTGAGGGGCAAAGTCACTGGGAATATGAGCTTATCTGCCTGATTCTCACAGAATCAGTACTGGGAACAAAGATCTGAGCCTTGAACCTTTCCTGCCATCTGTTGTCAGCACCTCTGGGAGTCCAAGACTTAGGCTTACATTTGAGTTACTGGCCATAACTGTGCCAGAAACACTTTTTGATGCTTCCTTTGGACAACATGAGAGACTTCAGGGTGGCCATGATGCCCAGGAGGGGATGGCTGCTCCCTACAAGGCATGGGCACTGCTGAGGGAAGAGACCAACCCCTCTCTGAAAATGGCAGAGTGGAGCCTCAATGGGGGACAGTGTGGCCTGCTTCGCTTGGCTTTCTGTCCCTGTTGTTTACTTGGCTGGGACTGAGACATGGTCAGAAATGCCTGTGGACAAGTGGAGGAGGCAGACAGGTACAGAGACATGACACTGGGTGACAGCAGCACATCAGAAGAGGTGAGAGGTTTTCTCTATTGCAAGCAGTGGCACTGGGTGCTACAAAACCCACCAGGCTAGGGAGGCTGTTCTCCTCTGAGCTTCCCCTGGAGGTGTAGAATACACTAAGCAGGCAGCAGGTAGGAAGCAGGACATGGAGGTGTGAGACAGTAGTGGATTAGGGAGCTGGTCTAAGGGGATCTTTGCCCTTGGGCTGGAAGATCTGCCAGATAACACCTTTCTTTCCTGCTTGTTATTTGACTCTGGGTTCCTGCATGGCTCCTGCCACAGTTCAGGCACTCACTCAGGAAATGCCGTTGAATGGAGGGATGTATGGGTAAGGAGAAAAGGCCATATTTACTACCCCATTCTTAGACCCTGGCCAGGGGAAACCTACATAGGACATTCAGCTCTGGAAAGTAGAGTCCAGGAGAAGCAGTCAGAGTGATAGGGACTCAGATGTCTAAGTGGCTGCACTTAGACCTTTTGTCTCGGTTGAGAAGCTAGGTGGAAGTCAAGGTCAGATCCAATTCTTGTAGGACTGCCTCTGAGGACATCAGTGGACCTAAAACTGGGCACTAGGAGATTTTTTTTCCAAGCTGGGATTGTGGCTGACTTGTGTAGGAGAAAGTCACCCAAAAGCTGGGAAGCTTGTAATTCCCAAAGAGCTTCTTCTGGCCCTGTCAGAGCGTCAGTGGTCCCAACCATGGATGGAATTACTGGCTTTTCTTTACTAGAACTGAAGGGCTGTCCAGAGGACTGATAGGAAGGTGCTTTGATCTTTAAAAACACCATATATGGGTGATAACGCATTGGTTAAAGGCACCTGCTACCTAGCCTGAGGACTTGAGTTCAGTAACCCAGATTCACACGATGGAAGGAGGTACCTGATCTGTCACAGGTTGTTCTCTGACCATCACATGTGCACCACGGCCCGCATGCCACCACCTTAGCAAGTAAATACAGTTAGTTTCTTCTAATTTTCTCTCTCTCTCTCTCTCTCTCTCTCTCTCTCTCTCTCTCTCTCTCTCTGTGTGTGTGTGTGTGTGTGTGTATGTGTGTGTGAAAGGGAGGGAGAGAGAGAGGGAAGGGAGGGGGAGGGGGAGGAGAGGGAGGGAGGGAGAATGTGATTAGGTGCCTGTGGATGGCTCCCTTGGAGCAGGAGTTACATGTCGGTTATTAGCAATCTGATGTGAGTTCTGGGAACTGAACTTGGGTCCTCTGCAAGAACAGTACGTGCTTTTAACTGCCAAGCCATCTCTCTAATCCCTTAATTTTAAAAATAAAAAGATACTTTTTATTTTTAAAATTAATGGCTAGAGAGATGGCTCAATGGTTAAGAGCGTGTGTTGCTCTTGCAGAAGCCTGGGTTTGGTTCCCAGCACCCACATGGTGGTTCACAACCATCTGTGACTCCAGTTCCAAGGGCTCCATGGCCCTCTTCTGACCCCCACTGCCACCCCGAAGCATGTGGTGCACATGCTTACATGGAGGCAAAACACCCATCCACCTAAAATAAAACAAATAAAATTAAAACAACCAACTAAATAAAAACCAAAGCCCACCCTACATAGCCAAACGTGGCGGCATGTGTCTGTAGTCACAGCACTCTAGAGGCTGAGGCAATGGGATCATTAGTTCAAGGTCAGTCTTGTCTACATATTGAGTCTATCTCAAACAAAACAAATCAAATCAAGGCAAAATAAAACAGACACAAACACTGAATGCAGTATTGCCCACCTCCAAACAAATGCTCTGATCCATGAAAGCTCTGGTGCTCTAAACTGCAGAACCAGGGAAAGGCAGGCAGGAAGCTATGGCCCTGCCTTTGTCTTCCAGGACAGGGACAACCTGAGGTCATTCCCACAGATAACTCCTTTATCTTGAACTCAAATTCATCTCCCCAGAGGTCTCCAGAGCCTTCCTTGAGACAAGGTTGTCCACATGTGCTGTTTTCCAGTGGAGAGCAGTTGGCTCAGCACCCCTTCCTGCCAGAGGCCTTTTGCTAGCATGCCAGCTGCTTCTGACACCTGGAGGGGCCTGGCCACCCTGGCTTTGAAGTGAAGCCAACAAGGAACTGCTGCCAACAAGAGTCTGTACAAATCTATTGGATCATGGAGGGATCCTCGCAAGCAATGCCTCTGGGCTAGAGAGAAGGCCTCTGGGGAGAAGAAATACGGGTACTCTGGTTCAGGCTGGCTCTGAGCAGAACCATGTGGAGGGTGGAGTTCAGGGCCAGCAACTGGGATCAAGAAAGTGGAGTTGGCAGGGTCCGAGCTAGTCCCAGGGGGTTGGCTGCTCTCTTCCTTGCTAACTTCCAACAGCTGGGACAAGCTGGCTGGCTGGGAGGTAAGAAGGTGCCAAGGAAGCAGAGCTTCCAGGCCAAGCTTACCGACGTGCCAACCTCCTGGGCACCCCCTGCTCTAGTGGCATGAACTGGGCCCTTTTTCCTGAAATTCTGGGTTTGAAGGCTTTGGGATCAAGTTGCAGTTGTCCTACAACTGGCCTCAGTTCTATCTGTGTCTGAGTTTCCTCATATGCAAAGAAGGGATGAGCCTGGTGCCTCTAGTACAGGACAGAAATGCACCATGAGGATGCCTCTGCCCAGGGTGGCAGGCATTCACAAGTAGTATGAGGTGCAGCAACACGAGGAGCCTCTCTGGGTTAAGGCTGGAAGAGCCTAAAATAGCAAATGAAAGTGGCTCAGTGGAAGTAAATGCCTCCAGTTCCCAAGCCAAGCAGAGGCTGCCAGCCGGAAGCTGGCTATTTAGTTTCTAGTCCACTTTTGGGGGAGCTAGCTTAGTCAGGGCCCAAAAGAAGAGCCACTTTGCATGGCTGGACTTCTTTGGAGAGTCCATATGACTAGTGTCCTTTATTGGGACAGCTGAAGCATGTCCCCAAGTTGGTTTATGCTAACATGTTTTAATGTCAGGGCTGTGAGACCAGGGCAGTGATAAAACCGTGTAGAGGACGTGCCCAAAGTCAGGGAGCATGCTGCTAGAAAGGTCCTCTGTGTCTCTCTCTGTCTCTGTCTCTGTCTCTCTCTCCCTCCCTTCCCCCTCCCTCCCTCCCTTCACCCCTCTCCTCCCTCTCCTGGCCAGTTCAGGACCTCATACAGCATAGGACATGTAGAACACAGTTTCCCCCCAGTGGAAACCTGTACCTTCAGGGCACCCCAAATCCCATCCACCCAGTAGGGCCTGACAAATTTGCCCCAAAGCAATATTAATAATAACAGTAATGCTTAATATTCATTTTCATATCTTTTACATTAAAATTTAATTTCCTTATTTGAATGTGTGGAGGCAGGCAGCTCATGCCCATCATTTGTGGAGGTCAGAGGACAATTCAAGGGAACCAGTTCTTCCTTCTACTATGTGGACCCCAGGGATGGGTCTCAGGGGTCACTTTTAGTGGAAATGCTTCCACCTGATACGCTATCCCTTCTCTTCCCAATTCTGTACAATAGGTTCAGCAAGCACATTTACAAGGACACAGAGGTTCAGAGGAACATCACAAGTTAGCCAGGATCCCGAGCTAGAAGCTAAAGAGTCACATTCAAAGACAGGCCTTTCTGACTCTTGAGCACTGTTCTAGGCCATCTGCTGTATCTGTTTAAAACAAACAAACAAACAAACAGCCAGTCCTGGACTCCGTGCTGGCAATAAACTTCCCTCTTCCCCTGCTACTGCCCCTGCCCTTGCCCCTGCTGTTGGCTTTCAGTTCTGGCACCTGCCTGCACAGGGCTGGAGACTCAGGGCCGACACTGCTGCTTCCCTGCAGACAGCTTTCATCCTCAGAATCCTGGAACCACAGAGAGGCCTCAAGTCTTGGGTGGACTGCTGCACAGGTTTGGGGAAGGTAAAGGCCTGAACCTAATGTGCATCCTTCCCTCCGGCCCAGGACACATCTCTGTGGGCACCACCAGTGCAAAACCCAGCCGCTCTGTACACTTTGCCTGGAATTCTTTGGCCCCCTTACTGCGCTACTGTCTACTGAATTCCCTTTTGATTTCAAAGCAGGATGTAAGCTCTCAGATTACTGCAGAGCACAGCCTAATGCCCATGTTCTTCAATTCAACTTTTAAATGGTTTTTGTTGTGGTGGTTTGTTTGTTTGATACAGAATCTCAAGTAGCTTCTTCCTCTACTTCCCAAGTGGACCCCAAGTGGAATCCTGAGTGTATCTGCCACCATACCCAAGGAAAACATTCTTGGAACTTAAAGGTCTGAAATTTCTAGAATGAACACAACAAATATCTTCTCCATTCTTTAAAAATATTTTTTTTTAATCTTTTTTGAGACAGGGTCTCACAATATAGCCCTGGCTAGTCTGAAACTCACTAAGTAGACCAAGCTGTCCTTCAACTCACAGAGGTCTGCTTGCTTGTGCCTCCCCAGTGCTGGAATTAAAGATGTGTTCTACATTGCCTAGCTCAACTTAAAAAACAAAAAACCAAAACCACCACCACCACCAACAACAACAAAAAACCAGTACTAGGGATTGAATCCAGGGCCTTTTTCTCTTGCGAGCTATATCCTGCCCTCTTCCTAGTTTTTAACTTGAGATAGAGTCTCACTAAATTGCCTGTGCTTACCTAGAACAGCAGGCTTTGGACATAACCCCAGTAGTCAGGACTACAGGCCGATGTCACCAGGCCAGACTGTGCTTGGTCGCCTGCTTTTGAGAAGGGTCTCACTATATGCCCTGACTGGACTCCAGTGACGTCCCTCTCACAGCCTCCCTAGAAGCTAAGATGTCAAGCATGACACCAACTTCAGCTTTTTTGTGGCCACGGTACTGGAGATTGAACTCATGACCTTGCAAAGCATGTGCTCTGTCACTAGGCCATGCCCCAGCCTATTCCTATTTATTTATTTATTTATTTATTTATTTATTTATTTATTTATTTATTTATTTATTGGTTTTTCGAGACAGGGTTTCTCTGTGTAGCCCTGGCTGTCCTGGAACTCACTCTGTAGACCAGGCTGGCCTCGAACTCAGAAATCCGCCTGCCTCTGCCTCCCAAGTGCTGGGATTAAAGGTGTGCCACTGCCCGGCTGGTATCTTTTGTTAAATAGAACATTTACATTTAAATTCCTTTGTCCAGTACAGTGGTTCCCAATCTGTAGGTTGCGATCCCTTTGGAGGCCACATACCAGATATCCTACATATCAGATACCATCCATAACAATAGAAAAATTACAGTTATGAAGTATCAATGAAATAAATTTATGGTTGGGGTCACCACAACATGAGGAACTGTATTAAAGGGTCACAGCATTAGGAAGGTTGAGAACCACTGGTCTAGGAGCTAGCATTTGACATTTGTGGCCAGAGACAACTTGCCATTGGGGAATTCCTGCTTCCTTGACGGTACCTCCTCCCTCTCTCTAGGATGTCAGCCCCGCTAAGGCTTCTGCTTATTGCTCTAGCTGCAGTACCCCAAAGGGTGCCTAGCAGGAATGGCAAGCTTACTCAGTGAAAACAGCAGCTACACTGGAAGAGTTTTATTTGTGGACAGTCGTGTTTGTCTTACCTACTGGGATTGGGCTTTGGCAGCATGGTTAAGAATTCTTTTGCCAGGCAAGAAATGGTGGTGGCCCATGCCTTTAAAGCCAGCATTTGGGAGGCAGAGGCAAGCAGATCTCCATGAATTTGAGGCCAACCTGATCTACAGAGGAAGTTCCAGGATAGTCAAGGCTACACAGAAAGACCTGTTTCAAAAAAAAAAAAAAAAAGAAAAGGAAAAGAATTCTTTTACCACTTTATACCAGACACTCAGCAAACACTTGAAGAATGAATATAGGTGTGAGATACCACTTTTCATTCACTATACTAAATATATATTTAATTTTTTAAAATTAAAGGCAATATTTTTGAGACTGGGTATCACTATGTAGCTGCAGCTGACCTGGAACTCACTATAGAAACTAGGCTGGCCTTAAACTCACAAACATATGCTTGCTTCCACCTCCAGAGTGATAGAATCAAAGGCATGTGCCACCATGCCTAGCTTCCATCTGTCAGCTCTTGGCCTTATTTTCTGAGTGACTGGAGTCCTACTCAGGAAGTCCCCTTTATATCTCTAGCTTGTGTACCCCGACATTTCCCTTTAATAGCCTCTGATCTTACATTAAGGTCCTCAGTCCCCTTGGAGTTGATTAAGTTAAAAGGGTTTTCTGAGCCCTATTAGCTGTACCTGCATTTCCAGGCAGCACGCAGGTGCTTGTCTCTGCCTCCTGATTTCTGGGATTAAAGATGTATAGCACCAAGCTCGCCTCTGCATTATAATTTTAAAAATCAGATAATTTGATCACTTTTCAGCCTTTGGGTTAAAATCAAGTATAAAAATTAGATAATTTGTTGGGCTTTACATGGATTATGTCATTAAAGCTTTAAAACAACCCTATTAGCTAACATTATTTCTGTTTTATAGATGGGAAAATTGATGCTTAGAGAAGTTAAATAATTGTTTTTGAGACAAGGTCTTACTATGTAGCTCAGGCTAGCCTGGAACTCATTGTGTAGCCTAGGCTTGCCTGGAACTCAAAGAAGGTCTCTTTCCTTAAGAGATTATTGTGATTCTAGGCATGAACCACCCACCATCTCTGGCAAAGTTAAATAACTCAAATAAGACCACCCAAGCTTGTTGGTGATGGAGCCAGCATCTGAATCCAGGGCTGTGTGGCTCTAGCACCTGTCCTGCCCCATCAGGCTGCACTGTGATATTGGGACACAGAGACTAGCTCAAAGCAACTTTCCTGAATGGAAGTGACTGTGTTTGACACTGGACCTTCAGTGGCCTGGTGCCTGAGGAGCACGTTGTGCATTATCCCTAACAGTGATGACAGGAATGTGTTTCCTATTCTGGGCGGATCCCTGACTGGAGGTGTGGTCTTTGGTAAGGGAGATGTTAAACAGTATTTCAGATGATAGCAGAGAAGGGAATGTCAGCAACTTAATGCACTCTGGGCTAAGAAGCCAGAGGGAACCTGTGGCTGACACTTTAAACCATCCGTCTCCAGGGTGGTTCCCAGACCATCACATCATCGGGGGAATTTTTAGAAATATGAATCTTTGGGACCCTGCCCTAGAACTCTTGAACTTGGGGGTGGGGCTGCTACCTGGGGTTTAAGAGGCCCCTCAGGTGATTCTGATGCTACTCCAAGGGAGGGATGCTGCCCCCACTCTACGCTTGGGTTAGAGTTCCCAAATCTTGTCAGAGGCTCATCACAGGCGCCTTGTCTTGATGCTTTGATAGATATTGCCTTCTGAGTGTTGTGAAGAGAAAAAGGCTGGAAAGCACTTTCATCTGTTCTTAAATAAAACCCACCTTATTGTTGTCTTATTGTAATAACAACAATACCATCATCTTCATAACCGTAAATGATTTATTTACTTGGTTATTTATATACTCTATTTTGTTTTATTTTTGGTCTGAGATAAGATGCTGTGTATCCTTCGGACCCTCCTGCCTTACCTTCTGAGCACCAGGAGGACGGGCATGCACCACTGTTTCATTTAATTATTATTTATCACTGTTATTATTATTTTTTTTTGTTTCTTCAAGACAGGGTTTCTGTGCAGCCCTAGATGTCTGGGAGCTTACTCTGTAGACTAGGCTGGTCTTGAAGTCAGAGTTCTGCCTGCCCCTGTCGGCCATGTGCTGAACTTAAATTATCATTTATTGACTTTGCTAAACAACTCACATATTTGTTACTGAAATCTCATAAAAACTCTATGGTTATTTTTATTCCCACTTTATAGAAACGGAAACAGGGCTCAGCAAAGTTAAGGGATACCCTTATGGACATCCGATCAATGGACTCTGGTGGGTTGTATAGTCATTTTCTTCTTCTTTTTAGGTTTATTGGTTATTTTTAATTATGGGTGTGTTGGCGTGCCTGTACGCACAAGTGAGTGTAATGCTCCAGGAGGCCAGAAGAGGGTATAGAATCCCTAGAGTTAGAGTTCCCTACACCCGGGAGCGGCCTGACACTGGTCCTCTGCATCTTTCCAGCCCCACATCCACCTTTCTAACACATGTGCTCCTGTAGGTCAATTTTAATGCTACTACTTTTAACTGTATTGCAAGTTTACTCTGTGCAGGGCATTATTTTAAGCACATTACAGGCAATTATTATTGCCACCTTACAAATCAGGACAGTGAGACTCAGAGAAATAACTTTCCTAAGAGCACAAGCTAATAAATCCAAAAGTCTGGTTCCAATCACATGCTCTTGTTTTGAAGGACGAGGGACTAAAGAGGGCCTCACACATGCCAAGCAAGTGCCTCATTCGCGTGCCCAAGCCCCAAGCACACTCTCCTAGGCACCAGGAAAGTGTCCCGACTTAGAGCATGACTGAGATGGAGGCACTCTGATGATTGTCTTGTGATAAAGGGTCTAAGGTTCCCATTCTGGAAAGAATGGTGAGGTGGAAGGTCTGACTGGGCCGCTGCTGTGGAGCTCTTAGCTCCTTCCTGTGTTCCCAGCTCACACCTGCTGCCCTGTGGCCTGGCTGCTTGCAGCCCTTAAGGCAGGCACTTGTGGAGAAGCCATGTCATGCACAGGCTCTGGCTCACAGCTGCCCATGGATTACATTCTTTTCCATGTGCATCATCACAGACTGGAGCCTCCTGCAGCCTGTCCCCAGACCTCAGGGCCCTGAGTAAGTAAGCTGGCAGTGGATGCGTGAGGGCAATTCATCCTTTCAAAAGAATCAGCCTTACAGGCTCAGCCACCCACATCTATAACTCTGGTCAGATGCCTGGGCCGGTTTCGGGGAAGCTGGCCATCTGACTTTCAGGATAAAGTAAGAAGAGCTTAGAGGTTCAGAGGTATTTTCTGGGTAGCTGCAGGCTTGCAGTACACACAGCAACTGGAGTGGAGTAGGGAATGAACACCACAGAGGAGCTGAGATCGACAGAGAAGCCTGATACACACACCTAGGAAGGAACCAAGCTTCCCCTAACTGAATTCATCTTTGCAGCTATCCTCCTGTGGATTTCCCAGGAATCTCCTTCTATTTGTGCATGCATGCTAGTAATTCCCTATTGCCATTGGTATTGCTGGTTATAATGTGTTCATTCCTCATAATGAGAGACCGAGTTCTGTTAAATAGCACATAAGTCTAGCACTTTAGAAGCCTTTTTGTGTTGATAATTGTACGTAGCATATATTTGTGCCATGGCACAAAGAAATTTAGTTGTTACTGACACTTGAGAGGTAAGAGCTGGAGATCAGAAATTTAAGGTCACCTTGGGATAAGAGTGAGCTCCAGGCTAGCTTAGGCTACCTGAGACCCTATATCAACAAACAAGAATTCAGTTTTGTTCTTAAACTTTTCTTTCGTTCTTTCTTTCTAGATTTATTATTAGTGTTTATGAATATCTTGCTTGCATGTATATCTGTGCACCACATGCATGCCCGGTGCCTATGGAGATCAGAGAGGGCACTGGATTCTCTGAAACTGGAGTTATAGACAGTGGTGAACTATCCTGTGGGTCTGGGAAATACTCTATAAGAAAAAGTGTTCTTAACCACCAATCCATGTCTCCAGCTCCTGCTTTTAAACTTTTATTTTTAATTTAATTTTACTTTATCTTTTTCTTGCATTTTTTATTTCTGTTTTTTTTTTAATTTATTTATTTACATCTCGATCACAGCCCCCCTCCCTTCTCTCCTCCCAGCAACCTCCCCAGCCTCCTGTTCTCCCCTTCTCCTCAGATCATTTTATCTTTTTTGAGACAGGATAGCCCTGGGTGGAACTAGCTTTGTAGACCAGGCTGGTTTCAAACCCAGAGATTCACCTGCTTTTGCCTCCTGCCTCCTGAGTGCTGGGACTAGAAGCCTGATGAGCCACCATCACTGGGCCTGTTTCTAAATGTTTAAAATAAAAATCTTGTTTGTGTGTGTGCGTGCAAAATGCTATACTAGGAATATTCATGTATCTATTTATTCATGTATAATTCATTCAGCACATATGCATGGGATACCTAGTGCATACGTGTGCAGTGCACGTGTCTGTGCACATGTGAGGGTCACAAGGGGGCCATGGCTCCTGGAGCGACCAGGGTTTGTAGGATGCTGGCTTGTTCCATGGGTCCTGGGATCTGGACTGCAGTCCTCTTGCCGATGTAGCAACTGCTCTTAACTGCTGAGTAATGTCTCTAGACCAGGACTTGTGGTTTTAGAGCATCCTATTATTTATAATCTTTACACAAATCAAATTGTTTAGAAGGATTTCGGGAGTGGGGGGAATGGGGGTGGGCAAATGCAAATCTTTGGCTTAATCTCGTAAATTTACCACATACTATCAAGAACGGGAAGGGAATGGGGCTGGAGAAATGGCTCAGTGCTCAAGAGCGCTGGCTGCTCTTCCTGAGGACCTGGGTTCAATTCCCAGCACTCTCATCATAGTTAAAGTTCTATGGATCTGACACCCTCTTCTGCCTCTGTGGGCACTAGGCACATAAGTGTTGCACAAAACATCCATACCCATAATTCCATAAAAATATAAACAAAGTAACTAACAGAATGGGAGGGGAAGACAGCAGCTGTTCTGGAGGGGAAGAAATCACGGTGACACACAACAAGTGCAAGTACTCAAGGGTGGACTTCAAAATCCAACACTGTCCTGTGAGGGTAGGAAGACACTGTATTAATAACTATAGCCTCAGTGTTCAGAGTAGCTCTTTGCATGGACTGCCACTTGAGAACTATTTGATGGGGCTGGAAGAGGACTCAGTGGTTACGAGCACCTTGCTGCTCTTACAGAAGATCTAGGCTTGTTTCCCAGAACCCACAGTGGCTCGCAACTGGCTCTTACTCCAATTCTGGAGGATCTAATGTCTTTTTCTTGCCTCCTGGAAGGTACATGGTACATACAAACTCACACAGTAAACACACACATACATATAAAAAAGAAATCTTCGTTTTGTTTTGTTTTGTTGTTGAGACAAGTTCTCTCATGAGGATTAAAGGCATGTAACACTACATCTGGCTAATAAGTAATTCTTAAGAGAAACAGAGGGGGAGAGGGAGGGAGGGAGAGGGAGAGAGGAGAGAGAGAGAGAAGAGAGAGAGGAGAGAGAGAGAGGGGAGAGAGAGAGAGAGAGAGAGGAGAGAGAAGCCAGACACAAGGGACCATATACTACACTGTAATTCTGTTATTTGAAGTGCATTTCATTTAGACACGGTTTCACTATGTACCCCAGGCTGGCCTTGGTCTTACAATGATCCATTTGTCTCAGCTTCCAAGTGATGGGATTACAGGTATGTGCCATCATCAACTGGCAGCTTCCATGTAGTTGGCAAGGCAAATCCACAGAGACAGAAAGCTGGGCAGTGCTCACCTAGCGCTGGGACCGTGAGACATTGGAGAACAATGCCTAATCTGTGCAGGACTTCTTTTGAAGGTCAGAATGTTCTAAAATGGACTGTAGTCATGAGTGCACAGCTCTGGCAATATTCTAAAAGCCATGGAATTGCACACTTAAGTGAATAAAGCTGTGAATTTATGAATTGTAACTCTGCCCTCAAAAAAACTATCAGAAGAGAAACATTTGATGAATACACAAATGGATAAATGAGAGGTGGTGACTCTCGTCTTCCTGTCACTTAGAATGGCGTCCAGTGGTGGGTGAGCCTCCCATCCCCTCCCTTTACCCACACACCCACTCACCCAGCAGGCCTGCAGTGTGAAGCAGGATGATTTGGGCAGAATGGCGCTCACTGAAGAGCTCTGCAGCAGTGGAGGCTGCTGTGAACCCTGCCTGCTCTCCTGGGGCACACATGTTTACATGAATGGCTTCTTTCCTTTTTTTTTCTCTCCATCCCCCCCAATTCTTTTTTTTTTTTTTTTTTGGTTTTGGTTTTTCAAGACAGGGTTTCTCTGTGTAGCCCTGGCTGTCCTGGAACTTACTCTGTAGACCAGGCTGGCCTCGACCTCAGAAATCCACCCACCTCTGCCTCCCAAGTGCTGGGATTAAGGGCGTGGCCACCACTGCCCGGCCCTCCAACTCTTTTTGAGACATGGCCTCACTATATAATCAAGGTTGGCCTTAGCCCCATGATCTTCCTAATTTAGTCTCTACTGGAGTGCTAGAGTTACAGGTGAGGCCGCTGGGCCCAGATCCTTCTCCTTATCAGAATTTCCCAAGAGTCATATTTTCTATTCTTAAGTCCTACTTAAAAGGATGAATCCCACTCCCAATCTCTTGGACTGACTCTTTCTTAAAATGAGCCAAACCCAAAGGGAAACTAGCATAGAATTCTGACTTTAACGCACTGGCTACTTTTAAATTACAGAGATAATCTCTTGTGATCATCAGTTCCTCTTCCTCCTCCTCCTCCTCTTCCTCCTCTTCCTCCTCCCCCCTCTCTTCCCCTCCCCCTCTCCTTCTCCTCTCTTTTTTGTCCTTTCAACTAAGAAGAGAATTCAAGCCAGGTCTGACAGTGTATGCCAGGCCTGAGGTGGCTGAGGCAGGAGGATACATAGAAGAATGTCTCAAAAAACACAAAACCAAATCCAAGCAACAATCCAACCTCCCTTTGGGTTGCAGATTGATGGAACCAATAAGCCTGCACTAGAGCTGTTACCGTGGTCTCTGGAAAGGATGAGCGCCCAGTACACAATAAGGGTCAGGGAGCTACAACAGTTTTTGTAAACTCTGCACATTATCAGCAAAATTAGCTCATAAGCCTTGAATACAAAATGTCCTTTCCTAGAAGAGGCTGCTACCTGCAGCTTAGAAGCACTGACTTTTCCATCCTCCAAGTCCATGGAGAGAATGGGCTGGGATCTTTGGGAGGGGCAAGGTGATTCTTGGAACAGCAGAGGCACTGACCATTGTTTAAGGAGCTGACCCTCTAGGCAGAGCTGGTGCCCCACACCGAGGAGACCAGTGAGGAAGCTGCATGCAAAGTCTCTTAACTGACCAACTGGGCCACTCACACCTCTGCTACTTACAAGTTATCAGTCAATTTGCACAACACAGTTAACCTCTTTGCCCCCCAGTTTCCTTTTCAGTAAGGTAGGGTCACAGCAGGGAAAGGTATCTTCTCATGAGGACTGAAATAACTGAATAAGTAAACGGAAGTGGAACAATGACCATAAGTGACTTCAATGTAACTTATTTTGGAAACTGGGAGTTTTTCAGAAAATAGGATCTTTTGTTCTGCTTGAATATGCAACCCCACCTCATATTTGTGTTAAATGATTAAAACTTAACTTAGGTATAGTGCAACTACTTCACTTAGTTAAAAATATGTGAGCAATGGTGAAACCACACCCAGGACTTAGGGGCTCCTAACACTCGGCTAAGCCACAGGTCTGGGCTAACCTCAGTAGCTTTCTTTTGGCACACAGTTGGGGTTTTAGCCCTTCCATGCCCTTCCAGTCCCCATTCTCAGCCTTCCATGCTCGCTCCTCTTTCTTCAGAATATTCTCATGTGTGCATGTGTGTGTGTGTGTGTGTGTGTGTGTGGCGCATGTGTACACACGCATTTCTGTGGCCCTGTGTCTTTATTTCACTATTCTCAGACCCTGAGGTTCCCTGGGAAAACCACAGGGAACAGAAAGTGTGATATCTGAGGGGAACTCACAACAGACCTCTCCCCTGAAGGCCAAGTTTCTCTCCTAAGAGAAACTTTTCTGAGACCGGCTGTTCTGGTTTCTCAAAGAAGCTCTGGCCCCTAGAGTGCAGGTGTGTGGAGACTCAAACTTGGTCATACATACCTGGCCGCTTTCTGCGTGAGCTCCAGCGGGAAATCTGGGCACAATAACTGCAGCAGACAGTGATACTCTCTCATGGTCAGCAGGTCTGCAGGGAAAGGGAAAGAAAGGGCTGTTAGGCTGCAGCTCAGGCCACTCCCACCTTGTGCTCACTTCATGGGTTCTGGGCCCAGTCTTGTTAGAATGCTGCTATAGTTTGAAGGCCAGTCAGTGTGCAGGGTGAGGTGTTGCTTTTCTCTTCTTTTTCTTTCTTTTGACACAGGGTCTCACTATGTAGCTCTGGCTGGTCTGGAACTATGTAGATCAGGTTGGCCTCAAACTCAGAGATACTCCTGCCTCTGCCTCTTGAGTACTGGGATTAAAGGCATGCACCACAGCTGGCCAAAGAGGTGAGATTTTAAGACTGGAATCTCTACCAAGCCACCCGTGGGTGAGGTACTGGTTACAGCATTTTGACTAAAGGGGCTTCATTGGTCTGATAACTAGCCAGGTGAAGAGAGGAAAGCATCAGCCTTCTTACTCTGGCTTTCCCTGACTTCAAAAAATGTGGGTGACAAGTCATGCCGAAGTTGGTTGAGTCTCTGGAAGTCTCTGGCATGGAAATGTTTACCACTGCATGCCCAAAAACCATCTATGAAATATCAACAGGCAGCAAGGCAAGCACATTGCATGTGTGGGAGAGAGAAACATAGCACAGAAACCCACAGATGTAATTTCTCTGCCACCCAGGACTACAGCAGACTGACTTCTTTGGGGTGCTTGCACACAAATCTGGTCTTCCTACTATTACAGGAAGCCAAGACAAAGGTCCAAGATATACAGTCATGGCAAACAAACAGTTCTCAATCTACAGAAGCAGTGCTGTGGGAGCCGGGAGCCAGGAGTTTTGTGGTCTAGATTTGCCAAAGAGGCAAATCTCAGAGAGGAATCACACCTACACTTCACAGTTGTTTTTGCTGGAGCCTGTGCTACAAAGAAAGGCTCTGGAGCAGCCTGACAGCAGCAGTCTCCAAGATCTCCCAAGTAGCAAAGGCTTTCCAGTGTGGAAGGCCATGCTCATGGTGAAGCAGGAACCACCCAGATGCAGCTATCCTAAGTGGGAGGAGAGGAGCCAGAGGATATGGCTATGTTGGGTAACCATGATGACAACCATAGGCCCTTGGTTTCTCTGGACCTAAGTTAGCCCAAACCACAGGAATCCAGACCTCCTGCCCCTGCTAGTTTGGTTGATACTTTTCTAAGACAAAACCCCCAAATCTCCAAGGGTCAGGCCTGGGCCTTGACCACTTTTTCATCAAAGTTCACCTCAAGGTGGGGGCACAGAGTTAAACTAACCACAGTGCCAAAGGCAAAGACCAGACTCAGCGTCAGTGTAGGTCAGGGGACCAAGAGGGCTTTTTGGCCTTGAACTTGGCTTCATAGGCTATGCACTCTCTTCTCATTTGACTCCAGGCACAGCCTGGCAGGAGGGAACAAAAGCTGCTCAGTGTCCCTGCTCAGAGTGAGGAGCAGGAGTGATATGGGACAGGAGAAAAGCCCTCTTTCTTCTTGTTCCACAACTCTAGGTATGGAGGACACAGTACTGGCTTTGAATCAAGAGCTTTTTATGCTACACTTTGACACTATTATTGGGGGTGAGGCCAAAAACTGCACAGGAATTGGTATACATTCTCCAAATCACCTAGGCAATCGCCCTGGGAAGATAGATATACAAGGATAACAAGGTAAAGAAACGACGGGAGGAGAATCAGTCTCTGGCTCCTGGTTCCCAGAGCTGAGCCCTGCTTAGTTTCTTTTCTTTTTGTTTTTAAGGTACAGGGGTGTGTGTGTCAAACCTAGACACAATATAAAAGTGCTTTACCACTGAGGTACACCCCCAGCTCCTTGTTAGGAGGGTCCATGTGTGTGTGTGGGGGGTGTGTGTATGGTGTTTAGGCCAAAGGACACCCTTAGGTATTGTTCTTTTTAAATTTTATTTGATTTCAATCACATGTATTCTGGGGCTTGCCCTCAGGTCCTCTGCTTGTGAGGCTAGCGGTCTAGCCTTGTCTCCCAGCTCCCGTTTAGGTTCCTGATGTTCTAACTCACACATTCAAATGTGTTTCCCTCCTAAGGGTGGAGAAAAAATTTACACAAATTACTTTGTGCCTCTCTAATGTAACAAAAACCTCTTAAAACCAGAAGACACCCTGCCCACCACTTCTGGGACTGACTCCAGTGCTGGGTGAGGAAAGCCAGCATAGAAAGAGACCCAGGAAATTCAAGTAAACAGCTTTGAAGTGTGAGAGAGCAATTCAAAATCTATTAGGGCTGTGGCCAGATAATATCAAGGCCAGAGGATTGCAAGGGAGAGCTACCCTGTGCCTCTGGAGATGGGCACTGCAAGTGGAGAGACTGGTTCCAAAACCCAGTCACTGCCCCACTGGCTAGGCGTCAAACCGGCTCTTTAATTCAGGTATGGAACCTCAGGCAAACTGCGTAATCTCTGCATCTCAGGTTCTCTGCTGTAAGCTGGGGATGGCAGCCTCACTTTTCAGGATTGAAGTCAAGAGATGCTATCTATAAAGTACGCAGCAGAATGTCTGGACCTTAGTAACATCAAACACTTGGAGTTGTTTTTGTTTTGTTTTTAAATCCTGGGGGTTAAACACAGGAGAGAAGACGAAAGCACCTTAGGAGGTGGTTTTTTGCTTGCTGCATTTGAATGCTTTAATCTATAGTGTTCAGTCTTGGCTAGTTTTTGCCAGTCTGCCTGTGCTCACTCACTTCTGCCTCCTGCGTCCCAGGCACAGCATTACAGTGAAGCAGCAGCCACAGAACGGAGCTCCTGGGGCTTAGAAGGCCCTAACTCCAAGCTGCGGTGCACACCAGGCTCTTGGGCTTTTGGCAACCCTTTAAGATCTCAAAGAGTTTCCCGGCAGCCCTTCTGGGCTACAGGTGCCATACTAACAAGGGCGACGAGTGCTCTGTGCTCAGTGTGTAAATCACTGCACTTCACAGCGATCTTAGGCCGCCAGCCATTGTGTCAATCCCCAAGCCACAGATAAGCACATGGAGGCTTGGAAGACTTTGTAACCTATGATCAGGGAGGGGGGCCCAGAGTCTGAGAGACAGGGTGTATGAAGGCTTCTAAGGCAAGGGGGGGCTTAATGAGAATGCTGCTTACTCGTGTTTTGAGTAGGGTGTTTACTAAGGGTCAGGCTCTGCTTTCTTTAAGGTTTATGGATGCATTATCTTTTCTGATTTTCACCTCAATTCTTTGAAAAGGCAAAGTCTCACACTTAGTCCAGGCTCCCCTAGAACTGCCAGCAAATGTCTTGCCTGTGTCCTGAGTACTGGGATTACATGTGTGAGCCAAACAGCAGTTCTCTCTCTCTCTCTCTCTCTCTCTCTCTCTCTCTCTCTCTCTCTCTCTCTCTCTCTCCACCATGGAACCTATTTGAAGGTCCCAGGACAATTTTGTGGAGTCACCTCTTTCCTTCCACTTTCTGGGATTGAACCTGGGTTGCCGGGCTTTCAAAGCTTCCCACTGAGACATCCTGCAGCCCTAACTGTCACTATTTTTATTCCCATTTTACAGACTGTGTGTGCACAAAGATAGAACTGGAATTCAAGTCCAGGAGGTAGCTGCTGTGTTTACCCAACTAACACTTCAGCACCTTGATCTTATTAATCTGATATGGGAAGGCTTAGACACCAGCTTCCCCTCCAAACAAACTGCAGCAGTAACTAGCTCCAGGTGAATTGGATCAAGGAGACAATCCTTGTGAATTGGAATCTTTCTTGGAAGAAACAGAGACTAAAAGGTTCTAATTACTGTAAACAGGAAATACTGAATGAAGCTCAGCTCAGCAGCTGGAGCAGCTAGGCTGAGCCCCACCAGGGAAGGACGCCTACAGCAAGCAGTACACCTGTGCGGCTGGCTGGCTCAGCCGCTCACCCCAGTCACCTGCGAGCCTCAGCATCACACAGGTGCAGGGAAGGCTAGTGATGTAGTGTGTACCCTCGGATGCTTCTCTAAAGGAATCCCCCACAATTAGGAGAGCTCAGCCAGCAGGTCCTGAAAGTTCAAAGGCAGAGACTTTTGTTTAAGATTGAAATCAGAGCCATCTCCACAAATTGGTGTTTCTCTTTTGTGTGGGTGGTCAGAGTTGAACTCTCTTCACAATCTACTAGGTCTTACCAGCTAGGTACCCTGCCCAAGACCCAAGAGGCTTGCCACCTAAATTCTATCATCTCCAGAGGCTGCTCAGTGCTGTAGCTCAAACACTAGAGTGCTCAGGATTGTGCTTTAGCTTTGTCATTGACTTTAAGATACTTAACTGGTAACTTCATGCCTCAGTTTCCATGCATAAAGTGTTTGCATGAGCATTGCAGAGTTGTCAATGAATGTTAAGTGTGCAGACCCATGTCTGGCCCATCATGAATGTTAGTATTTGCATGACTATTTTAGAAATAAAGAAACTCTTCTCTGGTAGGTCAATTATTTTCTCAAAGAAACAGCTGGTTTACAGAACTGCTCTTTAGACAGAAACCTATCCTGGCTCCAAAGACCATAAGAGTTCCACCCTAGCAGGTGGGATCCAGCTGGTTTATAGAGGCTTAACTTTTGATGATAGGATTATTCATGGCAGGTGACTGACTACAGACTCCCTTCAGGTGGCCAATTCAACAGGGCAGGGACGCTTGTCAGGCAGGGAGGGCAGCTGTGTTGGTGAAGAGCTCAGATTCTGAAACCAGATGACCTAGCATCAGAACAAATTAGACAGCTTAGCAGCAGACAAATTATACAACTTCTCTGCATGTTGGCTTCCTTGTTTAAAAGTGTGCACAGCACAGTACCTACCTGATGAGATTGCTGTAAACAACACAAAAAAACCCATAAGAGATTATTTATATATATGAAAACCTTTATCAGAAAAATCAGCAAAGTAACTGATCTGTTTAAAACTGTACTACTGTTTTAAAATTAATTAATTTAAACTTGAAGTCCTAGGCTAGGTGTGGTGGTACACACCTTTAATCCCAGCACTTGGGAGGCAGATGGATCTCTGTGAGTTCAAGGCCTGCCCGGTCTACATGGTGAGTTCCAGGGAAGCTAGAGTTTCATACAGAGACTCTGACTCCCTATCCCCATCAAAAAACAAACAAACAAACCAATCAGAAAATAAAAATAAAAAATAAACTTGAAGGGGCTGGAGAGATGTCTTCCCAGCAACCACATGGTAAATCACAAACATCTATAATGAGATCTGGTGCCCTCTTCTGGCATGCAGGCATATGCAGGGAGAACACTGTATACATAATAAATAAATACATCTTAAAAATAAATAAACTTGAATCCCGAAATGTAGACTTAACTACAACACCCAGCTAAATTCTGACATTAGCACAGTGAGTATGTGTGGAAGAAATGGATGAATTAAACCATGTATCACAGAGTGATCCTAAGTCAAAGCTCACAGGGACAAAGTTATGGTGATCGTTTGTTGTAGTCTGAGTGTGTTCCCTGTAGATCCATGTGTTTGAATACACTGTCTCCAGCTGGTGGCCTTGTTTGCAGAGGCTACGGAACCCTTGGGAGGCAGAGCCCTGCTGGAAGGATATGTCACTGGGGGCAGGCTTTGAAGTTTCATAGCCTGCTTCCAATTCCGGTTCCTTCTCAGCTTCCTGTTCCTGATACCACACCTGCTTCATGAGGTTGGACTGAATCCCTCCTGGAACTGTGAACCCAAATGACCCTTTATCCTTGAAGTTCCTTTTTCAGAGTATTTATTTATTTATATTTCATGTGCATTGGTATTTTGCCTGAATTTATATCTGTGTGAAGGTGGTGTCAAATTCTCTGGAACTGGAGCTACAGATAGTTGTGAGCTGTCATGAAGGTGCTGGGAATTGAACCCAGATCCTCCAGAAGAGTAACCAGCGCTCTTAACCACTGAGTCATCTCTCCAGCCCCCTTTTCAGAGTATTTTTATCACATCAAAAGAGAAGAAATTAAGATAATGTGTGAATTTAGAGAGGAAGGATCTGTAGTCATAAGAACATTCTGGAAATGCCTATTTGAGGGGATGTAGAAGCTGCAAAGAACTAAAAATGGTAAACGTTGTATTTGGTAGACATTATAACTGTCAGTAAACACAATAAACCACAGCTAGTGTGCCACTGTGCATAGGCTGGTCGAATCCCAGAATCTTCTCACCAAGGGCTCAGTTCAGTCGGCTTGAATGCTTTTATACAGGAATGAATGGCCACTTTTACCATGAAAACCAAAGGAAGCTGAGGGGTTGCCTCACAGAAATGTATTTCACCATAAGCACACATTCAGTGTGAGCACTAGCTCAAGGTGAGCAGCACCCAGACTCAAAGTATTCTTCTTGTTGGTTAGCTCTACTCTAATCCTAGAGATTGATAGACAAGGTTGTTTTAGACAAGAAAATCAATGCAGTCAGAAATAATTGATACTCAGTGTACTCAAGAGCTAACTTGGCCTCATTTGTAGGAAAAGAGAGCAAGTTTTGTTTTGTTTTTTACATCTGGCCTGCCTTTGTGCTGTGGAAATTCCTGCCTCTGAAGCTCTGTGGAGACAGCTTAGTCATTTTTTTCTACATCCTCTTTGCAGACCACCATGTGTGTCCACAACATTTTCTCACAAGAGCTGTGGTGGTATGCGGCTGTAGACTCAAAGGCCTGGGAAATGGTGACTGTGCCAGAGCCAAAGAGCCATCACCACAGAGCAAGCAGAATGGTACCAGACGGAAGGACTTCGGCACAGCTCTGTCTCACTCAGCGAGCCTGCCCTGAACTTAGGACTTTTAGCCCTCAAGGTGTGGGGATACAGTATAGTAGGGTTTAGTCTGAACTCATCTGTGTGACTTGCCTGTGTGTCAGCTGTACAAGCTGGTGCTGGATCAGGGCTAGAGATAATGAAACACTGCAAAGCCATGGGAAACCCAAGAGCTGGATGACCTCTAGCTGGTTAGCTGCATGATTTCAATAGAAACTGCCACAGAGGCCAGAGAACACCACAGACCATGAGTGGACTCTTCAATTTTCAGTTGCAATTGTTTTTGTGTGCGTTTTTGCAGGAGCTCTGAAGGCTCATTCTAAATGACACTCACCCTTGGCCAGCATGCTCTGCCAAGAGGTGCTCAGAAGGCCATGGCTAGTTCGGGGCATGACCACACCACCCCTTCCATCCCTAGGGTATGGAGGCTTTGTTACCAGGCCACAGCTGAGTAAATACTTCTCAGTGCTGCTCTGTAGAGGGAAAGGGAACTGAGGGAGAATGTGGATGGGGGTGGGGTGGGGAGCAAGACATCCGACAGCTTCCCTCTCCTTGGCACACTTGGTACCACAGTCACAGGAAAACTGCCAGCTTCCTAAGGGCCATGTAGCTGTCAGGCAAAGCACAGAAGAACAGTCTCTGCTCCTAAATATTATGTTCTTTGGCAGAATTCGTTTTATATTATAAATAGAGGGAAATAATAACTAACTTACTGAAAGGGAGATGACCCGACAAAAGAATAGAGACGGAATGGCTTCCAATAATATTTGTGGGCTATAATGCTTGAGCCATTATAAACTCTGGCCTCTGCCACATCACCACTCCCCAGAGCTCTATTTAGTGTGTTCAAAGAGGAGCAAGAAGCCAAACTATTTATTTTTATATTTTATTATGACCAAGCCCAGCACCAAGTGAGAAATATATCTTGCCTATTTCTGTTTGGCCAGTGAGATTCTAAGAAAACTATTAAATCAGACAAGACAATGATCTTGTGGCACTGTTTAAGATGAACAAGAACCACCAGGACCTGTGGTATCAGATACAAATGTAAAGAAATGTGGGCACTTTCAATAGAAGATTATATATATACATCCTGGCAGTTTGGTCAGGTCTGTGGGCTAACCATGACCATCCCTACGCACCACTGGGGGCTTGAAACAAAGGCCTGATCTGCCACATAAGACTCCTACACTGAGTCGAGCCCTTGGATACAGCTCTGTCTTCGGGCCCTCAGGTAGGACTGCTGTCGTTGGGTGGACTAAGGAAGGGTATTGGGCTTGTTTGTTTGTTTGTTTCAAGACAGGGGTTCTCTGTGAAGCCCTGGCTGTCCTGGAACTCACTTTGTAGACCAGGCTGGCCTTAAAGTCACAGAGATCGCCTGCCGCTGCCTCCCCAGTGCTGGATTAAAGGATGTGCCACTTTTCCTGGCCATCTTGCCTTACTTCTAAAGAGGACAGTTTCCCTTTCAAACAGATGCAAGAAAACCAAGATGGAAGAGTCAAGCCAAGCATGTGCTTCTGAGCGCTAAAACTCACTCCTGCCCTCAATTAAACAGAAATGGTTCAACAGGCCAAGAGCTAACATGGAGAATGAACTTGGGCCTTTCCTCATGATGACTGAAGGTGAGAGGACTCCCCTCCTGTCCTTGATGGCTGACATATCTGAAAGTACTCACTCAGCCTTTGAAAAGGAGGAAGTGTAAAAAGGTTTTATATAGGGTTTTATAGTCAGAATGAAGAGATCCAGCTTGTTTTAGAAAAGAAAAAGTCTATTCTGTTTCATCGACACATCATGATAGAGAGGCAATGCCCTGCTCTGAGTTCTGTGAAGAGCTGATTACATTCCTCTGGGTACAACTTGACTAGGCCTCAACTCTCCACCCATAAAATAGAGAAGATGTCAAATATGGAAGTAAAAAAATATTTAAAGGATACACTTAAAAGTAGAAGTCTTACATGGAACTTTCATTCTGATGGTTTGAATAAGAACAGCCCAATAGGGCTTACATACTTGAATGCTTGGTCATTAGGGAGTGGCACTACTTGACAGGACCAGGCCTTGTTGGAGGAAGTGTGTCACTGGGGGTGGGCTTTGGGGTTTCAAATGTTCGAGTCAAGCCCAGTGTCTCTCTCTTCCTGCTGCCTGTGAATCAAGATGTAGCATTCTCAGCCACCTCTCAGCACCACATCTGCCCGCATGCCCCATGCTTCTTGCCATAATGGACTCAACCTCTGAATGTAAGTTCCCAATTAAATGTTTTCCTTTGTAAGGGTTTCTATGGTCATGGTGTCTCTTCACAGCAACAGAACATTGACCAAAGCAATCATCGAAGAAATAAAACCTTTCTGACTCAACTTTCTCTTCAGTGGCCCTCACTCAGGTTAAAGGTAATGGAAAAATGGGAAAACTCAGCTTGGGGAATGGAGTGGTTAAGAGCACTCACTCAGCTTACAGAGTGTGAAGAATGACTCTCTCCGACTGCACCATTTTTAAATGTTATTTATTTTTATGTATATGAATACACTATTGTTGTCTTCAGACACACCAGAAGAGGGCATCAGACCCCATGACAGATAGTTGTGAGCCACCATGTGGTTGCTGGGAATTGAACTCTGGACCTCTGGAAGAGCAGTCAGTGCTCTTAACCGCTGAACCATCTCTCCAGCCCCCCCTCTTTTAAATTTATTTTCATTTTTTAATTTTTAAGTTAAGTGTGAGTTTGTGCATGAGTGCAGCACACAGACAGGCCAGAAGAGGACATCAGAGCTCCTGGAACTTCACTTACATTTGTGTGCTTGGAATTGAACTTGGGTCCTCTGCAAGAGCAATGTTTACCCTTAACCACTAAGCCATTTCTCCAGGCCACGGCTGCATTATTAATGGCATCTGTAGCATGAATAATGTCACTTCTAGCACTGATCATGGAGAGTTGTTGAGAGGGATAAAAGATGACTAAAGAGGGAGCAGTAAGGGCTGGAGAGATGGCTCAGCGGTTAAGAGCACTGACTGCTCTCCTGAGTTCAATTCCCAGCAACCACATGGTGGCTCACAACCATCTGTCATGGGATCCGATGCCCTCTTCTGGTGTGTCTGGAGACAGTGACAGTGTACTCATATACATAAAATAAATAAATTAATTAAACAAAACAAAACAAAACAAAACCCAAAACCCCAACCTGCTCTGGTTAATACTGTCTTGCTTTGGAACACACAGGTAGTATGGTGGTTTGAATATGCTTGGCCCAGGAGCGGCATTATTAGGAGGTGTGGCCTTGTTGGAGTAAGTGTGGCCTTGTTAGAGGAAGTATGTCACTGTGGGGGTGAACTTTGGATACCCTCCTCCTAGGCACGTGGGAGACAGTCTTCTGTTTTCATTTGGAACAAGATGCAGAACTCTCAGCTCCTCCAGCGTCATGCCTGCCTGGATGCTGCCATGCTTCTGTCATGATGATAGTGGACTGAACCTCTGACCTGTAAGCCAGCTCCAGTTAAATGCTGTCCTTTAGAAGAGGTGCTTTGGACAGCAATGGAAACATTAAGACAGGTGGGATGGTATTGCCTCCCAAAAGGCTCAGTTCAGTGATAGTCTTCAGCTTGAGTCTGTGGGGCAGAGCCAACTGCACTCTTTATCTCATGGCTCTTTTATCATGCCTTCCTTCTTTACTGATGAGTTACAGGCTTCTTGCCTGAGGCAGGTGCACACCATTTTCCTTGATAGCTAAAGCACTGCCAGCCCTCTGTCACAGCATTCACTAGAGCTGATGGCTTACAGCTACGGAGATTGAATAATTATGCCCCATTTCCACAGGCAGTATCACTTCTGATCCACTGCATGAAGACATTTGTGGAGATCTCCACAAGATCGAGAGAGTTAAACATTCCAGCGTGGTTCCTGGGAAGGCCCCTGATATCCCACCCCTAATAGAAGGGCTCTTGGCAGTTGTTGGCTGCTGGGGGAGGGGAATCACTTTCTGTAGGGAGGAGTGCAGCCATGGGTAGAATAGAATGCCCATGCATCAGTGATGACTCCACACACGTGCATGTGGGCGGCACTACCTGGACTTACTGGGTCATGGGGGAATAAGACATGAAGCTGAGAGAGAGATGGAAGGTATGTTGGAGGGATGTGGTGGGGAGCTGGAGGGACGGAGGGAGTGGAAGAGGAACATGACTAAGATACACTGTATTTGTGCATAAATTTTCAGGAAAAAACTCAACAACCGTGTGGATCATGGGACTAGTTCCACCTTCCTTTTTGCTGTTCTAGGGATCTAACCCACAGCCTTGAACATGCTAGGCAAATACTCTACCACCTAGCTCTAGTCCCCCTCCCCCCATTTTACAGACAAGCAATAGCAGGGGACAAAATCAACAAGTAAGGGGTAGTGCCAGCTGAATGAAGGTGAACATCTGAACTGAGAGCAGCCTCTTCCCTCCACACAGCTGTCTTCTCCCCCATGCCCTTCGGCTTCTGCCTGTAGGTCCTTGGGAACCTTTCTTTCTTTCTTTTCTTTCTTTCTTCCTTCCTTCCTTCCTTCATTTCTTTAATGGATAAAAAATTGCCCAACACATGAGGGAACTAGGTAGATACTCCTTAAATGCTACTTTTGCTGTTAGTGTTTAAATTTACCACAGACTTCCATCTTTCTGCCATCTTTGACCGAGGCCATCTCCCTTTGATCAATAAGAAAATAGAGATGGAATAACAGTATTAGTAAATATTTAAAGCTGGACGGTGACGAATGCCTTTGATCCCAGCACTTGCAAGGCAGAGGCAGGGAGATCTCTGTGAGTATGAGGCCAGCCTGGTCTACAGAGTGAGTTCTAAGACAGCCAAGGCTATACAGAAAAACTGTCTTGAAAAAACAAAACAAAAAATAAAATAAAAAAATAAACATTTAAAAGCCATTATAAACTTGTGTCTGCAGTTTTAATAGGACTATACACTGGTATATCAATTTATACACAAATATATTTTTTAAAGTGACTTATTTATCTTATATGAATTGGTGTTTTGCCTGCATGTATATCTGTGTGAGGGTGTCAGATCTCCTGGAACTGGAGTTACAGACAGTTGTGAGCTACCATGTGGGTGCTGGGAATTGAACCTAGGTTCATTGGAAGAGCAGCCAAGGCTCTTAACTGCTGAGTCATCTCTCCAACTCAGACACACATGGATTTTCAATTACTTTTTCCTTTCCAATTTAAAATCAAGCTGGCAGAATGAACTTTCTTTTTTTGGTATTTTTGAGACAGGGTCTCACTAGGTAGCCCTAGGCTGTCCTGGAATTCACTATGTAGACCAGGTTGGCCTTGAACTCAGAGAGATCTGCCTCTTCTGTCAGAGTGCTTCAGAATGAACTTTTTATCAGCAAAATTGTCTGATGAGAATTTAAGAAAGCTGCAGAGAACAAAAATCTAAATAAGTTAGTTTCCTGAGCCTTTCACTGTCGAAGGCAGCCATAGAATAAACAAGATGTGGGCCAAATTATGCATTTGATTTGCTTAAAATGCATTCTCCTTTTCCAAATAAATATAAACAGAAGCAGTGGCTAGTGGAATTACTCACTGAGGGCAGCTGAACCGAGACAGACTATAAAAAGCAACAACCTAGGTTCTCCATGGGCGCTGTAAGTAGGGCAGCTGTTGCCAGCTGGTAGGCGTACTTAGGAAGGCGAGGCCTGCTCTCCCATCAGAATCTACTAACTTCCATGTACAGCGATGGATTTATGGCTACCCAGTCCCTGAAAACCAGACTTAGAATCAGAAACAGCAGGAAGTAGGAAGAGGGCTGGATATGGGTAAACACATATATCTCTTTAGATTCTGAATCCACCTTTGTATTTTTTGCTGTTTTCTGTCTTTTGTGGGCACATGCCATGCTTTCTCCTATAATTATGTGTGTGGCTAAGGGCAGAGGCAGCTAAGTCAGGGAAGAGGGCCTGTCTTTGGGGTCAGGATAGGAATGAAACTGAAGTCAGCAGCTCCAGTCCTGCAGGCTGTCAACTTGGTTTTGAAGTGTAGCTTTCCTAGTAAAGGATCCTTCACCTGCAACAAGAGGGAACCACTTGCCCTATTTTAATAAAAATATGAGCAGAATCATGGTGCTCCCATCTTAGGACCTGAGCTGACAGGCTTTATGAGCCATGATCTTTATCTCTCACTGGGTCTGGCAGGCACACAAAACGAGAGAGAGAGAAAAAAAAAGATGAAAAAATACCCTAATGGTATCAAAGGATGAGCCCACTCAATTATTTGTTTGATGAAAAAATATTATAAACCAAGAGTCTTGTTTCCTCACTGAGTTTTGGGTCAGATTCTTAGTTTCCCCACTGATGAAGGGCTTCTAATTAGCTACTTACTCTGCACCTCAGTTTCTTTCTCTATTTTGTCAGAACTTATTAGCCTAAGTGTAATACACTTTTTAATTAAAATATAATTATTTTACTAGATTTACTCTCTCACTTTCTCTCTCTCTCTGTGTATACATATATATGTATGTATATACATACAAACATACATACATACATACATACATACATACATACATACATACATGTGTGTGCCTGACGACTGTGAAGGTCAGAAGAGGCTGTCTTGGGTCCTCTGAAACTGGACTTAAAGATAGTTATGAGTCACCATATGTGTTTTGGGAACTGAGCCTGGGTCCTCTGCAAGAGTGGTAAGTGCCCTTAACCACTGAGCCATCTCTCCAGCCCCTAGAATTATCTTATGTGTATGGGTGTTTTGCCTATAACCTACAAGATGTTTGTGTACCATGCGTGCACAATGCCCTTGGAAGCCAGCCACAAGAAGACATCAAATTCTCTGAAACTGGAGCTAACAGCTACCTTGTGAGTGCTGAGAATCAAACCCTGGGTCCTCTGGGAATATCCATGGCTTTTGGTCACTTTGACATTTATCTAGTCCCACTAAGTCCATTTTAAAGTATGCATGATTTTATACCCTCTGTCTTTTTGAGTTTTTGTCTGGTTCATGTATAACTCATTTAAAAAATTAAAGCTGGGTTTGTGCATGCCTTCAACCCTAGCCCTTGGGAGGTGGAGACAGGATGGTCAAGAGTTCAGGGTCATTTTAGACTTATAGTTAGTTCAAGGGAAGCCTGGTCTACATGAGACAAGCTCAAAAAAGCAAAACCACTTGCCTTGCATGCATGGGGCCCCAGCCCAACATCACAAAATAAATAGTAGTTAAGGAATAAGCAAAGCACAAACAGTGAGGGACATCCTCTCATTCCCTCCCCTGTCCCCCGTCTTACTACATGGCAGACCAACTCATGCTCCCCCATTTCTGTGCTCTGATTTCTCGGAGTCTGGGTCTGGGCTATCACACCCAGTGGTTCAGTTATCTCTTTGGTAAAAAAAACAGAAGCCCTGCCATGCTAGTTAGCATTCCTGTATAGTCACGATCAGCTAAAGGCGAAGAGGAGAGTGTTCTGGTTGCTTTATCACCAATTGATACTGTGCTTCTCAAGGTACCTGCTTTAAGGTACTACAAGCCTTTGATTTCCAACTCCATGCACAATGTCTCTCAACAGATGTGTTCACAACACATCTAATTCACCTAATCGAGTTAAAGATGAGGCCATATCAGCTTGGAGCTCTCACGTCTCTGAGGCTCTTATCACTATAGTGCTTCAGGGTGCTATGATCTGTCTCTATGCTCCCTGGATAGTGCTGGGTGAGGTTCTTCTCATCTGACTTATTGCAGCAGTTTGTGAGATAAGTACTCTCATCCTCATGTCACTTGTAGCTATAAGAAGTTGATGTAATCTGCAGGGTGGCATAGCTGGCAAACAACACAGCAGGCTTTGAACTGGGGGTTGCCTTAGTCTAAAGCACATACCTTTAAGCATTCTGTAATTTGCGTCTGGCTGAAGCACTGACTAATCTGTCTACATGTCCTGTCATCACTACAATACTGTTCTCAGCACTGGAAGTTTCTATGCTTTGTGACTTTATGATTTCAAAGAGCCTGGGAAATCAAAACATCACAGGTCTGGACTTCTGCTCTCAAGCACAGTTGATTGCTACTTTCATTTTGTTGGTGGAGAAGCTAAAGCCTACATGATACAAGGTTTTCACAAATGATACACATAGTCTGGAAGAGTCAGAGAAGGCTCTAAGATTCTATTAGACCAAGTCTTGAGGGTATGGATGCCAATTACTGGCTTCTCTACACCACAAGGACTGTGCCACAAGTACAAAGCAGGCAATATACAGTGACTTCTGTGTCAGTTATCTCTGTGTAGATAGCCAATGGAGTCTACCCCTAGGCAGCCCAGAGCATGCTTCCTGGTGCATATGCATCCTGAACCTGGGGAAGTGACAGCAGATTAGCATCTATGTAGACACATATCTCCTCAGTACCCACATGGTGGCTCATGTAACTCCAAGCCCAGAGAATTTATTTAAGACCCAGAAAGATACTCATCCATATAAAAATAAGTAAATCTAAGCAATTTTAAAAATTGTGAAGCAACTACTTCACAGATTTTCATCCCCTCCCATGTATGTGCATGTGTCTGAATGCACGCCATACTGGTAGTTTTAACCCAGGGACTCATGCATGCTAGGCAGGTGGTCTACAACTAGGTTAAATCCCCAGTTCCATCTCACTGGTGTTTAAAATGTCAAGGTTCATTAATTTGCTAGATATCATAAAGCATCCACTATGTAACAGACACTGTTGTTTAAGTGCTTAGGAACAGAATAGGCAAGCTCCTTGGATGAAAGGCATAAGAGATAAGGGTATAGAAAAAAACAGGGCCAGTTCCTGGATGGCCTTTGGCAAAGATTAAATGAGATGTTATGTTGAGAGCTTGGAAATAGGTAACAAGCTTCTCTCTACATGTATTTACGTGACCAGCAGAGCTAGTCTACAAGGTCAGGCTGCAGGGATTATTATAGCACCTTTGTATACTTTGGTGGAGTCAGAGAGTCCTTCAACATTTCCAGAAGTACAGAAATCAAACAGATCAAAGGCCTGGGTGACTGCAGCAAAGAGAGATGGTTAATTCTCTGCAGGTGCTCAGAAAACTGAACTAACAGCAGCATGCAAAGTCAACACTGCAGCAATAAAAGACAAGGGCACACAGGGTGTGGACTGGGTGGGTGTGGCTAAAAGCTGAAACCAACAGAAGGGGTTGTTAGCTAGCAGTAGCAAGAGAAGAAGCAGTGGAGCGTGGAAGTATCCCCTACGGTGGTTAAAATCCATCCTAATATCAAGGAGACCACAAAGCCATGATAATAAAGTGGACGAACTGCCAGGGAGTCCGCCAGCCAGCCTAGCAACATGAATGCACTTGCACAGAGGGGGCAAATTAAGATATTCCAGCAAAATGATCCCCTTCCCTTATGGGGGCTCTTTAATCTTTAATATCTCACAGATCATGCCCTATCAGGACAAAGGGATAACTTCTGAGAAGACTTCTTTGTGGAAGGACTTCTGAAGAGACCAGCTCCATGTCTGCCAGCCTAACAGGAAGTTCCCTTGGTTGTTTTGCCTCACAGTGAACAGCACTGAGGTACAGGCCATAGATCCTCCATGGCCTTCTACAGAGGGAACTGCAGGGCTCCCAACCTGTGGACAGAAATGTAGTTTCTTTGGAAACTGGGGACAGGCTGGAACCTAATGAAGGCTGGATGGAGACACCCAGGCTGGGCTTGAAGCTGCTCTAAACTGTGCCAGTTTCTCCTGGCTCCTTCCCTGGAGAAGGCAAAGCCGGGCACTGTCCAGTGGAAATCTGGAAGTGGGCGCCCTTCGTGGCCTCAATTATGCCAGCTTGGCAAGGAAGTCTGCAGCACCTGCGCTATGTAACCTGACTTAGCCTGCTCAATAGGGGGCAGTTTGCTCTGAGGGACAAAAAACAACTCAATTTAGACAGATCCTGACTCAACACATTCAACTTGTAATTAAAAGGAATTATTAAAATCCATATAAGAAACACTGTATTTCATTCCACTCCTTAAACAATGTATCTGTTTACCCTTCCCATTTCCTGATAATAACAATTACCACTTTGGGGGGACAGAGACACAGGCCTTTAATCCCAACACTTGGGAGGGGCAGAGGCAGGAGGATCTCAGTGAGTTCCAGGAGAGCCAGGGCAACACAGTGAAACCCTGTCTCAAACAAACAAACAAACAAAATAAATAAGACAAAACAAACAAACAAACAAAGCTAGGAAACTCTGGTCTATCTTATGCATCACTGTCTCCCCAAACTCTCTGAGCTCCTCCTACCTCTGCCTTCTGAGTGCTGGGATTAAGGGCGTGTGTGATCATGCCCAGCTTCCCCACCTCTTTTTTGAGAAAGTCTTAGGTAGTACAAGATGGCCCTACACTTCCTACGCAGCTGAAGCTAGCCTTGAACTCTCTCTCTCTCTCTCTCTCTCTTTCTTTTCCTGAGACAGTCTCATTCTGTGGTCTTAGCTGCCCTGGAATTACTGTGTAAACCAGGTTGACCTCAAACTCACAGAAATCCATCTGCCTCAGCCTCCCAAGTGCTGGCATTAAAGGTATGCACAACATCTGGCATACCCTTGATCTCTTGATTCTGCTACCTCTGCCTCCAAGGTGCTAGAAATACATTTTAACCCCACTGGATTAAAATTCCCGTTTTGGAGTACTTATATCCTAGTGTGTGGGGATATAGACAGCAAAGACAAAATACTTTTAGGAAGTGGTAGTGTGATGAGATGTAAAGAGAGGTGTGGCATATGGGAAAAACATGTAGGAGCACATAGAACAGGGGAGTGGAGGCTAACCTGTTGGAGATTCACTGAGCCAGAAGAGGAGGCAGCCACACACTGTGGTGGAAGAAGTGGGGGGTGGGGTGGGTGTGCGTGCAAGACAGAGGGCTAGGAACCAGCCGAAAGAGTGTTTTGCTCTCTGCTTTTCCATCCTGCACATTAATGCTAGTTCTGTTCCTGGTGTGTTGCAAGCTGTTAAAGGAATTGCTCTATCAGGCTTAGGAAAGGAACAATATTGAAAGAAACAGAATTGAAGCTTACCGATGACTAGAGTGGCCTACTGCCATGGGGGAGGATGGGGATACGGCCAGGTACACTGTTCCCACAGTGAAGATACAGCATGGGCAGTGGAAGCACACTTCTCTGTGCTGTCACCTTCCACCGCCATGGTTAATTGGCAAAGCAGTCAGCCTGAATAAGCTTGGGTGCCAATTCGCCAGTTCGCAGCACTGTTTCACACATCAGCATTTGAAGTCTCCGACTGACAGGATTTAGCACTCTCTGTCTGGCAGCAGCCAGCAGCGAAGCAGAGAGAATTCCACTGGATTATCCAAAGCATCTGACCCGAAAACCGAGGAGTGAGGAGGACATTTTTAAAAAACAACTTCTGAATGGTTCAGTGAGCCAATTCGACATTGAACAGAGACACACAAACATCCAGCCGCCTCTGAGGCACAAGGTCACTTTCTTGTGCTTGTTCCTGATCCTCAGAATCCAATTTCTTGATCTGAGCTCAGTCCCTCATTTTCTTAGCCAAACGAATAGATGTGAAACAGAGGCAGGCCAGATGGACTGCTCCCCACTGTCTAACTCCAGAGAAGCATAGCAGCACGAGTGGCTGAGAACCGGAGCAACAGAAAAGGAAGAGGGCTAGAACATGCCTGCTAGAGGAAGGCTTACAGAAGCTCCTTATTCGTTGTATTGATTTTACTTAGAGACAAGCATTCACTGTGTAGCTCAGGCTGCCCTTGAACCTGTGATCCTACTCTGGGCTCCTGAGTGGAGGGATTACAGGTATGCCCCACCACTCCAGTCTCTTCTTTTCTTCTTTTTAGTTGTGTGTACTCGTGGACACAGTGTGATGGTTCAGTGTACATATGCAGTGTGCAATGATCAAGCCAAAGTAGTGACCATTGCTGCTTTCTGGTCACTTCTTTTCATCTAGAGCATTGGTCTTTTCTTTTTTCTTTTCTTTTCTTTTCTTTTCTTTTTTCTTTTCTTTTCTTTTCTTTTCTTTTCTTTTCTTCCTTCCTTCCTTCCTTCTTTATTGGTTTTTTTGTTTTGTTTTGTTCTTGAGACAAGGTTTCTTTGTGTAGCTTTAGCTGTCTTAGAACTCACTCTGTAGACCAGGCTGGCCTCAAACTCACAGAGATCTGCCTGCCTCTGCCTCCGGAGTATTGGGATTAAAGGACTTTCCTTTTTTTTTTTTTTTTAACATTTATTTTTTTTGTATTGTTTTGCTTGAGACAAGGAAACAAGGTCTCTCTATGTAGCTCTGGCTGTCCTGGAATTTGTTATATAGACCAGGCTAGTCTCAAACTCACAAAGATGCCTGCTTCTGTTTCCCAAGTGCTAGGATTAAAGGACTAGGCCACCATGCCCAGCTTTAAGTTTAATTATTTGTGTGGAGTAAGTGTTAAGAGTGTGTGTGTGTGTGTGTGTGTGTGTGTGTGTGTGTGTGTGTGTTGGATGCCTGCATATGGACACCAAGATTGACCACAAGTATCTAGTGTCTCCTTCTATTGCTCTCTACATTTTTGAGGTGTGTGTGTGTGTATGGTTTTTATTCTTTTAGTATGGGTTGGTTTGCACACATGTGTGGAGGCCAGGGTTAGACTTTAGGTATCTTTCCTTGGTCACTCTATCTTTTTAAGTTTTGAGAAAAGGTCTCTCACTGGGCCTGAAGTTCACCAATCGGTTAGACTAGTTGGCCAGGGATCTGCCTGCCAGTCTCTGCTTCCCCCACGGCTAGGGTTATATACAACCAGAACCATGCCAGGCTTTTCTGTGGGTGATGGGGGGTACTTTCTGGCCCTTGTGCTTGTGCAGCAGGCCTGGTCCCCTATGCTAGTTTAAAGATCTCATTAGGGAGACAGGCTTTGCAATGGAACTCATTTATATTCACAGCCAGAGATCTACCTGTGAAAAGTCTATCACTGGTTCTAGGTTTAAGATAAAGGGGTAGGGGTAGAAGAATGGGGAAGAGGGAGAGGGAGGACAAGGGGAAGGGGGGGAGGGAGAGGGAGAGGGAGAACTTTAGTGTCCCTATCTTGTGCAGTGTTGAACTTTTAAATTCTCCTAATCAAGTCCCGAGTTCTTCCTGCTCAGCATCATTTCCCTCAATTGCTTCCCACACAGCTGTGAGTGTAAGATTTACTAGATGGAATGTGTTTGCAAAATCTGTTTTGTTCATTGGAACATGTTTATCAAGAAGGAAAGAAAAAAGCCCTGTCCCTTCTCACTATTTACTTTTTGGTGACTGCCTCCTGGGATTTGGAACTGGATAAACAGATGGACTTCCCGGAAGGAATCAGGCTGAACGCCAGGGTGTGTATATATCTTAGTATGTATGTGGCAAATGGTCTTCATCCAAGCAGCTGTGCTGGTTTGGAGAAGAGCGGGGACAGTGTCTAATGGACGCCCACTGTCCCAAAGGTGTATCTCCCTGGTGGAATACAGCATGCCAAAAAGTCTCTAGAGCACTCAGATGTATGAGCCAATTTCATTTACTGGCCTCTGGCTGTAGCAATTAAGGGCTGTGCCAGATTCAAAACTATGGCTTGTCATTTGTACTGGGTTTGTTCGCTTTCATGAGTGCCCGTGGTGTTCCAGCTACACTAGCTACAATGATGAGGGAAAAGTCTGTGTACCTTCACAAGATCCTGGAAGCGTGTGGATCCATGCCGTGTGTGTGTGTGTGTGTGTGTGTGTGTGTGTGTGTGTGTGTGTGTGCGCTTGAAGGATGATTATCTTCCAGATTATGGGCAAGTATAGCTGTCAGAGAGACCCAGACATAATGAGCAGGCTAGCCTGCTGTTGCGGAAGGGGAAAGGAGGGATTGTAGAAAAGCAAACCCCTCCCCCCTTTTATAATCAATATAAACCTCTGCTGAAGGGGTGGGATTAGAGAAAAAATTCACTATTCGAATTACTTTCATAATTCAACATACTTCAACCCCAAGGTCTAAAGAAAACTTAATTCCAGGGCAATTAAAAACCATGCACCCTTCTGTCTCCACTGCTTCACAGAATAATAGTGCTGATGACTGTTTTCCCTCCTGGAAATTTTCATTTAAACAATGAGTTAAAAAATAAAAATATTAGCCGGGCAGTGGTGGCGCACGCCTTTAATCCCAGCACTTGGGAGGCAGAAGCAGGCGAATTTCTGAGTTCGAGGACAGCCTGGTCTACGGAGTGAGTTCGAGGACAGCCAGGACTACACAGAGAAACCCTGTCTCAAAAAACCAAAAAAATAAAAATAAAATAAAATAAAAATATTGTCCAAACATGGAATTGGTGTCCAATAGAGCCAAAAGCTAAAACAAAACCACTTGCTGAGACAGCATGGACTCCACTCATCAGTTTCAGGCAACTCAATGTGGGCCACGAAATGATTAGCGTCAGTGGACCAAGGTGCTGTAGGTAACAGACTTCAGAAGGACAGAACAAAGACCCTCCTCTAACAAAGCTGCTGCAGACCTTTCCGCTGCAGTGAGCACTGAGGAAGAGGGTTGCTGCCCAGGAAATGAAAGACCTCAATCGTTCCTCTTCAGTGAGCGGAGCCCAGGAGGAGGGTTCCAGGGCGCTCTCTCAAACACTCTTTAATAATCCCATCCAGAGCCTTTGATTCAAGGAACATGCTGAAGAATAAACAGCCTATTAATCTGAGTTTGCTGGTGTGCCTGAGTATTCAAAGCAGCAATGAACTAACCCCCGGCTCTTTCAGGCATCCCGGCTGCACACCAGTGCTGCTCCACTGCACAGCGTGGCTCCTCCTTCCACCTCTGCATGCAATTTGTCCTTGGAAAAGCTTCAAGGTTTGGGGGTCCCAATGGTTTCATCTAAGGATGGCCAGGCCAAACCCAGGGTGCAAAGAATGGAAACAGCGTATCCTTGTTTGGCCACCAGAAGGCACAGCCATGTGACCAGGCTCAAATGAGAACTGTGTGGTAGTGTGACTGGGTAAGGAGACAAAGTCATCAGTCTGCCTCATTCTGAGCCAAGCTGACAGCCACAGGCCTGGGAAAGGAAGGCACAGTTTCAATTGCTTCCTAGTCTTGGTTACCTTGGTGGCAGGAAGGGTTCCTATATGGGTGAGCTCTGGGGGCCAGTCTGTGGAAACAGTTCTGGAAGTTCTGCTGAAGTGGACATTAGCGAGCAAGGGTCCGAGGTCTGGAGAAGTGCAGCACAGGACAGAGCAACCTTTGCCCATGTCCTTTCACTATTAGTTCCTCTTTAAAAATAACCAGGGATGAAACATGAGGTTCTTTTTCCTGCTTTGAGGGGAGTCACAAAGAGGCTGTAGTATGAACCTGATGCAACAGAGCAGGCTCTCAGTTGCTCACATATTGTGACTGAGGCTACAATTACAGTCTAAGAGTCGCCAGGGGGTTGGCAGAGCAGGTGGTCTGTTTCATTGTCATTGACTTCATACAAGGTATATGCCTAGTCATAAAGGAAGTGATAAATCAGTTATCAGTGTTACCCAACACATATACACATGTAAGCGCGCACACGCGCACGTGCACACACACACGCATTCACACCACACTTTTAAAATGCATATCCTTCTGACTCCAAATTTATATTAGTAAGAAAACCACATTTAATAAAATCTTCCTCTTTTTTTTTTTTTTTTTTTTTTTTTTTTGAGACAGGGTTTCTCTGTGTAGCCCTGGCTGTCCTGGAACTCACTCTGTAGACCAGGCTGGCCTCGAACTCAGAAATCTGCCTGCCTCTGCCTCCAGAGTGCTGGGATTAAAGGCGTGCGCCACCACTGTCTGGCAAAATCTTCCTCTTACAAAAACAATTTCTGCCAGGCTATATTGGCGGTGAATGCCTTTAATCCAGCACTTGGGAGGCAGAGGCAGGCGGATCTCTCAGTTTGAGGCCAGCCTGGTCTACAGAGTGAGTTCCAGGACAGCCAGGGCATCACAGAGAAACCCTGTCTTGAAAGACAAAACAAACCAAAAATTTCAAAGGTGTGCTTCTATAGCAGCAGTTCTCAACCCTCCTAACGCCACGACCTTTAATACAGTTAATTCCTCATGTTGTGGTGACCCCCAGCCATAAAAATTATCTTCATAGCTACTTTATAACTGTAATTTGGCTACTGTTTTGAAGTGTGATGCACAGGTTGAGCACCACTGCTCTAAGATTGTGACTCTATGGCCAGTGGGGGAGCTGCATCGTGAGAAAGAGAATGAGAGGTGTGAACGGTAACGCTGTTCCTTTGACTCCAAGATGCTTCAGAGGCTAGTGACTAAGCACGAGCTTGGAGGCCACACAGGCCTAGGTCTGAGTTCCTCTCAGGCCATTTGTCAGATGTGTGGTCTCAGGCCACACTGAAATCAGTGGGCTGCAACCTCCTCACTTGCAAATGAGAGTGTCCTCGTGGGATTGTTGTGAGAAGTGTGTAAATACACCCAAGCCCCTCGGTGCACTGCCTGGAACACAGTAAGTGCTCCACAAAACACCACTGTGCTCAGCGTTCTGACTTCTAATTATGGTACAGCAACCAAACACCGCTCTGTGGGAGAATCGAAGTAGTGGTTGGCACATAAACTGCATGACATGGGAATGTCTTTATTGAGCTGAGGTGACCAGGTTCATAGGTATCTCTTTAGGATTTTAGAAACAAAAGTTTGGGTTCCACAAACTACTGACTAAATGTGAGCTCATGTGGTTGGAATAATGTGAGCTCAATGGTTGGAATTCCTGGGACCTCATTTTTTGACTTGGGATATTCCCACCCCAGATTCTGGCCTTGCAGGCACAGCCTTTTCTGTCTAGGCTGCCACCTGTTGAGACAAACAGATGCAATCTGAATGCAAGGGGGGCTTGCAAGCATAGATCTGATATCAGACAGCCTTCCTCTGCAGCATTCCTGGGGTCATGAAATGACAAACATTCCAAACAGGCTGAATCTAACCTTCTTGCCCTGCAATCGGGGCATTATGAAACCGCTTCTTGTGATTGCTCTTGCTACCTCTTGAGTCTGTGAGGTGGACTTCATTAATATTGATGTGCTGTAGCTCGTTAACCTCATTTGATGTTTATTTACAACCATTCTTCTCATATGCTAATGAGTGACACTGGGCTCTTCAGATAGAAAGTGGAGAATGGGACTCCCTCTGCCAGAATCTCCTTGGCAAACCCCTGTCCCTTAAAACTGAAGTTTGCACAGAGGGAATGAGGCCAAGTGGAGAGAACGCAGCAGAGAGGACAAAATGACGTGAAAAGAATGTCTGCAATGTAATGGGTCAGAGAGAAGCCCGGCTGCTCGCAGGATGTGAGGAGGTTGGGCTACACCCACCCATGGGCAGCAAAGAGAAGCTGGTGGGATCTGAGATTGCTGCAACAAATAATATGGCAGACTTGGGAGATAGGGAGAGGAGTGGAAGCAAGCAGGCCCATGGTGTCAAGGACTGAAGGCCTCTCTAGAATTCATCCCATCTTCAAATAGGATCTAAGAGATCACAGCCGGGAACGGGATGGATTTCTGCACAGCAGCCCCACCTGTGACTACGCTCGTCACACCTAGCTGGGAGAAAGAATATTCCCAAACATGCCTGTGGATCAACAGGTACAGGGAAAGCACTGCTGTTTCTCTCCCTTCGGTTGCCCAGGTAAACCAGAGAACAGCTGGCTAACCTGGCAAGGAAGGCCAGTGGGTGGCGAAACTGTCGATTTTTAATATCCTGTTGTTTCAGGGCTGCTAAGCCTAACAGGCCACAGGTCTCTCCCAAGTTTTACAGTGCTGACTGAGTCTTGAGTTGCCTCACCCATTCTGAGTGTTTGAAACTACAGAAGACAATGTGGGGACAAGGGGGGACCTACCTCTGATGTATAAGTGTGTGTAACGTGAGCAACAGCAGGAACACTTCCTAAATGTCCGCTCCCACTCTCCTCTCGCTGCCCACTTTCTGTTTAGACAATTAGTCTGCCCTGCCTTTGGGAACCACACCCTCTTCTTTCTGCAGATCTGGCTTCTTCTTTGAAGCACTTTGAAGATCATCTCTACCCTTGATGTGCTGTATAAGGCTGAAGAGGCAAGAGAAGAAAGAAACCTCCTACATTAAAGATTTAACCACATTTTATTTAAGCATGGAGTATTGGTTCTAACGGGTAGGTTTTATGTTTAAGTTGTTTGTCTGAAATCTTTACCCCTTAGGGGACAAATTTCATCTTCTTTTAAGTTCTCTCTGAACTCAGTTCCTTTTAGAAGGATGTAATAATCAATAGCAATTTGCATTAGATCTGACAATCTGCAGCTTGCCCAGGCACAGGGAAAAATACCCCAGAAAGAGGAACTGACATCTTCACGTTTGTTCTAGATCACGGCAATGCCCTTAACCCTTGCTGCATCATCTTTACCCTCAACTTCACTGGACATGTGTTTCTAGCTACACACTCATGTGAAGTTTTAATGGCCTAGATGTATATGGCAAAACTATTACATCTCTCTCTCTCTCTCTCTCTCTCTCTCTCTCTCTCTTCTTAATCAATAAAGAAACATTCTTTTGTCCTGTTGGAGGTAATATTGCTCCCACTGAGAATTCATGTTCTAGCTGAGTGTGGTGGCACAGGCTGAGATCCCAGTACTTGGGAACTAAAATCAGGAGTTCAAGGCCATATACAGCAACAAAGCCAGTCTGAGTCCAGCCTGAGTTGCAAGAGATCCTCTGTCCAAAGCTAAAAGAAGTGGAGAAGGAGCAGGGAGAAGAGGGGAGAAGATATGAGAAGAGAAGATGTTAGGTGTGGTGACTCATGCCTGTAATCCTGGCTTTCAAGAGCCTAAGCCCAGGGGGCTAGAGAGATGGCTCAGAGGACCCTGGTTCAATTTTGAGCACCCACATGGTGGCTCCCAACTGCCTCTAACTTCAGTACTGGGGTATCTGGCAGCCACACATAGACATATAGACAGGCAAAACACCAATGCACATAAAAAAATAAATTAATTAAAACAACAAAAACAAACAAACAAGACCATAAGAGCCTAAGGCAGGAGAACTGTTGTGAGTTCAATGCCATCCTGGGCTAACAAGTAAGTCCCTGCTATCTGAAGAGAGAGAGAGAGAGAGAGCGAGCATATGACTTACTATATACTAAGACTGAACCTAATATTCTTTCAAAATGAACATCAAACAATGACATTCTGTTCTGATTTGAGAGAGAGAGAGAGAGAGAGAGAGAGAGAGAGAGAGAGAGGAGATATCTTTGTGTCTATCTAGTTAACGATAGTTCTTCCAAGAGAGAGATCAAAATCCTTTCCCCCTTCCCACCTCCCCACAGTGGGCTGATCTAGACACAGAATAAATGGCTTACTTCTTGGCAGTGGGTTAGCTTTTCACAATAGTTCTATTTGCACACTGGAGGAGGTAATAGATTGCCAGACCCCTCGAAGTCCCCCAAATACTTTTTCCCCTCAAAGTCAACAATATGCTCCCTTGTAAGAGAATTAAGTAGAATGGAGTTCATTATCTCATTAGATTTCTCCCGAACCTCTGTGGAAGGCAGTGATTGCTGAGGTTATTTCCTTTCCACAGGCAGAGACATGGCGGCTGGGCACTAGGCAGCTCACATAGGTCACAGGGTGATGGTGCTTCAAGCAAACATCTTTTTGATCCCTCGAGGTTGCTCTGGGGGTTTCTAAGCCCATGTCTGGTTCTTACTTTAATGTAGGATGGTCACACTCTGCCAGAAATGTAACAGCTGTTCTGCCTCTGCCAACACCTTTTTCTCTCCATCTGCCAGGAGAAAGCTAAGTGGGCCTCTAAGAATAGACATTATGCTGCATGTCTGTAACATCAGCACTCATAAAGCACAGGCAGGTGGATCTCTGTAAGTTCAAAGCCAGCCTGGTCTATATAGTGAGTTCCAGGCCAGCTAGGGCTGTCTTAAAAAACAAAAACAGAGCAAAACAAAGGACATCATGGTGGTGAAGAGAGAGAACTCAGGCTACTGTTGCAAAGGTCACTGTAGACAGGGGCACAGAGGACTGTGTAATGAGGCATGCACCCCCTCTTCTACAACAACCACTACCACCCCTCCACAACTGGATGAGAAGCATTAAACCAGAACGTGCTCCCCAGGAAATAAAAAACAAACAGAATCAAGACCTCCCACAAACACTCTTCAAGCAACATGAGAGATATTTAGCAGTCAGGGGAACTGACCACATCTTAAAAAGCTAGCCACAAGTGAGTAGGAATGAGAGGTTAGTGAGCCAAATAAAAAATGCTATCTAAAAGGGCTCTTCTCTGCAAACTAGGCTTAGGGTCCTTTAATTCTCCCAATAAGTCAGTGTGAGATTCCCTCAAAATAAAATGCTAAATATTTCTGATAACGCGTCATCGATTTAATAGATCTGTACCTAATCTACTTCTCATACTGACTACCTATTCTACTAAAGATGAGAAAGGAAGGGCATTGGGTAATGCTGTTTATGTGGCCAGCACTGGATAATATCATCTCCAATACATGTGTCCTCATGTGATTTAATCTACACTATAGCAGAAGGCCTTCCTATCTGAAGACATGGAGATGAGCTGGTGATATGGTACAGGCTTTAACATTTTGCCAAAATCCAAAAGGTATACCCTCGATCTATCAAAAGACACCAAGGGAATGCAGAGTATGTTAGCCAGTACTTTACTGTTTGTTTTGTAGATAGCAAACAAATAAATCTTAAGGCAAAAGTAAAAACAGCAAGCGCTCCAAACTGCATATTTTGTCTTAAAGAAAATAAATTTGGACCTGTGAGGCAGCTCAGTGGGTAGAGACAGCTCAGTGTGTGAAACCTGTGTGCTGCCAAGACTAATGAGCAAAGCTGAATGCCCAAGGACCCACATGGTAGAAAGTCTTCTGACTTCCACATGTGACACTTCACACACACACACACACACACACACACACACACACACACACGTAAATGTAAGGAAGTTTGTAAAAGGGAATGTTTGAGAAGGAAAATGTCTCTGACTGGCTGTTACAACGGGAACAAACCCTTTGAAGTCCTGGCTGTGTGAGGAAGGACTAAACTGAAGCAAAGAGGAGACGTGTCCACTGAAATCCAGGGATTGAGCACTGTCAGTCAACTGGGAAGTGCAGAAGACAAAGGGACAGTACCATGTGCCTCCTCCCCCCTTCCCTGGCTGGCCTGGAACTTGCAGTGACTCTCTGGTCACTTGCTCTCGCTGCTTTGATTACAGCTGTGTGCTTCCTGCACCGCCCATGCCCACTACTGATTATAAATCCCAGCAGCTTTGTTCACCTTTTCTACCAATGCAACTATGTAGAGAGTGCTCTTGGCCAGTCCTGCTAGCAAAGGCCTGGTATTCTAGCTGCTTGAAGGCTGAGGTAGGAGAATTTAAAATCCAGCATTAGCTACAGAATGAGTTCAAGGCTGCTCAAGTAACCTAGTAAGACCCTGTTTCAAAATAAAAAGACGAGGGCTAGGGGAGCCCTCGGTGCCAGGGTGCTTGTCTAGTGCTTCTGTGAGGCTCCCGTTCAACCCCCAGTACTGACAAAGGGAAAACCTTAAATTCAGGAAAAGATGGATCTTCTCCATAAGCAGTAGCCAAAGAAAACACAAGCCAGGGAAGCCAATAAGAAGCAAGACTGTACCTACTGAATGTTTTATCTGAAGTGCTCAGAACATTAGCCACCCTTAGTACCCAGTTCCCACTTCTGCTTCCCACCTCCCTCAGAGAGTGGGGAAGAAGAGTAAACTGCACCTCAGGCTCTCTCTGATTACAACTTGAGGAAAACAACTCTCCAGAGAGGCGTGGGTGGGGCTCCAACTCCAGCAAGCTTTCTGGCAAAGGCCCCATGCTGTCACTTCAAAGGTAGTTCAGCAAAGTTCCCCTGTGATAGGCCAGCCTGGATGCTAAAGTTTCTTCACTGGGCCAGGGGAGAAATGCAGAAGAGTAAAAAGGCTCTCCCCTTTTCCGAAAAAAGGAGAGATGCAGAACTAGAGTCCACAGGTGGTCTCGTCCTGGTTCTGGGCTCACTTAACAGCTGTGTGGGAAATACTAAAGTGAATGACTTGCTCAAAGATACACAATGGATGTTTGATAAAGTTTGCCATGGAATCCAGGGCTCCACTGGAAACACGGATGGACTCAGGTTATCAGAGTACTGGGAGAGGTTTCAGAATAGAATCTATTTCTGGTTACTTTTCAGGAGTGGGCATGGGACTGAGGGCCTTGCATATTTAGGCATATTCTCTACCACTATGTCACCATTGCCTAAATAGGAGAAAGGGAGGAGGGCTGGAAGTGTGGTTCAATGGGTAGACTGCTGCCTCGTACACACAAAGGATTTGATTCTGTACAATACTGTAGTCCAACCTCAGAAGCACAGATATGAAAAAAGAACCTCTAACAGTTACATAGAAAATAACTTTACAATTAGAAGTTTAGGAACAGGTGGTACTTTTTGTTCCACTATTGTGCACAAAACACAATTTCATGCTGCCATGATGTATTACTGACAGAGCAGATCTACACTCTGAGACAGTTAGGCATGCTATTGCTTTAAAAGCATAAGGAATATTGTTTAAACAAAATAGGGCTCAGTGATTAAAAGTGTTTGCTATGCAACCATAAGGCCCTGAGTTCAGATCCCACAAATGCTATAATTCTAGTTCTGAAGGATCCAGTGTTCTTTTCTGGTCTCTGTATGTGTGCTCTGTATGTGTATGGATGATACATACAGATAGATGGATGGATGGATGGATGGATGGATGGATGGATGGATGGATGGATGATAGATAGATAGATAGATAGATAGATAGATAGATAGATAGATAGATGGATAAATAGATGGATAAATAGGTCAGTCGGTAGATAGAGAATCTAGAAAATAAACAAAACAGGCAATTCCTTTGCTTTTTTCAGGGTCTCTCTAAGATCAAAACAAAAGAGACTCTCCCTAGAATTCTGTAGATTACCTATGAAGACAAGACTTTTAAAACAGGGCCAGGAATGGTTGTTTATGCCTTTGAGCATTCTGGAAGCTGAGGCAGGCAGATCTCTGTGAGTTCCAGGCCAGCCTAGTCTACATAGTGAGTTCCAGGTCAGCTGGGGTTATATAGTGTGACTATGTCTTCCTATGAAGAGCTACAGACAATTAATGACTGCTAAGAGAGGGAAAGAATCAGTCTTCCCCAGGGACCAGCTCCTAAGTAGGTAGCCAATATCAAATAGTCAGCTCTAAAAACATAATACAAGCAACACTAAGTGGGCTCAGCATGTGTATTTATATATTTATATGTAATAAGAAAAGAAAGCAGTAGAGTTAATGAATGAAAGGAGGGCCTGCAGGTAGAGGAAGAGGCACCATGATATAATGACAGGGAATTAAAGATGATCAAAGTATATTATACACAAGTATAAAATGTCATAATGAAACCCATTATTTTGTACAATTAATAAATGCCAATAAAATGAAAAACAGAAGGAATCCTTATGACTCCATAGAATCAAAGTTTATGAACAATACCATTTTCTGTTGCTTGAGATAAATTAGTGTAACTCCTAAGGCACCTAATTCTTGTTTGCTTTCCTTCACCCAGACTTGTGCCTCTTCTCCAGACAACAGTCTTTCCTTAAAATCAGTTGCTGTTCACTTATGTGAGTTATCCAGAAAAGGCACATTCGGATTCAAGTAGGATAGATGCCCCCTGGCATGGGCTGCAGGGAAGGGAGAATGAAGAGCCATAATTTAGTGGGTGTAGAGTTTCAGTTTGGGGGTGAGGGACAGGTTCTATGAATGAGTGGGGATGGCAATGCACTTAATACCACTGAATTTTATACATATATTTTACTGTAATGAAAAGTGATGTATTTTAAATAACTCAGAAAAGGGGTTCTTTAATCACTCATTCACAAACACCATGGCTAAGGCAGGTCTATAAACCTCCCACTCATCAACATCACCGAGCATGCATCTAAGCTGCAGACTCTCTGGCCACGCCCAGCTAGGCTCTTTGTCTTATACCCTTCCAAGCAACGAAGGGATAGCACCCATAGTTGTTAGGCAGTAGCTGCTTATGGAACAGTCTGTGTAAAGGAAAGTAACAGTTGCAAAGCTTGGCCGTAGAGGCCCCTCTAGGTGAGCGTCCTTTCCCATTTGGCTTCTGGGAGCTAATCTGCAGTATATAAAATAGGCAAAACCGAAAACAACAAACAGCAAACAAAAAAGCCCCCAAAGCAAACAAAGAACCTTCATATTCCTAAGGGAATTTGTCTTGCTATGGGTTATTTTTTTTTTCTTTTGGCTCCAGGAAGATACTGGAATTCTGTACATGGCAGAGAGCAAAGAGGTTAAAAACATTAAAATTACACACACACACACACACACACACACACACACACACACACACACACACACACAAAATCTGCATGGTTCAAAGATTAGTGTTCTCCCTCCCGCCCTCCCTCCCTCCCCCCCCCCCCCCCAGCTGTCCTGGAACTCACTCTGTAGCCCAAGCTGGTCTCAGACTCCCAGAGATCTGCCTGCCTCTGCCTCTCAGAGTGTGGGAAGGACTACTTTTAATGATCTGTAAACTTCATGAGGCAAGCAACCCCTAAAGCTTGAAGGGGGGAAAGGGGTTTCAATCCTCCAGACCAGTTACTGCTGCAATGTAGCAAGCATCTGTGAAGTTCCTTCCTTTGAATTGGAAAGCAAAGTGAGAAGAAGAAAACCTGGGGACAGGAGTTGGGCATGGGGACAAAGTTTGTAGCTGAGCTCCTTCAAGCCCTGCAGCCTTGCTGGACACAGCTCTTGTGGCCTTTACACAATCCCTCCAGCTCAGTCCATCTTCTCCCTCAGTGATTTTAAAGCCTCACCAAAGGCTTGCCAGGCTGAACTAAACAAATCATGGGGAAGCTAGAAAAGAGGATGCAGAGACTAACATATAGTCTTGGCCATCTCCCCTCAGAACTGGCTCTAATTTGAATGGTAAACAGAGGAAAAACAATTTAAAAGCCACATCAATAAAATAAAGATATCGCCAGATAAGACAACATTATTTCTTTGTGAATTATACTTCTTTTATTTTACAGTGAAACTATCTCCTATTACTAGTTGTTAAATAAACTATATGCTATACAAGTTGTTAAAAAATATGACCTTTGGGGCTAAAGAGAGGCCTCAGGTTAAGAGCACTGGCTGCTCTTCCAGAGAACATGGGTTCAATTCCCAGCACCTACAAGGTAGTTCATAACTGTTTGTAACTCTAGTTCCAGAAGATGTAATGCCCTCTTTTAGTCTCCTTGAATACAAAAACATATAAGCAGGCAAAACACCTATATACATAAAATAAAACAGATAAACACATAAGCTTCAAGAATCCATACAACTCCAGTTTAGAATCGGCATTACAAGTCACCTTGTCAGTTTGACTCTTCTGGTTCTGTTCCTGGATTTCCTTTTGAACACTGTTGTTCAGCACCATCTAGAAAAGCACTGTCCAATGAATTTTCTGCACTGCCTAATACGGTAGAAGCCAATGGCCACACAGAGCTTGTAAGTGCTTCAAATGTGAGTGCTTAGCTAAAATAACTAAGAAATCTTAAGCATCCAATCTTCTTGGGATACAGTTGATATACAAAAATCCACACAGATGACTGTGTAGATGCTCCTGGACAATCTGTGGGACTCCTATCGCTACCTCAAGATAAGACACATCTACTCCTTCTGAAAAGGCTCCTTGCTTCCTTCCTCTGTGAGTGTGTGGCAAGAATACCCGATATGATTATGGGATCCAGCCTTCATAAAAGCCACAGCAAGCATATCTGCGGACGATAGGCACTACGCTGCACTACGCTGGAGGGCAGTCTCTAGAACTAACTTTTCAGGCCAAACTGTCACTTTACACTGACTGAACAATAACTCCACACATCCCCGTCCTCTAGCACCGTCCTATTGTCTGACTTCATAGCTTTATTAATTCAGTTTATGCTTAAACAACTTCATGAGGCTACTGAGCATACATTAGCACATTCTTTGTGGTCTATGCTGCTTTGTTTTGATGTTCTTTGTGATGAGGCTCACCATAGCCCAGGCTGGCCTGGAACTTACTAGGTGACCCTGCCTAAAATCCTCCTGCCTCAGACATCTGCATACTGGGATTGTAGCCATATGCCACCACACAGAGCTGCTTTGTTACTTTGAATAATGGGAAAGTCATTGCTTTCCCAGTAACTCTTTTCATTATGGACAAGGCAAATTTAGGCATGTCTCCATCCACAGGGGACAAGATAAATCCAACTGTTGGGAAAATATCCTATAGCTGGGCATGGAGGCACACCCCTAATCCCAGCATGTTGGAGGCAGAGACAGGCAGGTCTCTGAGTTGAGGCCTAGTCTACATAGTGAATTCCATGGTGGCCAGACCTACATAGTGTGTCCCTGTCTCAAACAAAACAAAACAAAATTTTATATTGTGAAATCACTTTTCCTGGTAACTTCCACCTTCTGGATCTGATTCTGTGTTTCAAAACCACATGGAACAAGGGAGCCCTGGCCACAGGCCAAATCATCAAGTATTTGAAATCAGTAATTCCATCTCCTCCTTCTCTTCCTCCTCCTTCTTCTTCCTCTTCCTCCTTTTTTTTTTTTTTTTTTTTTTTTCTTCTTTTTTCTGAGTTTAACATTCCTGGTTCTTATAAATGTTCCTAATTATTTGGTTTCAAGTCACATCACCAACAACAGGGCATCCTCCAGTTAGCCAATGTTAATAATGTGAAAACAGCTGACATTTATCAGGACTAGTACGTGCTCGGCACCGGGCGAGGCAATGCCCATGCGGCATCTCCTTTCAGTCCCACCCACCTATGAGTTTAAACTGATTTGCCCTGATCTTACTGATGAGCTTAAGGGGCTTACCCAAGATCACTCAGCAACACTGTACACAACCAGGACTAAAAGCTAGGACTATATTTCAAAAGCACTGCTCTCTACTATTGTTACATTGCCTCCCTTTAAAAACATAGTGTCCCAAACTAAACACTTGCTGTCTGGGATCGTTTGATCACTGTGGATGTGGTTGGGACTTTATTACGCTCTTCGTATCTGGCACCCAAACAGTGTTTGGCATAAGCAAGTCACTCAGTAAGATTTGGAGGATGAAGAATGAATAAAGTCAGCAATGACCTTTTGTAACTTTAACTTTTTAAAATCCTATTTTTAATGATGGTTCTTAAATACTTTAACCTTCCTCTAGCCTACCACCCACCAGAGGTAGTGGAAAAGAAAGGATACGGTGGAAGTGGACCTGTTTAGAAATGGTGTTTTGGAGCAAATTCCATCTGTATTGTCAGGAAGTCAGTAATTTAGTTCACAGGTCAGCAGCGGCAGCTCGATCCACTCAAAAACACGTCATGGATATACCAGCAGTCCAGTTCAGTAGTGTGAGGACAGCAAACAGGAATCAGCAGTGGTGGCACAACCTAGCAGAGACAGCCCGGTCTCAGCCGTGGCACCAGTCAGCAGGAGGGACCAGGAGGAACACCAGGAGAAGTTCTCGGCTGTGCCTCTCTCAGCGAAGTTAAGATCAGCGGAGACCAACAAGCTGTACTAGCAAGCCAAGCTCAGCCTCAGTCACTGTCCATCGAGTCCTTTTATACGCCTCCAAACATCACGTGTCCTCCACAGGTCTCGCCTCAGCACGTGCATCTGCCTTAGCTGAAACCACTGTGCAATCAGTCCGAGTCCCGAGAAGTGGCAAGAAATCACAGCACACTACCATAAGTTTTTTGGTGCATTTCTCCCTATGGAGTCTTGACAAATGCAGCTCAACTATGCAATGTAAGGCGGACTAATACATGCGTGTCCTTAGTGAAGAATCCTTCATCACGTGTCCCTTCATGTGTTTGCTTTAGCAGAGCATCCTCTCCCCTGTGTCTGCTTCAGTGAAACATTCCTTCACGAGTCTGCTTTAGTCTTTCACCTGTGTCTGCTTCAGGAAAACACTCCTTCATGTGTTTGTCCCAGCAAAACACCATCCAACACAACTGACTTTCCAGAGAACACTTCGGTTTCTACTTCAACCTTTTCTTATTATTCCATCTATTTTTGAACTGAAATTCATTTACCTTCTTACTGAATACTAATACTCAGTTTATGTATCTTGGACTTGGAGTTGTGCTGTAAAGGTGCATGTTGTCATACCTCTTTCTTTTATTAATAGTGTGTGTGTGCGTGCACACGTGTGTATATGCATGTTCCTTTGTACATGTGTGTATGTGGCCTGGAGTCAACCTCAAGTATCTTCCTCAATTACTTGCCACTTCATTAGATATCTTGTGTGTATGAGTGATGTGTGTACATGTGTACATGTTTGTGTGTGTGTGTGAATGTCATGGCATGCCTGTGGAGGTCAGAGGACAACTTTGGCTGGTAGGGTTCTTTTTTATTATTTTAATTAATTAATTAGTTAATTAACTTTACATCTTGATTGCAGTTTCCCCTTCCTCTTCTCTTGGCACCTCTCCCCTTTGTCTTCAGAAAAGGGGAGGCCTCCCGTGGATCAGCACTGGCAGTTCTTCTCTTCCATCTGGCTTGAGGCAGGTCTCCAAAGTCTACATACCATTTTGCTACGAGGCGCTGGGATAACAGATAAGAGCTATCTACTGTACTCAGTTTTATGTGGGTACTGGAAATTCAAACTCAGGTCCTCATATTTGTGTGGCAAGCACTTTACTCACTGTGCTGTCTCCAGCTTTCTTCGACATTATTTTTCAAGACAAGGTCTCTCACTGAAGCTGGAGCTTACCTACTCAACTAGACTGGCTGGTCAGGAAGCCAGTCTAGGGATGCCTTCCCAGTGTTGGGATTATATTTATTCCTATGTTCAGTTTGTACATGAGTATCAAACCCAGGCCCTGCTTATGTGGTGGAAAGTACTCTACCCACTGAGCCATACCCCTGCCAGTCTCATTATTTTTCTTGACCAACTTTTTTAGCAGTCCATGTCTGTCTATGTATGTATATATGTATGTATGTATGTATGTATGTATGTATGTATGTATGTATGTATGTATTTATCTATTTATCTATCTATCTATCTTTTTTTCTTTCTATCATCTATCTTTGTCTCTCTCTACCTATCATCTGTCTGTCTGTCTGTCCATCTGTGGAGCTGGGGATCAAACAAGCACTCTACCTCAGCTATACCACTAATTTCTTAACTCAATTTTCATTTACATAATATATTACATTTATATATTCTAATTTGATTTGTAAAATGAGCTTTTTTCTCGAGGCCAGAAAATTTTCACCTGCAACACAGAGGTAAGAGCTGAACCCAAATGACAGATTAGATTCTCAGTCTCCACTGGAGTTAGCCTCCTGGAGAGTATCACTTTTCATGATACTTAGATAAGTACTCATTATTAATTGGATCATCTGTTTAGTCAACAAATACTTACTAAGTCCCATGTGACAGGAGCCATTCTCTTTTTTTTTTTTTTAAAGAATTATTTATTTTATTTATATGAGTACACTACAGCTGTCTTTAGACACACCAGCAGAGGGCATCAGATCCCATTACAGATGGTTGTGAGCCACCATGTGGTTGCTGGGAATTGAACTCAGGACCTCTGGAAGAGCAGTCAGTGCTCTTATCTGCTGAGCCATCTCCCCAGCCCGACAGGAGCCATTCTTAATGGCAAGATTGTAGCAATGAACAGAAGACCCAAATTCTTGTTCCTTTGGGTAGTGGTGCAGAAGAATCAGGCAAAACACACCATGTCATCAAGGTCATGAAAAAAAAAAATCATAGGGTCTGCCCCAGATGAAAATAAACCTAAGAGACACCAACAGTTGTAATGTGTAAACCTTGATTGAATTCTGAAGACCGACAGGTATTAAAGATATTTGGGACAACAGAAGAAACTGCAATTTGTACTGGATATTAAGTGATGTTATAAGGTTAGTGTCAGTGCTTCTAGGCTGGTAATGACAGTGGGCTACAAAGGAGACCAGGAAAATGTCTTTTTTTTATGGATATAGGGCAGGGTCAAGTCCTAAGAGGCAGTCTGCAAAACTTTGACTTATGCTGTATGCTCACTTTAAAGAAATAAACAGTGACACCTTGCCTAAGTGCCCAAATTTGCTTTTCATATAAAACCTCATTGTTGTTTTTGAGATAAGATATTGCTTGACAACTCAGGCTGGCCTCCCATGTGCTTAGTATCTCTAAAGTGTAGCAGAAATATTCTGAGCTTATTATAAAGATGGATTATAAGCATAAATTAGTTTTTGCTTATCACCTTGGGTTCTACATTATGATCAGTGTCTAGGACCATACAGATAATCTCAAGGAGTAAGGACTTATAAAGCCATTTATTTGTTCCTGCTTTTATTTTAAAATTGTGTGCATGCATGTCTGCACGTACATGTGTGTGAGCATTTGTGCATGTACATGTGAGTGTGTCTGATCCCCATGAAGCTAGAGTTACAGGCGCCTATTAAGCCATTGAATAGGTTCTTAGCATTGAACTTGGGTCCTCTGTAAAAGCAATGTGTGCTCTTAACTGCTGAGGCCTCTTTCCAGTCCCTTGCTCCTATTTTTCATATGCAGTTCCTTTTCACTGGTCAGATCTTTACCAGCTGCCTTTGCTACTAACATTTATCACAACTGTAGGTATGTGGCTGAGGCTAGTGACTGAAGCCTGCACATTATTTTTATCTGCCACCACCGACATAAACAACACTGTAGGTTGTGGGTCCTCCCTCCCCCTCCATTTTTCTCCTTCTCTGTTCCTACTACTTTCTCTCTGGGGTCTCTCTCTCTCTCTCTCTCTCTGTGTGTGTGTGTGTGTGTGTGTGTGTGTGTGTGTGTGTGTGTGTGTGTGTGTGTGTGTGTGTGTGTGTGTACCAGAGCATTTGCGCATGCATGCATGTGTGTGTGGCGCCCAGAGGTTGCTGCCAGGTGTCTTCCTCTACAGCTCTCTGTGATAGTTTAAATGAGAACGTCCCCTATAGGCTCAGGCACTTAAATAGCTTATCTCTAGTTGGTCACAAAGCACTGTTTGGGGGTAGCTTAGAAGGGATGGCCTTGCTGGAAAAACGTTTCCATGGATGGGCTTTGAGCATAAAAAGCCTCACATACTTCTAGTTTGCTTGTTCTGCTTCATGCTTGTGGTTCAAGATGTTAGCTCTCAGCTTGCTGCTCCAGGTAGCATGCCTGGCACCTGCTGTCTGGTTATCATGGATTTTAAGCCCCTGGAACTGTAAGTATGAATAAACTTTCTTCCATAAGTTATCTTGGTCATGTGTTTTATCACAGTAACATAAAAAGTAGCTAATACACTCTCCCCCTTATTTTTGAAGACATGGTCTCTCACCAAACCCGATGCTCACTGTTTTGACTAGACTGACGGGCTAGCTTCTGACCACCTGTCTCCGTCTCCTAGTGCTTGGAATTACAGGTGAGTGCTGCCATGTCTGGCTTTTACATGTGTGCTGATCCTTACTCTGCTTCTCATGCTTGTGCACCAAGTGCTTTACCCACTGACCCATTTCCCTAGCCCAGCACTGTGGCATATTTATTTGTTTATACATCAAGGCCCTGGGTGAAAATCCTGGGAAACTTCCTCTCTGCTTCTAGCGAAGCATGCAAATCTGTGAATATTGCCTGCTTAGAAGCTTTTTAAATCACTTTCAGTTTATTGACTATGTTTGTACATCTTAGAAGTTTGACTGCTATGCTAGTGAGATGCTAAGGAGAGTTCACCAATGTCAGACACTAGCCTGAGGGTCTGCCCAGTGTTTAATGCAAATCAAGGCACTAGCAAATTAACCAGTTTAAGGTGTAAGGATATTTTTCTTTTTCTTTTTCTTTTTTCTTTCTTTCTTTCTTTTTTTTTTTCGAGACAGGGTTTCTCTGTGTAGCCCTGGCTGTCCTGGAACTCACTCTGTAGACCAGGCTGCCCTTGAACTCAGAAATCTGCCTGCCTCTGCCTCCCAAGTGCTGGGATTAAAGGCATGCGCCACCACTGCCCGGCAAAAGGATATTTTTCATTCAGTGATCTTATCAAAGTGGCCCAGGAAATTACTCTGTCCACCTGGAGTGGGAAAGGTCTTATGTCTATATTTACAAAGCACTAGACAGAGTAACTATACAGTGGTGGTGCAGGCTTTAATCCCACCACTTGGGAGGCAGAGGCAGGCAGATATCTGAGTTCGAGGTCAGTTTGGTCTACAGAATGAGTTCCAGGGCAGCCAGGGCTACACAGAGAAACCATATCTCATACAAACAAACAAATAAAAAAACAACAAAACCCAAACAAACCACCCTCAAAACAAAGCATTAAAAAGTCCCTGTGGTTGGCGAAGGGCTTTATATATGCATATGGATACAAATGTAACATAAATAAAAGAAATCTAAATTATTCATGGATTTAGCTATATTAATTCTTTTTTTTGAAGATTTTTAAAAAGATTTTGTTTATTTTATGCATATGAATACACTGTAGCTCTCTTCAGACACACCAGAAGAGGGCATCGGATTGCATTACAGATGGCTGTGAGCCACCATGTGGTTGCTGGGATTTGAACTTAGGACCTCTGGAAGAGCAGTCAGTGCTCTTACCTGCTGAGCCATCTCTCCAGCCCAATACATTAATTCTTGTTTCTAAGTGTTTGCTGTCAACGTTATCTTCCCTACTTAGCTGAGTCTTTGGTTGATATAAAACTTCTTTGTTTACTTACTTCTGCTAAAATGTCTTTATCCTTAGGGAAGGTATACAAAATAGTAAGACTTGGTTGTGGCACTTTAAAAATCTTTGAACAATTTTCATTATGTATATATGTATACACCATTGTGTATGTACTAGAGTGCAGAGACCATAGATATAGTCCAGGACTTGGCTCCCTGAGGTTGGAGTTACAAGCAGTTGTGAACTGTCTGACCTGGGCGCTGGAAGCTGAACTTAGGTTCTCTGCAAGAGCATGTGTAATCTTAACTGCTGAGCCATCTCTTCAGCCTCAACTGTGGCATTTTTGTTAACTGAACAAGAAAGAGGGACACTGAGAAAGACAAGTAGGGGCCCTTCAAGATGGCTCAGCAGGTCAAGGCACCCGCAGCCAAGCTTGAGGATGTAAGTTTGATCCTGGAACTACATGACAGGAGGAGACAACCACACACACACATGTGCACCCAGACATAAACAAATATGTATAATTCTTAAAAACCCACGCAAGCATTACGAGTGGCTCATTTCAACCTATGAGACCCTGAATGAGAATCATCCTACAAAGCTGTTCCTGGAGTCCTGACCCTCAGAATCTAGAAACTATAATAAATATTCACTGCTTTACTCCAGGTTATACAGTAAATGATAAACAGCAAGAGGTAACTAGTACACATTCTAAAGCATAAATGCTTCCATCTCTCTGCCAAAGATGAAGCAAAGGCTCAGGTGACTGAGCAAGTTCTTACAGCCATGCTGCTAACAGTGGAAAAGCCCTGGCACAAGGACCCCTGTATTACCCGACTTCTATTCTGGCCTGTCAATTTCTTTATTAGCTATTGACCCAAAATTTAATTAGCCTGCTACTTATGCTGTTACTATGCAAATAATGGGCTAAGAAACAAGAAGTTCAGCTAAAAGGCATAGTCCAGAGTCACATTTCTAGCCCTCCAGCGTGATGAGAAGCCACCAATCTGCACACACTGAGGGGCAATCTGAATGAATGACATTCATTCAGCCCACGTTCTTTCTGTGTGTCCACAAGGATATCATGAAGATATAGCCAAGGATTATTGAAACCCAATTAAAGTAGAAAATATACTAAATCCTGCTACACTGCAGAAGATCCCTCCATCTTAGTCTAGTCGTCTCTTCAGACAAAGGAATTCTGGAATAGGAGATATGTCAGTCAGTAAGCACGAGGACCTGGGTGGTGTGGTGACTCAGGAGGCAGAGATAGCCAGACTTCTGGAGCTCACTGGCCAGCCAGACTAGCCTAGCCTAAGGGTGAGCTCCAGACCAGTTAGAGACCCTGTCTCAATACCAAGGTAGACAGCTCCTGAAGAACAACTAGGCCTTAACTCTGACCTCCACATGTACTTTCACACACACACACACACACACTCACACACACACACACACACACACACACACACACACACACACACACACACACTCACACACACAGAAGGTATTTACACCACCTCTCTTTATACAGCAGGAAGATCTCTTGTGAGATCAAGTCTCCAGTCTGGTTTACAGAGTAAGGTCCAAGCAGCAGGGCTACATAGTGAGACCTACTTTTTATCATTATCATCCACTTATCACTGATTAATTTGCTTATTAAATAAGCATATTTAAAATATTTTCTCTTATTTTTAAATTGTATGTATGTATATGTGTCTACATGTGGGTATATGTATGTGTGTGTCTGCATGTGGGTATATGTATGTGTGTATGTGTGCATGTGGGTATAGGTATGTGTGTGTGTCTGCATGTGGGTATAGGTATGTGTGTGTGTGTGCATGTGGGTATATGTATGTGTGTATGTGTGCATGTGGGTATATGTATGTGTGTATGTGTGCATGTGGATATATGTATGTGTGTGCACGTGGGTATATGTATGTGTTTATATGCATGTGGGTATGTGTATGTGTGTGTGTCTGCATGTGGGTATATGTGTGTGTCTGCATATGGGTATATGTATGTGTGTGTGTCTGCATGTGGGTATATGTATGTGTGTGTGTGCATGTGGGTATATGTATGTGCATGTGTGTGCATGTGGGTATACGTATGTGTGTATGTGCATGTGGGTATGCATGACAGCAGACTTGTCTCTCAAGCCCCAGTAACCACTTACCTGATAAACAGTCATATAGTATTTGATTTTATGCTTAGGACTACCCTGTGAAGTATGTTCTTATTATTTCTACTTGGCTTACAGAGGTAAATCATGTGCCAGTGTTATTTTACTAAGAAGTAAAAGAGCTGGGATCTCAAAGTCTCTACCTACTTCCTCCTCCTCTATATGCCCTGACAAGCTAGAAGTGACTGCAACACACTTTTCTACGTATGTACAACTGTTGCTGCTGTTCAGCTGAGGGAAGGCAGCTAAGGGAGGTCAGCACTGTCAGCCTCAGTCTCTGGTATGACTATGTATTAGCTCCTTGGCTTTTGAGATATGTGAACTCACCCCCAGCAGAACCCCAGTTTCCTCCCCATGTTCAGTTTCTCAAAGCCCAGTGCCTTGGAATGTAAATCAAGAGAAAGAACAGGGCGGAGGGAGGCGACCTCCTCCACCCCGGCACTGCTGAGTTCAGTCCCTGGACTGAGTGTTTACTTTACCTTCCAGTCCAAAGAGCATTCTTTCTGATAGAGGGGAAAAACCCCTAAGCTGCAGTAGGGGTGAGTATTCTATTTCCTTCCTTTATCTGGTTAATATTACACTACCCACCTAGGCGGCATCTTTATTTCTTTTGAGACAAAGTCTTGCTGTGTTGACTGGGCTCGCCTGGAACCTGTAATCCTGACTCAATCTTGCAAGTGCTGGGCTATGATTGTGTGTTACTATGCCTGGCTCATTCAATTATCTTAATAAATATCTTAATAAAATATTTAAAAATAATGATTCTACAAGGAAACTTGTAGCACTAATACCTGAGTCCACACTAGCACAAGGTAAAGACAGTTATGCTTCCTTTTTCTTTTTGTGACAGGTTCACACTGTGTAAGACAGACTAGCCTCAACATTGCTAAGTAATCCAGGTTAACTTCAAAGTCATGATTCTCAGCCTCAGCCTCACAAGGCTAAAATTACAGGGATGGATTATTACACCTGCACTGACTTCTGTGCTCCTGTAATGGAAAGTTGGTAAAATTAGAAGGACAGCAATGCCATGAAACCAGGGTGCCTCGGCACATGCCTGTCATCCTGGGTAGGGGCTGGAGGGCCAAGAGTTCAGTGCTACCCTTGCCTGTACACTCAGTTAGAAAGCAGCTTGGGCTACATGAGACCCTGGCTCAAAGAACCAGCAAGACAACAATGGAAACAGAAAAATAAAACAATGTTATTTACACTAGGAGCAGCAAACATGATGAATTTACAAGTAAACCTGATACAATGCTTCCTATCTGTACACGAAACACTACAAACACTAAGAGGGGTTGGAGAAGACCCCAGGGGGAATGCACTGTGTTCACAGACTAGGAGAGTCAACATGTGTCTTCATAATTTCAATTTCAACCAAATGTTTGTCAGTCTTCTTGTGGAAATTCTCAAGTCTGTTCTAATAATATTCGGTTTTAGCTTTCTTTTCCTTTCTTTTTTTTTTTTTTTTTTTTTTTTTTGAGATAGTCTTACTATATAGCCTTGGCTGGTCTAGAATTCATGGTAAATACCTTACTTTGGTCTCCTGAGTGCTGGGATTTTAGACATATACCACCATGCCCAAATACAGAACAATATTGATAGAGAAAACACTGAAGCACGTACCCTACCTTATATTAATAGAAAGGTCCACAGGATCAAGAAACAAACACATGCCTATTGGTCAACTTACTAGCTTTGTTTTCTTCTGGCAGTGGATCGAGGATCTAACCCAGTGCCATGTATACAGTAGGTGACTACTCCAAAACTGAGCTCCATTTCTAGCTCCCGATTCTTAAACAAGTTTGTCTGTCTGTTTGTTTAATGTGTATGGGTATTTTGACTGCATGTCTGTCTGTGCACCACAAGCATCCTTGGTACTCATGTATGCCAAAAGAGGACGTCAGATTGCCTGGAACTGGAGTTGCAGAGAGCTATAAGCTGCCCTGTGGGTGCTGTGATGTGAGCCTGGGCCCTCTGCAAGAGCAGCCATTGCTCTTAACTGCTGAGCCATCTCTCCAGTCCCACAGTATGTACTTTTTGCTATTGTGAATAAAGCTTTTAGGAACATTTATCTTTCTTTTGTGAATATGCTTTTCTCTTTGGTAAATTCCAAAAGTAGAATTGTTGCCTGTTTTTCAAAGTAATGGTAACCTTCTCTCTTCCCACCAACTGTAAGTGAGAAGTGCAGCTGTCTCACATCTTGGTTGGCATTTGGTATTATCAGTCTTCACTTGGGCATTCTAGTGGGTGTGAAGTGATAGCAGCTCATGGTGGTTTAAGTTTGAGTCCTTGATGACTAATTCATATACTGGGCACTTTTTGAATTGTACAGTGACCTTTTACATACTTTCCTCTGTGTTGTGACTCATAAAGTCTTTTGCTCAGCTTTTAATAGGTGGCTTTGTTTTTTTTTGTTTTTTTTAAATGGATGTAATTTCATTTAAGAGTTATTTATGTCATGTATATGAGTACACTGCAGCTGTCTTCAGACACACACTAGAAGAGTGTATTGGATCCCATTACAGATGGTTGCGAGCCACCATGTGGTTGCTGGGAATTGAACTCATGACCTTTCAAAGAGCAGTCAGTGCTCTTAACCGCTGAGCCATCTCTCCAGCCCGGTGGCTTTGTTTTATATTGTTGACTGGCAGATGCTCTTTATATATGCTGATGTGTTAAGATGTGTGCGTATGGCACATATTGTCTCCCATCTGACATTTCCTGATTTCTTTCTTCCTCTTTTTCCTCTGTCCCTTTTCTTTCCTTCAAAAAAGTTCAACCAAGTGTTATGTGTCCCAGGTTGAACTGAAACTTGATGTGTATTTGAGGACTGAACTGTCAGTTCTCCTTCCTCCATTTCTGGAGTGCTGGGATTGGAGCAGCAGGCCTGGTTTTGTGTTGCTGTGGATCAAACTCATGATTTTATGTGCGGCTGAGTGGCAAGCACTCTACCACCTGAGCCACATTTCCAGCCTTTGTATTTTATTTAATGACCTTATTAAGCAGAAACTTTTTTAAGATATCAAACTTTACTACGAACATAAAGAAATTGGAGCTTTCACACATGTAGTTAATGGGAATGTAAAATAATTCAGCCACAGTCTAGCAGTTCTGTGAAACATAAAAATGTCGTGACCCAGCATTCCACTCCTACATGAAAAACATACATTCACACAGAAACCTGTTTGCCAATGTTTATAATAGCATTATTTATGATAGCCAAAAAGTGCAAACAACCGGGGCTGGAGAGATGGCTCAGTGGTTAAGAGTACTGACTGCTCTTCTGAAGGTCCTGAGTTCAAATCCCAGCAACCACATGGTGGCTCACAACCATCCATAATGAGATCTGATGCTCTCTTCTGGGGTGTCTGAAGACAGCTACAGCGAGTGGGGCCAGAGCAAGTGGGGCTGGAGCAAGAAGAAAAAGTGTCTTACATATAATAAATAAATAAATAAATCTTAAAAAAAAAAAGTGCAAACAACCTAGTGTCTAGATGAATGGTATAATCATTCAATGTAATATTATTTGGCCATAAAAAGGAACACAGTATTGATCTGTGTTATAACAAGGAAAAGCTTTAAAACTCTAAATAAAAGAAGTCAGAAACAGAAGTTTCTGCATTATAGGAAGTATCCATAACAGACATTAGCAATATGGGCAGTAGGTCAATGGGCAGTTATATAAATGGGAGTTAGCAGGTAGGGAGAAAAATGCATTACTGAAATGTACATGAGTTTTGTTCCCAGTTTAAAAAAAAATCACCAAACTGATTGCTGAGGAAATGGCTGAGTCAGGAAATGCTTACTGTGTAAGCATAAAGACCTGAGCGGATCCCAGCACCCAGGTAAAAAGCTGCCTGTACCTATCCACTGGGCTGTAGAGACAAGAGGATCACTGTGCACTCACTGCCAGCCATCATGGCTGTATCATCGAGCTTCAGGTCCAGTGAGGGACCCTGTCTGAAACTATAAGGATGATGGAGAAAGACTCCTGATATCAACCTCTATCTCTCAACACACACACACACACACACACACACACACACACACACACACACACACACACACACACACACACCACTGAAGAGCCCCTGAGTTTAATTCAAACTGCACTTCCTAGCACTCTGAGGTTGAGAACGTTAATCCAAATGGGCCATTGTGAGGACTGAGTGCATAATACGTGTGCTTAGAATGGTGATTTGCGGCCAGCAGCGACGTAGTCAGCGATGTAGTCCAACCATTACGGCCTAATAGCAGATCCTAATTCTTGCACAGCTCAAGGTATTCCTAGTTAGTCTAGTTTTACTTGGTTTTCCAGTATACTGTTTTTTTTGTTTTTTGTTTTTGTTTTTCAAGACAGGGTTTCTCTGTGTAGTCCTGGCTGTCCTGGAACTCACTCTAGCTAGCTAGCCCTGAACTCAGAAATCTGCCTGCCTCTGCCTCCCAAGTGCTGGGATTAAAGGTGTGCGCCACCACTGCCCGGCTCAGTATACTCTTTGTCTCAGCAAAAAAAGCAAACAAATCAAATAAAAAATCCTTGAATTCCCGTCTCCATGTGTGAATTCCCTTACAGGATGAATGAAAGAACTCGGATGCTGTTGTGAAGCCACTCTCTCTGGGGTCACAGCACCCCTCCCACCTGCCCAGGCTGTCTTCAGATTCCTCAGGACTGTGTGGACCCCCCTCATTCCCATCTCGGAGCTCCTTGATGGCATCATCCCTAGCCATTCTGTCCTCTTACTTCTTTTGAAGTCACCCAGCCAGCCTTTCCCTTCTGATACCCCGGGCCAGCCTTGCCAATAGCTGGGATCAGAGGTATGAGCTGTGGGCTTGGCTGTTGTACCCAGGTTTGCTATTGAAAACAAAGTCTTCTCTTGTTTGTTGATATGAATGCTGTTTTCTTTTTAAATGAAACAAAACAATGTGTTGGCTTTAGTATACTTTGACCACCTACCTTGTAGGATTTTAATATTTCTAATAGATTTCAGTTTAATTCCAGGGGAGTTATCAATCACATCACCTTCAGTTATGTAATTTCCTCTTTTCCTTTCAATTTTTTATGCCTCATTTATTTCTGCTGCCTAATCATTATTACCTTCAGAAAATGCAATCTAACAGAAGCAAATAGGAAACACTGGAATTGTTTTTATAAGTATATTGAGATAGCCATCTCATTTCTTCCATCTGAAAGAAGAACAGGATAATCATTTAAGTTTTACGATGAATTTAAGATATATATTAATATATTTTTGATACATAAGGAAAAAATACACAAGAAAAAAAGGTTCTCCAAAAACATGTGTTCAAAGGCTGGGGAGATGGCTCAATGTGTGAACTGCATGCTATGTAAACTGCATGCTATGAAAGCAGAACAACCTAAGCGTGGGTCCTCAGAACCTGTGTAAGTTGAGTGTGGGGGCTCAGGCATCTGTAACTCTAGTGCTGCAAGAGAGAGACAGGAGGCAGTGACTGGAGAATCCCAGGAGCTCGCTGCCAGCATACACAGCAATGAACAACAGACCCTGGATTAAACACAGTGGAAGGTGACCACCACCCTAAATGGTCCTCTGACCTACACAAGCATGCTGTGACTCATACACACACACACTCACATACTCATACACACTCACACACTCATACACGCTCACACACATACACTCACTCACACACACTCACACACTCATTCACACACACTCACACACACTCACACACACTCTCACACACACACTCACACACTCACACAGAGATAAAAGTGTGTTTTCATCATCCTCTCTAGTATGCAATGAGAACAATCCATGGAAACCCTAGCCATGGAGGGCGGCACCTGACTGGCAGGCAGTGGTGGCAAGTGTGTGGTTGCTCGGCTCTATTCACTTTATTCTCTGCACTGCTCCTTTTCTACAACAAGCAGATGTCACTTGGATGATCAGAAAAACATAAGCAAACGGGGGTGGGGGGGATGCATGAAGGAAGTGGTGCTGAACTTGGGTCTCGGTGCTTCAAGTCCCTATGGCCACACTCAAGCCAGCTTTGTGACCTGCTTCAGAAATGCTTTATCTGTGTCTTACATCTGGCTGCATGGCCTCCAGTGTAATCCTAGATGACGACACTTCTCTTCTGCTCTTTTCTCTGAATCCAGATGTTCTCTAATAAGTTCCCACGGTCAGATCTCTGTCTAGATAACCAGGCAGCCATACATCTTTTTGATTCTTCTCCCAATCTCTTAAGTGTATATGTCTTTTTCCTGGCCCAGGCTTCTCCCACAAGTCTCTGCACTGACCTGGACTACAGTGTGCCAGGAGAAAAACTGTTTTCTAGTATTCTCGAGTACTAACCTTCCTTGAGCAAATACTTGCTAAAGTTTGTGGCTGCTGGGCAGCCCCTCAAGGCTCCCCACGGAATGCTGTCCCTGCCAGGACGTGAGTGTGCATTCTGGAGGCACAGCATTCAATCCTGAAGCGGGTCCTCAAACCACACTGAGCAGCCTGATCATGCTCTGCACCTCCTACACTCAGCTGCAGGCTCTGGGCTGCTACCTAAGCCATTCCTTCGCCCATCCAGACTCTGTGCCAGACTCCTTATGAAAGATGCCCAGGCAATTTTCTATTCTCAGATCTCCACATTAACTCACTGCTCCAAACCCTAACTCTCAGCAGACACTCTGACTTTATGGGAGGGCTAAAGCCATCTAATTTCTTCTTTCTTTCCTTCCTTTCTTCCTTCCTTCCTTCCTTCCTTCCTTCCTTCCTTCTTTTGTTTTTGTTTTGTTTTGCTTGTTTGTTTTTGATACAGGATAGTCTGGGCTATCCTGGAACTCCATCTATAGTCCAAGCTGGTCTTGAACCCAGAGTTCTGCCTGTCAAGTTCTTTCTTTTTTCTTTTCTTTTCTTTCTCCCTAAGATTTTTTAAAAGTGTGTGTGTGTGTGTGTGTGTGTGTGTGTGTAGGTGCCTGTCAGAAGAGGGTGTTGGGATTCCTTGGAGCTGGAACTGAACCCCAGTCCTCTACAAGAGCAGCAAGCGTTCTTAGCCACAGAGCCACATCTCGAGTCCCTCTCTGACTTCTGAAGTCGATTCCATCAGCCCCTCGACATCTGCTGCTCACCTTCTATGACCTAGTTAATAGCATTTCCTCTCTCACTTTCTTTTCCTTTTGCCTTTATATTCATTTTTTTTCCTTTGTAATAATTTTATTGTGGTCTACAGGGAGAACAAGCAAACACATGCTTTTTGCTTTTACCAGTGGTCTGTAATTGTTTACATGGTTCTTTCTTTTCAACTAGAGTGTGAACTCTTTGTAAACAAAATTATATCATACATATCCTTTTTTACATCAGCACCTACAGTAAGATCTGGCCCAGAGGGTACACTCTATAGCATCACTGAATGAACAAACAGACGAATGAATGGGTTCTTTACATGTCTTTCACTCAACACAGTGCTTTGAACATTAAAGAACTTAATAAGCACACAAATTCAAAACCAAAAGCTTTCTGACTTTGAAATACAGAGTTCTCTGCAGGACAAGTTTACCCAACAGTTTACTTCAGTACAGTACAGCATATGTACTATAAATGTACCAGGAAAAGGGGGCTGGGCAGTGGTGGCGCACGCCTTTAAAAGGCAGGTGGATTTCTGAGTTCGAGGCCAGCCTGGTCTACAGAGTGAGTTCCAGGACAGTCAGGGCTACACAGAGAAACCTTGTCTCAAAAAAACCAAAAAAAAAAAAAAAAAAAAAAAAAAAAAAAAAAAAAAGAAAGAAAGAAAGAAAGAAAGAAAGAAAGAAAGAAAAGAAAAGAAAAGAAAAGGGGAACCTGAGTCTGTTGCTTGAAAAGTCTCAATTTAAATTAGTTATCATTTAGTTTTGAGACAGGGTTTCACTGTGTAGCCCTAGCTGGCCTGGAGCTCATAATGTAGACCAGGCTTGCCTGAAACTCATATTCATCTAAGCACTGGGATTAAAGGTCTGTGTCACCACACCCAGCTTTAATGCATTTTTCTTAAATAAACATTTTGCTCCTCCTTGCTCCCCTACCCTGCTTTTGATTGCTCTAATAGGCAAAAAGCATAGATATTAACCATAAGTCAAGAAACTATTAAAACACTGACAGATATGACGGCCCACATGGACAAAGGCATCCATCTCAATAGACTAAAACAATGAAATGTAAAAGCAGACATAGTTCTATCACTGAAGAGTTGACATGCAGAGAAACTTAACTTTTTTTTTTAATTAATTAATTAATTAATTAATTAATTTATTAATTTATTAATTTATTATATGTAAGCACACTGTAGCTGTCTTCAGACACCCCAGAAGAGGGCATCAGATCTCATTACAGATGGTTGTGAGCCACCATGTGGTTGCTGGGATTTGAACTCATGACCTTCGGAAGAGCAGTCGGAGCTCTTAACCGCTGAGCCATCTCTCCAGCCCCTTTTTTTTTTTTTTTTTTGAAACTTAACTTTTGAAGTGTATCAAAATAGAGATATCTTATGAATCAACCTTGTAATACAGCACATTTCTCCACTACAAACCACATTTGCTTATTATTATAAATGTAAATTTATAATAATTTACAAAATGTAAACTGTAAATTTCCTCTCTGCCTTTTCAAACACAATTAAAGCTTCAGTGCTTATGCTGCCTCAAATGCCTTCTGTCTTAGGTAAGCCCTGCCTGTCTTCCATGGTCTAACCTGAGCTTCCTCTTCTGTTATTAGTACATATTAGTAATACAAAATAATGGGCCTCACCGTGACACTTTCACACGTGCACATGTCACACGTGTGTCCCGGCTACCCCCACTCTGGCTTACCTCACTTACCCCCATGGGCTCCAGGTGTATTACTTTCCTGCATATGGAGTGGCCTCATCATTTAGAGCTAAGCTCGCTCCACTGTGTATGTACACCAGTTTTCTTCACTGATTCACAAGCTGGCACACCTGTACTAATACCTTTCCCTTGGCCCTTGTGAATACGCGTGGTATGCAGGAACAGCCCATGTGTTCTGTTTTTGATCCCTTCATGTGTACCAGGAATACTACACCTGGATCAGATGCTAATTAGACTTTTAGAGCTTATTTTGTCTTGAGGCTGAGCCTTGTGTAGCCCAGGTTAGACACAAACTCTTCAGAGGGAGTCTACACAGGATCTTCCCTCTTCCTGCACCTCTCAACCACAAAGCATGGCCCTTGCTTACTGCAGACTGTGCCATATCCTGGCTGTAAGAATCTTGGCGACTAAGCCATAGCCCTCCACCCCATTGCACCCTAACTTTCCTTTCTTTTATGGCCTCCTGATATAGCATCTCATAGAACAAGCTAGGCTAGTACCCACTCTGTAGCCTAGGCTATCCTTGAACTTGTGATCTTCTTGCCTCCATTTCCTAAGTGCTGGGATTAGAGGCATGCACCATGTGTAGTTTATGCTGACTTCTTCTCCTATACTTTACAATCCATTATATCATATGGAGTAGATAGCAGATACTCAAACGTTTCCTCCTCCCTTTTTATTAAACTGGAGATGTAACTCTCAATGGGTAGAGTACTTGCTGAGGATGCAATTCTGGCTTCAATTCCCAGCACCACATAAAATAGGACACGGTGCTGCATACCTGTGATTCTAGAACTAAGGAGGCAGAAACCGAAGAGTCAAGAAGGTCATGCTAGGATACATGAGATCCTGTCTCAAAATATATTATTGCTCTCAGAATATAGCTTTATTTTATAGTGATTATCGACATGTAACTTTATAAAATATTTTTTTAATATTTATTTATTTTATGTATATGAGTACACTGTAGCTGTCTTCAGACACACCAGAAGGGGGCATCAGATCCCATTACAGATGGTTGTGAGCCAACATGTGGTTGCTGGGAATTGAACTCTGGACCTCTGGAAGAGCAGTCAGTGCTCTTAACTGCTGAGCCATCTCTCCAGTCCAACTTTATAAAATATTATTGCTCTCAGAATATAGCTTTATTTTATAGTGATTATCAACATGTAACTTTATTACAAACAACAGCAAAAAATTCTAATGTCTGTCACCTGAAGTCATTAAACTATCAATAGTATTTTGTATACTTTGTTACAAATACTTTTGAACCTATATAAACATATCAGGCACAAAGATATGTACACTGTTATAAATGGCATTTATCACTATACAATTCTGCAATTCAAACAATAAATATAGATATTGTAGTGTGTTCTTAGAAAGTTATCATGCATTTGCCCTCTCCCGCTGTACATTTCCTAAGCTTGGGTTTATTTTGCAAGTAGAGCCACGTGTGCTGGCATATGTCTGTAATCCTAGTACTTGGGAGGCTGATCTGAGTTTAAGGTGAGTGTAGGCTGTACATCAGGCCAAGGCAGGCTGAGGGAAGATAGGGGAGGAGGAAGGGAAGAAGGGAAGGAAGAAAAGAGCAAAGATGTGTTCTGAGGAACAATTAACCAACTAACCTGACAAATGAGGCTCTAAAAATTGGAATTATTTCTTCTTTAGACTACTAGTTCTATAACTACCAAACCCATTATAGTTACAAAATGGTTAAGAGAAATTGCTCAGCCATCTATTTGAAAAGATACAGTCAGCTGGTAGTGTTTTGATTTGTTTTTGAGGTGCTGGGATCAAACCTGGGGTCATGCATAGGCTAGGCATGTGCTCTCCCGCTGAGCTGCCTGTCCCCAGTCAGTCACCAGGTAGGCACTAACCCTCCCAGCAACGGTATACTCTGCGTGTTTCCCTGAGTGTTCCACCCACTAAGCCAGACTTAGTTCCTACTGCTAGAGACAAAGCAAGTCCGAACTTCCGGGAGCGGGAGGGTCCTGTCTCCCTCATGCACACAGGCTCTTAAGTGCCAATGGTGATGGCAAAGCCTATTTTGTGGGCTTCATTCAAGAAAATTCATCATGTCAGGTTTTTGAGAAATGGTGATCTGAAGCCCTTTAGGCGCTGTAAGCCGGGAAAAGCCGCTTGCAACCTGCCAACTTCCTTCTTTTCCATTCCCATCACACACGAAAGTTTCCAGAACTGTCTTTAAAATCAGGGCAGGGGGGAAAGAACGGGGCAGGAATCCTTGGCTTCAACAGACGGCTTCAAAGAATTCAGTGTGCTAGGAACAGCAGCCAACTGGGTGCAGCTAGTTGCACCCAGCCAGCCCTGCACCAAAGCCAGAGAACAAAGATGAAGGAGGCAAGGAAGTGGAGGAGATTCTTCAAGTGACTTCCCAGGAGGAATCTCAGTCCAGCCACACCCAGTCCCTTCCTCCTGGTAAATAACTCAGCAAACTCCAAATGGGCTTAGCCGAGTCCCTGCAGGAATGAGCCTCTCCCAAGGAGGGGATTTCTCCCTGGCTGGTGCTCCATGGACTCCAACCCAAGCCTGCCTGCAGGGGAAGCGTGCGCTTTCTCCAAGTCACGACAGGTTTATCACAGGAACAAACAAACAGCCAACAGTTCATGAGGCTCTTCCCCCTCTCCTGGCAAGAGAGGAGAGGAGCTGCCTTCTGTGAGACTGGGGATTTGGTCACTTAAAGATGACAGAGGCTGTTTCTGGTAGAAACCCCACTTTCTGTCTATATTTGATGGTTAAATGAAAATTTGAACTGCTGCTTCTAAGACAAACTGAACTAATTGGAAATGGACTATAAATCAATGCAGCACAGCAGGCATTCATTAATTTTTGCACAAGGCATCTATTGAGCACATACAATAAGCAAGGCACAGAATGGGGGATTCAGAAATAAAATCTGCAGTCTCAGAGCTTAAGGGAGCTAACAATGAATATTGTCACAATGACAAAAACAACAGAATGGTTTTTTTTTTTTCGAGACAGGGTTTCTCTGTGTAGCCCTGGCTGTCCTGGAACTCACTCTGTAGGCCAGGCTAGCCTCGAACTCAGAAATCCACCTGCCTCTGCCTCCCAAGTGCTGGGATTAAAGGCATGCGCCACCACTGCCTGGCTTGATGGAGCAGAATTATGTGCTGGCATTGCTAAGTGCATTAGTCCATTATCCAAATAAAATTTTCCCAATGCGGAAGTAGTCTATTCTCTATTTTATAGATGGAAAAACCAAGGTTTGACCACAGTCTAACCGTTGTATTTAATAAAAAGGCACTTGGACATTGGACAACTTGACTCTCAAGTCCTCTTTAGTGCCTCCCACAGGTCAAAGTTAGTGGGGTTTGATGTTACAAAGTTAGCCTAGGGAGCAGTGAGAGAGCTAAGTGAGTAAAGACACTTGCTGCCAAGCCTGAGGACCTGAGTTCAATTCCTGAGATCCACATGGTAGAAGGGGAAAACTCACTTCTGCAAGTTGTTCTTTGACCTCCATATGCATGCTGTACACTCACCCTGTACCCTATACACAAAATGTTTTAAAAATGTAATAAAACAGTTTGTAAAACAAACAAATAAAAAGTCAAATTTATAGTCTAGATGAGGATGTAGGAAAGACATCAAAACTCTTTCACTTTTTAACCATGCATTTTAGGACAGAGATATTTGTTGGCAAGTCATTAAATGGTGGAACAAGTGTCAGAGGAGGAGTCATCTTTTAATGGTAGGGGTGAGGCCACGGAGGGAACGGAGACTCCAAAGAACTTTTAAAAGGCATTCCTAAGCTGAGACTAGCTGAGCAGGAGTATGGCAGAGTGGGGAGAAGTACCACCTAGGGAAACAGGATTTTCAAAGGTGTGTCAGTGATCTCTTGTGGCTGGAAAGACTGTTGGGATCATGAGAGGCCACCGTGTAGTTACAGGTCCCTAGTTCTTTAGCAGGCAGCACATAACTGCTGATGTTCTGCAGTGGCGAGGTAGAGTTTGCTAGAGAGGGTTATACTTAGAGGAGTCCTCATGGAGGTCAAGGCAACGGGAACCAACAGTCCCATCATATGGGCAACAGAGGCCAGGAGAGCACCAGCTCAAAGCCAGTCCAAACTAAAAGTCGAAAGCCTGGCTAAAAACCCCAAATAAATCCAGGCATAGTGGTACATGCCTTTAATCCTAGCACTCACTGCCAGGCAGAGGCAGAATTCTTGAGTTCAAGGTCAGCCTGGTGTACCCAGTGAGGTTCAAATCAGGCAGGGCTATTGTCAGAGACCTTATCTCAAACAAAAACAGAAAACAAGTTGGTTTTGCTACATGGACATGTTCATAATCCCAGTGTTCAGCAGATGAAGGCAGGTAGATTTTGAGTTTGAGGCCAGTCTGGGATATATAGAGTGACACCCTGTCTCAAAAACAAACAAACAAACAAACAGCAGCAATAACAAAAAGTTAAAATTAATTGAAACCAAAGAGTCTTTCAGTAGTTCTCAGGATCATTACATTTTAAAGTTTATTTATTTATTATGTGTATGAGCATTTTGCCTGTACTATGTGTATCTGGTGCCTACAGAGGTCATTAGAGGGTGTCTTAGATCCCCGGACCTGTACCACTTTGTGGGTGCTGGAAACCGAACCTTAGTCCTCTGCAAAGGCAGCAGGATGCACCATCTCTACCGCCCAGTTCTCAGATTTTAGTGAGCACCACAGTTGCCTGTGGAGTGCTGAAGACACACGGCCCCAGCCTAAGGGATCTGAACACACAACCATGGTTGAAAACCGTTTTCAGTGCTAAGACTGAGGCAAAGAAAACAGGGAGAAAGTCACTTCATGTCCTAAACCCCAGCGATCCTAAACACCACCTGAAACACTTGTTAAATAACAACATCCCAGGCCCGTTGCCTGCTGGCTATGATCTGGTAGGTTTGAGACCGGATCAAGGAGTCTGTCTTTTTAACAGCCTAAGATGTGTAATTAGAGTTCTAAAGAAGGGCTGTAAATTAGGGTCAGGTGGTGGCAGTGGGCATGAAGAACATGTTTTAATGCCAAGTAAAATAAAACTGGAAAAGATTAACTTTTCAGCACTATTTATATTTGCTTTTATACATTTCCAGCTTAAAACCCACCAAAACAATCAAATTTGAGTATGGTTTATTAAATTGACAACTTTAACCTAAATTGATTTTATTTTGATTCATAGTGGATAAACTCAATTTAGTCATTTACTTTTCTTTCTAACAGACCCATGAGAGAGGGAGCAACAGACTTCAGAGGCCAAAAGGGACCTTTCAACTTCAGGGTGACCACTCTACTATATGGGTGAGCTTAAACAGTGTCACATGTTAAAATGGACACTTCACCATAATATTTTAAAAACTCTAAGTTGCATATTCTTTAACTTCCAGGATCTGCTTCCTGCACCCTTCAACAGGAAATGTGCAGGAAAGCAAGTACTGTATCCCCACCTACACTGAGAATCGAGATTAAAGTAAACAGAGTAATGATGCATTTGTTTGTTTCTCTTGAAGACAAGGAAAATGGAACTCAAAAGTAAAGACCGAAGGTAGAGGCAGAAGGATCAGGAGGTCAAGGCTAGCCTCAGCTACATAGTAAGTCTGAGTCTAGCCTAAGTTTCCCAAGACTCTGTCTTTGAAAATAAATAACCATAAGCTCTATAGTAGTCTATAGTAGCAGATCGATAGAGTTCATAGTAGCTATACACTGCTCTTCCTTTATCCATGTAACAATGACAGACAGACCACAACAAGCAGCTGAAATGCATTCTTATGCCTTAATGCTTGTTGGGCTAGAAAATGATACAGTCATCTCAGAGACTAAAAAGTACAAATTGTACTGACGTTCACTTAGCAGCAAGCACGATACTCATAAGGGGACTGGGATAAGAGTCAGAACGACCAAATTTAAACCTGAGTCTACTGCTAGCTAACTGGGAGAACTTATCTTCGATTTTTAATATCTATACTTAGGGTGGAAGTCGATTAGTTTTCATACTATGGTCCCTCCATAGAAGTCCACAGATTTTTAAAGGCATGTTTAAGGTTCTATGAAGGTTTAATTTCAATTCTTATTTAAAACATACCTTTCTTGTCAGGTGGTGGTGGCAGCAGCACACACCTTTGATCATATTACTTGGGAGGCAGAGGCAGTCAAATATCTGAGTTTGAGGCCATCCTGATCTACAGAGTGAGTTCTAGGGTTATACAGAGAAACCCTGTCTAAAAAATAAAACAAAAACAAAACATACCTTTCTTAGCCAGGTTTGGTTGGCTTTTAATCCCAGCACTTACAAAGCTGAGGCAGAGGCAGGAAAAACTCTGTGAGTTAGAGGACACCAGGTCTACACAGTGAGTTCCAGGATAGCCAGGACTACGTAGAGAGACCTTGTTGTGAACAAACAACCAAAATTTTCTTTAAAATCTATAAATTTTACATGGCTGAAAATACAACTCAGGCTGGGCAGTGGTGGTGCACGCCTTTAATCCCAGCACTCGGGAGGCAGAGGCAGGTGGATTTCTGAGTTCGAGGCCAGCCTGGTCTACAGAGTGAGTAGACAGACACAGGACAGCCAGGGCTACACAGAGAAACCCTGTCTCGAAAAAAAAAAAAAAAAAGAAAATACAACTCAGTAGGAGAGCACTTGCCTAAGTGTGTGTAACTTAAAAAATTATAAATAAGTCTCATTTTAGCTTGCTGTAGTGTAGTAGCAACTATAGTCCCAGTGACTCAAAAAGCCAAGGTGAGAATTTGAGGGTAGCGTGAGCAACATAGCAAGACCACGTCACAAAACAGAACAAACAACAGGATAAAGTGCAAATGCACACTAAGTAGAGTGCATAGAAAATGCTAATCTCTAGCCACTACCAACCAGTGCTCATCTGGCAACTGGTTATGGGCTTCTCCTGAGCTACAAAGATACATATTTGAAATTGTAAATGTGTCTCAGATTAGAAAGCTTTTAACTGCTCTGTTTCATTTGTTTGCTTTGCTCTATGTTTGCAATGCTAGGATCAAATCCAGGGCCTCTTGGCTAGAGCATAGGCGAGTGCTCTACCACTGAGTCACATCCCAAGCTACCTTCCTTTTAATCCAGGGCTGTAATGGCATAAAGGATAGGATTACACAGAACCTTCGTAAGTAGCTCTATCTTGTTTCTGTATGATCTGGTTAAGAAAGCAAACACAAAGGAGACATTATTGTATAAAACACTTGAAAATTACAAAATAGAATTAACTAAGTGTCAAGATAATAACTGAAGTAGTAAAAATGCAATCACACCGGGCAGTGGTGGCACACGCCTTTAATCCCAGCACTTGGGAGGCAGAGGCAGGTGGATTTCTGAGTTTGAGGCCAGCCTGGTCTACAGAGTGAGTTCCAGGACAGCCAGGGCTACACAGAGAAACCCTGTCTCGAAGAAAAAAAAAAAGAAAGAAAGAAAGAAAGAAAAAAAAAATGCAGTCACATTTGTGATTGGAAATGCAATGGTTTTTAAAAAGCTAATAGAGGATTACATTACAAAACTTACAAAGTCAAGTAGATAATTGGTATCAGTTAATTCTGCATAAGAATTTCTCAAATACTGTCAGATGATGTCACCCTAATTGATAGAGACTGTCCACTCTATTAGGCTAAGGCCTTTAGGCTACAGACCTTCCAGAGTTCTGTGCAGTAGATTTATATCAGTAATCACATTAAAGCTTGCTACCTTCCTTCCTTCCTTTCTTCCTCTTACTGAGACAAGATCCCATTAATTAGCCTTGGTTGGCCTGAATGTGTAGCCCACACTGGCCTTGAATTTGCAGTGGATCCTCCTACCTCTGCTTCCTGAGAGCTAGGAGAGCATAAGTCAACATGACAATCCAGAATATAATCTCCTAATAAGTTTTGGTTTGGTTGGTTTCCACTCCCCTACAACTTAGATCCTTTCAGGGCTGGGCAAGCACTAAGACAGAGATGCATCTTCACTTTCCAGAATTCATTCTGTTTTTACTCAAGTTTCCTGAGTGATACATGTCAGGGTGAGTACAGGAATGAAATCAAGTACGTGAAGTGGACATTTCTGGTTTCTTTGGAGACTCAGTTGTATCATGTGATGTTTTCTGGAGGCTGTCTTATGAGAGGCTGTTTTACTGAGGCAGACACTTGAGAGGACGCATGATGTTTGGAAAGAGTATAAGTCAAACCCACAGACAGTGAACGACACTCTTGCATTGGTTCACTGGTCTCACTGATCTTTACTTGTCGTAACTTCATAGAAAGAAACGTGCTAAAGAATTTCTCGCGATATTCAGGCTGCTTTTTGCTGCTTCTGCGGGACTCATGCCACTTCGGTGAAGCCCTGCGGTTTCTTCTGGGATCAAGCTGCTGCTACTGATCCATGTTTGATGTTTTGGACTGGACTGCTGATATCCTGAGGATGAAGAGTGGAATCGCTCCAAGGAACTACTTCTAAACAGGTCCACACCCCACTTGTCCTAACCATCTTTCTCCCCTACCTTTGGTTGGTGGGCTAGAAGGGAAGTTGAAACACTTAAGAACCCTAAATAAAGTGGGTTTAGAAAAATCTAAGCCTACAAGTAGAAAGTCAGTATTATTTCTATCTGTCTGTCTTTCTTTCCTTCTCCTCCTTCTCTTTTTTTAAACTTTTATTTATTCATTCATTTATTTTAAAGACAGAATCTCACTCTGTACCCTGGTGAACTGGAAGTTCTATGCCAACCAGGCTGGCTGTGAACTCAGTTTCTTCTGCCTCTCATGTGCTAGGATTACAGACATGTGTCATCATACCTGGCTATATTCCTATCTTAAAGTAAACCCATCAAATATAGGCTTATCAAGTACAATTTTATAAGGCAGGAACACATGTTGTCACAGTAATAACCCTGGATAAAATGTTGGTGATATATCAAAACAGGATTTGGACTGTACATGAAAAACAAAATTACTTTCTGAAACTTAGAAAAAGCACATGTCATGCTAATTAGTGGGTGCAGTTCACTACATCAATCCTAGAGATGGAGGCTTAAAACTGGCAACACATTTTTCTACAGTTCTATGTGGACCAGAAATCTAAGATCCAAGTGCCAGCAGAGCTGGTGTTAGCAAAGGATCCCCCACCCCCACCCCCCGTTTGTAGATTTTTCTGTCCTCACAGCAAAGAGAGGGAGAGGAGGAGTGGTCAGGGAGGATAAAGGCACTGGTCCTATCAGATCAGGTCTACAAGCATGACCTCAGTTAACTGTACTGCTTGCTATTAGGCTATAACTCCAAATACAAAGAGGTCAGGACTTCAAATTAGGAGTTTTAAAGGACACAACTCAGTCTATAACAGTCTTTGGGACATATGATCTTTAAAAAACAAACAAACAAGTAACACTATTGAGCAACTCATACATAATCTTGTATGATACTTTGATGTTTTGGCTGGCAATACATGCAGCTCAAGGTTAAGTCTCTTGCCTAGCATGTGAATAGTCCTGATTTCAATCCTGAGCATCACCCAACGATGCTAATGAAGGAGGCGGAGGAGGAGGAGGAGGAGGAGGAGGAGGAGGAGGAGGAGGAGGAGGAGGAGGAGGAGGAGGAGGAGGAGGAGAAGGAGAAGAAGAGAAAAAACAGACATGGACACCTTTATTTTCCTATGTATGTGTGCAGGCATGTACAGATATATGTACATGCGTGTGTGTATGAGTGTAGAGGCCAGAGGTTTTCTCCAAAGTGATCATTCTTCACTGAGGAATATAAACATTTCAGCTTTTGCACAAAAATAAATATATTACCACTTCTTTTTTGAACATCTGAATTATCAAGTAATTAAACAAAAAGATTGGAATGGAAACCAGAATGTTAAACACAAATCTGCCAATGTCTGGGGTTGTTTGTATGTAGGACATGCTTTTGTCCTGAAAGCAGATCCTGGAACGCTTTTCCTGTATGGTTGGGGATTTTGTTTTGCTTTGTTTTTGTTTTTCTGAGGCAGGGTTCCTCTGTATAGTCCTGGCTGTTTTAGAACTCACTTTGTAGACCAGGCTGAATTCCTTTACCTCTTGAGTGCTGAGATTAAAGGCATGCACCACTACACCCAGACAGAGTTAATTTTTTAAGAAATGTGAGTAGACGCTAGGAGTGTAGCTGCCTCTGCCACTTTTATCCAGCATAGTAGATGACATTCCAATCAGAGCAGTGAGATCTGATGCAAGAGAGACACATATGCGACTGAGACACTAACCCACATTAAAAAAAATAATATCAAGGAGATCTCTGGCCTCTACATATGTGTGTACCTGGGCACCACCCATCACACTTACAAACAGATCAGAAAATAAGCATTAGTGAGGATGGGAACAAACTGGGGCCTCTTGCATTGCTGATGTAGCCGCTACAGAAACCAGTAAAGCAGATACTCCAAATAATTATGATTACAGAAATTAAGCAGTAACTTAGCTTCTAGTTACATGCCCAAAAGAACTAAAAGCAAGGATTCAAACAAAATACTCGTGTACCTGTATGCTTAGTAGTATTATCCACATTAGTGAAAATACAGACATGACGTCAGTGTTGGGTAACAAGAAACCACAGATAGACAAATGTGGTGTCCGTCCACTGTGGGATATTGTTCAGGCACCAAGAAAACTGAATTCTGAAAGACATTACAACATAAATGAATTTGAAACCATAGGCTAAATGGAAAATAAAACAGCCACTGAAAGGTGATTACTGCACAGTAACCCTTCTGTGATGTACCCAGGCAGTCCAGTAGGTTACGATTGAAGGATAAAGGTGGGTGCCAGGGATGGGGGCTGCGGAAGGGAAGTACCTTTTTACTGAGTACGGTCTCAGGTCTTTAGACGGAGAGCGTTCTAGAGTTGGACGGGGATAACAACGGTGCAAATGTTCTCAATGTCACAGGACTAGACAGAGACCAATACTTAAATGCGAAACATTAGACATATTGTCCAGAGTGAATAAAAACATGATCTAGAGATGGCTCAGTGGTTAAGAGCACTTGCTGCTCTTCCAGGACTCAAGTTTGGTTCCCAGCCCACGTCAGGTGGCTCACAACCCCCTCGATCTCCAGCTCTAGAAGATCTGGTGTCCTCTTCAGGACTGCACATGCACTCACATACATGTGGCACACACACACACACACACACACACACACACATGAATAAAGAAAAAAATCTTAAGAAGAAGAAAGTGTTAGGACTTGAGTCTGAATCCTCAAAGCCAACATTTTAAAAAATGGTGTTCAGGCATTTGGCAAGTCGAGATAGGAGATGGAGACTATGGATCCTGGACCTCCCTGGCCAGCTAGCCTAGCCTGCGCCTGGTGAATTTCCAGAGCAATGAGAAACTGAAACAAAAGGTGTCTGAGCATCCTCTGACCTGCACACGCACACATGCACACCACACCCTCCTTCAAGGCTTAAAAAGGACCAGCCCCAGTTTTAAGATGCAATTATTTCTAAGATCTCTTTTAATGATAATGTTTCATAGGAGACCATAATAACACAGAGAAAAGGAAACGAGAATCTAGTTTGAGAAATAAGCTTGTGGTTCCCCATTTTCTGATAAAGAGTGTAACGCTGCCTTTTAGTGACTCTGCAGGAAGGGGATAGCTCTAGCAACAGTATCAAGCTCAGAGAGGCCAGCAGGAAGCCTGAGCAGGTGAAACTGGGCAGCTGGGGGTGTGGTAGCTCTGAAGCCACATGCCCTGTCTGACTGGAGCAGCTGCAGCTCCACCCTGATGAGGTCTCCCTGCAGGAATGTGGGCATGGTGTTGGGAGGATTTTCCATTCTTCGAGTGAAGTTACTCTCGAGATTTTTATGTGTAATGTTGGCATCTAAGTTTTTAAAAGCATTTTTAGTACTGCAAGCCAAAGTAAGATATCTGCAGGCCAAGGCATGTACAGTTGGACAATCACTAGCTTGTGATGTCTTTCAGAATGTCTAGAATACACAAGGAGGAGGAGAGTGTGCATCGTTAATCCTGCTACTTGGAAGGCAGAGGCAGGAGGATCTGTACGAGTGGAGGCTGTCCTGATCTACATAGGTCGAGTCCTAGGACAGCCAGGGATACATAGAAAGACCCCATCTTAAAGAGAGAGAGAGAGAGAGAGAGAGAGAGAGAGAGAGAGAGAGAGATAGAGAGGGTTTCTTCTCACTAAGTTTTAAGGTTTGCATACAGTTAATGAACTAAATAATTCAAATCATTCACTTAGATGTATGTAAATTAATTCAGTAGTACTTAATTACAATTACGGTATAATTAGAAATTACTTAAGTACAATACTGCTTGTTAGTGACGCTCTTAGAGCATGAACTTCTTCAATGGCTCTGTATGGCTGGTACATAACTAGTAGCCATGATTACATTATTTTATTCTGAGACATGATCTTACTATCTTGCCTCAACTGGCCTTGAACTCCTGGGCTCAAATGATCCTCTTACCTCAGTCTCCCAAGTACTTAGGACTATAGTTGCAAATCACCATGACAGAGAAGGATACATAGTAAAACCCTGTCTTTAAAAAAAATAAAAAAGGACAAAGCTCCTATAAGATATAGAAAAGATAAGAAAAAACAGATTTTCTTAGCCAATCCTACCCTCAAATAAAAGGGATGATAACATTATCTATTCAAGAATATGTCCTCTGGGTGTGAGAGGGAAACAGTGAGCCTTCATGTTAAATAAGAAACCATTTATCTACATTGGGATGTAGATATAATACTGGCAAAATAACTAAGGGTCATGACCTCATAAACCTTACAATCTCAAACGGGAGACAGACATGAAATGGTGTCATCTAAATAAACACCGTGTAAGGAACCATAGAAAATGATGAGACTAAAAAAATACATGAAGGAAAGCTGGAGAGGTGGCCCAGAGGTAGAGAGCACTTCCTGCTCTTCCGAGGCCCTGAGTTGTTTCTACCACTTACAGAAGCAGCTGGAACTGCCAGCAACTCCAGGGGATCTGACAACCTTCTGGCCTCCAAGGGCACGAACACACACACACGAGGATCATTTCATAGATATACACATACGCATAAGCAAAAATAAATATGTAAAACTATACAGACAGATAGGACTGGGAAGGTGACTCTGGGTAAAGGCACTTGCCACCAAGCCCCATGACCTGAGTTTGATCCCTGGAATCCACATGTGGTTCCATACATGCACCATGGCATGCACAAATACATGAACACACAGACACAGACACAGACACACACCCCATAAACATCCAAACAAATAAATAAACATAGAAAATTTAAAAATATGTAAAATGTCATAATCCCAGCAGAGTTAGGTAGATCTCTGAGTTCATGGAGAGGCTGGTCTTCTACAGAGAGAGTTCCCAGACAGCCAGGCCTACACAGAGAAACCTATCTTGAAAACCATTTATCTATATCTATACCTATATCTGTATCTAGCTAGCCACTGATAGATCAATCAATTGATTGATATAGATACAGTTTATGTAGATATGGTTATATATGTGTCTAGTTACAATAGATATATGATCTGATTGTATGTGCATACATATAAACACATACATACACTTGCACATCAGAAAAGGGGTCCTGGAGGGTCCTAATTGAATGGGGAAGGGTGTTGAAGAGAAGGCCCCTTCAAGAAGCTGACCTTTAAACCCAGACCTGAAAGGATAAAGGAGGTTAGCAACCCAAGGGTCCTGTGAACTGAGGGTGAGGAGGTCTGAGTGGGAGAGGAGGTGCTCACAAAAGCATTCCAGGAATATTTGTCTGCCATGTGTGACAGACCCAAATAATTGAAATGGGGAAAAATTAAATAGAGAAGACTAAGTTATTGAAGGTCTGGAGGTGAAAAATTTGAGGCAACAGACATTGCCAATTTTTTTTCTAGAGAAATTTTTCTGAAGAAATGAAAATGAAAAAGGAAACTCAAATGAAAGGGGCAATAGGGAGTAGGAACTCAGGGATTGTCTGCTGCCTGTGTCTGTTCTTCACCCTCACTCTAGGGGGAAACAAGGGCAGGGCCGCTCTGGATGGAGCAGTTAAGAAGAGTCTGGACTGAGCCTTAGCTGCCCCTTACAGTCTGCATGACCCCTCAAAGCCACCCAACTTGATGTTGAACACTTTAGAAAAATTAGCAGGTTTTTAAAAACCATGTAATTAGCTATCAAAGATTCTGATTCCTATAATTTGAGCTCTAAAAGTTAGGGGGTTTTGTCTCTGATTACAAACTAAAACTCCACAACAATGACTAAGAGTTTCTGCCTAAACAACAGGATATCCAGGAGGAGTCCCAGTGAGAATCCAGTATTGATGGTGTACCAGAAGCCAGAGGCCTTGAACAGACCAATGTCTCACTGCAATGAAGACCTGCAAGTGAAGAGGTGTGGACAGAGGGGTAGACTGTAGGGCACACTGCCACACACTAAAGCTTCCACAACGAGATTTTTTTTTTTTTTTCTTTTGGAAGGGAGGTTGCAAGAGCAGAGAGTGGGTATAAGGGAAGGAAGGGGTGATGAGTGGGATTGGAGTGCATGATGTAAGTCCAATTAAAAAGTTAAAAAAAAACCTGCCTAAGTAGTGTGATTCACAATGTGTAGGGAATGAATCCGCCCAGACCATAAAGACAAAGCCATGGCGAGCTCAGGATGAATGCGGAGTGAGGGTGGGAAGAGAAAGATGAAGGGAAGGAAGAAATAAAATTGGATATTTTATTTCTTATTTGAGACTGGGTTCTATGTAGCCCAGGCTCGTCTTGAACGTCTATCCTTTTGCATCTACCTCCTAAGAGGTAACTGACAAGATTTTAGATCAGGGCATTCATTCAATTTAAAGAAAGATTTACTTTTTGTATGTGTGTAGGCATGTCTGTGTGAGTTTGAACGTGTGGGCGCAGAGCTCGTGCAGGCTCAAGGAGGGCATGAGATCCTCAGGGCTGCAGTTACAGGTGGTTGTGAACAACTAACATGGCTGCTGGGAGCGGAACTCAGTCCTCTGGAAGGGCAGCAGTTCTCTAACGTTAGAACCCCCTCTGGAGCCCCTGGAGCTCATCTGTACCTTTCCCCACCCCCACCTAATCAATCACAGTATCTTATCAAAACTCCACCTTAAACAGCACTCCAGATCTGCAGCTATTGCTCATCTCTGTTTCCTAACTGGTCTCTGCCTTCAGTCTTAGTTAGCTGCCTGGCACTCTTTCCCACACTTGTCAGCAATAGGGTTCCACTACCTTCAGGAGAAAGCATGCACTTCCTTTTAGGACGATGAAGCCCTCATAACCCGGTCATATGCATTCAGGCAGTCCAGCAGAGTGTTACAAACTTGGCCTTTGTGACTATGAGTCGTGCTGCTTAGAAAGCTCGGTGGCCGGCCAGCAAGATGCGTCTTTGGCACTTGCCTGAGATGGATTTCTGGAATCTACACAGAGGGGTAAGGAGTTTTCTTTTGATCTCTACCATAGAACATGTGTGTGCAAGCGCGAGTACACACACACACCATCACCATCATCATTATTAATTAGTTAATTTTTAAAACTTTTGTGACATCTACTTTTAATTCTCTGGCTTTCTGTTTCCTAATGTGGAAAGGGGTAGCAATTGTACTGACTTATGTTTGCCAGGATGATTAAATGAATATGTGTAAAACAGTTTTCTCTGGCTGACACATAATAAGCACTTAGCACTATTTCCTTTTAATCTGCAATGAAGGTTTTCTCCTATATGTTAAACCCCATCCGGGATGAACTTTCTATCATTTTCCAAAGGAAACGTTTCATGTCTCACGCTTTCAAAAATCTTATTTGCTGATGCTTCATATAGAATTATACAGAGTCACAGAGTTGTCCTTTGTGAGCCGCTTAGTTCACCAAATCTAATGTCCTCAGAGTTTCTAGAGCTGAGGATGTACTTCAGGTTGGTAGGACGCTTGCCTAGCAGGCACAGACTCGGGGTTGATCCTCAGCACTGCTTAAAACTAGCACGGTGGTGCATGCCTGTGACCCTGTCACTCAGAGGGCAAAGGCAGAAGGATCATAAACTCAAGGCTATCCTTGGCTACCTACTGAGTTCAAGGCCAGATGAGCTACAAGCATCCCATTCTTAAAAACAAAACAAAACAAAACACCAAGTGAATCCTAACTTAAAGAAAGAGATTAAAGGTGAGTTAGCACCACTCCCAGTCATTTTTAGAAGATGTTTTGATTTTTATGTGTATATGTGTGTATGGGTGTGTGTGTGTATGAATACAAGGTGTCCTGGGAAGCACTGGATTGCAATAGAGCTGGACTTACAGGTAGCTGTGAGCTGACCACCATGGGTGCTGATAAGTGAACTCAGATCCTCTTCTAGAGTGACACTCTCTGTGATCTTAAGCACTGCACCACCTTTCAAGCAGTGCCTCAAAATAGCTTCTACTGATCGTATACCACTTTCACATGGTAAAGTCAAAAGGTCATTAAGTCCAACCACTACACATGGTACATTTCAGTCAAGTTACTTATAGACCAGATTAATGCTCTGCTGTGCTTTGGGTTTTGGAGCTGGGATTGAACCCAGGGCCATGTGCATGCTAGGCACGTATTAAAACCTAAGCTACACCTCACCCCTTAATACTGTGCCTTTAAACTGCTCTGATTTTTACCCAGCAAACACCAAGCATATTTTGAGGTCTTTCCATCTGACTGGAATGTCTGGCTTTCTATTTTCTGGTGGTTCTTTAAACCCATAAAATGCATGATGTTTGTAGCTGAGATTCACATATCCCTGAATAACCCTTCACCCTGATAGTCTAGCCACCTCATCCCCCTAAGCCCCAATTTATACCTGTGTAACTCCAGAAAACTGTCCTGCTGTTTGCATGTCTCTTGCCTTACACTTTTACTGACTCTCAGATGGGAAGCCTGTAATCCCAGCCCTTGGGAGATGGAGGCAGGGGGACTGGAGTTCATGGTCATCTTTAGCTAGTGGAACTTTGAAGTCAGTCTAAGATTCTTGAGATGCCCATAACAAAACAAACAAAGGGTACAAAGTGAGGCCTAGTCACAAAATAAATAAATGGATAAATAATAAAATAAAAGAACAGGAAAAGAAATGCCAGGAGATAGTGGTGCTCCCCTTAATCCCAGCACTTGGGAGGCAGAGGCAGGTGGATCTCTTGAGTTCAAGGCCAGCCTGGTCTACAGAGTGGGTTCCAGGGCAGCCAGGGCTACACAGAGAAACCTTAACAACCTCAAACAACAACAGCAACAATAACAACAATAACAACAGAAAGAAAGAAAGAAAGAAAGAAAGAAAGAAAGAAAGAAAGAAAGAAAGAAAGAAAGAAAGAAAGAGAGAGAGAAAGGAAGAAAGAATGAAAGAAGAGAAGGAAACTACAACTGCTTCACAGTCACCACTGTCACCACTGTCACCACTGTCACCACTGCTGGGTAAACCGCATATGACAATAGTTGCTTCAGATAACATCGGCTTTTCTAATTGTTTGTGAAATGATGACAATTCTCTTGTTAGATACTTTTTCACAGTAGAAGCACCTACTGTTATTTTATTCACTGAAAATATATATCAAATATGTATTTATGTTGGTAAAGAACAAAGCTCTTAGCTACATCCTTACTAGAAAGAAACAACAGAAAGCCCTTTGGGGCTGATACTCCCACACAGAAGTAAAGATTTACTTCAAAAGAATTTCAGTCTTTTCTGGGCTCAGAAAATTTAGATTAATCTCTCCACACTGAAAGAAATACCAAAGCAAGGAGATGAATTTTAAAGGTCTTTTACATTTGAATAGATCTTTCTGCTTCCAAAAGTCTAAAGTTGCCCAGATAGCAAGAGGCTTACTGTAGTGTTCATGAGATTATCTGAAACTCAGACCCAGGGAAATTAGCATCATTCAGAACTCAGTCATGCAGAAATGACATCGCATCCCTGAACTTGCTAAACACTGGAAGAAAACATTTCTCGCCGGCGGGGTCAGCACCCTAAGTTTCTACAGGTGGCTTCGTTTTACAAATGTTGTGCTGGGACTCCAGCCTTCTCTGCTACCTCCCAGAAGGTTCGGCCTCTTCCCACTAATGCTAAAATATGAACATGATGCTTTAAGGAAATTATCTGCAGAAGAACAGCGTAGTGCAGCTTGGCGGAGTTGGCGCTGGCATCCAGCTGAGGTGGGGGTTAATACATCTTTTCCTTCCAAGCTGACACACTCTGGAAGGTATTCTAAAGTTTCCTGGAAAAAGACAGGATCAGAAGTGTTTAAGGAAAGATTTTAGGTACATCAAGATACAAACTTTGCAACTGGTCTTTAAGAAATCAGAAGCTGCATAACTGAGAAGCCTAGAAACGAGTCTCCAGGCTGAAATCTAGGTCTTGTCTATGGCCTGAGAGGATCAGAGAGAATTTGGGAGCTGCTTTCCCTCAGCAGCTGGATGCACCACAGGCAGCTGCGATTAGAAAGATAAAGAAATCCACATCTGCTTAGAGTTCAAATGCTATATGATTCCCCTGTGAAAGTAAATAAATTCCTGAAGAGGCCCTATTTCTAAATTAGAAAAAAATCAGCTATTTGGACTGTTTTCCATAGTTATCTCCATATGCCATGTCACCAAAACCAATCCAAAGTTCCTCGGCAGTGCAGATCTTCAATGAGTCTCTTACAGCACAGGACTAAGAAAGGACTGACAAAGACAGAGTCTGGTGAAAGTACAGACTTCACTTAAACACTCAGTGTCTGCGTGTCTATGGACACATAAAGACCAGGGGGCTGGTTCACTTAAAAGTTGAGTCCACCTTTCATTCTGTAAAGACAAGGATGTTGTTGCCAGTACACCAGATACTTCTTGTGCCCCAGGAAACAGATATGAGTGATCGCTAGGATTATAAGTCAAGGAAGCAGCAATCGAAGTAGAAATTGAAGAAAAATCCTTTCGTGAGCACATCAGTGAATCCAGATCTACCACAGCTTGACAGCGAGCCAACTGTGCAGCCCTCCTCCAAGTTAAACAATTCCCATTTATTTATTTCATTCCTTTTCTTCCGCAGAGTCCAGATTTTTATTAATGATTTTAATATAGGCTGAAGCATGAGGCATAAGAGAGAAAGTGCTCAGGAAGTAGGACACGCTTGAGAGTACGGGTGTGGCCTTTCTAACAGGGAGTCTCCAGTTATACAATTTGGTTAGTTACAAAGTGGGCAAAGTGATACCCATACTCCCTGTCTATTAGGATAGTTGGAATGATCTAATAAGATACTGGACCATTCTTTAAAGGTTCAAGTGGTCATGCATAAAGAAGCAGAGCACTGCTCAGAGCAGCAAACTCAATGAGAACAGCTGAATGCTATGCCCTCCCACTTACCCTAATACAGAGAGCCTCAAAAGTATTTGCTGACTGAGGAAATGACTTAGGCCTTCCTATCTCTATTTAAACTGAGTTTTATTGGTTGTTTTTTGAGAAAGGATCTCTTGTAGTTCATCTGGCCTTGAACTCAGTAGGTAGTCAAGGATAGCCTTGAGCTTATGACCCTTCTGTCTCTGGTCCCTGAGTGAGAGGGTCACAGGCATGCGCCACCATGCTAGTTTTAAGCAGTGATTAGGATGAATCCGGGGTCTGTGCTGCTAGGCAAGCGTCCTACCAACCTGAAGTACATCCTCAGCTCTAGAAACTCTGAGGACATTAGACTTGGTAAACTAAGCAGCTTACAAAGGACAACTCTGGGACTCTGTATAATTCCTTATATGAAATATAGAACTTCAGTTCTGCAAGGTGCGAAAGTGCTATAGCTGGGAGGTGACAACGGCTATGAATATAATGAGCATCATAAAACTGTACACTAAGCCAGCTAAAGTGGGGCTTTCCCGTGTATAGTCTGTAACAGCTTTTACAAAGTCAAACAACATTTTCTTTAATAAATCTGTTGCTCATCCTCAATATTTGGGGGTGGGTACTAGGAACTGAAACCCTGACCTCCCACCTTCTATGCAAGTGAACCTCCACTGAGCTAAAAGAATTTAGCCTAAGTTGCCCAGGCTGGCCTTTGCTTACTCTGTAGCTCAGGCCTACTTTGAACTTGAGATTCTGCTGCAGCCTTCAGAGAGCTAGAGTTACAGGCCTGTGCCATGGGACTCAGTTCAACTCCAGTATTCCTCCTCAGTTGCCCAGGCCAGGAATCTGGACTCTTACTTCTAATTCATTTTAGAACCCAAGTCTGATCACCAACCACAGTTGCTAATAGAAAGTGCCCTTCCATCCGCAGGGTCACTACCTACATTTATATTTATACTATACTATGGTCTATTAAGTGTACAAGCATAATATCTAAAACTACAATATGTATACTTAGCTTTAAAAAATACTTTATCATTGAAAAATGCTAATGATCGTCTGAGCCTTTGATGTGGGTTTTTTTTTAGTTTTTTGGGTTTTTTTGGTTATTGTTGTTGGAGAAGGGTCCTGCCTCGGTGTTGATGGCTGCTGACCTGCCAGGAAGGTGGTGCATGAGGATGGATGGCTGAGGCACGTTCTTAAAATAAGACAACAGTGAAATCTGTCGCATATATCGGCTCTTCTTTTTCATGGAAGCTCTCTCTATCCCTTGGGATGCTGTTTGACAGCACTGTACACACAATGGAGAATCTTTCAAAGCTGGACTGATCCCTCTCAAGAACTGGCACTGTGTCAGTAACTGAGTTTGCAGCAGAATATAAATCCTCTTCTGTATTTCCCACATGATTTGTCTGCCTGTCTCTGGCAGAGAGGACTTACAGTCGAGACAGTTCCTCTGCTCACTCATGAAAAGTAGCAGCTTCTCGCCAACGTTTGGGATGAGGTCATGTCAGTGGCCTCACACTCGCAAGTTCCATGTCCAATTCTAGGTCTCTTGCCATTTCTCCACTTCTGCAGTAACCTTCTCTCCTCACGACTAGAATTTCTCATGATCATCCAAGCATGTTGGAATCAACTTCTTCCAAACTGTTGTTATTGTTGATATTTGAACCTCCTTCCATGAATCATAATCATGAATGATATATATATATATATATATATATATATTTTTTTTTTTTTTTTTGGTTTTTTGAGACAGGGTTTCTCTGTGTAGCCCTGGCTGTCCTGGAACTCACTCTGTAGATCAGGCTGGCCTCGAACCCAGAAATCTGCCTGCCTCTGCCTCCCAAGTGCTGGGATTAAAGGCGTGCGCCACCAGTGCCTAGCCATGAATGATATTTTTGTTGATTTGTTTTTTGAAACAGGGTCTCACATAGCCCAGGTTTGCCTTTAACTTGATATGTCGCCAAGGATAAGCCTGAACTCTTCACCTTCCTGTCTTCCTTCTGAGTGCTGTCCTGGAACTCACTCTGTAGATCAGGTTGGCCTCAAACTCAGAGATCCGCCTCCCTCTGCCTTCTGAGGGCTGGGACTAAAGGTGTGCACCATCATGACCTCATGAATGCTTTTAAATGAAACTAAAATGGCAGGAAAAATCCTTTCAGAGGATCCATTCTTTTATCATAGCAATTGCCCTATAAATGTACCCGAGGTAGTAAGTAAGATGTTAACTGAAACTACTCCTTGAAATGGCCAAGAGAAGAAGGGTATGGACAAGTCTCCTTGCTAGCATTTCTACACCTAGAAGATTGGTTTCAATTATAACCATAGATCTGTTGTACATTTCTGGTAAAGCATTTGTGTCTATGGTATACAAATTTCACTTTATTTCATGTTTATGCTTCATAGATGTCCTGGGAGTGCCTGTATTAGTCAAATTGCAAATATCTGTTACAATCAATAGAAAAGATGTATCTAAGCCATTGAACTGTTAGACCATCTTTAAGCAGCAAGATTCAGGACTTGTTCATTAGGCTAGCAGCAGCAGGGCAGAAGGAAACCTGCAGGGAGAGGTTATCTAGGTGTGCTCAGCAACATTACTGTGTGTGTATCTTCTGGCTGGACTATAGGAATATGCTGATATTTTAATATTACAAGTCTGATAAACTCTTGGAGAAACACCATATTAGTGCATTTTCTTGTGCTGTGAATCATAACTACAGCATTCGGAGAACACGGGATTTTAATTACGACTGAAAATTCATCTATCTTGAGGTTGCTCTTTGGTGGTTTTGTCTCCAGGGAAGGCGGGATTACAGTTTTTTTCTAACATGCTGATTTTACTTATCAAAACAATCATGTAGCTTTGGGATTTCTGAACTGGTTAACGGTCACAATCTGTGGAAAAGTGCGGCACAGACTGTGTGATTTTAGGCATCATAACCTAAAAGCACAGGTCCAGTTAACAGCTTATCATCACAGATATCTTTGTTCTTTTATTCTTACATTTTTGTTTTCTATGATGCTCATGTTAACTTAAAAACAATAAATGTTGCTTTCTAAAATCTTTTCCCCACCTATCAATAAAAAGGAATTAGTCCTTGCCCTATGGGCTGTGGAATGGCATTGTGTTAGCAGGCATGAAAGCATCATCAACATCTTTGTACAGCTCCTCCAGAGCTCTTGGGTGACCAGGGTCACTGACAATGACACTAATGCTTTGAAAGGGATCTATCTGAGCTGTAAGACCCAGAGTTGGCACAGTGTTCAGAATCTAAGCTGTGAACAGATGCGCAGCTGTCCATGCTGTGTGCCTCACGTACAGAGCACGGGCAGGTGTGTCTCACGTGCAGAGCACGGGCTGTGTGCCTCATGTGCAGAGCACGGGCTGTGTGCCTCACGTACAGAGCACAGGCAGGTGTGCCTCACATGCAGAGCACGGGCAGGTGTGCCTCATGTGCAGAGCATGGGCTGTGTGCCTCACGTACAGAGCACGGACTGTGTGCCTCACGTACAGAGCACAGGCAGGTGTGCCTCATGTGCAGAGCACAGGCAGGTGTGCCTCACGTGCAGAGCAGAGGCTGTGTGCCTCATGTGCAGAGCACGGGCCGTGTGCCTCACGTGCAGAGCACGGGCCGTGTGCCTCACTTGCAGAGCACGGGCCGTGTGCCTCACGTGCAGAGCACGGGCCGTGTGCCTCACGTGCAGAGCACGGGCCGTGTGCCTCAGTGCAGAGCACGGGCCGTGTGCCTCACGTGCAGAGCACGGGCCGTGTGCCTCACGTGCA
>CM052701.1:79869185-79888536 GCA_028551405.1 Uromys caudimaculatus | reverse complement strand
AAAATGGAAAGATATTCTTACAGGATGTTGGCATGGACCAGATCCGGTGTTGGTGTGGGCGAGAGGGTCTGTTTGTGTTTTCCCGCAGAACCGACAAGATCCAATTTGGGTACCAGAACGTCTGGTGAGGCGGTGCAATCATGAAGATCCTGTTGACCCTGCTAATCCTGATGGGAGTCATTCAAAGGATGCAAATGGACCTGAGATGGGGAATCCTATCTGCCTTTTCAAAACCGATGCCCATAAGACATAATGCCCCATTGTTTCCTCGATTTTGTCTACAATCAAGGAAGGCTGGCATGGGGGCCTTAGCTTCGGTGATTGTGCTAGTTAGTGTGATTGGATTATGGTTGTTGTGTAAGATGCGTGTGCAGCAAAAATGTAACACCCATCTGCCAGTGCAGGCTTTGGCTGCTGTGGAAGCAGGTCAGTCCCCTCAAGCATGGCTCACTGTCCTTATGGAACAGAAGTAGCTCGAGCAGATGTGGACAGACTGTGACTCAATGACGGGCAACTTCCCTTCCTCTCATGTCAACCTAAGACAGGCATCCTCAGCATAGCTCCTGGGATAGCCAAGGATGGGTAAGACGGAGAGGTGTAGGGTCGACCTAAGACAGAGCACAATCTCACTTGCTCACATTTAAAACAAAAAGGGGGAACTGTGGCAAGCCTCAGAACCAGCGCCCCAAGATGGCGCGGATTTCCTGTGCTTATGTGGTAAACAACTATTATGGGATGTTAGTTGCTACCCAGCAACCTATGATTTGCTGCCACATCTCTTGTTGTGATTGGTTGGCTGAATGAGATGTAAGCTCTGGCTTGGGGGATTTGAAAGAGATTGGAATCCTGTAAACACCTGAGTAAACTGCTCTGTGAAGATCTCCGAGTGTTGCGTCATCCTTGCTGGTCGGGGGTCGCAACATCCTACCATTTGCCAAGAGCAAGGACTTTGGAGTCAGGCTACAAGGGTATTAAAGAGGGTCTGTTATGCTATGTAATCCTCCACACTGTTTAGCTCTCTAGTCCTGTTTCATTATTTATAAGATGGAGATTATAGTAGCTCAGAGCCATCCTTGGTTCCTACTGGGTATCACTGTGATGATGGCTAAGAACATTGCTGACCCAGCAGAGGTGTCTCCTCAGAATAAGGTATTCCAAAGCCCACAGTCAAACTGTATTTATAGGACAATAATAAAAACAGACAATAATAAAAACCATTCTCTCCAAGTGTGTACTCCAAATAGCCTGAATAGGTGACTTTGCAACCTACATGCACACATAAACACATATCCAATATATAAATGTAATTTTTAAAAGGAAAATGTTTGGAAAGAATAGAAAAGGGGGGTGGTTGGAAGTAGGGCAAAATCGAGTTGAGAACACTTACCGCCATTTTTGCCTACAGTTCGGAAGCATCTCCAGAAGGCCCGAAGGAACGATGCCCTATTGTGAGGTGTGGCTTGTATAAAGCTGAATTCCCGGAAGAGAATGTGAGTTCCTTGGCATACGCTGTTAAAACTATAAAGAGAAAAATGAAGAATTCCTCATTAGATGAGACTCAGAAGGCTGGATCCAGAACAGAAAGGTGAACTCGACAGAACCACTTATGAACACGGGAGGGGTGCCTGGTTTTTCCACTAACAAAGCTCTCAGCTACAGATTAGATCAAGTCCTTCTATGAGAAAGCCTTCATAAAACCATGGCCCTCTGGAAAGTCATGTCCACCTCTTCCGAGTGTGCCTCCCAGGGAAGTTTTAGGGTTAGTAGAGCATCCTTGTCATTACTCAGATGAAACCACTACTCAAGTTTTCTGGGGGATACTTTCCCCTCCCTCTGCCTGGCACTGCAAATGCCCTGAGTGGCCTTGCTTCCCTAAAGACATCCTCGGTACTACCCAACTTAACCTGGCTGCTGCCAGGTTGACACGACAGATTTTTGTCTACTTTAGGGCTAGTGCTGCACTATGTACACCCCAACTATAACTCAGAGACACATCCTATGTACCATAGGATATAAAGAATTCCAAAGGAACACTAGAGACAAATTAAAACAAGGGTAGAACGTGGCCCCCACATGAGAATATGAAGCAAAGCCCCAGGGCCCATGTGAGTCACTGTTTAAACTAGGCCAGGGACAGGAGGAAAAAATGTATTCTGTTGCCTTTGAGTTTTCCTGCCAAAGAAATAGAGGCTGTAGAGCCCGTGTAATCTGAAAATGGAAATTCCATAGGAGTATAGGCAATTATCCAGTAATCGTCACTACCAAGGGAAGTCTTTAGACTCCAGAAAACTCCTAAATTCCCTGACAGGAAAATGTCAAGTGTAAAACATGTTCATTTTTGTGGCAACACAGACACTAAACTGAAGATGGCAAGCAATGAGGGGACATGAGTAATTCCAAATTCCAGTTTTCATTTGGTGACCATATAAAAGCAGGGTACGGATCACTGAACTGAACAAGAAAACATTTCAGGAATCATCTAGTACATTTCCCTTCTCACAGACAAGTCCCATTAAGGGAGACTGTCTATTATCTTTAACAGAATATGCTATCATTTAGGATTAAGCCAGTGTCCTAATATTAACAGTGCTGCAATGAAGCAGCAGATTAAATACTCTTCTCATGGAAAACTACCACAGAAATCAACTTTTAATACATTCTAGGGTCAGCTGGGAACACTGGCAAGATGTCGTGTTAGAGGCCTTTAAAGTAATGAAAGGGTTAATCTGGTCATGAAGTTTATAGCAATGCCATTGTCATCTTACAGAAGGAAAATGAAAAATACAGCAAATGAGCCAACATAGAGAAATGGGGCAGACTACATTTCCAGCAAATGGAGTCTTAAATGATGATGCCGGATCCTAAATTTATGAAGCTGTCCTGCAAAAAATGGCCTCAATGTGTGTTTTATATCCAGGGCAGAACGTTAGTGTCTAGATCATGGAGTACACTGTGAAGGAACTAATGATGGTGAAATCATATCCTTAGTACAGGATTTAATTTTTAAGTGTGTGTGTGTGTGTGTGTGTGTGTGTGTGTGTGTGTGTGTGTGTGTACCTGAGACTACGGGTGTCCTCAGAATCAAAGGTTTTCAATCCCCTTGGAGGTAGAGTTACAGGCAGTTGGGAGTCACCTAATGTGAATGCTAAGAATTAAACTTGGGCCCTCTGCAAGCATGTGTTGTTAACCACTGAGCCATCTCTCCAGCCCCTCGGTGTAGTTTGAAATACTACCTCACATGCAATGTTCTCTAATGCAACAGTCTTTTTGTGATTCTAGTCCCAATGCAACACAGGCCCATCATCTCTCATTTATGAGTTTCTAATACAATATGCTCTCTCTATTTTATTGTATTTTATTTTATTTATTTATTTATTTATTTATTTATTTTTGGTTTTTTCGAGACAGGGTTTCTCTGTGTTGCCCTGGCTGTCCTGGAACTCACTGTGTAGACCAGGCTAGCCTCGAACTCAGAAATCCGCCTGCCTCTGCCTCCCAAGTGCTGGGATTAAAGGCATGTGCCACCACTGCCCAGCTCTATTTTAATTTTTTAATTAACTCTTTACTTACTTATTCATTTATTTGGAATGGAGGGAGATGTGTGTGTCATGGCATCCACGTGGTGGTCAGAGGATAACTTGTGTGAGCCTGTTCTCCTCTAATATATGGGTTCTAGACATAAACTCAGGCAATAAAATCCAGTGTGAAGCTAACTTCAGGATGGCTGCTCTCACTGTATACAAGATGGATACTTTGGGTCTCGTTAATAAAAGATAATGGAATCTTTTATTTGGAGGGTTTTTGTAATAAGGTTTTAATAAAATAAAATGGAAGAATCAACATGGAAACTATCACTAATCTTTGAGGAAATACAAGTCAAGCACCACTTCCTATCTCCTAGATTGTCTATTAGGAAGGAAGCAGAGAGAGACATATTGGTGAAGATTTGGAGCACCTGGGGCCCTTACACATTGTTGAGAAAATACATGGTAGTCTTTCTGGAAAACAATTTTATGGTTTCTCTGTAATTAGAGCATGCAGCTGGAGCCTCTGCCACCCTGGTGCTCCTACGAGGAGATGAGAGCTACAGAGACAGGAGAATGCCCAAAAGATTGTGGGCTATCCAGCCGGGTTACACAGTAGAAAAACAACAAAGAGACTGTCTCACACACGGTGGGAGGTGAGGACCAGCACCCAGGACTGTCAGCGGACCTTCACATGCACTCTGTTGCACACATGTGGCCACGTTCACACACACAAATGCACACAACAAACACAGGAAGGAGGAGGAAATTCTTAAGCAAATGAGGCTGTGTCTTGAAACACACTTTAAGGAAGAGACATGCTTTTTTAATTTTGTGTTTTAACTTACTGATTTTTTTGTTTAAAGACCATTCCTATTGCTTTGTCTCACTGAAGCCCCTAGCCATGCTTACTGGCTAGCTTCCTTCCATCAGTTTTCCTCATGGAGGCTGGTATGGCAGTGCACAGGTACAGCTCGAATGGGAGGGTTTTCCTGTCACCAAGGACCACAGGCATCCAAGTCTTACAGAGGATGGCTTTATACTCCATAATACCATGATGATGTCACAGACCCTGTCGCTGAATTCCTGCATAGCACGAATCACTGGGTATTCAGATTTCACTATGAAAACTCATTCTTTCAGTTGTTGGGGCTTTGCTGAAAGACTTGAGTTTTGTTCTTCAAAAAGTTGGCAAACCCTAAAGATATGTTCCTCTGTACAAATTGGTCCCTGAAGTAACAATTCCTGGATTTGTTCTTTCCTTCCTTGTGAAGCTCAGATGAGGCCTAAAGCTCTTAAATGTTTTCTTTGCACTGCCTATCTACTACAGAATTTGGCAGCAGTAACTTGATGAGAGCCAGTCGGTGGAGCGTGACCACTCAGCAGCCTGTGTTGCAGAACCCTGAAGCAGTTTAGACAACACACTTGAGCACAAGCTGCTCACCCCCCTGCTCCTTCTACAGAGCTCCAAAGTCCTTCCCAGACATGAATTCAGCCACAGTTTTCCTAACTACCTCACTGTCCTGTGGCCATCTGCCATTCTGCCATTTGAACGTGCAGTCTACCTACTGTGGGGGAAAGTGATTCGAACGTGCAGTCTACCTACTGTGGGGGAAAGTGATTCGAACGTGCAGTCTACCTACTGTGGGGGAAAGTGATTCGAACATGCAGTCTACCTACTGTGGGGAAAGTGAGTGATGATTCTGTGCTTGAGGATCTTGACAAAGGTGGCTTTAATATGTAGTGCACTTGGAATGAGCTTCTTTACACAGATATGAATCAGGAAAGCTGTTGGGTTCATTGTGCATTCTCTGAGGCACTAAAGAAGTGTAGCGTGTGGTGTAGAACAGAGCCCCAGCCAGGTAGATGGCTCAGTAGGTAAAAGCATCTGCCTTTAAGGCTGTCATCAACCTGGGGTCCACATGCTGTGTAGAGAGAATGGGTTCTGGCTAGCTGTCCTCTGGGCGCCAAGTGCACTCCATGGCACTCGTATATATGTACAGAGAGAGAGAGAGAGAGAGAGAGAGAGAGAGAGAGAGGCCCATACATGTTCACTCATGCACATACTGTAAATCAATCAATAATGTGATTTAGAAAAAAAAAAAAAATCCAAATCCAAAGCTGGCCTGCCACACTGCAGGTGCTTGCTGAGACTCTTTACAAGTGGAATATCCAAGATCTTTGGCTTCTAAAATAATTTCCAACCGGGCTATGGAGAGGAGTGCTCTGACTCTGCAGGTAAGGAGCACTGTCTGACAACCTGAATTTGATCCCTGGGATCAATGCATTGGAAAGAGAGAAATAACTCTTGAATGTTGTCTTCTAGGCCAAGCAGAGCAGTGTACATTTTTAATCCCAGTATTTGAAAGGCAGAGGCAGTCAGATCTTTGTGAGTTTGAGGCCAGCCTAGTCTACATAGTGAGGTCCAAGACCTTACATAGACCTTGTCTCAAAAAACAAACAAGCAAACAAACAAACAAACCAAAGGAAAAAAAAAAACCCAAAACCAAAAACATTGTTTTCTGACCCCCGTGTGTCATACACAAAAAAGTAAATGTAAAACAACAACAAGAAATTTTGGAAGAAATTCAGTAGGGGCTTGTTGGGAATTGGTTCTAATGCTTTGTCTTAATTCAACTCCCAAAACCCGCACTTCCAGACCTGAGGGTCTGCCCCCAACTGGCTTCAACTGGTAATAAAGAATTGCCATACAGCCAGTGACTGGGCAGGGAGACAGAGGTGGAACTTTTAGATTGTGTGGGCAAGGGCCAGAGGGAGAGGGGAAAAAGAGGAGAACTGCCAGGACTCGGAGGCAGAGGGATCAAATGTAAGAGCTGTAGGAGAGAAACCATCCAGCAATGTAGGTGGAAAGGGAAAGCAGCCCTGGGGGTGGGGATGGGGGGGGGGGAGCTGTCCAGAAGGTAACAGGGCAGCAGAGATAAAATAGAAATTTAGAGGTTCTAAATTAGAAATTTAGAAGCTAGAAATACCGGTGGGGAGTGTGTGCTAGCCACAGGGAGGTTTAGAAGTGCACAGCCATTAAAGAGTCAAGGTATATCAAAATTAGCGCTCTCTCTCTCTCTCTCTCTCTCTCTCTCTCTCTCTCTGTATGATGTCTTTCATTCGTGAATCCAGTTCTCTAGGGCGGGTATAGCACTCACACTCAACCCACCTGGAGCCAAAGCAGATTAACTAATTCACCACTACAAGGGCTAATCAATCTTCGATCACTGTCTCACTGTACAGGCACAGGTGAACCAGTCCAGGAAACCGAGCTGGTACTGTGGCAGATGCAATTCATAATTTCTGAAACAGCGAAAGACCCAGATGAGCACATCAGGTCTCTCTGGCAATAGCTTAAAGCATTGGCGTTTCAAACCAAGATTATTTTTTCTCAGTAGGGGGAAGATAAAGCCCTAGTTTCTTTCTTTGGTCACTTCAAATGCAGTCACCAGATCTATAAAGAATCTTCCTAAAATAGAAGTCGAATAAAGCACTTGTCACAAATAGGTCTGTTGCTAAGGTAGGAGAGTCTGTTTTCATACAGGTGAACTCCACAGAGAGGCTACACAAGGACTTGGTTCTTACATTGCTGCTCCTCGCAGAGAGTAAGCTCTCCCTGGCAGGATCTTGGCTTACAGTATTTCCATGCTGATTATTTTGTATGTGTGTGGGTGTGCTTCTGTGTGCCTCTGTGTGCATGAGGACATCCTGTAAGAGTGGATTCTCTCCTTCACCACAAAGGTCCAAGGGATGGAACTCAGACTACTGCTGGTATGCTGCCTACAGGCTACCAGGCTGGCAGCAGGTACCTGTAGCCACTGGCCATTTCACCAGTTCAGGACCTTTGTTTATAATAGTCAAACTCCTGCCAGTACTTGATTTTTTCCTTTTTCTTCTTTTCTTTCTCATTATGTGATTATGGGTGTGTGGGTGTGAACACGAGTGCAAGCATCTTTGGAGGCAGGAGAATAGGCCTTGCATCCTGTGGAGCTAGAGTCATAGGTGGTTGTAAACTGCTCAGTGTGGGTGCTGGGAACCAAACTCAGATTCTCTGCAAGTCCAGTATATGCTCTTAAGGGCTAAGCCATCTCTCCAGCCTCCTCTTTCTTCTTTAAGACAGTCTCACTATATACATCAGAACTCCCCCCGCCCCGTGCACTTGAGTGTGAGCACATGAGTGCATGACACACATGTGGAGGTCAGAAGGCAGCTTTCAAGAGTTGGTTCTCTCCTCCCTCTTGGCCAAGGCAGAGTCTCTTTTGTTGTTTCTGTTATGTTGCATATTCCAGGCCTGCCAGCTACAAACTTCAGGGCAATTATTCTGTCTTAGTGAGGCTCTGAGGCTGAACTCAGGTCATCAGCTTGCACACACACTTTACCTACTAAACCATCTTGCTGCCTCCATAATGTTCTTGAGTTCACGATCCTCCTAGTTCAGTCTTCTGAGGGCTGGGATTACAAGTGTGCACCACACACCCGCCTCCTAGAGTTTCAAACTCCCTTTTGAAGTCTTCAGACTTCCAAACACATTTCTTTTTTTTTTTTTTTCCTCCTTTTTTATTTTTGATACTTTATATACATTTCCAATGTTTCCCCTTTTCTGAGTCTCCTCTTTGTATACCCCCCATCCCCTCCCCAACCCGCCTCTAGGAGGGAATTCCCAAACACATTTCTTAAAGCCTGGCATGTGGTGGTCCACTGCTGACTGTCTGTATACCAATTCAGCTCCTTTCCCACTGAGTATTAGCATAGACGCAAAGCCCACTAAGTATCAGCTGGAGTAGCACCCACTCCCCTTGAGCACAAGGGGACACTTACAGCTCTGATAAGGTTGGTTGCTCAGGCCGGGCAATGGTGGCACACGCCTTTAATCCCAGCACTTGGGAGGCAGAGGCAGGTGGATTTCTGAGTTCGAGGCCAGCCTGGTCTACAGAGTGAGTTCCAGGACAGCCAGAGCTACACAGAGAAACCCTGTCTCTAAAAACCAAAAAAAGAAAAAGAAAAAAAAAAAAAAAAAAAAAAAAGGTTGGTTGCTCAGTGCAAACAGGAACAGGGAAAGCACGCACCTCAGGATGGGAAGCCAACAAAGCATTGAGTATTACTGACTCTATACTCTATAGCAACAGAAAAAGTAAAGTATAAATATCATGGTAATTAAAATGCTTTTCACATGCTGTATTTTAAAATCTGGTTGCTATGATGTCCTTTGTCTTCTTACAAGGTCTTTGATCTTTTTACCCAAGGCTTCTAGAAGAGTTCTTGGTAATGGTGCTTCCAGAACTTTGCCTACTTTCACTCAAAATCCAAAGTAATTGTGTTTCTATTTTCTCTGGGGAAACAAAACTTCCTCTAACTGTGCAGAAGTACCTGGACAAAGACTGCTTCTCCTTCGTACATTTTCCAGGACTCTGCCTCACCACACTCTCTGCTGTGCAAGTCTTGTACACCTTCTAACCCTGTCACCTCTTCTCTGCACTCTGTCCTTAACACACACATCTCTCTTGTCACCAGCTCTCCCTGTCCGTGTTAGTGGTGCAGGTGAGGACCCCCTCAGACATCTGCAAATCCTCCATTTCCCTCTGATGGCGTTCTTCTTGGCCAGCCCTCACAGCAACTTTTCTCTAGCTTCCTACCACAGCACCTACTTTGCATCTAATTTCCTTTTCTTTCCTGTTTTGTCTTTAGCTTCTTCAGCTCACTGCTAACCTTGGTCTTTGCTTCTGCCCTGACGCTGCACATCTGTTCTGCGCTGCACTAAAACCCTTTTCCTTTCTTTGGATGTGCTAGAAATTAACCAGAGCCTCACACATGCCAGAGAAGCACTCTAACACTGAGCTGTATCCTTGCTCCTGAACACAATTGTTCTGAGACAGGTTTTTCTACACAGCCCAGGCACACTGAAACTTGAGAGTCTATTGCTCCGGTCTCCTGAGAGCTGGGATCATTACAGTGCACTCCACTCTTTCTGAGTATCTTAAGGTAAATTTCATTTTATTTCTTTTGTGTCTGTGGCTATAACTTTTAGGTCGTTTTAGATTATCATTTTGTTCTTACTATAACCCCCAAAAGGTTCCCATTATTTCCATTAGTATCATCTAAAAATTTCACTGAAAATTCAGTACTACATGTATTTGTGTAAGGAGGTGTGTGTGTCTGTGTGTGTGTGTATGCCACAGTGCACTGTGAAAGTCAGAAGACAACTCTTTGGAGTCAGTTCTCTCCTTTTACCATGTTGGTTCCAAGAATTAAAATCAGACCAAGCTTGGCAGCAGACACCTTTACCCACTAAGCCAGTGGTGCTCAATCTTCCTAATGCTATGACACTTTACTACAGTTCCTCATGTTGTGGTGACCTCTAACCATAAAATTGTTTTTGTTACTACTCCAATTTTGCTAGTGTTTTTAATCATAATGTAAATACCTGTGTGTTCTGATGGTCTGAGGCAGCCGCTGTGAAAGGGTCACTCAACCTCCAGAGGGGTTGCAACACACAGTTGCGAAACACTGCACTGAGCTGACTACCTGGCCCTCAAAGATTATTTGTATGAGGCTCTAAGATATTATAAAACCACTTCTTCAGCAACACCCTGTTTAAAAACTACAAGTTTCAAAACAACTTCTTTTAGGGACCACATATACTTATATCCTAAAACCACTAATAACCATATTTATCTTTCAAGCACCCATTTTTCAGATTTTGGTTAAAGCTTCTTTGTGGGTGTTGTTTTACCTCTCCAAGCTCAAGTCCATTGCATCAATTCAGAACTCCTAAAACAAGAGTGTTATCAGTCCACGATTAAGTATTATCTTAATGACTCAGTGCTAATACCTTTTAAATTTTTTTCCATATTTTTCTTATTAAATTTCAATTTAAAAGAATTAAAAGGACAGGGTCTCACTATATAGCTCTGGAACTCATGTAGACCATGCTGACCTCCAACTCACAGAGATCTGCCTGCTTCTGCCTCCCAGGGTTGGGATTAAAGGCGCTTACCCCCACTTCAATCTCATTTGCTTGTTCATTCTTTCTCTCTCTCATCTAATGCTATTTATTTATTTGAGTGTACATGTGTGTGGAGGTCAGAGGGTAACACTCAGGAGGCCAGTCTCTGTCCCACCATGCAGGTTCGGCAGATTAAACTCAGATTTTCGGGCTTGGAAGCAGGGCCTTTATCCACTGACCCATTTCGGCAGCCCGGATATTTCTCAGTACTCTGCTGTGGCCGCGACAGCATTCAAGAGAAGGATGAGGTGTGGAGCCATTCTCAGCTATTTAAGATGTTCAAGACCAGCCTGGGCTACAAGACTCTGTCTCAGTAACAACAACAAAGCCCATACAGACAATACATCTCACGAAATCCACACTGACAGCTGCTTCTCAGCACTGGAAAGAGCTCATTGGTAGAGCACTTTTCTAGCGTATACAAGGTCCAGGGTTTCATCTTCTGAACCTGCCAGTCCACACCCATTATGCAGTAACTCCTCGGTCCTTTCTATCCTTTAACTCCTGGTAACGATCATACTACTACTGTCCATATAATGTCATACAATTGTACACTTAAAAGTGGCGAAAGTGGTAAATTTTACATCATGTATCTTTAACCACAATAAAAAAGAAGGATAAGATATTGATGTCAAATACCCAGCATGCACAGCTACAGAATTGCCTGATAAAATGACATGGAAATTACAACCAAAATATTTTTCTATGTGTATGCTTAGTGCATGCATGCTTATGTACATTCAGGTACATGTGCACATGTGTGCTTGTAAAGATCAAAGTTTGATGTTGGGTGTCTTGTTCTATCATTCTCCACCTTTACTTTTTGAGACAGGGCCTTTGGCTGAGCCTGGAGCTCCATGATCCAGCGAGATTGGCTGGCCAGCAAGCCCCGCAGGCTTCCTGGTTTCTGCCTTTTCGGGGCTAGGATTTCAGCTGGGCACCATTCTGGGTATATATATATCTCATAGTTGAAGTAGAAATTTCTGGTTTCTTAACAACTCAGTTGTGTCATGTGATGTTTTTCTAGAAGCTGTCTAGTAAGAGGGCATGTGATATTTTGCTAAAAACAGACACTTTAGAGGGTGTGTGATGTTTAGAAAAAATATATGTGGAACCCCACACACAGTGAGAGGCTCTTGTATTGCTATCCTTTACAATGCTTCACTTCTTTTCTGGTCTTCACTTTGTAGAGAAATACACATAAAAGAACTTCTCATGGTATTCTGGCTGATACTGGCTGCTTCTGCTGACTCACGCAGATTCAGCAGAGCCTTGCTGTTTAGGTTTGGTGTTTGCCATTGAACTGCACTGCTGGTATCCTGACAAGGAAGAGTGGAATCACATCAAGGAACTACTTTTAAACAGGTCCACAACCCCTTTTCCTACTTTCTTTCTCTCCTCCCTCTGCTCAGTGGGCTGGAAGAGAGGGTGAATATTTAAGAACTTAAATAAAGTAGGTTGTGAAAGTCTACGCCTCCACATAGGTGCAGGCCCTCGTGCTCACAGAAGCAGCACCTTCCAACTGAGTCATGTCCTTAGCACCAACCAAAGCGCATTTAGAGTAAATCTGGAATGGAAATGACTGTGTCAGTCTGGGAGGCAGCTCAGTTGGCAGAGCGAATGCTTAGCATGCAAAAAGCCCTGGGTCCAATCTCTCAAACCACATAAAACAGGGTGGTGTTCATGGCTCTAACTCTCAGCGTTCAGGAAGTGGAGGCAGGACGACAAAATACTCACATTCACATGTTAGAGAGCAATTGCCAGGCCAATCTGTATGATTTCAGGCCAGATGTGTAGTTTTGTGCCTCAATTCCCCACTCCCACTCCCAGCCCCTGTGTGGCTTTGGCTGTCCTGGAACTTGCTTTGTAGACCAGACTGGTCTCAAACTCACAGGGATCCTTCTGCCTCTGCCTCCCAAGTGCTGGGATTAAAGGTGTGAGACACCACCACTCAGCTTTCAGTTTCATTTTTATGGTTGGTTTTTTAAAAAATCTTTCTCACATAGTACATTTTGATCATACTTCCAGATCTTCTTTACCTCCCTACTCAGCCAACTTCACATTCTTTCTCACTCTAAAAAGCAAGCAAGCAAACAAATTTAAAACCAAAAAGACAAACACACACACTAAAAACACACAGGCCATTTTGTGTTGGCCAACAATTCTTGAGCTTGGGCCTGCCCCTTAGTGTCATTGATAAACCCAGTATCACTCCACTGTAGAACTAATTGTCCCTCTCCCAGCAGGTATCAACTGGTTCTTAGATATGGGTGAACCACTGAGTGCCCACTTCCTCTTCATGCTGGGCTCAATTATTTTTTAATTTGTAAGATTTTGCATTATTAGTTTGCTGTGCATAAAAATCTATGAAAGTTTGACTTTTTAAAAAATATTAGTCTTAGGAAATGAATACTTTCCAAAGAATCTACATGGTGTCTGGTTTTAAGAGATAACTTTAAAAATGGATGCATAAGAGATAATAGTTTTGGCAAGGTATTTAAAAATGGAAGCAATTTTCTTCAGAAGATCCAGTATAGAATAAGACAGAGATGTCCAATTCATTCACAATGAGGTATTTCTTTTCTTGTTAAAGTATGGGAGAACTATCATTACAAAGTTATATATATATATATATATACACACACACACACACACACACACACACACACACACACACACACACACACATATATATATATACACATATGAAAATATCTTTTCATTTTTTAATTTCTGAGGCAGGGTCATATGGTATTCCCTAGGCTGGCCTTGAATGCATGGTAATTTTTCTGCCTTAGCCTCCTATATGCAGAGATTACAGATGTGAACTGTATATTTGTTGAGGGGTGCAGGGCATTGATACGACTCTGAGTAAAGGTACTTGCCACCAAACCTGATGACTGAGTTTGATTCCTAGGATCTACACTAGAGAGACCTGACTCCCACAAAGTGTCTTCTGACCTCCGCACATATATATGCCACATATGCATGCCCTCATTCAAATGAATAAATGTAATACAAATTTTAAATTTTAGGGGGACTAAATGGCATATTTTTTTTTATATACCTCAAATCCCTTCATGGGATACTATCTTTCATCTGGAATGTTGTAATGTATTAACAAAAGCTAATTTGTTCGCTAAGGGAGTACTATAGTTTCGATGTGTTTTCCCCCCATGCTTATGTTGAAGTTTAATTACCATATAACTCCATACAGAGGTGGGAAGGAGATAAATTAGGAGATAATTAGGTCATGAGGATTCTGCTCTCATGAATGGATCCAGGCCATCATCACTGCCCTTATCTGTCTCTCCACTGTGGCATCTCCACCTTGTTACAAGGCAGCAAAAGCCCCAGTGGACAGAGCCCTCAGTCTTAGACTTACCAGCCAGAGCTAGAAGCCAAATCAACTCCCACTGTAGAGTTATCATTTCCCCAGTCATCAGCATTCTGACAGGGCAGCACAAACAGATGAAGACAGAGCGTGCAAGGCAGGAGAGATGGAAATACTGACACAATGGAAAGACAGACCGAGAGGACAGAGGCACCCAGGGGCTGCCAGTACCTAGGCCCCATCTCTCAGAAGCTGTCACTGAGTTCCTGACCTAGTTTCTCTGGCAGGAGATCTTTTCTTGTCCCAGAAAAGACTTGTGGAGACAGAGAAGATTAAAAAAATAATATTGTTAAGAAGTGATGTTGCTTGGCTTTGCAGTTTTCTAGCTGGGATCCCTTTATCTTTCCTGAGAGCCCCCCAGATCTCTTTTATTCTAGGTCAGTAATTTAACACTCTCAGCTCTCAATTCAAAGCCTGTAATGACCTTGCTGTGCTGAATTATTAGTCCAGGATATAGAAAAAGAAAGAGAGAGAGAGGGAGAAAAACCCTCTAAAAACAACAGAGGCCTTTTGATCAGAGTACCAAACTGCAGCTCGCTGTAACTCAAGCTGTCCATTCTTATATGGCAGGAATTAAGGACTCCCCCTGCCAGGCAGGACCCTATTAAAAGACAATAGCTGTTTGAAAAGGGTAAGCAAGTTGATATGGATATAATAGGCCACATATGGGGGCCCCTTTCTACTCTGAAATAAAGCTCCTTCTTACAGTTGTGAGCTGGGAAATCTAGCATTCAGCAAGGCAGAAGGAGGTAGGATAGAAGAGAGTGAGTCACCATGCAGAGATGCTTAAAGGTACTTCAGACAAAGAAAGAAAACCCTGAAGAGCGCTTTGGAAGAGGGGAGCATCAGTCACTGAGCATGGGGCCTTTCAGAACAGGTGCTCTTTGGTCACAAGAGCCTTTAGCACCAATGATGACAAGAATTTGGCTAGAACCAGTCAGTATCTGTAATGGATCAACAACAACAAAACCCCAATAAATAAAGCAGTAATCTCTTACCAGAAATGGAGCAGCTGGCCAAAAGCAATCCTTACTGCTGGCTAATCTAACATGGCACCATGCTAAACTCTGGATTACCACCTAATGCCACTTGTTATTTTTTAGATGCCATTGTTCACAGAAACTCTGCAAAACAAAGACGCATACCCCACAGAGTTGCCTGTAAATCATACTCCTTCTAAGGGAGAGAATGGTTACCACAGGACACAGAGTCCCACACTGTTAGCTGGCCCATGTTTGCCTGTACATTGCCCGAAATACTGTTCCCATTAGCGGGTGAAGCTTTTGAAGGATCTTTAATCCACAACAGAATTTCCCATCCACTGTTGTAGCTATCTCTAAAATCTTGTTAACATGATGCAAAAACAAGGAAAAGTTTAAAAGTGATTTAAGGCATTTAAACATTAATCTGGTTTTGACTAAACTCTGAATCCTCAAATTCCTCTTTGAAAATATCAGAAAGGTATTTTCTTCCCTCCTCTATCCTTTGACAACTAAATGGCCTTCCATTGCACTTCATGAGCTATCTTGATGGGATAACAACCAAAGACAAATGCAAGATCACCAGCGCTTGGCCAACCGAATGTCCAGGAGAGTACAAAGCTCATCTTTAGCAAATAAAGGTTTTGTCGATTAAAGAGAGGGTCTGGATTTCTAAGGGGACAAAATGTGTCAATCCTAGATCCAAAAGAACAGGAACTAAACATCCTTTGTACTCTGAATGTAGAATGGGAAAGCACTGTAGGAATACTGGCACTGCTATCTGTGTAAAACACAATTTGCCACAGTGGCCCTCTGGCCATAATTTGCGTTGCTCCCCATAGCAAACTGTAACTCACCCCCTCAGTCTGATTCCATTCTGCACCAACCCCCATTCAGTGATCTTGTCATACAAATCAAGCCTGGGACTGTGCTGGGAGGGTGAGAAAAACAGGAAGGAAAGGAGACAAATATCACATGTTCTCGCTCATAGGGGGAGCCCAGGTGCGTGTGTGTGTGCGTACGTGTGCGTATGTGTGTGTGTGTGTGTGTGTGTGTGATGTGTGTGTGCGTGCGTGTGCGTGTGTATGATGTGTGTGTATGTATGATGTGTGTGTGTATGATGTGTGTGTGTATGATGTGTGTGTGTGCGTGTGTGTGTGTGTGTGTTTGTATGTAAAACATGAAACGAAAAAGAAGAGTGTTTGGGAGAAGAAAGGGGAGAAATGGGGAATGGATCAAAGAAGGTTGACAGAGGACTGATGTGGGCATAGGACAATGACATACATTATGAAAATGTCATAAAGCAAGCTGTTATTTTGTATATTTACTTTTTAAAAACTAACAAAAAACCAAGTCCTAGTTTAGATGAAGTTCCTCTAGAACAGTTTCTTGCTATAGCTTCTGAAATATGGTTCAAATATCATTACTCCATTGTGAATAATGACAAAATAAAAGAGACAAGTTGCCAGCCCACCATACCTAGCATGTATAATAATATCTAGAAATGATAACTACAAAAGATTTCCCTTCATAAAGAACTCAGGATATAGCTTGATGGTAGAGCATCTGTCTAACATTCTTTTTAAAAAAAAAAGTGTGTGTGTGTCTGTGTATTGAACATGTAGTAAATTTAAAGCCAACCAGGGTTACATACAATCCTGTTTCAAAAACAACAAAAGATGGGCTGGAAAGATTGCTCAGTGGTTAAGAACACTTCAAGTGATCCTGAGTTCAATTCCCAGCAACCACATGGTGGCTCACAACCATCTGTAGTGGGATCTGATGCCCCCTTCTGGTGTGCCTGAAGACAACTACAGTGTGCTCATATACACAAAATAAATAAATCTTTTTTTTTTTTTTTTAAAGACATCAAAACAGTAACAACAGTAACAAAAAAACATGCTTAAGTAGTTTGGCTTCAAGTAGGAAAAATTCAGGTATTTGAATATTGATTATAAAACAATCAAAGATGGGCACAGGGTGGGGGCAGGCCAGTTTAATCAGTGTATTTCTTTTTCCTGGTCACTTCACTGGTTCAACTTGAGTATGTGACACAGGACAGCCCAGTAAGTGTCAATCCCAGGTGGATGTTGTTAGAGCTCCTAGGAAAGAGGCTCTTTTTCTGTCACCATTACTATACTTGGGATGTCAGCCCCAAATCCCTAGTGGCCAGCCCAGGATAAAAACAGGAAAATGGAAGAGAAGCAGATGCAGATTTCGTGTGATACCACATTAGTAGCTCTATTGACCCTGTTTGAATCAAGGCTGTGTCTACCATGGGCTGTTTTGGTATATATCCCAGTTAAATCCTATCTATTGTTATCTCCCTGTCTTTCCTTCAAGCCATTTTAAGTTGGGATTCTGGTACTTGTAGCCAAAATGTCTTCCCATTAGTTGCATACTCTCTGAGGGCAAAGCACCTGACATTTTTTAAAATCCATCCCAGTACTTAGTACAGAGGTAGACACAAAGTAAATACTCAGCAAACTTGAAATATAGAATATAATATATATAATAATATAATAACAACTTATATTCTGCTCAATTGGCAACAAAATTGTAAAGGGCACCAGCCCTTAGTGGGCCCTCAGACTTACTTAGTATGACTGACTCCATGATGGAAAACTCAGGTTGTAAAACTCAGCATGCAGACAGCACCACCTGACAATAAAACGAAGTCCTAATCCATCAAAGTCCATAGTTTTAAATGTAGTAACTTTGCTTTTTGCTTCTGGCTAACTGTTCTTGTTAGCTGAAGTATGTCAATGCAGAACATGGTTGTTGTGCTTAAAAGCTCACCTTGAGGGGGAGCTAATCCTGTACCATGGGGCTCTACACCCAAATATCGCCAGGAGAAAGCTAGCCTCCCAGGAATGTGGACAAGCTTGTGACTGGGAGTAAGACCAGTACCTCTGCTCAGAGGGACCCACCAGGAACCCTCAGGACACAGGGACCGAAGAGTGACCTTTTGGTTTCCTTCTGTGGCCAGGGAGCTGATCCTGTGCCACAGGGCTCCACACCCAAATAGTGCCAGGAGAGAGCTGGTCTCCCAGAGTGTCGACACACCTTCGAGCACAGACAAGACCACCACTTCTGTTCAAATTTCTGGCTCAAGAGGGACCCTCGAAGAGCCATCAGGACGCAGGAACCAAGGAACAGCTGGGGATAGGCTCCTTCTGGTTTCTGGCTGCACTCCAGAACTGACTCTGTATCACAGCTCTTCAAACCCAAATTCTTCTCAGAGAGAGCTGATCTCCAAGAAGTACTGACACAGAGGCTTGCAGGAAGAACAAGCCACAGTCAGAGAGAGTAAGACTATCTAACACCACAGATAACCAGATGGCGAAAGGCAAGGGCAAGAACACAAGCAACAGAAACCAAGACAACTTGGCATCATCAGAACCCAGTTCTTCCACCACAACAAGTCCTGGATACCCCAACACACCAGAAAAGCAAGACTAAGATTTAAAATCAAATCTTATGATGATGATAGAAGACTTTAAGAAGAAAATAAACAACTCCCTTAAAAAAATACAAGAGAGCCGGGCGGTGGTGGCGCACGCCTTTAATCCCAGCACTCAGGAGGCAGAGGCAGGCGGATTTCTGAGTTTGAGGCCAGCCTGGTCTACAGAGTGAGTTCCAGGACAGTTAGGGCTATACAGAGAAACCCTGTCTCGAAAAACCAAAAAAAAAAAAAAAAAAAAAAAACAAAAAAACAAGAGAACACAGGAAAACAGCTAGAAGCCTTTAAAGAGGAAACAAAAAATCCCTTAAAGAATTACAGGAAAACACAATCAAACAGGAGAAGGAAATGAACAAAACCATCCATGATCTAAAAATGGAAATAGAAACAATAAAGAAATCACAAAGGGAGACAACCCTGGAGATAGAAAACCTAGGGAAGAGATCAAGAGCCATAGATGCAAGCATCACCAACAGAATACAAGAGATAGAAGAGAGAATCTCAGGTGCAGAAAATACCATAGAAAACATTGACACGACAGTCAAAGAAAATGCAAAATGCAAAAAGCTCCTAACCCAAAACATTCAAGAAATCCAGGACACAATGAGAAGAACAAACCTAAGGATAATAGGTATAGAAGAGAGCAAAGATTCCCAACTTAAAGGACCAGAAAATATGTTCAACAAAATTATAGAAGAAAACTTCCCTAACCTAAAGAAAGAGATGAACATAAACATTCAAGAAGCCTACAGAACTCCAAATAGATTGGACCAGAAAAGAAATTCCTCCTGTCACATAATAGTCAAAACACCAAATGCACAAAACAAAGAAAGAATATTAAAAGCAGTAAGTGAAAAAGGTCAAGTAACATATAAAGGCAAACCTATCAGAATTACACCAGACTTCTCACCAGAGACTATGAAAGCTAGAAGATCCTGGGCAGAACTCATAGAAACCCTAAGAGAACACAACTGCCGGCCCAGG